>CM058049.1:5625000-6250000 GCA_030157265.1 Latheticus oryzae
CGACTTCCTTCAAAATAAAATAATCTTTGTATAAAGATATTTTTTATCGATTTATTAAAACTACAGCTGATATAAATGAATAATAGATTTCGCGATTTTCACATTGCTGCCAAAGCAATAAGGAAGTTCCAACTCGAGGATTAAATTAAAATTGAAGTAGATGCTTGAATGATGGATTAAAGTGCATATATAGTTTGTAGTAGTTGCATGTGAGGGCAACTCTCCCTTGTTTATTTAAGAGATCGCAGTTTTAGTATCAGCGGGATTCTCGGCATCAAAGATCTTTAATACCAGTTGGTTTCAACGCTTCATGTTGATGCCTTATTTTCTCTTACAGAAGTTTCATTAAATTTCAAGCGATAGTGAATAATTTGCATTTTGTGATAAAATATAATTTAATTAAAAGTGGAGTTTGAAAACTTTTAGTTTGGTGAATTTGTATAAATAAAATTTCATGGAAGAAGCTAAAATGTTTAAATGAACACATTTTGATTCGATTAAATAAAAACAAGAAAACTGTAAATACATTTTAATACTATTTTTTTGCTAGAAAGTAAACATTTTTTCAAATTCACATTTTTTTTACATTTTATCCTAGGGATTGTCATACATACTATTACCTATAGGGTCAGTTTACAGAAGATGAATCAAATTTTGATTTTAACTAGCATTTAGTTCTCAATTAAATGCCCGTTTTGATCAATCAAATGCAAGAAAGTGAAATTAAAAGTTAATTGAAATTAAATATTTAATTTACATTCTGTTTTTTTGGAGTTGTAAAAACGAAAAAAACAACAAACAAATAAAAACATAATTTCACTATAACCATTAGTGATTGTTAGTGAATTCTAACACACAGAATGTCCCACCAGAGCGTAATTCTTCCATAGCATAATAACCGTTAGGAATATGAAAATTTGTTTTCAACAAAAGTTGTATGATTCTTTCTTGAGGTTGTTTTAAAAATATTTTTAAAAATTGTGCACTTTTGGTTATACCAGAAATTGACACTAACTTCGTTATTTTAAATGCCACACACTATATATTTTTGAATTTTTGGATTCCTCGTTTAATTTAAGCATCACTTTATGTACCATATGTGACACTTTGAATGAACCATTTTCAAGAAAATCTAGATTTTAAGAAAAAACATGGCTATGCCATTATTCTAAATATCTCGAACACAATAGCATTTACAGAGATGCGGTTTCAGATTTTTTTTTTAACATAACATTCTATCTCTTAGACCTAATCATCTTATCAAATTTGGAAAACTCTCTTTTTATGGGAGTCTTGAACATGAAGAAATTTTAACCCAGATAACTCAATTTTCTTAAATGGAACGCTATATTTTTTGTGGTACCATCTCATAGTACTTAAAATTACATTTCGATTGATGTAAGATTGTACCCACTTACTGACAACAGTTTTGAAAAAAAATGTTTTTTGAAATTTGTAAAAAACTACGTCATCACATTAGCCTTGGTGACTACTAACTATAGTTACTTATCAAGATTGCACCAAAAGGAGAGCATAATTGAACCTTAAATTCTATTTTTTATAAGATAACATCAAGACAAATCAAAACTATGCAAAATAAATGGAGAAACCTAGAGATTCGAGTTTTTTCCATCTCTGGAAATCAACTTCCAATCAGATACTTGTTGAATTATAATGTTATGCAAAAATCTATTGATTAAAACATTTATCATATTTACTAATTATTCTTTACTTGAAGTCTAGTACTTTTTTTAAACATATTTATATCAATAATAACAATCAAGGCTAACCTGATGATGTAATTTTTTGTAAAATTCAAAAAAATGCATTTTTTTCAGAAACTGTTAGCAGTAAGTGGGTACAATCTTACATCAATCGAAAGGTAATTTTAAGTTCTATTCGGTTGCACATTAAAAAATGCAGCGTTCCATTTAAATAAATGGAGTTATTTAGGTTTGAACTTCCTCATGTTTAAGGCTCCCATTAAAAGAGAGATTATCGAATTTGTTAAGATGATCAGGTCTAAGAGATAGACTGTTATGTCTAAAATGAAGGTGTAAAACCGCTCCTCTCTAAATACTTTTGTGTTCGAGGTATTTAGGATAATGGGGATCTTTGCACAGCGATATTTTTTCTTTAAATCTTGATTTTCTTGAAAATGGTTCACTCAAAGTGTCACATAAAGTGATGCTTAAATTAAACAAGAAATCCAAAAATGTAAAATTACATAGGGCGTTGCATTTAAAATAACGAAGTTAGTGTCAATTTCCGGTATAATCGGAAATGCGCCATTTTTAAAAATATTTTAAAACAACCTCAAGAAAGATTCAAACAAGTTTTGTTTAGAACAAATTTTCATACTTCCAAGGGTTATTACGCTATGGAAGAATTACGCTATGGTGGGACCACCTGTATATGTATTATTGAATTTCATTGTTTAATCCTGATTTTACTCAAACGTTATAATACTTATCTATTCACTTATTTATTTGTTATATTTAAAAGCTGAAAATTAACTAATATTTAAATGCTGTTTCATAGGTGGTTTTTAACGGATAAGTCAAATTTTGTAACAATAACTAACAGAAATCTAGTACAACTAAAAAATACCTATGTTCATGTAATAATTCATATCTATGTTAAAACCTTACCTTTACTTTGAAATATTTTAAAGTAAAATAGACTAAGGTCTGGTTTCTGAAACGTTCAATAAGTTATTGTAAAGATAACTTTATATTTTCAATAATTTTTTGTGATAAAATTTATGGATTCAATAAACTCTTATGGTGGTGCACTTGCGCAAATGCTCCATTCGTTAATGAAGCCTGGAGACGTATCTCGTGCTTAGATGTTTATTGTTTATAATTTTTTCTAACCTTACTAATTTTCTAATTTTAAGATTGAAATGTTATACCAATTCTATTGTGATGTTTTCAGTGTTCCTTTATATATTGGCATCTTCATCACCAGGAGACATTAATCTTTGAAGTCAATTACATTTTCAAAATCTGGCATATCACAAAAGTTCAATTCTAGAACGTTGTAGCTAGTTAGTTGCTATTCAAAATACTTATTTTTTTTTAGGTAACTCAAAGTAGATTAGTATTAACAATAACAGTAATGACAAAGTTATAATTTATAGGCAAAGATCGATTTAAAGATTGATTAATTATAAGATGACAAAATTGACAGAAGTCGGTGGGTTCGCAATCACAGAGCACACGAGCTTTTCTTCATAAACTTCCCTCTTTTTTTTTCAAATACCAATGTCATCCTTAACGACATTTTAGAAAGCATCTACAAACTGCAAAAGAAATTTAGAAAAAGTCATTTCGCATTTAGGCAAAGATGATTTTCACAGTATTTTTGTAGAAACATGCTTCTGGATTTCTCTTCTCTATAGGGTTCAAGAAGGCTTCTTCTTTTACTCAACTTTAACACTCTTTCTGTCTTCACAAACCCTTTAGAAATTTCAAAGTCCGTAATTGAGATTTTGGAAACTTGCAACACAAAAACATAACCGTATCCACGAATCGATCACCAATGACAAGTTCTGAGAAGAACTAACTAATTTTGAACTTATTCATTAACGCTTTTATGGTAAATTTGTAAAGTTAGAAAATATTATAAACAATAAACGACATACGTCTTCACGCTTCATTAGCAAATGGAGCATTTGCGCAAGTGTATCACCATAAGAGTTTATTGAATCCATAAATATTATCACAAAAACTTATTGAAAAGGTAAAGTTATCTTCACAATAACTTATTGAACTTTTCAGAAACCGGATCTTAATATAACAAAAAATTGGAATATGGTATTGTGTACCCATATATTTTAGAAAGAACCTACTTTTTTCTAATTCAGTCAAATAAAATCGAAATCGACTACAATATTTTATTGAATTCGTTTAAAATAACTGAAAGCTGTTTAAAGTATTCAATTTTTACAGTTGATACTAATGCTGATAAAGTCAACATTAACGCTTATCAAAATACCACAGTATTCAAAGTGTTCAGTAAGTAAAAGTGCCTAAATTATAATTGAAAATGAACATAACTGATGGAATTTATTAAATGTATGTAGAAGATTTTTTACCAAAATTCGTCACTATCTATCATAAAACTGATGGTCCCATGCCACGAGAAATTTAACTATTCTACAATATCTACTACTAATGACTTTTCATAATATCATAGATGGAATGCCATCAGTCATCAGATTTCAGTTTGATTTATATTTACTACTATAACAGTTACATTATTAAATATAAATAAAGTCTCTCGTAATGAATTATTATTCACATCAAATAACAACATGATTATACAGAAACTAACGATTTTTATTAGTAATACATCGTTAAAAACGTCCATGCATCAATGTTCTTTCTCTCCGCATAATTTATGATTTATTTTCACGCCATCTACATCCATCTCTGTCATCCATTCTCTTTGAAATGCGACTTACGTGAAGAAACTTTATAGAGAGAAACAACAAACACGCATGTAGCATGTACATGCATAGCTTTATGGTCCCATGATTTTATCAGGTCGGTCTCTGATTGGTTGTTTACTTAAAGGGGAGGACCGCTGGTCCCCAGTTTGAATCATATGATATGGATGCTGGATTTCACTGTTTTCTAGAGTGGGGGTATGTGTACTAGATCACAGCCGATTCTCCAAGCATTCATGACACGATTAACGTTAACTTTGTTTGCTTCGTATACACAAAAAGAATTTTCTCTTTTAGGAAATTATCCATTATTTCGAAATAAATAAATGATAAGAAATAAAAGAGTAAAAGTTAGTTATGGTAATAAGAATACTTACGTCAGTTTAACTTTGCGAAGGCAAACATACGACCCTTAATTTTATGTTCCTTTATAACCGTTAATAAGCCGATTAGTAATGATATATCCGCAGAACCTAAGACACTGCAACTTCCTTAATAGCACTTGCTATTCTGTTTAAGTTTCTGATTAAGGCCGTTTCACAAGCTACTCCAATGATTCTAGGTACAAGGAAGACGAAGAAAAAGTCTATTCTAGGGTGGCTTAATTAAAAAAAAAAAAACTAGATCAATATTGGAATCCTGTTTGATTATTAGAGCTTGATGGTTCTGACTTAGATATTAGTAAATCTAAGCAAATTCTCGTTATTTAATAATTAGAAAAATAAATTGAGTATGAAAAAAAATTTGAAAATATCTTTATTTAAATACGCCAAATATTCAATGTTCACTGTAAAAAAACTGAACAAAACCGAGAAAATTCACGCCACCAATATTTATTTTTAATTGTGTTTCTGAGTTTTTTCAACCTTCCTAAATTTTATGAAAAAAACTCTTGTTTCCATAAGGCCTACAATCAGAAACTTTTGATCAGACAGTTCAAAAGCAGAAATATTCGGGTTTGTTTCAGTTAAATTATCGATTAACTCTAAAAAAAAAACATTCAGAAGCAATGAATTTACTCGTTTGTAACTAAGTCTTCCTCACAGATAAGATTCCTGCAATACGTTTGACTGATTGTTTTTTAATGTAAATCTTCAAACTTCAGCGTCGGACTGCAATTAAAATTTTTGTTTGAATTAGAGCACAAAGTAAATTGCAAAAAAAGCATTCAGGTATGAGAGTTTTTTTTATTAGTTAAGTAATTATGTAGATGTTTTATATATTTTTATATATAAAGTTTTTTTTAATAGTTATGAATTTTTGGTCAATCGTATTTGATGATGAAAGATGAAATCTATTAATCTGATTCATTTTCGACCCTAGTTTTTCCAGTTATAAAGCAAACAATATCTACCAACTTCGTTATTTTAAATGACAATAAATCACTATTTGTACATTTTCAGACTAACCTTTAAATCATACCTAACTCTTTGATAAATTAGATTTAAAGACCTAAGCAAGCACAAGATTGTCATAACCAATCAACAAAAGTAAAGTCAAAATGCCTTGCTGTTATTGTTTTGTTATATTGGCGTATAGAAAATATAAAAATAAATTTTGGCATCCACATTTATATAAATACAGGTGTCCTAAAAATGAATTCATGTACATTTTATAATTGACGAAGCACAAATTTTGAAAAAAATTTTTAACATTTTTTTTTTGTAAATATCAGTCTTCTGCATTATTCAAAAATATTTTCGAATATAAATGGTTGTTTACTAACAAGCTGCAATATCCACTTACTTGTTTTTCGAATAGACACCTAACTTTTCTTTTCATTTTGAAACAAAAAATCAGGAAAATGTAATTAATATTACCTCAGAGAAAAAAGTAAATAAAACAGTTTTTGGCTTTTGTATCTAAATTTTTTTAAATCTTTGTTCTAAAAACTACAATTTCCAAGTATCTACAGTGAATAACTAAATAAAAAAAAAAATCCAACCTTAAACCTTTAAATATCGAACTATTGGCCTAGTAACTTTATAAAGAATTAGTAGTATTAGAATAATGAACCAAAATATACTAAGTGCAATTAAAATCCGAACACCTAGAAAAAATGATTGTTGAACGATGAAATTTTAGGGGTTTTTATAGGAGGCCTTAAAAAGCATTAAATTTTTGTAGCAATAGAACACTGTATACGGGTGTTTGTAAAAATTTTTCCGCAAATCCTTAAACGCAAATATGATAGTTTTTTGGATTCTGATATGGCTTTATCGCTCTGAAAAAGATAATATTAGAGGCCATCAGATACAGAAATGCCCCGTAGAAGACAAAACGCAAATTTTTCCCAGCTTTCCACGTTTGAAAGGGAGTGCGAACGTGGTGCGTCATTCCGTGAGATTGCTATTGCTGTGAGGCGCAGTGTGGCCACTGTTGTGGATGCATGGCGGGCATGAGCGGAGGAAAGACGGACACAACGTGCTAGAGGAACAGGGGTCATTAGAAGATCTACCCAACGTAAAGATCGTCTTCTGCGACTAATGGCTCTAAGGGACCGACGCCGCACTACACGGTCTGTGGCTGATTCATGGTTTGCAGCAGTAGGAAGGCCAATTCGACTCCGTACCGTATACCACAGATTGCGCACTATGGGCCTGAGATCTTACCGTCCACACTTGGTGCTCCCGCTGACGGAAAATCATCGTCGTCAACGTCGTGACTGGTGCGTTGAAAGGCAACAATGGAATGATGAGTGAAATCACATTGCGTTTTCGGATGAATCCCGATTTTGTTTAGGAGGCCACAATGGTCGGCAACGGATCAGACGAATTCACCGCACTCTTGGTGTGATGGTTTGGGGTGCTATTGCATTTGGTAGTAGATCCCGGTTATTATTCATTCGTGGCAACATGACAGCCGAGCGCTATGTAAACGATGCGTTGCAGCCAATTGTTGTTCCCTATGTAAGAAGCATCGAAGACGGAATTTTCCAGCAGGACAACGCACGCCCTCATATCGCTCGTGTTTCGCGGCAATTTTTGGAGTTGGAGAATATCAGAGTTTTGCCATGGCCACCGAGATCTCCAGATCTGTCCCCAATAGAAAAAGTGTGGGATTGGATGGGTCGCCATATCCGTGATTTACCCCGTCCTCCAACAACTTTAGATGAACTCCGGGTTGCAGTACAAGAAGCGTGGGACGCTGTACCCCAGGAGTTCATAAACAATCAAATCGCAAGCATGCCTCGACGTGTACAAGAGTGTATAGAACAACACGGGGCACACACCCATTACTGATAAATATGAGACTATTTTAATAAAACTTTGACGATTGCTTGGGTGGACACATTCTTTCATTTTCCCAAAATATTATCCTTAAATTGCCTCAATTTCAAGGTGTTCGGATTTCACTTGCGAGTAGTATACATAAAACCAAATTGTGTTTATGATTATTGGTTGTAGAAACCCAAAAATTAGTAGCTTTAAGCAAAAAATTCAATAGTCTGTTAGATACAAAAACCAAACTGGCAAAAAATATTATTATCCCAAAATCTAAACCTTTCGCGTAATAATAATTTTATCTCTATGAATTTTTTAATTATAGTGTAATAGATTTTCGAATAAAGTTTTGTTAAAAAGGTTAGATTGTTTCAAAAACTATAAAGAATCAACAAATGAAAGCTGAACTTAAATTAACTAAAATTTAAAAGTGCATTCAAATACGCCAAAAATTGGATTTAAACAAACATAAGTTTATATTGAAGCTGAAAAAATAGTTATTTTTGTATTAAGTGCGCGAAGTGAGTGTTTTTTTAATGACGCGTGAGATTGTTAATTTTTAATCGAGACAATCGAACGGGTCATTAAGACACGAATCTCGCCACGAAATACAAACAATATTTTTTATACAACGTCGAAAAAAGAAACTTAGTTATTTAAATATTTCAGAAAAAATTAGTATCAAAAAATCAGGTAATAACAGATGATAAATGTAATCTAGGAAACGCGGAATTGTTTATTGTAAATTTTAAAATAAAGTGACATACTTACAAATTTACAATTTTCCGCGAATTCTATAAATATTTTCAGTTTTCCAACAAAATAATGGATTCAAATTATAGTAGTGAAAGTGATATCCCTGCAAATGCAGCAATGTGGTGAAGATATCTGAAAAGGCACTTTTAGCTTATTTAGAAGAAAAATCGGCAACCATAGAACCACCGACATTACGGTCTACTTTTTCGATGTTAAAAGCAACACTGAATATAAAGGAAAACACTGACCTCCGAAAATATCCGAAATTAATACCTTATGTCAAAAACAAATCAACACTTGTTGTATGTTGTGCTTATTTTGGGAATAAGTGGCGCTTATCGTCGATAGAAGTTGTAAAAATTCCGGACTCGAAAACTTATTCTGAGCGTACTTTTACCGTGTCGAATGCAAAATATATTGAAATATAAAGAAAGTACAGAGCCTTACGGCCACAGACTGCTTCCAGTCGTCGATTATTTTTTAAATACAATAATGGAAAATGTGTTAATCAACATGTAAGGAATTTCTAGTTTGATTGTAAAATAGCTTGGAAAAGAATCATTTCAGAAATACACAGGCCACTGTTTTAGGCGAAGCTCTGTCACTCTCTTAGCCAATGCACATGAGAACATGACATCTATTAAGCGTCATGGAGGGTGGAAAAGTACTTCTGTAGCCGAGAGTTATATAGAAGACAGTTTGAATAACAAAATTGATAATTCAAATCGTCAACTCTCTACTTCCCAAGAACAGTGGCAAAGAAATTTTTGAGTACCAGTTCTACACTTCCAAGGAAACGAAAAATGTGTCTAATGGGGTGTCCGAGCAAATTACTAGCAACGAAGCCTCTTTGAAGTTTTCCTCTGGAATTAACGTAGGAAACAATTGTACAGTTAATTTTTATTTTGATAATAAGTAATGTTTTGAAGTTTTGTTAAATTTTGTATAAAATACAGATGTTTATATTTAGTTGTAAAAATTCTTTTCTTCTCTATTGTAATTTTTAAAAATGATAAAATTTTTAGACAATTGAAAATCAGTGAAAAAAAATTTTTGCGTACATAACAAAAAAAATCATTTTTTTAACATGTGAAAAAAAGTTGCCAAGGTAACATTAAAAAAAAAGCTAATATGAAAAAATGGCAAACTTTACGCATTAAAAATAACAAAAAAAAGTCAGTTGACATTTGTGTAAAAATATATGAATAAAACAAACCAAAACAATGGATGAAATGCTTAGAGCAACACTTTATTCATAGTTATTGACAACGTGAAAAAACCTTTAAAATTTTCGTTACTATGCTTGATAATTGTAAATTGGAAAAAATATTGTATGATTCATGTTAATAAATAAAAATTTGATTAAAATGACATTTTAATCAAAAGAATGAATAAAATGAACCAAAACAGTTACATTCACACCGTTATTGACAACGCGAATAAAATAAATACTTTAGTTGATGATTTTTATTCATATTAATATTTTGTGAATAAATTACCTAAGAAGTCGTTTTTTATGAAATTTAAAAAAATATTTTATAGTACACGTGAATAAAGACATTTTATTCACTCAAAAATATTATCGCGAAACTGTTTTATCTTAAATAAAATTTGTCTTTATTCACTCATAACCTAAATAAATATTTTAAGGCTACTTTCAAACCAACCAACCAATAAACGGAATCATCTTGTATACCTAAAATTAAACGTTATTGTGGGACTTGTACTTGCTTCAGCCCACAACACATACTGGCACTTACAGCTGATATGTTTTTGATCTTATGACTCATTAATAGTAGAAATTTGATGACACTCTTAGCACTGAAAATGCACAAGGAAACTGAAAGATTTAAACAAAATAGCTTGTAATTCTAGAACAATTACGAATTTTTTTTATTTCACAACGCTAACACAGATTAAATTAAAAAAATGGAATTATCTTTTAGATATTAATATTCTGAATTACGAGTTTGTATTTAAGACTAATTTTCAGTTGGACATCAAAATTTAATAAGAAATTTACATACAGATATATATACCTCTTCTTCAAAGCTTTAATAGTGGAGTATTGTTTATAACAAACAGTAATGTGGCAAATCACACTCCGACAACCTTATAAGCAAACACTAAAACAGAATACAGAACAAGCATTGCTGATTATATACAGAGAGATCCATCTCACACTAAATTAGAAACGAAAAATGGATAAATTCTTTCAATTATAAATAAATCGTTGACTGTTAACTGGATAAATATATCTATTAATCTGTAATTTTTTTGCGCAATACAAATAGTTACCTTCCCTGACTATGTTAATATTGTATAAATGCATTTGTTCAAACACGTGATAATTACACAAGTACATATGTAAACTTCAAATTACAGAATTATTAATATTAACTAGTTAAAACTACGTATTTTAGTTAGACTGTTGCGTGGTATTGCATTTAATTCATAATATGAATGTAAGATAGCTTATTATTAATTACTGTCACCCGTGAAAGACGAATAGGGTTGAAATAATACCAAATTTGCTTCCGGTCAACATACAGTCACGTGTCTAATACATCAGTTAAGGTCACGTGTCAAAAGGGCAATCATTAAACACTTTAGTATCATTTGCATGCAGGAAACAGTCATTAAAATGTGGTAAATATACTACATTTATAAATTATTAGACGAATAAATTAAGAACAATGTTTTATTGCAACTAAATAGAATATTGAAAAAGGTAGTTTCAGTCTGAAAATAAAATATCGCCCACTTTGTCGGTTTTTAGTTGAACGAATCCATTGTGCTTCAATTCTGTAAGTGCAATGAAGCATTTTATTGCTTGAATGTAATGATTACAAACAGTTGGTATGCTTGTTTGAGCTTTAGCCACAGGGTATCTCCACTCATCCATAATGCGTCTCATTCATTCATAAATATACAATAAAATAAATAGATTTCTACTAGAATCAGTCCTCAACTATTTATATAAAAACAATTTTAATCAAAAATTTGAAACTGACTGTATTTATTATTAATTGATTTGACTTGAACGCATATACGGGTAAAAGTTCATTTAATCCATTTTATTGCAAACGATTGGTAAGGAACGATTGGTCCCGCAGGCTAAACCGGTAATTTATTTATCCTTCTCAATATACAGGATATCTGGGATTAAGTCTAGTAGAGGATTTATGTCAGGATGTTCGATGTTACAGATTATACATGAAAGGTTAAGTAAATTCGTTCCAGATTGCGAATTTTTATTGTGAATAGACTAAAGTATTCCATCATGGATTTGAAATTTTTCCATTTAATGGAATTTTTACGAAGGTCGCTTTATTACATGTTTGTTATTCGCTACACCTATGTATGTCATTATCACGTGGTGAATTCTACAGTTCCCATGAAACATTCAATAGGTAAATATTGAAATCGCGATAAATTCGTTTTTCAGACTTTGACCATACAATATGGTCATTTATTATCGTTTTATGATAACCCCATTCTGACTAGATAAACCATTAGAAAAAAGTAATAATTTTGTTTTGACAACCTTTTAAAATTTAACTCTTTTAGTACATCAATAGAATAAATTAAATTAGTTAAACATATTTACTAATTAAACATAAATAGAAGAGGAATAAGTTGCTTTCATTCCGAATAATTTTCAATAAACACGAATAATAAATAGTTAAATATTTATTTTTAAAAATTTGAATAAACTGAATAGAATTTATCTTTAATATTTAATTTTTTTACGATTTTATATTAACAGCTTACAATGCAAATTTACAAAACGATTTAATTTAAGTAAATTCTTTTCAGTCTTTTGTAGAGTTTTGTGAATATTTATAAATAAAAATTAGTCAACAACTAATACAAACAAGAAGATTATAAGCTGAACTCTGTAATCTTTCTTTGTGCATGTTATTGACTATTGATTCTGTCTATTTGGTCATAATTGACTCGATAATTGTTTCCTAGTTGTTTATTTACCTTATAATATCTTCATTTTTCATTGTATTTATAGTCACAATAGTAATATTGAAAAAGAAATCATTTTAATTTATTTAATAACTTAGAAAGTTGAAACTAATTTCATATTGATTACAACACAGATAATAAAATTTTATACTCGTTTTGTTCAAACAAAGAGATTTTTAAGTTGATGTGGCAATAGAGAGGTAGAAGAATTATTTGCGGCAGAGTTTCTCTTTAACTTGCAAAGAAAAGCAAAATAATTCTGCCGAGTTCTGAACGGGCAAACATTTTAAAACATTCCTCCATCACTCATACCAAACATTGACTTTCGCTCCCTCCTTAGTGTATAATGCCGACATTTACTAAAATAATTTATTTAGCAGGAAAATGTATAACTGTCGGTAAATATTTCCAGACCAAACTGAGGCATACTTTCGTTTTGTATACTCTCCAAATACAGTTTGTACAAAATTCTGTTCCTCACGTACAACGGGCAAAGATTTCAGTGTACATAGTACATATTTAATCTAGTGAGCTACGGAACACTCCACTTTATTATTTGACACTCTTATAATATAATATATTATACATTGGCAATTATTTTATTTTTAAAATCCCAGACATTTCTATTTTACACTGATTTAATCCACATGTCATAAATAATAAAACAATGAAAAATTCAATTGAATTAGAAGTCTAAGACGTATAATTCCTTAAACAATGATGTGATTCACAATTTATATATTTACTTAGCTACACTGACGCTATCTTGGTGAATTATGACGATAAGAAAATTATAATTTATGCTTATAATGACGCCAGATTTAGGTAAAAATAGAGTAATAAACATATCAGAAAGCAACCGGATGAAAAACAACAAAATTGTAAATAATTCACTACAAATTACAACATATTGCGTTACAAATTTTAAGCTATAAATTATGGAACAAAGACATGCATTTAAATATTAAAAAAAATCAAATATATTCATTATTATTGTATAGTATAGCACAGGGTGATTCACAAAGAATAATGAGCCTAGCCGAATTTTTGATGCAACTAACATTACATTTTCATGAAAAAAAAAAATCAAGAATTTTACTTTAATATTTGTAGTCATAACGCTCAATATAGTCTAGAAATTTGAACCGCATGTATTGTTGGTTGCATCAAAAATTTGGTTAGGCACATTATTCCTTATGAATTATTCTGTATAGTATTACTATACTCTTTGTTTTCTGCTGTTGACATTAATTTGAGAACAATGGTAGATGTTTAGTTCAAACGAGGTTAATCCTTAAAATCCTTTGAAAATTTTGCTCTAACTTTTTTTTTTTTTTCATAAACAAAATGGTTTGTCTAACCCATTGGTGATGATTTATAAACGTGAAAAAATGTAGTGTGTGATTTAACGATTGTAACTCTTGTAACTGATGAGTAAAGTAAACAGTGACAATTACATGGATTATAAGTTTAACGCAGAGCCTCAATTAGACGGCGGACGCCAACGAACCGTGATCATTAACGCCATCATACTAACTAAAGAAATACGAAGAAGGTTTCGTATGAGTCTAATTTGAAAAATTATCGACATTATATCCAAGTCGTGAAAAGAAATTTTTGAGACGTGTAAAATCGCATCCATCATTATGATTTAAAAGAGGAAAAAAATGTACCAGGAAGTTAAAAACGGCCGTAAAAGGACTATTGTTGGTATACACAAGACCTAATCCGCAAAACGAATTGTAAAGACGACAGAACGAATCGCTGAAATATTCGCTAATAACTCACCAAATAAATCATGGAGTGTTTACAAGGGAAAAAGTTAGAATGACGAGAAAAGTGAGAATGATTATTAAAGCTGCATTGAATACAAACACGGAAAGTATACAAATGTAACAACTATATTGAGCAAACATCAACATCACTTGTAAAAATAACAATATTTGAGCATAATGTTGACAGGTGGGTTGTAGGTCTAACAAATTTAATCTTAAATTCAAATTTGAACAGATCAAACGCAGTGCGCGATGGGCCAATATTTAGTTATTTGCCCGAGCACACAACTTGTTGACTGCGTAAATACAGGGAAGCATTGTTTCCTTTTTTATATAAATTTAGTATAAGAGGATTAATTTGAAACACGCGATATTAATGCGGTTGAATAATCACATTCAAGACGTTTAATACCACGACTGTCTTCATCACTTGGAGTATGGCTTTAAACGTATGCCACAGACCAAACTTTCTACAAACGAAGTAAAAGCTATTGTTAGCTAAACAGCTGATTAAAAATAGAAATTATTTGAAATAACATTTTTAATATTTCAGTTGAAAATATTTTGGTTCACCAACTATCAGCAGTGTTAACAAAATATTTGTGGCTGGAGACAACGTTCACATATTACAAGAGAGCAAATATTTTTGAAAATTCATTCATTAAATCAGCAACTGAAAAACTGAATTTTTCAATTATGTCTTTGATGAAATTTTTTGTTGGTTATATCAAAATTGGGTGTTTTTTATTTTTATTTATAATGGAAAAGTTAAAAAAAATACTTTGAACGATAAAATAAATCAAACAAACTTTGCATGTCAAAATTTACCGGCGGTATTTAAAGTCAAAAGATTTTTTTTGAATAATTTTAACTTTTGTGGAGATAATCAAATGAATAACATTCATTAATAAAACACTAAGCAGTTTACTTCAAATTTGAAAATACATAACTTTTTTTATAAAAAACTGACGGCTTAGTCAACTATTCAATCGTTTCTTTAGACTGAACTTTCACTAAAATAAAATAAAATAGCCTAACTACCAAATTAGTAGATTTTTCTCAGTTCAGAATATTTATCAACAAGCAGATGTCAGAAGATTGTATTTTTGCTTATGCCCTAATTTTGATTTGACTAATTCATGAACAAAAAAGCAGCAATCAATTTCATGGTTTTGAATTTAAGTCACCAGACACTAGAATAATAGAAATTTGAAATTTCTAATAATGAAATTTTATGCTCAATAATCGGCAACGTAAAAAATTAGAATTTTTGAATGGTATTTAGTATATTCCTCTTTCATGTAATTGATATTGTGGCAGAATTTAGAGGGCGTGGGGTGAATTTTACGGAGGCTTTGTCAGTTGACACCTGGCCATCCCAGCCTGTTAACTTTTTGAATGCCCTGTATGCTGCTTGTTCTATTCATGTTCTATTGACTTTTACAACGTTTCCGATGGCAATTTATTTGTGATTGGATATGTTTAGGCCGAATTCACAAAGGCGTCGAACGTCTTTTATTTAACTGAATAAATCTAAATGTGATTTACGAGCAAATCATGATTTGCTAAGTAGAAGTATAAATCTTATTATGATTTTTCTAACAAATATTTGTTTATTAAAACATAAACAATACTTTATCTATATTCTTTTCAAATTTGTCAAGAGCGGAAATCTCATTCAAAGGCACAACAAAGGTTTGTAAAAAATATCTGTATTAACAATAACCCAAGTCAACAGTTTTGCTTCATAAATAAATGACCGGAACATCGAACAAAACTTTGAAAGAAGTTTGTTTTGTATTCGTTTAAAATACAATTGTGTTATTTTACACAAAAGTCAAAATAAGAAACATGCCGTAATCTTGTAAAATAGATCGCGTGGCTTTTATAAGAAAGCGTGTAGGTGTTTGCTTTTGTATCATTAGCTTCCTGTGGATTGAATACATAATAAAGAAATGTAATCTTTGTGTAGAAAAAAAAATCCTAGGACAACAATCACTTTGACAGAAATTTTGAACTTGCAAAGAGATAAAAAATCAATTTCAACGATTTTCATTAAAAGCAAGAAATGATTTTATTAAATATCGAAGACATCTTATGTCATCTTATCATATCTGACATCCGACTGCAATTTATCCCAAAATGCGCAATTCAAGCGACATTTTCTGTTTGAAAGAGCCCAAAATTGGCGAAAATGATGGTAGTCAAATCTTTTCAGTGAATGGTTCTTCTTTTTCCAAAATTAATCGTCGTCATCCAACTTCCAGCGATGTTTTCCAGTTTGGTCACAACAAAACAACTTCCGAGCAATCAAAACACTCAGAAGAGAATATAACTCCTACATCTCCATCAGCAGAAGTAAACGAAACTGAAAATCCATCAGAACCTGTAGAAACCGACGAAATAGAATCTATTCAAGAATCCTTGGAAAAACCTATTGATAAAAAGAATGTTCCGGGAAATCTTTCAAATATGAGTCGCAACCCATTAACAGGTGATGGTATTGAAGATGTTCAACAACGAAATTCCAGGAAACCATATCAGAAAAATCTAGGAAAATGGGTTTGGTAAAGACGTTGTAATTTCTAATGTTCAATAAAATGTGTTGAAATATTCATGGTTGATTTTTTTATGTTTTGCTATCTATCGAAGTGCATTCGCACTATCAGCAGGAACAGACCGATAGGGAGTTCCCCGTTTTCACCCTCGCATTATGTAAACACTCCACCAGTCGGCCCAGCTAGCAAATGCCCCATGGAACTTGTCCAAACAATGTACTCATCAATCAAACACCACCCACTGGTCTTGCGTATGTGTGAACTGAATCTAGCTGTGGTCGATATTTTGTGGTAGATGTACGTTTACAATTAACAATTTTTTATATTAAGTTAAATGGAAATATATAGGCAACACATCATACAACACTGTGCAATGCAATTTATCTATAATAGAACTCAAAGAACAAATTTACTTTTTTCGAAAAAGTTTGCATTATTTAAAATTTAGAATAAAATAGAATAAAAAATAAATTTTGTAAGAAATAATTGCAGACATATAGACTGAAACGAGCCATTCTAGCTAGCTGATATGAATCCAACTCACACTTGAAGGGCAGAAAAGGTGAAACTTAGATTTATTGTTCCGTTTTGTCAAAAATACTTTGAAGAACACTGTATGGACGTAATATCAGTGTAGCTCTGAGCTCTACGAAAACCAAGCAGGAAATTACCCTTCACCATTCGCAATATGTCAGACAGGACAAACATTGACGTCAGCTTGTGTCAACAATGTACTCATTATTACATGTGTCGCGCCTCTAAAACATTGACCGTAAAGAAATTGAATTGAGAAGCACAAATTAGAGAACATTATCTGTTAATTTACATTCATAAATGCACAGAAATCAAGTGAAATAAAAAATAGGTATATAAGTTTGTATAAAATTTTTTTTGTAAAATTTTGTTCTATTACTGTCTTTAAAGATGTAAATATGAATTTTAACTGAAATGCTTCAAATGAAATTAATTTATTACTTTCAGCTGTTCACAGTATCTGAACAGAAAAAACTAAGAAACAAAGGTTCTTGAAAGTTTAGTGATGTTGTCTAAAATAGCGCCGCAGTGGCAGGCAGAAATTAATTATTTCTTTCATTAGTAGAAGTTTATTAATTAAGGAAGCGCTTCAGATTCGTCTTGTTGTTTGTTCAGCGTCATCTCAACCCTTTGCCTCTACTTGGAAGAGACCAACTTTAAAATGGAAACTTATAAGAACGGCTCGCACAACAAAATTAATTATGTATTTCGAAATGGAATATTCATTCATTTATGTCAATATGAGAATTATTAAAAATAAGAACGTTTTTTCAGCTCATAAAATATTTCTAAAGCTTATACTTTTCAGTCTAATATTTGTATTTTTGCATAAATTGCTAATTTATATTTTAATAGGTACTAGAAATTTACATAATATTTTAAGGATATAAATAATATACAGAAATTTAAATGGAGTAACAAGCATGCATGTGTATAAAGCACATATTTGATGTTTGCCGTAGAATCGCAGCAATAAAGAGTGAACTAATACAAAATAATAGCATTATTGGTGCTATGGCAGGATATCTGTCTCTTTTCAGTTTGTGCATTAAGACATAGAGGACGCCAAAGGCTACAGTTGTTGATTAGATCGTACAACAGGTAACAGTCAACAGGCTCAAATATTTGCAAATCCGTCTCGAATGTAAATATCCTCGTCTAAACCGGATGGATCTGTTGTTACAATGTCAGACAATGCAGCTAATCTAGCTTTAATTTTCTATGTTAGATATCTACAACTAATCATAAAAAATACTAATATAAATAATTCCTAGGTATATTCTCCCAGAGATTTTCCTTAAAATGGATCTTATCTCTTATAAAAAATATTAGCTAAACAATGATAACGATAACATATTACTTGTATAAAGGTGATTATTTTATTTATTGCATTTACAGCTTACAAATCTGGTTCTTAATTTTATATTAAGTATAATGAAACACTGCAGAAATTTTAATTGATTACTGCAGTTCTGAGAGACATAGCACAAATAGATAAGAAGTAGAAACATAAATAGTAAAGAATCATATAAAACTAGATTATATTAGATTATATCTAATTATATATTCTTAATAATTCTTTTTTCAATGGTGGAATTCCATACAACCTAAAGTCTCTTTTCTTATATATTCGCAGTTATTCTTGTTTTTGTTTTAACATAATTGTAATTTCTTCCAATTTTTTCATTAATTGTTGATGAGTGGATTCTTGATTTCGCTTATCGTAACGTAATCGTATTTTGATAAGGCAGTCGGTATCTAGTTTAGAAGGATAACCAGGTTTTTTATTAAATTGATCATTTTTATTAACAAAAAAATCAACACAGTAAAGGTTCTTTTTTTTGGAAACATCATAGCTTTTTTTCAAGGTAAAACCATCATCCACTTTTTTATAACCCTTTTCTCTAACTGCCATATTCGCATCACCAAAAATTAAAGGACTAATCGTTGATGGAATAAACTTTCGAACACGAGAATTATAAATGAAATCTACAAAACGCATGAAAATGATGACATTTTTGAATGCATTAATTTCGGCCTTTTTTTCAATGCGTTCTATATCTGTAACAGCAACACCAGTCCAAAAATTGACAATAACAAGACATAAACTCAGAGCAAACAACATAAATAGCAAATATCCACCGAAACCAGAAGCTTCAAAATCCATTTCGTCAGCAGCAATATATTCTCCATTAATCATAATAAATGTCCAAAAAATCGAACCAGGGAAAAAACTCTTCAGCATATCATTATTTGGGAATAATATGGTAAAGCCAACACCAAAAGCCAAAACAATCAAGGAAAAAAAGATTAATAAAATGGTGAAAGTTTTAAACACCTTTTGTAACATCAACGACCATTTTGATAATTTGGGGTGATAACCGGCGGTTAACAGAAATGCAATTGCCATTTCTATAAAAACAAATGCTCGAAAGCTGTTCTGAAAAAAACTTCCAAAAATTGAGATTATTATTAGAATTTCTACCGTACTATGCAGAGAAGCTCTTTTGAGTGCATAAAAAAATGGTAATTTATTTCTCTTTTTGAAAAACAGAAAAATTGGTAGTTTAATAAACATATTGAGAAGTGTTAGTGAAATACAAAAAACTTTAGATGTCGAATAATAAGGAAGATTATATATAAAAACAGACAGCAATAAGAAAATGATTCCTTGAAAAAAGATTGTAAACCAAAAGAAAATCTGGATTTTAAACCATTTCAAAAAAATAAATGCATGAATTAGAGGATGAGTCAGAAGAGGTTCCAAATTAGGTTGATTTCCGATTCTAGAAATCACTTTAACTTCACTACAACGTTTTTCTTCATTGCAAGATTTTTCAATTAATGAATCGAAACGAAGCAGCATTTTATGATTAACATCGTCAAAATATTGTGAGTAATTGTCAAAAACAAGGCAGGAGTCAAAAAATTCTTCAAGATCTTCTAGACTTATCACATCGAGAGGAGAATTCTGGAATTCATTTTTTGTAATAAGAGATGATCCTCGTTTCAATAATATCTGTATACCTTTTTTATTAGCAAAGTAAATTGCATAATAAAGAGGAGTATTTCCTGTCTTTTCATGCACCAAGTCGATATCTAGTTTTTTACTTTCTAAAATAATATTGAATGTCTTGGGTTTCATGAGTTCTTTTCGCCATTGAACAAAACGAGTAAACTCCTTTTGACTTATTTTTTTGATTTTTTCGTTTCTTAGCAGCTCCATGAGAACTTCACATCTATTATATTTTGCTGCTAATTCCAATGGTGTAAATGGATTTCTATCTGTTGTTAGGGTTGGATCAGCTCCTTCATTCAGCAAAGCTTTGACAATCTCTGGGTTATCAAATTTTTTAATGCACAATTGTAACAATGTGTATTCCTTCTTTCTGGAATTAACAAACGGTTTAATGTTTTTGCCCTCTAAAAAATTTTTCTTTCCTTTGTTTTTTTCTTTTTCCTTGTCATTTCCCTTTTCCGTTCTTATTTCTTTTATCCTATATGTACATACTGTATAAAACAACTGTGTTTCATCATCCATACTTTTGAACTCAAATTGATTGAGATTAATCATCAATTTATCTTGAAAAAATTTCTTTGTTTCTTCTTTCACAGGTTGTACAATTTTGTCGGTAAAACATTTAATCAAATCTTGCAATGACTCAAATAAATTTGGGTTCCTTTCTAATAAACCAGGGAAAAAATCAATTAACATTCTGCCATTAAAATCAAAATTGTTTACATCCACTCCAATTTCAATCAAAAACTTTATATATTCTAAAAAATTTTTGTTGTAAATATTGCCATATTTGACAACGAAAAGAATTACTGAATCAAAATTTATAGTTTGATTAATTATTTCCATATAGTTTGATTTTATTTTTATATTATTGTTAAACAGATTTTTGAGTTCTTCATCAAATGTTACTGAGTATAAAAAAAGTAGAAACACATAATCCTCTCTATAACATGTAAAAATTTTATCAGATTTTAAAAACGCTGAAATAAGTTCTTCTCGAAATTTGTACTTAAATTCTAGATTTTTCAAATCATTGGATGTAACAGTTTCTAACGACTTTAAATTGTTCAGTTCGGTGTAAGTTTGTGAAAGTACCTTTAATTTGTCGATCTGTTTTGGGTTACATTTTCTATTCAAATTCTGAATGTCGTCGAAGTATTTCATGAGATTCTCCTTCTTTTCCTCAGTACCTAAACATACAACAAATGAAATTAATACAAAAACTAGTACGAGTACTAATACAGATTTTTTTTTATAAAGGTTGATTCAACCATAGCGTAGATACTGGTGATAGAATATTTAATCAAATAGTTATGTGTCTTCAGTTTAATTTTATTGGAACTATTCGCACATGTTCTTACAGCAGAAGTGTTGGGCCATATTTTCACTGAAAAAAAACTCTGCATATTGCATGGCAGTTTTTGAAAATATTTTTTTGACCGGAATTTTAAATAACTTTGTCTCGTTGCAAAACAGTTCAAGTATTCCTAATAACCTTTAATTTTTAAATCGATACTAACGGAAGTTAAATTTATTGCCATATAATACTCACTAAGAGAAGTAGCAGAGGAGATCTCTATTGTCGTATCATTCATTTTTTCAATATCAAACGCTCTGCTTGTTTAACACTTATGTATGTAAAAACAAAGCACAAAGTTTTATTATAAAATATAGAAAGTAATAAAAATAAAATTTATAAAAATAACTTTGGAGATTATATCAAATATTGCTATGTTATAAATGTCAATTCTAACCAATGCCTATTTGAATAGATAAGATATTGTGATATCAGTAATAAATATAATAAACTACGCGTTTAGTCAAGGTGAAAGTTTTAAAAAATTTTATTTGTAAGTCAAAAACACTTATCTTATATTTTATACGAAAAGTGACTATTTTTTGTTGAATCTAAAACACAAAAACACCAACAGAAACAAAAGTAATTTGTTTTGATTTTGATAAATAATAATACTCCTAGTTAATTATTTTGTAGGAAATGTCTGCTCAAACTAAAATTCTCAAAATCCGAGATCAAGCAAAATTAGCAATGAAATACCTCGAAGAAACAAAATTTGAAGAAGCTAGACAAATCATTTTGAACAATAACGAAATTCTCCATTATAATTTTGGCTTAGACAAATTTCTCTTTTTCATACCTTCAATAAAAATTTCAAAAACAATTCCTAAAAAAATTGAAGCTCTCAGAATGATTATTCAAACTGGATTTGAAATTTTTGCTGATAAAGATTACATAGATGAACTTGTATTTTTTGCAGCTGCAAACTGTGACATAGAAAAGTTGAATTATTGTGTAAACCGTATTACTGAAACAGAACCAAGTAAAATCAATCAAGTTCGAGAAGGAGATACCATTCTCACGTTTCTGATAAAGTATGGAAATATTTTTGATGAAAAATTTTCAAAGTGTATAAAACTACTAATCGATTCAAAGATAGACGTTAATCGAACGGATTATTACTCAGAAAGTCCCATTAAACATCTGAAAATTCTGTATTTTAACTCTAGAAAGAAAAACAAAGAAAGTAAAGTAGTTCAGAATTTGGAAAAATGCATTAAGCTTTTACTAGAAACTAAAAAAATTGACATCAGTACGGTTGATGAAGAATTATTGCTTTTATTACCAATCTCTTTAGAAAATTTAAATGATTTCAATTCTAAAGAAGAAGTAACCACATTACAGCAAGACAAAGACATATTATTCCAATATTTGTTGAATAACAAAGAACATGCTTTCACTAAAAGCAAAAAAATATTAATATTCTTAAACGCAGATGATGGCAACGATACTTTTTTGCAACTTTGCTGTGAAAAAAATTTAAAGATAGCTGCAGAATTCTTGATCAAAAACGGAGCTGACCTTTCCAAAACTACACAAAGAAATAAATTACATCCAATAGAACTGGCAGCTAGAAGAAACAATCAAGAAATTTTTGATATGCTTTTGAAAACTAACAAAATTATCATCGATCAAGAACTATTTCGTAGATTTTTACGAAATCGTCCGAAACACATTAAAGCTGAATATTTTGATAAAATCCTCAAACACAAGAATTTGGATTTGAATTTACAGTCAAGTAATGGCAACACTCCTTTACATTACGCAATAATTTTTTCAAGCCCTGAAGCTATCAGCAGCCTTCTTAAGCGAGGGGCATCTCTTCTAGTCAAAAATGATTCGGACAAATGCCCTTTAGATTATATTTCCGCCGAAGATTTAGAAAATCAATTAAATAAATGTATTATTCCAGATAATTACAATGATATTAATAACGGTAAATATGAGATAGCTTTAAACTATCACAATTTAATTGAAGAAGATGTCTCAGAATTAAGTGTTATTGAAAAGATAAGTAATTATTCGAAATTCTGCCATTTATTAGGTCACCCATTGATATCATCATTTTTAGATATTAAATGGAAATTAGTGAAATCAATTTATCAAAGAATTTTTGCTTTACAATTGATGTTCTATGTTATTAGTATTCTGAGTTTCATGAATTTAAGTTTATTGAATTATTTTGGATTACCTTTAGTACTTGCGTACATTTCTAAAATTCTTCTGATTTTCAATTGGCAAAATAATAAACTAGATGAACGAGTAGACATGGCTATAGCGTCAATCATCTGTTTATCACTCTTTATTTCAAATAACATCATACAATATTATTTAGGAATAGTAGCGACATTATTCATGGCAATTTCTTTCCATTTATTCTGCCGTTTTAATCCACAATTTTCATATTTCCATGCTCTTTTAATCAAAGTTCTGAGTGAATTTTTACCTTTCCTTTTTTATATTTTCTCAATGAGTGCATTTTTCGGAGCAACATTCTACATTTTTATTCTAATTAGTGATGAAAGTTTAGTACAAAGCTACTTTAACAATTTGATTAAAGATTTCTACCACTATTGCATTATAGGACTTTTTCTAATAATAACTGTTGCAATTATTATCATCAGCTCTGTTACTTCCTTACAAGAAATCAATGAAAATTTTGATAATAATCTCAGAATCATAGGTTATAAAAACACAATAATATTTCTAAAATGTATAGAAAAACTATATCAAAGAATTAAATTCATCAAAATTCAAAGTCCATTAGTTTTCGAAAACATGTCTCCAGAAAATGCAGAAATTAACGTAGACGAAACAGATAAAAAACAGAAAAGGGTCAAGAAACAGAGTAAGCAATTTTTGATTAATTTTTACTTAAATTTCAACAAATTCTCTAGCCATAAACTGCGTTCTATAAAACTTTCTAGAGCAAACGTACGAAAACTTGCAAAAATGGTCAAGCAGTAAAATCAAAATTTAATCTGCAAAAGACTCCTTTGTTTTTTTATAGTAACTGATTCAAATCTAACTCTCTGTGAAAATATATTATATTTAAGTGTATACATAATCAGTATTGGAATAAAAAAGTACTAAGTAATAATTAATTATTTATAGTGATTTAAGTCCAATGAATTCAATTTTTACAGTACAGAGTAGTTCATTTTCGATTCATTCTTTTTTGAGACAAATTCAATGTTTTAATTAGTTTTGTGCTATTGTCTTTTGTTTTGAAATTACAGCGTTTTTTTAATTTTTTGAGATTTTGATAGAATGCTGTAACTTTTTTTTTCAAACTTATTCAAAATGTAAAAACTAATAGTGATATCGCAGAACAGAATGACGTAATTGAGAATTTTTTAACTCTTCTTATTCTTAGGTATAAACTGAAGTTACATTTTTTTTAATGGAATGTATAGTTGGCAATAAATTTTCTTTATAAAATATATAAAATTAAAAAAAAACATAGTCGCTTCTGGGAGCGGAAAGAGCCTCAAAAATATTTTAAGAAATGAACTCAAAATTACATCTTTTTAGATAGAATAGTATGGGAGATTATGAATTTAGAAAATTTTTTTTTTCTATTTTTAAAAACGATTTTCTGTCGGATCGACCACTAGCTAATTTTTAAAACATAAATTATTGTGTTTGCATTTTTATTGCATAAAGTCGTGTCAAAAAAGAATCACGCACTAGAAATGGGATTTTTGTTTCGAAAGTTGGTAAAACTCATTCTTACACGAGGGAATTTTTTGATTAATACAAATTGATTCAAGTTTCTAGTGGAAAACAAAATTTTTTGAACCACAAAGGTTAAGTTTACAAAAATTATTTCGAATTTCCCTCTGATATCTTATCAACTGCAGTTTTTGAATAAATTTTAAATAATGTTCCACTTGCCTAAAAAATAATTAATAAATTTTAGTCAATTCATTGACAAATATCAGTCAGATTAGTGCCACTGCCGCAAACTTATTTGAACAAAATTTTCTAATAAACAAAATTTTTTAATTCAACCTAAAAATTAACTGCTTTTAATTTTCCTGCTATTAATTGGCATTCTCACTCATATTCAGCAGTCTCTTATATTAAAAATGAATTTATTACAATGCTTAACAATAATAGTATTTCACAACTTATCAAAGAACCCACGAGATATCGAATATCGCAATCTGCATCTCTTCTTGACTTGATTCTTGTGAATGATGATAATCTGATATCAGATGTTAAAATATGTGATCCTGTTGGATTGTCTGATCACTGTATCATTGATCTCACTGTTCAGATTTTTCTATTTGATACACCTAAATTAATTTCTAAATTATTTTCTTGAGTATCCTACAATTCATTGAATGATGAATTGCATAATCATGACTGCTCTAAATTTTACGATATAAAATCCGTCGAACAGCAATGGAAATATTTTGATTCAACATTATGTGAATAAGCATACACAATTTTACACCTCTATACATTTATCACAAAAACCTTGGATTCACAACACGTTTATAAAAAAAATTAAATTTAAAAAACATTTATGGTTAAAATACAAAAAATCAAAAAATATATCCGATTTCTTCAAGTATCGAATTTTCTCCAACAAATTGAAAAACGACATACAAGAAGCTAAAACTTTATATGAAAATAATTTATTGAACAATTCAAAAGCATTTTACAGTTATTTGCGGAAGCACATAAGTTCTCGGGTAGCCACTCTTATTGTTCGGAACAGTACAGGCTCGTTGTGCAGTAATGATTTAGAGACTGCAGACGAGTTTTCTTCATTCTTTTGTACCATTTGCAAATTTGCCAAAGCTTTTCACAAACTCAACTAATTCTGACACTCTCTCAACCGCCGTGTTGGATAAAAATATGCTTTATCATGCTATACAGCATTTGTCTGATAACGGTTCACCAGGTCCAGATGGCATATCTCCAAAGGTCATAAAAAAATGTGCCAACAACTTAGTCAGTCCCATTCTCAAAATCTTCGAAACATCTCTGGCCACCGGCAAGCTACCACGACAATGGTTAGTGACAATTGTCACGCCAATATTTAAAAAGGGTGACAAGTTAAGCACAGAAAATTACAGACCGGTAAGCCTAACTTCGATCATTTGCAAATTGCTAGAGAAACTTTTAGCGAAAATTATTTTTGATGTTTTAAACTGTGGGAATCTAATTCCAGACACACAACATGGGTTTTTACCTGGTCGATCTACAATCTCTAATCTACTGTCTGCGTGCAATCAATGGAGTAAAATGCTGGATGCTGGTGACAAATTAGATATTGTATATTTGGATTTCAGTAAGGCGTTTGACAGAGTGTCTCATTGTTTACTTATTCATAAATTAGTGGTCAAGTACTAGAATGGATTAAATCTTTTTTAAGTTACAGAACTTTTATGGTTAGAGTTGGATGTCGTGTCCTAAACCAGTCACAAGTAGTGTGCCACAAGGGTCCGTACTGGGACCTCTGCTGTTTGTCATATACACTTCAGACTTGTTAAAATCTTTGACTTATTCTAATCTTGCGTACGCAGATGACGTGAAAATGTTTGCCAATCCTTTATCTGACAATTTGCAAAAAGACTTGAATGTCGTTTATAATTGGTGTGAAAAATGGTTACTTCCTCTCAATTATGAAAAATGCTCGGTCATGTATGTTGGAACAGATAACCCTAAAACCTCTTACAAATTGAACAACAAGAAAATAAAAGCAGTAGAGTCACAATTAGACTTAGGCGTTATCGTAGACAATACATTGTCCTGGAGTACACAATGAACCAAAGTAGCCCGCAAAACTAATTCTATGCTTTATCTTTAAAAAAAAGCGTTTCCAAAACCCACTCCTGCACTTTGTTCAAAACTCTTTGTCACGTACATCAGACCACACATTGAGTATGCTGCATCGATTTGGAGACCACATTATGCAAAAGACCAAAAACTTCTGGAACGTGTCTATCATGCAGTAACTAGATGGCCTGCAGGTTTTGCTCTTCTTCCATATAGCGAACGATTAGAAAGGTTGAACATTCCATCTCTGCAAGAGAGATTAGACAGATCAGATCTGATACAAATGTATAGGTTGACGCATGGTTTATTTCCCGATAATTATAATACATTTTTAAAACTTCAAGCTGAAAGCAGATTACGCGGTCATAGGTATAAACTAAAGAAAGAACCTTTTAGGACAACAATCCGCCAAAATTTTTTAACAAATCGTACATTTACTTTGTGAAATAACTTAAACCCTAAAGCAGTAGAAGCACAAACATTATGCAACTTTAAGAAGAAAATATCATCATCACAGAAATAATCAAATAAAAATCTTGTCACCAATTGTATAAATTACATTTATAATTGCGTTTATAGGTTTACCTCCGCAATTTTAGCTTATATAATAATAATAATAATAATAATAAAAATAATAATAATAACAATAAAATACAAAATTTCCTAAAACCATAAAATCTAGTGCGTGAATCTTTTTTGACATGATTTTATCATAAAACATTTTATCCTGTCATATTTTTCCAAGTTTTAATAATTTTTCATCTCTCATAGAAAAGGATACACTAATAATAACATTTTTTTACGTCAATCTGTTCTATGCAAAAATCTTGATGAGTAACATTTTTCAAATCTTGAATAAGTTCCAAATTAAAGAACTTACAACATTCTTCAGACAATGCAAAAAAAATCAAAAAAGTAAATGTATGAGAAACCTATGAAAACCATCGAAAATGAACCACCTGTACAAGTAGTAAATAGGTATCTGGAATGCTAAAGTATATAAGATCAGTCTATATAGTTATTTAGGAGAAAGAATAAGTTAGCTGGATATCAGAGCTTGAGCCTGTATATTTAATTAAGAAAATAACATGGAAGGGCAAAATGAGATTTATAAGATTTCATTATATTCATAAAATTCTAAAATTAATAGAATTCATCTATTAATATGTTCGAGGTATTTGCAATTTTCCATTTCAAATTCTGTTTTTTTTTACATCTATAGATATTTAAGTTGATTTTTCATAAATTGCTTAAAAGGAGCAAGTTCTAGTTGCATAATTCACTTTTTTGACAAGACTTTGACATATAAATGTGAGGTTAAGATTAAACTAACCTATCAAATGTAACAACCCACTTATAACTTTTTTCTAAAGAATTAAATCTTGAAATACAAATAAATAAAAATAAATCTATAAATTTATTCATTGCAAACTTTGGTAAGCTGCAACAATTTATTACTGATATACAGGTAAACATTTTGTAGGTTAGAAACTCAAAATGTTAAAATTGTTTAGATTTTCTACTTTTCCTCGCAAACGATTTTATTCAACACTATCTGATAATATATTAGAACCTCTCAATAATCGCTCATTAATACGAGTATCAGGATCAGATGTTTCAAATTTTCTACAAGGTCTAATAACAAATGATATTCAACACTTAAACTCAGGCCCAGGCAGTATGTACGCTATGTTCTTGAATACTGCAGGCCGAGTATTATATGATAGCATTTTCTATCGTGGATTAGAAGAAAATACTTTTCTAATAGAATGCGACCAACAAGTGTCAGACAGTTTACAAAAGCATCTGAAACTGTATAGAGTTCGTCGTAAAATTGATATTACAAGTTTATCCAATGAACTAAAACTTTATGTTTTGTATAATGATATTGAGAAAACAGATATTGATTACTTGAACATTTCAGATGCACAAAATTTATTCGAAAATCACGAGGATTTGCTGATATATCGTGATCCACGAATACCTAATCTAGGACATCGAATTATTGCAAAACAAGAGGCTAACATAGAAGAGCAACTTGGCAATAAAATTTCCGTAAAAACCCAAAGTGAAAAAAACTATAGATGGTTACGTTATTCTCTAGGAGTTGGAGAAGGAGTTCAAGACTTACCCCCAGGAGACTGTTTTCCTCTTGAATGCAACTGTGATTATTTGCACGGCGTTAGCTTCCATAAAGGCTGTTACATTGGACAGGAACTGACAGCTAGAATACATCATACTGGTGTTATAAGGAAACGTTTGATGCCAATTCACTTAACTAAACTGCCTTCTAAATATCCTGATGAAAAAATCACCCAAGAAAACATCAGTTTAGGTAAATTAAGAGGCATAGAAAAAGATGTCGGATTAGCATTACTTAGAATTGAGAAAGCTTTGAAATTTAATGAACTGAAACTGGGAGATGGAATTGGCTTAATCAGTAAACCTAATTGGTGGCCTACTGAAGCACCGAAAAAATTAATTAAAAAAACAAAGTTAGTAAAAATTTGTATTTAAAAAATGTCGACGGAAAAACCTACTACTTCTACTTCCGAAAAACCAAGCAAACCAGAATCTAGTAAAACTGAAGAAGTAAACATCAAAAGTGAATATCAAAATGAAGTTGTTAACTACTTTTTTTGTGAAAAGTGTCAGTTACGCGAACAGTATGATTACTTTGGAATGAATCCGCCATTTATTAACAATTACAAAATTCTAGAAAATGCTTATGTTATTGAAGATCCATTTGTGCCTCAAAAACAAGGTGAATTTATTATATTAGGATCTCACTGTAAGTTGTGTAATAAGACTGTTTGTAAAGATACCAATTGTAGTCTATATTATGATGGCACATACTGTATAAATTGTGCCAAATGTAACATTAATATATTTCCTGATAGTATTCAACAAAAATTAAATAGAATTCTATTATAAAACCTTAACTATTTTCTATATTATTTCGGCATGACCTGTCTACTTTTCTTCTTTTTCTCAAGTAATCCTTTGTTGATTTTCTTTTTCTGAAGAGAAACAATTATTATAAAACATTAAGAAAATATATTACATACCGTTTTTGCTACAAACTTATAACCCTCAAAAGATTTATTTTTGTTCCCAACTATTTTTTCCTTTTTAGTATTATCTTTTTCTCCTACTTTTGTCCTCTTGTTCTTTTTCTCCTGGAAAAAAGAATTCAAGTCTTGTACTTCTAAAAAAACATTAAATACCTTTTTTCCACTTTTCTTAATTACATTTGTTTTACAAACGTTAATTCTCAATTCCCTATCTTTTATTTTAACATTTTCCATTTCTAAAGCCAGTGTGACCGAATCTGTACTTTCAAAATTGACATAACCAAAGCCTTTTCCTATTCCAGTTTTTGGATCTCTTACAATTCGTACAGACGTAATTGGGCCACAGGATTCAAATATTTTCCACAAGTCTTCCTCTTCTGCGTCTAAAATGAAACAGTGTTAAATGTGAAGTATAAATATAAAATGGAAAATATTACAAAAACTTAAATTCCCAACAAAAATAGCTTTATTGCCATCCGATTTCTGTTGATCGTCGCAGAAACGAATTCTTAGGTGATGGTCTTCATATAACACTCCATTAGCATTGACAGCTTTTACAGCGTCATCGCGGTTTTCAAATCTAAAAAAAACCGTTAGTTTCCTTAGGATTTTTTTTGTAATTTAATTTACCTTACAAACGCATAAAAACTCTTCCTATCAGGATGAAACTCTTTCTTTATAATTGCAACTTTTTTAGGAATTTTTGGGTTAGGAACTGGAGCTCCTCTTATTCGAACTGCTTCCACTTTACCATACTTTGAAAATATTTTCTTAATTTTCTTATTATCTAGAGTTATTGGCAAATTTCCAACAAAAATAGTTCTTGCACGTGATTCCGGTGGCTCTTCAATTTTTTTGGGATTTTCTCTATTTGATATCCTCCTTTCAGCGTTTACTTTATTTTTATTTATTCTATGCGGCTTCTTACTCTGTATATCAACTTTAGGTATTTTACTTTGACTTATGTCTTCTGAATAGTCCAGATTTTTTCTTTTCCTTGAAGAGCGATCAGCTTTGATCTCTAGTGGAGCGTCATCATTTTCGTCAAGCTTATTCGAATTTATTAGAGAAGTTATTTGTTTTTTGACTACTTTTTTCTTGTCAGGTATTGCTTTCCCAGTAATTAATTCGGACAAACTGCCTATTGTGTAATCCATTCTACAAACTTTATGCTTCAACTGTAAACTAAATAATCAATCAACTGCGTAACTTAGATTTATTTAAAAATGCTAGAAAGCATGCTGTAACATTTTTTAAGGTTAGAACGTCAAAATAAAGCTGAAGTTAGCACGCAGTTATATACGTGAGTGGAAGCGTGAATTAGTTTAACTAATTTTTTTTTTTAAACGGAACAAATTTTGAGGAAGTGTGAGATTATCAGATTAATAATTGAACCACTAAATCCACATTTTATTTAACATATAGAAATGTATAAAATCAATAGATTTTTCGATTTGATTTTCTAACTCTGTTTTCAACATGGGACAAGCGCGACTTCTTTTCAAACATAAATTCAAAAGTGCTTGCTTTTGTCCATTTTGTGGATGATATTTTTTTGTCTAATTTACTTCTATAATTAATATATCAATAGGCTATTTTTATCAAAACACATTAATCTTACGGAATATATAATCCTTTTCCTTTGGCTAAAATAATGTTGTTTAATTCTCGTTTCAGTGCAGTAAAAGCCATCTAAAAATTAAACAGTAGTAATTAATGAGAAATACTATGATTGAAAGTTGTTTAAATACATCTTTGATTTGTTTACGTCTTGCCCAAACTTTTATATTCTTTTTTAATGCATCCATGTCAGCTTTCTGCCGTATATAATCCATTACAGATGGCACCTAAAATATACTTTGAGCTATTAATTAAACATTAAGTGCTGCAAAAAACCTGATAAGTTTCGCTATTAGTTTTGATAACATCATAATCTTCTTTAGCTTTTTGAAGTTCTTCTCCCACTATCTCGCATTCAGCATCCATTTTTACCATTAAGTCTTGATGATAATTTATTTCTTCTTGAACATATTTAAGAGTTTCCATTTTTTTCAACAACTGTTTTTTAGTGCGACTTAATAAAAGGTTTGCTTTTCCGTTCATTTTCTTCATTTCAATAAGGAGAACATTTCTCTGTTCTATTTTCTCTACCAAATGAGCATTCGTTATCACAAGTTGTTCAAAATCAACTTCTTGCAAATTTGCACCTAGTAGTTTCTTCTCATTGAGCTGAGTGCAAATCTTTTGGTACTGGACTTTCAAAGAACTATGCCGCAAACGCAACTTTTCTATAACTGCTCGGTTATGTCTGTAGCGTTCTTCCATAAATCTTTATAAAATATCAAACATTATTTTATCCATTTAGGATATTATTTAAATTATACCTGGCAAATTTATCTATAGGGGATGTTTTATTAATTGCGTCGACTGCGCAGTTAATGACAACATCTTCAAAAGAACTTAAAGTTTCTTGAAGCTCAAGTTCTCTTGTATCCATTTCTTCCAATTCAGCTGTATATTTGTGTCGGAAAACATTACATTTATTATTAAGCTGGTTTAATAATGCTTTAAACTCATCCATTTGCCGATAAACAATATCCATTTTTTGCATATAATTTATTCTACACAAAAAACAATTAAAAAAATATTTGAATTCAAATATTTACCGCCAACAATGTGGCCATTGGCAACATGGTAAAATAAAATCAAAATTCCCTAATATGGCTTTTATAGGTTTTTTTTTGTTGTAATAATTGATCTTGAAAGTAGGAAAAAGTTTTGCTGGATCATAGGTTTTCGCGTAAATTCAGAGGTATGACATAGATAATTATTTAAAGAACAAATTTTTTGACCTCTTGAACAAAGTAAAAAAATAACCCCACTTTTCAGTGATGGATAGTACAGTCTCGGTTGATGGTTATTTCGTCGATTTGATTGACGACAACTGGCGTGCTGATAAGCTTCCTGAAGACGACATCAACGTCCCAACTTATGAATTAGCTGATCCTGAAGCGGATTCTGGAGATATCCATTTAACTCTCAAAGAACAAGAACAAAAGTGGACTGACATAGCTTTGACCGCGTTAAGTGAACACCAATAATGGAACTGCCAAACATAGGACAACAGTGTGCACAAAGTGATTGTAAACAATTGGATTTTCTTCCTCTTGAGTGTAAATGTGGTAAAAAGTTCTGTTCTGAGCATTTCAATTTACATGCCCAACATTGTCAAATTTCTGTTACAACAATACTCCAAGAAACAGCAAAAACTGATGGTTATAAATGTTCATATAAAGATTGCAATGAAGTAATCCTCGTACCTATAACATGTGAAAGATGTAATCAAAATTTTTGTGTAAAACACAGACATCTAACAGAATGTACCAGTAAAGATGAAAAAACTGTTGCTGAAGAAAGAGAGAAAATAGCTGCACCTATAAGACAGTTTAAAGAAGCAAAGGATGTTGTTGATAAGCAAATTGAAGAAAATCTAGCCCAAGTAAAGAAGAAAGGTAAAAAAGTAAATTTGGTTAATAAAGTCCAATTGATGAAGATTAAAAACAAAGCAAAAGGTCTCAATAGTATTCCCACTCTTGATAGAATATATTTCAATGTATCATATCATGGCAATGATGAAGGCGTTGCAATTTTTGTTTCTAAAAACTGGAGTGTTGGACGTGTAATAGACGCAATTGCCAATGAATGTCGCTTAAAAAATGATAATAATATAGGTACAGGTAAAAAATTAAGATTATTTAAAAAAGAAAATAATGAAATTCTTACAAACAATCTAGCAGAAATTATGGAAATGTTAATTAGTAATAATGTTATTGTAGATGGGGAACATTTAGTTATTAATTATTTGGATGGTTAATAAATGGAAAATTGATACATACCTGGGTCCTTCTTTTTCATACCCTGTAAAAATACTAGTTGCAGATTGGAATAAGGATTCACGTCTCGAAAGTTTGGACAATCTCTTTGAAGCGGTTGATATACGATCTTGAGCTACTTTCAAAACTGATTCCATAGCTGAAAGATACCATATTATTTAGTTGAAAGAAAAGTGCATCTTACTTTCAATAGCTGTTGGGTCTATTTTTTCTAGAAAATTCAAAAAAACAGCGTTCTCACTTTTTAAATGTCGAACATTGTTTTCCAGTTCTTTGACTGCGTTTATTAACTCTTCATCTGACATTTCTTAAAGACGATTATTAGTAAAAGCTAAATTCAGCAAATATACCAACTGTGCAATTGATACTTGGCGAAAATACTTTTTAGACTTGGCGTAACTTTAGCAAGAAGGCTTTGACTGCTCTTTTTTTCGTCATTTTTTTCTGAAAAGTATCTTAGAGATTTTTGGAAATGTTCTGTTTTTTCTAAAACAAACCTGAAAGCTCTTGCACTGAGGATGGCGAGGGGACGTTGGTTACCGAATGCACAGAATCAACGTGTGAGCTTACACTACGTTTTTCAGAAATGGTAGCTGTTTTTGACAAAGCTGAAGATATATCGGAACTTTTTTTGCTAATCTCATCACTAACAGTTGTTTGTTCAGCTTGGAATTTAGAAATTAAACATAGAATTTGAAAACCTAATTTTAAAGATTACCGTCTTGTTCCTCCTTTATTGTTTGATTAGATTGAGTCGTTTCTAAAATAAGCTCTTCATCATGGGTTGATGTCTGCTCGTCTATTTCAGTATCATGCTCATCATTGTAAGACAAATTGTCTACTTCAATTGAAGGCTCATTTTTTGAATTTTCAATTTCCGACATTATCTAAATATAAAAAAAAATCTACAAAATACCTAATGTACCTAACATAAGTCATTTAAAAATAATAGTGGTTTCTCTTAGCAACCTGTAATGAGTTATTGAAATATGGCTGTCTCCATTTTAAATTGTCCCAGTTTTCAAAACACAGCAAAAAAACATAAAACAACAACCGGGAAATATCATCGATTTATACCAAACGTTCCTCAAGAATTTGACTGTGTAATTGAAATCGCTAATTACAGTTAAAACTATAAATTAATTATTTTTTTTATAGAGGGTGAAAGCAAGCATTAAACATGATTTACTGGATAAAGATATTGAAATTAAAAATGATCAATTTAAAACTTTTTATGAAGAGAATTACACAAGAAAAGTGATTGTACCAGAACAATTATTTAGACCTCCAGCTTATACTGCCATTCATCGCTTACGAAATGTGCAAGAAAAAGTAATTAATGCCTTGCAGTTTAACAACTGATATTATTTTTCGTACTAAATCTAGGCACAGCTAAACCCACCCATACCCTCTGGGCTACCAATGTCTGAAATGAAAACTTCTTTTAGAATGATGTATTATAAGCCCACTTTTGAAGAAAAAGCTCCCTGTGGAGAAGCTAAGTGCCATGTGAGAAAAAAATATAAAGGCTCTCTCACAACAGCGTAATTTTTCCATAAACGTTTGGAATACTAGAATTATTTCTCAAGAAAAGTTGTTTACTTGTGTTTGCTCTGAAAAATTGTTTATGAATGGAACATCTCTGGTTATACCGTAAACTGACACAAGCTAATAAAGTTTTGTGCGAAATTTCAAAAAAATAATAATTTTAAAAATTGTTATCAATAGACATACATGATCCGAAAAGTAATTTTGTATTCTATGCGACGGTATAATCAAAAATATTGCTTTTCATTGAAAAATAATTGAATATAATGGAAGAACTAAATGGTTTATTTAAAATGGTACATGGTACCTACAGTTAGACAAAGTGATACCCCAATCATAAATTAAGCAATTCGAAAATGCAAAATTATATAGGTTGTTCTATTCAAATAACAAAGCTAATAGAATCAGATTTTAACAACTAATTTTTATATTTCTATTAAAAATTCTGTGGAAGAATTACGCTATTATAGGACACTGCATATTAAGATAAAAATGTTGGTTTAATTTCAGGTAGTCAAATTAGGTGCTGAACAACAACCTGCAGTACCAGTAAATAAAAAAGGTTTTTGGAAGTGGACAGATCCTTATGTTACTGTTTATAAATCAGATTATGTTCCTACCGAAGATACTAACGACAAAATCAACGTAAAAATCATCACATTTTATAATACTACTATAAAAGCCTCTTCAGCACACAGCACGTTTTAAGGTAAAACACCCCGATTTTCAAGGGTCAACAGAAAAGCAAAAAAATTCGTGAAAACAACCCCCGTTTTTAAGGTATATTTTAAAATTAAGATTTTATAAGTAGGAACTTCCATATTTAAAAATTGTGATATTAATGTCTAGTTGCTTCATTAATATTAGACATTACAATTTTTAATTAAATTACAAAGATCAAAATCCAATTTAGCGCATTCACAATTATCCACGCTGTATTGTACTCGATACTTTAATGGCATTCCAATTAACTGTTTGTTATAGTCTTTAACACTAACGTTAACGGGCACAAACTTGAGAATTTCTTCAAAACCTTTTTTTGCTTCCTCATGGGTACAAACTTTTTGTAGGTCTGGTTTGTACTCATAGAGAACTTCCCAGCTGCATGGATGTTCGTGATTCGTAAAACATTTATTAATTGCAACAATCCTCATGTCTTCAGGGCACAGATACTCAAAAATGATCTTTGTTTTTGTAATATCTGCAACATATGCGCAGTCCACGCGTAGACCTAAAAATATTGTTAAATATAGTGACGATTAATAAACTTAACTGCTTTATACTCACTTGCTCGAAGATTGTATCCCCTTAAAGATCTAAGCGGTGGCGGTAGGGCCGCCATGCCCACATGGTTCGTGTGCTAAGAAATGTAACTACATAACTCTAACTAGATATAACCTATAATATATAACTAACTATAAATACCCTCGAGAAATAGAAGGCAAATACCATGCAAAATGCAAATGACAGCTGACAGCTCACTGGAGACGGAGAGCCTGGAGAAGAGTCACTCTATTGCCAACTTTAACATAAAAAAAAACACTAGACAAACTGCCACTGCAAGCGCAGTAGATTATTGCTGTCCTTTTGTAACATAAACTTTCATATTATATTTTTGTTTCTTTAATATTCAAACGGTATTGTATCAAAGTTTTCTAAAATAACCCTCTTATCATAAACAAAACCAAACTCTTGTTTCTATTTTATTTAAAAGTTCTTTAGTTTTAGTATCTCTGGTAATTTGATTATATTGTGTACTAATTTTTTTGCCTTTATATTCTAAAATATTATTTATACTATCGGAATTAATCTGTTTCTCGAAGCAGTCGGAGTCAGATATTAGAGGTTATATACATATATAGTTACATTTCTTAGCACACGAACCCCTGTGGGCATGGCTGCCCTACCGCTACCATTTAGATCTTTAATGGGATACAATCTTCGAGCAAGTGAGTATAAAGCAGTTAAGTTTATTAATCGTCACTATATTTAACAATATTTTTAGGTCTACGCGTGGACTGCGCATATGTTGCAGATGTTACAAAAACAAAGATCATTTTTGAGTGTCTGTGCCCTGAAGACATGAGGATTGTTGCAATTAATAAACGTTTTGCGAATCACGAACAACCATGCAGCTAGGAAGTTCTCTATGAGTACAAACCAGGCCTACAAAAAGTTTGTACCCATGAGGAAGCAAAAAAAGGTTTCGAAGAAATTCTCAAGGTTGTGCTCGTTAACGTTAGTGTTAAAGACTATAACAAACAGTTAATTGGAATGCCGTTAAAGTATCGAGTACAATACTGCATGGATAATTGTGAATGTGCTAACCTGGATTTTGATCTTTGTAATTTAATTAACAATTGTAATGTCTAATAATAATGAAGCAACTAGACATTAATATCACAATTTTTAAATATGGAAGTTCCTACTTATAAAATCTTAATTTTAAAATATATTTTAAAAACGGGGGTTGTTTTCACGAATTTTTTTGCTTTTCTGTTGACCCTTGAAAATCGGGATGTTTTACCTCAAATCATTGAGTGTGTGCTGAAGGGACCCACTGCTTTTAGTTTACCCTTAAAAATCGGGGTGTTTTACTTTAAAAAGGAGCTTTTATAGTAGTTATAATGTAGTTATTTTTTTATATTTGTAAACAAAATAACTGAAGTTTGATTAAATTGCATAGGTAAACGATTTTGCTCTACCTCCAGCATCGGGTAATAAGGCAGTGTTTGATAAAACCGTTTTCAAACATGTTTTACCAACAAGACTAATGTCGAGAGCACAAAAGCGAGTCAAGAATTTGTAAGTATTTGAAGCACTCGGATCATATGAAAGGAATCTTTTTCACAGTGGAATGCAATCGGAGTATCAAGATCACTACATCAAACAGACATTCTCTTATTTGTATCCATATATAGAAGACAAATGCACTATGTTTGACGATTCTTTACCGGAAGCAAGTAGATGGCAAAATTTAGCACCACCGGGAATGTATTGCTCGGAGTACTGTAACATTGGAGGATCTGTACGACGAGTTATTGATCTAGAAAAAAAGAAGAAAGAAATTGTTAGAACGGAAAACTGCTGTAGAATATAAAGATTTGATAAATTCTGAGTTTTTTTTTTTTGGTTTTAGGTTTTGTTTGCTTATCTTTATGCAGTACGCTTTTATGGGTAATCTAAAAAATGCGTAATGATGTTATTTATTACTCACAGTAAAAGTATTGGTGTTTATGGCACCATACTTACTGAGTAATAGTTGATAAGGCATGCGTAGGTATTACATACCGAACTTCAATAAATGTTCAGGGGAGGAATTATCGTAATTTTTGTTGAGAAAGGAAATTAATCAATTTTATCCAATTTTACCATTTAAACAGGTGATTTATTGTGTCATAGTAACTATAATTTGCGTGTTTGTTTAAACGTAAGCGCTTGAAAATTTTATTTCGCAAATCGTATTTATCTAAAAAGTTCGAAAACTTAAAAATCTTGCATGAGCGCTTTGTTTGCAGAACGAGAGTGCTGCATTAGTGCGAATGTGGGAATTTTGTTTTTGAAAGAGTTAGGAGTATATACAATGTCTTTTGTGACGAATAATTAAAAAATTTTTTGTAGTTTTGACAAACGAGGTTCGAGCGCCCAAAGCGATGGATGGTTTAATATCTACGAGTTGTATGTATTATAAATGACTATAAATTTAAAATTGGAAACTTCAAATTTTTTTCTAGCGTTTTTTTGATTAAACGAAAATTTTATCTGAATTATTGTAATAAACTTATGTGGAATCTGGCAATGCAAAGTGTAGAGATCACGCAAAAGTCGCAGAGGTATGACTGTGGGTCCATTGATTTACATGGGCTATGTATAATCAGTGTCTTTTAGACTTGGAAGTGAAAAATAATAGATTAAAATTATATTGTAACTTCTACTCAGGCGACAGATAAACAATATTATTTCCATTACGGTGTTATTACAATAATAAACTGTATTTGATTTTTAGAGGGTCTGCACAAAAGCTTACGTTCTATTTTTTTTAATTATATTATACGTTTGAAGAAAAAAATTCAAATTTTATTCGGAGTTTAAGTGACCCAATGTGCATCAGCTGCTTTGATTAGTGATTAGGTTCGGTAGCAAATCTACTACTGTCCCTGAACAAAAGTTTCACTTCTGAAAATTTGTACTCTTTTTGAAAAAACATATTAGTTGAAGCGAAAATAAAATCATAAAAAAATTAAAATGTATAATCTAGAACATCAACTGATAATTTTAATTATTTTTTTTTTTCAAAATTTGACCAAATCGCTATAAAATTTAGTGCAGAAAGCCGTCTTCAGCCTGTAGGTATATCTTTCTGCGAACACAGTCTAGTGTTGTATCATTCAATCAAATAGTTTCGTTCTCATTTTGATTAAATAATGAAAGACTGGTTAATACTTTTTGTGGATTCTGCCGATTCTGTCTTTGATAATTGAGTGAAGAATTAAGCATATAAAATAAAAACTGTGAGTGAAAGAAGCAGTTTAATTATTTATTTATTCAAATAAAGTTTATTTTTAAGTGTCTAAGTAACTACTCTTGTTCTAATTAACCTGTTTTTCAAATTCAGTTTAAATTAATAATACCAAATTTTGTTCTGTTAGATAATTTAATTAAGTTGCAAGAATATGTATAGAACAATTTGCTTTGTTGTACTCTGAAAGTTGAAACGTAATTGACCTTCATGGGTGCAATTTGTTAAATTTAAACCATGAAATTCGCTGTGTCTCTGAACTCTGACCTCAGTTTGGTGAACCCACCAAATTGATTTGAATAAGGAACTTCTGTTTAAAAATAAGCATGGTCGAATCGAATTAACCATGTGCAATCTGTAAGTCGATTGTCTGTTTTATGTTAGTCGGATCGATAGTGGGTGTTATGTCTCGACGGCCTCATGTCGTATCCGTCGATCGAACCATCAGGAGTTCCTGGGGTTAATGCTTGTGTCCATCGACCCTTTTCCACTCCCGTCAGCAGTCTCGCCGTTCATGCGACTTGTTTTTGTTTTGATCGTGCCGGTGAAGGTAGTGGGGGTCATAAACAAATCGCTGGATTCCTATTCGTTGGTGGAATGGCTCTTGTCAAGGACGCTTGTATTAGCAGTCCCGCAACAGTTCAAGTCTAGTGTGCGTTCGTGAGTTTGATTTTTCTCCAGCGAAAAGGATTTTTTTCATAGGTTTTCGCTACCGTTAATATGATATATGCGGGAAGAAATAAACTAGAAGTAAGTGATATAATCACTTAGTATAAAAATTTTTAGATATTATTTTTTTTGTTTTTATTGACGTTCTATTGTTTGATGTAAATCAGCTGATTGGGTAAACGTCAACTTTGGTGTTGAGTAGACGATTTTTCTGACACTGCATGAGCACGACATTTCAATTCTATTTTCTATTTTCCATTTGGCATTCTGTTAAGTATGTGCAGTGGAAGTAACAGAAATAAACTCTATTTATTTCGCTCTTCTTTGTTCGTGAATTTATTCAGCACTATTCATTGCAAACATGTCTGCCGTTTAATGACATTTCTCAAATTCTACGTCTTACTCAAATTTCGATTTTATAGTTTTCCAAATAATTACCACTGTTGTATTTTATATAATTCAAAACCTAAACATTCCAAATTATTGATTATGTCAAAAACTTACTGAAAAATTGTTTATATTGCGCGTCTAAATTACTTCAAAAAGGCCTCAATTTCGTTTAAATTGCTCTTTGATTATATTATGTAAGAGTAAAACTTATCTCATGTCGTAATGGTAAGATATAGAATTAGAACTTTTTTTTAAATTTCATCCATTTATTTATACTTGAATTATTTTGTCCTCACAATCCATGGAAGTGTAGATGTTCGAGGTCAATGTTCAAGCCATTCTCACATGCCTAAATTTCAACTAAACATTCATAAAATTCTTTAGTTTCAATTTTCAGTTTTTTTTACAGTTTTCTTTATAATAATTAAGTAGCGATTCTAATATCTGGTAAATTTGGTCTCACTATCTATAGGTTCGAAAAGTTTTCTATTATATGACCTTTTTTAATAGTCAAAAATTGGACATTTGTTAATTGACCTATTTGTTCACTTTTATTGTACTGAAAGTCGTCATTTTATGGAGAAACATTGTTTTTTGTCATTGTACAAATACCTTTTACGCAATTGTCAAGTCTTTTGTTTCATGCTTGTTGAGTTTAATTTTTTTTTTTTAATTTTGAGTGTTACCTGTTATATACTACTTTTGTCGATAATTGTAAATTTTTATTGAGTTGTAAATTAAAGTGTATAACATTATAACTACAAATTATGCCGGTAATTAGGAGACAGTTAAAAAAGTTTCATATGATTATGTTGGTTCTTTAAAAAAAATGCCAATGAGAAGTTTCAGGAACGATGAATGCATTTTATGAATATTTAGGAAGAAAAATTTTATCTGTTCGTAATTATTATTCATTTGTGTTATGTTGCGCAACAAAATAATTAAAAACTCACTGATTTATTGCAATTTCTTTTTCTTTTGTTTTGTAAGTCCTATGATTACTTTTTTTTTCAAATATTTTTTGGGTCATTTTTTGGTTTGTGGGTGTAGTTCTTTAATATCTGCTTATCTTCTGTTCACCACGTATTTTTTTCTCAGTAATGTGTTAGATATATATCCCAGAATAGGGATCAAACTGCAAGCTTTAAAATTTGTTATATTAAATTTGAAAATTATTTCAGGGAAATTAACAGTCATGAAACGATTTTGAAATAACTTTGGCACAATTCAGAGTGGAAAAGCAGATATTTGCATAATGTATGAAAAGGGGTGGATAACTGACTAAATATAAGGTAAAAATTAATTTTATAAAATTACATTATCGAAAACGAAAGTAATTAAATAAAATTAGCAGATTATCTAATGAAATTTGTTTTAGCAATTCGACAGAAAGAATAGAATTTTTTGTATCACTAATTATTAGAAATGTTTTTTAAATTAGGAAAAATCACTGACTTAAAAAACGATTTAATGGATTTTGTATTTTTTTATTTTACGTCATTTATTAAAAATTGTCACTTGAGTTTTCTGACAAAACACATGAATGCAAGCTATTTTTTGCATTACCTTTGGATAATTTTTAGCGCAACTAACCATTCTCATGTGTTTTGCTATACTCTCTGCAATAGTAGAAATTTAATGATTTAATAATTTCAAGGTAAATTTAAGATATAAATTTGTTATTTAGTTTTTCTTTATTGCTATATTTTAGGAGATAAAGTCAGTTGGTTCTAAAACCGTACACGTTTCACATTCGATTCATTTATCATAAAATTGCTATCAAAAATTCATAGTGTATTTCTCTTATACATTGTAAGCTTTGTATTATTTATTTTTAAGTTTTTTTGAATGATTTTATTTTGCATGTTAGTCTGCTCGCACAATCCATAAGGAAGGAAATAATGAACTAAGTGCAACTGTTTCTAATCTAGCACGCCGTTGGTTGCGAAGTAAAAACAAACATTGTAAAGGCTCTAGTAAAGAAGCCATTTCACTAATGGCTGTAGATACTATGAAACAACAGGTTTGTAATGTGTGTTCTTTATATTTGCATGTTTGATTTGATTTTTATCAAAATCGATGGTGCTGTAATTTTATGAACTTTTTTGCTTACATATTGCAAGTGCTTCATGAATGCAATATAAAAGTGACCTAAATTAACAAAGAATTTATTCAAATTGTCAATTATGTGGTGCCTAATGAAAGAATAAAATTTAGATGAAGCACTTTGACTTAATTTCTGTGAAAATTAAACTCATGTTAGTTTCATATTTCATTAAACTTATAGTTAACGAAGGTGCTATCAGATGATGAAGCCCTTATTAACAAGAAATTACCAAAAGAACTCCTACTTCGGATATTTTCGTACATTGATGTAGTTTCTCTATGTCGTTGCGCTCAAGTTTCTAAAGCGTGGAACGTTCTTGCGCTAGATGGTTCAAATTGGCAACGAATCGATTTATTTGATTTTCAAAAAGATGTAGAGGTAAGTTTTTTTTCAATAATAAAACCAAATGTTTAAGTCTTTGTTTCAGGGACCTATTATAGAGAATTTGTCTAGAAGATGTGGAGGTTTTCTTCGACAGTTATCTCTAAGAGGTTGCCAATCAATTGCCGATGGCTCAATGAAAACCTTAGCTCAGTTATGTCCAAATGTGGAAGATTTGAATCTTAACGGCTGTAAAAAATTGACTGATGCATCATGCACCGCTTTTTCTAAACATTGTTCTAAACTTCAAAAATTAAATTTGGATAGTTGTCCAGCCATAACAGACAACTCTTTAAAAGCTCTGAGTGATGGTTGTCCCAATTTAACACATATTAATATTAGCTGGTGTAGTAATATCACTGAAAATGGCGTAGAAGCGCTTGCCAGAGGCTGTCGGAAACTTAAGAGTTTTATTAGCAAAGGATGCAAACAGATTACATCACGAGCCGTTATTTGTTTGGCTCGGTTTTGTGATCAATTAGAAGTTGTTAATTTACTTGGTTGCAATGTAAGTAAAAATTTTTTCACATTGTATTAGAAATTATACAATGAATTTTAGAATATAAGAGATGAAGCTGTTCAAGCTTTGGCTGAAAAGTGTCCTAAATTACATTATTTGTGTCTTTCGGGATGTTCGGCATTAACTGATGCTGCTCTTATTGCATTAGCGCAAAAATGTACACTCTTAACAACACTTGAAGTCGCCGGTTGCTCTCAATTTACTGATGCAGCTTTTCAAGCACTTGCCAGAGTAAGTTACATACAAAAACATAAAAATACTATTTTGTCATTTGATTACAGAGCTGTCGTTATTTAGAAAAAATGGATTTAGACGAATGTGTCTTGATCACTGATAATACTTTAATTCATTTAGCTATGGGCTGTCCACGAATAGAATATTTAGTAAGTTTTAAATAATTTAAGATCAAAATACAGGTAATAACTCTCGCTAGTTACTAATTCACTTTTTTTGCATGAAATGTTTCAGTCATTTAGTTTTATATATATATATATATAGCACAGTCTTTATTTATAAATACAGGTGGATTATTGAATTCTAATAAGAATTTGAGCTATTTGAAACAGCTTTGTATCGAGATTGTATATGAAAGTTTTGAGACTCATTGCTTCATTGTATGGTTGAATTTTTAAGCAATTCTTGAATAATGGCTGCATTTGAACAAAAGGCTCTAGCTTTGTCTTTCCATGGATAATTTAGTCAAGGCTATTTTGTCTGCTCAACGCAGCCATTATTTCTACAGAAATTTATTATTCATAGGATGATCGAAAAAAAAATTCTGCGAGACTATAGGAGCTAGCAGTTTAACACTATAATAAAGTCTTTGCATTTAATTGACTAAAGTATTTGACCTTTTTTGGTGATTTATAATGGAAACCTATTGTTGGAATTATTTTTAACTTGAGTCTACATTCCTTAAAAAAAAATTGAAAAATGTTTAAGTTAAGTAGTCTCATGATTTTTGTGTTTCTTTGTCGCTATTACGAACAAAATTAGTAGTTGTTTCTGATATAACCGGAAAAGTCACCAAGTTAGAAATTATTCACATAAATAGACCAAAAATTCGAAGCCTTATTTGTTTTCTAGACTTCTAATGATCTAGCAAAAAAAGACACCCTGTATCTTTTAGTATTTCAGCAATTTACAATATTATCTATATTGTTTTTAGACTCTTTCACACTGTGAACTCATTACTGATGAGGGTATTAGGCATTTATCAATGTCACCTTGTGCCGCGGAGAATCTCACAGTTCTAGAATTAGACAATTGTCCATTGGTTACCGATGCTTCTCTTGAACATCTAATATCATGTCATAATTTACAACGAGTTGAATTGTATGATTGTCAACTCATCACAAGAGTTGGAATAAGGCGACTTAGAGTGAGTTAATGTTTTTTTTTTATGTTTTTGCAATATTTATTCTTATTATCTGTAGAACCATTTACCGAATATTAAAGTTCACGCTTATTTTGCACCGGTGACACCACCACCTTCAGCGGGAGGTTCACGTCAAAGGTATTGTAGGTGCTGTGTTATTCTATGAGAAAATGATCCCCTGGGCTCCAACGATATGCCATGATCATAATGCTATGTGTTCAGCACGCTTTACGTGACAATTTAAATACGTATTTAAGCTTTTAGAATTCTCACAAAACAGTTCATTTTGTCATTGATACATGTTTTCAAAATCATATTTTTGTTACAATTTGTAAAAAATAATTGTTTGGTGAGATTTCTATTGAACTGTTATCAATGTTCAAAAAAATGACTTTAAATTGAAAGTGTTTGCATTGTTAGGAAACTATAAAGCATTGTGCTCAAAGAAATTTTTTTGAACATTTTTAGTTTGTTTGAGATTTTAATAAATTGATTGTAAGTATATTTGGGGCCACTAAGGGGCGATTTTTGATCACTTTTATGATAATCAGTTATGTTTTTGGGATTCTTTGAATTATTTTTTGTTTGAATCATCGTTAGGTCATTTAAAACTATATTAACTATAAAATAATTGGTGCTATTAGTATGTACGTTGAGTTATGGTATTTGATCCAAGATTGTGATGTTTGAATCAGTTGTGAATTTTAAATTTTCAAAATGTATATTTATCAATAGCGCATCTTGCAAAGAATGAGATTTTTTTCTTGCGTTGATGAAAAATATTACGTGATATCTACTCTGTTGTAATTAATTGGTTATACTGTTAATATTCAAATATTAAAATTTATTTATACAATGGACTTACTTAGAAGTATTTAACAGTAATTAAAAATTATAGTCAACCACATTTTATCGGATAATACATATATCTAATATGTAGACATCGTAATAGTGATTTGAATGTTTGAATATCTTTATTCAATATTTAAACAGAATAATGACTATGTAAAGTAACTGATGGAATAATATAATAGTTTCTCGTTTTGTTATTATCTAATTTTCAAAATCAAATCCATAATTTTGTATGTTAGTCATTCAATATATTTTGCAGGTTTTTTTGATGAACGCCTCAGATTGCCTGTGATAAAACAAGTTTCGAATGTCTGTCTTATAGTTAATTGGGTTATTTTTCTTCTTTAACTAGAAATTTATTTTAGTTGATGTTGATGTTTTATATATTATTATTCTTAGGGACAAAACCATCAGTTAGCAAGTTTGATTTTTTCTAAGTTGAAGAAGTCTACCGACGGAAAATTTCATTGACATGATTTAATAAAGAATGTTTACCATATTTTTGTATTTAGCTGTAGGTGTTATATGTTGTGTTATACACAAACTAGTACATATGTATATTATGTCACGTACTATGTAATATAATACTAAGAACTAAATCTAGGTTTTTATTAGCCCTGGTGGCATTTAAATATAGGGTTATTTATTTTATAAAAGACTGAGCACGAGCTATTAGAACTTTTTATTAATTGTATTGTATGTGCATTTTTAATAAACACTTATGTATTTATTCTTTTTTTTTTCCAACTTCCTTGCATATTTGTGAATATCATACAAAAAAAAAAAGTAGATTCAATGTTTTCCGAAAGCAAATGTGAATAAATATCGACATTTTAAATTTACCGCGTTCAAAACGTGAGCTAAAACGTCAAAAACTGACATTTGGCATTTGTGGTTGAAATGGTTAGAAGACTGTTATCAGCTTTAGAATACCCTCAATGCGATAGTGTGAATCTTAATGGTAAGAGTTTTGGTTTTTTAGAACATGCATTAATCTTTGTATCTGTACAGATGAAGCCACTTTTCGAAAAGTTGTTGTATGGGTGGAAGAAAATAAAATAAATAAAGCAAGTCCCGACATTAAAAGTGGCTTAAAAAACATCAATTCTAATGAGTGGACTAACAACTTTCAAAAATATAGAGAAGAATTAGGTGCACCTAATTTAGAATCTCATCAAGAACAACTTCAGTGGCTTTTAGGTTACGCTGTTCAAGTTGAAACTCATAATAATAGTATGTTTATATTCTGATATGGTTTACACTAATAAATCCGATTTCAGGAGATTTATATATAAAACATGCTGTTGAAAATTTAAAGGTTTCTACAGTTCCTGATGTTGTGGCTGAAAATCCTCTTGATAAATTAGACTGTGAGTGACTTAATAAGTAAATAGAGACATTTGCAGGTAGATTTATTTTTTAGTTCATAGTAAAGAATTTGCTGATGGGATTAATAACGCAGCAAAACTGCTGAACATCCCACCTCATCCGGATCCTCTTATAACTTTGAAAGCAGTAACAAAACTTATCACTACTAGATTGTCCCCTCAAGCTCAAGCTGATCCAAATGAAATAATAGTTAAGGTAGTAACTTATTATGTATAGGTTCAAAATTAAAATTTATGTTCCAGGGTACACCATTCCCTGTACAAGACGCTGATTTAGGTTTCGATTTGAACGATCCAATTTTAAATCAAGCTGCAAAATTTTTAAGGCTTTTGTATATACATGACTTGAGAGATCTTCAAACAAAAGCCAATGAATTGATTGTTGCAGTTCAAAATGTAACTGCTAATCCAAAAACTGATACAAAACTAGGAAAAGTAGGAAAGTGAAGCCTGATATTTACGACTGGTCTGAGATATTGTAGCGGAATGGCGATTTGTCAAATATCTCTCCAATTGCTATTCCAATACAGCCTGAAATAAAAGTGCAAATACAAATCCACATTATTCAATAGTAGTTTATATTACCTAACCCCAACAGTGTCAATGAATATCTATGCTTTTGAAGTGGTTTTTGGCCTTGATAAATGATGTAACTTCCTATTCCTGTAAAACAACAAATGCAGGTTATTTTACAAGACAGACAAGTTTGTTTTGGGTTGTTTTGCATTTTCAGTTGATTATGGAAACTTTGACAATGCTTTAAAAAAAAACTACTTTTAACTAATTGATTAGCACTACTTTCAGTAGATCAACAAGGCTAACAATTGCGGTATCTTTTTCTATCAACCGTATTTGTAGTTTATTGTATCTTTCTTCAAAGTGACAAACAAGTTCTAACCTTAAACTTATAGTTAAATGTCAAAATCCAGTGTTTTATTGTTTTTTAAATATTGAACTTATTTTAGATAGAGAAAACATAATGACTGCGATAGATCGTGTTCGCATAATGGTTTTGGGCGATTCCGGTGTAGGTAAAACTTCTTTTGTCCAACTCGCTGCAAATAATGAACCCATTAGGTCACCTAGTTGGACTGTGGGATGTTCTGTTGAAGTGAAATTGCACGAATACAAGGAAGGAACTAAGGACCAGAAAACATATTTTATTGAATTTTGGGATGTTGGTGGCAGCAATAATCATCGAAATACAAGACATGTTTTTTACAACCCTTGCCATGGGGCTATTCTAGTTTACGATTTGACTAATCGAAAGTCAGAACAGAATCTTCATAAATGGTTACAAGAATTAATGAATCGTGATTCGTCGTATAATTTGAATTCTCTTTCAATAGTAGATGAATATGATTCAGAAAATTTTCTGGGGTCTACTCAAATGCCTATTTTAGTGATTGGGACCAAACTAGATCAAGTAGATGAAAAGAAATCGGTTTCAGGAACTTTTGCGAGACAATTTGGTGTTGACGAAATTGTGTTAGATTGTCGCCAAGCAAGGTATCTTGCTGCTGGTTCCTCAAATGCTGTTAAGTTGTCTAGATTTTATGATAAGGTAATAGAAATGAGATATTATTCTCAAAATAGATCATTTAACGAAAGATTTGGAAGTAATACCGTGTCACCAGTGTTGCCGTCAAAGTTTTATTCACCACATCAAGATTAAAATACCATATTTGAACATTTTAATAGCATATTGTCTAAAGATTTTTTTTTAATAAACTTGTAAATTAATTTTTTCCATACTATTTTTCATTTCTATGATTTGTTCTGGTGTTAAATTGACTAATGGTTCTCTAGCTTTTCCAACATTGATAGGAGTGAATAAATCCATAGCCACTTTCATTGTAGGAACCCAAGGACCATTTTTAGTAACAATTGCACAAACTTCTGTTAAAATATCTTGAAGTTGTCTAGCTTTCTTTACATTGGATTCTTGTATTGCTGCTAAAATTTTAGCACCTAATTGTGGAAACATATTCAAGGACGTTGCTATAGCTGAGTTAAAACCTAATGTAAATGCGCCAGCCATTAATTGATCAGCACCAAGAAATACGGCAAATTTTCCGTTGTTAGCTTTAAGAGCAGCCACACCCTCATCTAAATTCGTCGATGTGAATTTGATTCCACAAAAAGTTGATATTTTTCCAGCAGCATCATTCAAAAATTGGCCCATATGGACTAAAATGAAACATTCGATTGCGTTCTCAAACAAATAGTAAAAAGCTTACTATTAACATTAGTATAACTGGGGATGTGGTAATACAAAAGTGGAGTTTTAGGAGCAGCGCTGCTTACTAATTTCAAGTATCTTATAAGATTTTCGGAATCAGTCGGTTTGTTGTATAGATCGGGTAAACATAAAAGTGAATGTACACCAACGGACTCAGCATGTTTTGCCTAAAATAATTATTGATAAGAAGTGAAACCAATGATATTGATTTTGTTACAAGCTCTAGAACATCCGGAAGGGGTGCTCCACCAACTTGCACCATTAAATGTTGCTTTGTTCTTTTCACAGCTTCTACCCACTTTTCAGTCATCTCTTTCCGCTCTGCCACATTCATGGACATTCCTTCGCCACTTGTGCCATTAACTGAAAAAATTCGCCGAAATGAAATTATAAAAAAATATAATAATGAAAGCCATTAAATTAAGATAACTTTCAAATTTGAGACAAAGTGTCTCTAGTTACCTAATATGCCCATTATTTTTGAATCCGCAAGAAATTTGGCATATGCATCAATTCCAGATAAATCTAAGGACCTGCAGAATTAAGGTACATAGTAATGAATATAATGAACATTAGATTTTGAAGTACTCACATATCGCTTTTAAAAGGTGTAAGAGTAGGGGCAATAAGGCCAGAAAAATTTAAAGTAACCTAAAGCAGATAATTTTTTTTTTTTTAATTTTTAAATTTATTTTGCTCACCATGGCTGGAAAATTAACAATATTCCTGAAGCTTAAAATAATCTGTTTTCCAGAGAAGTGCAATATAATAACTACTTTATTATTTAATTCATACAAATAGAGATAAAATGAAGTAAATAAAAAGATAACAGTGAAGAAATAATAACAAGATTAAAATATATGGTGTAAACTTAATTTTTTTTTTTCTATTCTTTAATCATAAAACTTGTAGAAAAATCTAATTATGAAATTTAAAAATTAAGATTGTTTTATTTTTTATCATTTTATTTTAAATTATTCCCATTGTTTGACAGTTCTTGTCAAAATTGACATATAATTTTTTGAGGTTATTTGTATTGCAAATATCTATCGTCCACGTATGTATATTTAACAGTAACTTTTAATTCCATTCGTAATCTTAAAAGCGAAAATGGTCTTGCGACGTTCTAAGGGTTATCAAGATATTGACGGTACTTCAAATGCGGCATCCAGTACAAGACCTGAACCTGTTGATCCTGATAATGGACTATCTCAAGATATTGAAATGGCCTCAGTATCTGTTGTTCCTGACGGTAATATTCAAAATTTTATAGAAATTAGATTCTGAAAGATTGATTTATTTTTAGATACATTCACTGTTACTCAAGCTGTAAACGCTTTGGGTTTTGGCTGGTTCCAAGTGAAACTTTCATTATGGACTGGTTTATGTTGGATGGCTGACAGTATGGAAATGACAATTTTATCAATTTTATCACCTGCTTTACACTGTGATTGGCACATTTCTAGATACCAGCAAGCATTGACTACAACTGTTGTTTTTTTGGGAATGATGTTGTCTTCCACTTTTTGGGGCAATTTGAGTGATAGATATGGACGAAAACATGTAAAATTTGCAGCTAATTCAATTCATATGTTGATTTTCTATTTCTAGGCTTTGACACTTTGTGCTGTGTTATTATTCTACTATGGGTTATTGAGTGCAATTGCTCCAAGTTTCATGTGGATATTATTACTTAGAGGTTTGGTTGGATTTGCTATTGGTTGTACGCCTCAATCGTGAGTACTCCGACTTTTTAACTGTAGCTATTTTGGTTTGTGTTTGGTTTTTGTTTATAGTGTGACGCTTTATGCAGAATTTTTGCCCACAAAACAAAGAGCAAAGTGTGTTGTTTTGTTAGATGTAAGTTTTTTGTTTGTTTGTTTTTTTTTTGTATTGTTTGTTTTATTTTGAATTATAGTGCTTTTGGGCACTAGGTGCATGCTTTGAGGTAGCTCTTGCATTGGTCATTATGCCAACTTTAGGATGGCAATGGTTATTAGCACTATCAACAGGGCCTCTATTAGCTTTTGCTTTAGTTTGTCCCGTAAGTATTTAAGTCATTTGAAAAGATGTAAGACAATGGATTTCTCAGTGGTTGCCTGAGTCTGCCAGATTTCATGTGGCAAGTGGTCAGACTGATAAAGCTCTAGAAACATTGGAAAAAATAGCTAAAGATAATGGAAAGCCAATGTTACTTGGACGATTAGTAGTTGATGATGCGACTACTTCATCTCCACATAGAGGACGTTTCAGAGATTTATTAGTACCTTCCTTAAGAAGAACTTCGCTCTTATTATGGTTTATTTGGTAATGAAATATTTCTAAAAATGCTGAGAAATTTTATTTGTATGTACTAGGATGGCCTGTGCTTTTTGTTATTACGGACTTGTTCTTATGACTACTGAGCTTTTCGAAACTTCAAGCATTCTATGCTCTAGCACTCCTCTACCTTCTCAAGCTCTTGATACATGTGCAGCTGATTGTAAACAGTTGCAGACTACCGATTATATGGATCTTTTATGGACAACATTGTCAGAATTTCCAGGTATTTTTTTGGTTTCAAATAATATTTTTCAATTAAAATTATCCTGTGACAGGTATTTTTATCACTATATTTACAATTGAAAGGTTTGGACGAAAGAAAACAATGGCTGTGCAATTTGTAATTTACGCAGTTTGTTGCTGCTTTCTTGTAGTTTGTTCAGAAAAGTATAACAACAAAAAAAAAAACAGTTGGATCGAGAATTAAAACATTTTTTCAGGCGAATTTTCTTAACAGTGATGTTGTTTATGGCTAGAGGCATTATAGCAGGTGTCTTTCAAGCAGCTTATGTTTATACACCGGAAGTTTATCCGACGTCGCTGCGTGCTGTTGGTGTAGGATCGTGCAGCGCTATGGCTAGATTAGGTGCTATGGTCACACCTTATGTAGCACAGGTAAATACAAAATTTATGTATTCAATTCTGACATTCTAAAGTAACATTTGTCATAAGAGACCGTTTATATCTTACTTTAAACCTCTAGTTAATAAGGTAACAAACTAGATTTGGTCAAAATTCCATAAATTATTGTGCATAAATAACAATTAAATTTAACTGTCTTTTAGGTTCTGTTAAAAAGTTCTATCTCTTTTGCGACAACTATTTATACAGTAGCTGCGTTATTGGCCGCTGTGGCGTGTTTAGTATTACCATTTGAAACAACAGGCAAAGAACTAACTGAAAATGTTCAGCAACATGCTAATGCAAATATGAGACAAAATAGTACAAATTAATTGCTTAAAGCATAAGACTGTTCAGTATTACGTTGTGTTATTTAACTAATGATATTAAACCAAAGTACTTAAAGCTTTTTGCACTTTTACCATTTTAATATATTGTTGATCTTGATATAATTTATTTATTTATTTTTTATAAAATACTATGTCTAATTTATTTTGTAACTCAAGTAGTAGTTAGGTGTTGGGATTTGTACGTTCTTAATAAATAAAATTTACTAATTTAGTTGTTTTTTATTTAAATTTACGATATGACTTCAACGATTAAAAGTTCTATTTTTAACAAGTTATTAAGTTTATTGTACAGCACTTTACAAAACTTGTGTACAGTACGAATTAAATAATATTTATCTATTCTTTGAAATAAAAATATTTGAACTTAAAATGAAACAATAGAACTTATACAACAATTAATAAATATCTATATTTGTAATAAACGTTAGCAAACTGTTGTTAAAATTGAAGAATTATCGTTCGTCCAATGCAGAATTGATTGCTGACTGACTAAAGTCCAAACATAAGGTATAAAAAATTCTTCAGGTTGATCTTCTTCGACATATTTGAATTTCAAATCAGGAAATTTCTGAAAAGTGATAAATTAACTTCACTATCGAGCCAACTGTAGAATATACTTTCAACTTGTCTTTAGGCCATCGTTTGGCACCTTGTTGAATTACACTAAGAACTTGATGGGCATCAACTTCATTTTGTTGGGTTTTATCATCAAGTAAACTCGAAAAGTATTTAACAATAATGTCGATATTCTGAATAATATCCTGGAAAGCTACATTTTCTCTAAATGGCTCAAAAATATGTTTATTGTATAGAAGAGTATAAACCAAGTTTGGATTGTTGACTAATTGGTTGGAAAGACAAGAATTGAATATTTCTAAAACCATCCTCAAAACCTCCTCTAATACACTTATATCTTGCTCCATATCGTCACTATCCTGTGTTACTGTTATGGCTAATTCTGCCTGTTTAGCGTTTTTTCCATTTAACAACTTCATCGATAATTTTTGATACCTTTTAGCTAATGTTTCAAAAAGTGAAACCAAACGTTGGCTTACATAGGGATGTAAGTCTCTGAATTGCGCGGACATATTTGCAAGTGCTGCCAAACAATTCGTATGTAAGTACTTATCACGCATTTTTAACATATTATACTGCACAGTTCTTATCACTACTAACACTAACAGACCACCTAGCGAGACTTCTGTAAGGCTTCTTTCTGTATACCAGACTATGTTTTTCAATTTCTGAAAAATACAAACTTGTGATTTAGATATATAAAAAAGAGATTATTACAATTCCATGAACAGTCTTGTTAAATGTATCGTCTTCGCTTAATATTAATAAGATAATAAGGGACATGTATATATGATGTGAATTACTGTTAGGAGCGTTGTATAAAGTTTTCAAAATTGGGATAATCTAAAAAAAAGATTGATATCCACATTATTAATTATAAAAACAAAAAATACCAGTTGTTCTAGATCTGCTCTGCTTAACAGAAACGCTTTAAAATTTTCATTTCTATGCAGTAATAAATACAGCAACAATGTCGTAACATCACTAGATGCTTTATTACATATTGTAGCATAAAGAGCGCTGTAATCTATTCTGGATAAAATATTTGCTTGAGTTGGGGGAATAGGATTATTGTCTGAAAAAATACAATAAAAATGAATATAATAAAAATATAAGAACCAAATTACCTGCACTATTCATACATAAAAACAAACTATTTCGGTAAGGATTATTTTTGGTAGTCCAATGATGCACTAAAACTAGGACAAGAAGTACACTTTGTGTAGCTAAAGGTACTTCTTGATAGTCACTAATTTCAGATACTGCCAACTCATCAGTTTTTTTGCTAAATGTTAAAATCGACCATAGTTCAGCCGCAATACCTAACACAATGCTATGTCCTGTGTTAGCTCCAAAACCAATAGGTACTTTTTGTTGATTAATATAATTGATAAGCAGACTTTTTATTAAAAAAGGAGCATGCGTTGTATGTTTTCCTCTCATTATAAGTCTGTAAATATTGCTTTGATCTGCTTTTCTATTTGAATGTAGATGTACTGATAGAAAAACCAATAATGTTGTGACAGATTCCAGATGAACACCATACGTAGAATCTTTCACTTCAACATCTACAATAATCTTTACAAGAGAATCTATGAGTGTTTCAAGTCTCATTCCATTGCCGTTATATTCAATTTGCTCCATTAATTGCTCTTCAGTTACAGTTTCAGTAAGAAATTTTAATATGCATCGTATAATAAACAAAATATTGAATGACTGCCATATAAATAAACTTCTAAAAATCAATGCTATAAATAAAGATACATACAAAATTTTCATCTTACGCATCTGTACTAGTAGCAGATAACAATTCTGAAGCTCTACCAAGAAAAACATCTATAATTGAACCTAAATTACCGGAGATATGGTTGTTTTTCAATAATAATTGGCAAAGATTTTCAATTTTTGATTCTAATGCAAGCTGATCATTACTGAAAAAAGATTTATTATTAATGTATATAAATTATTTCCAACACACCTTGTCATCGGTGGAGAGATATTAAAAGCTACAAATCTATTCCAAAATGGATCATTTGGCGATATAGGTTGATCACTAACAAATTTTTGTAAATAATCGTTTGTTGATAAATCCAAATTCTTACTGACTGCAGTGCCCATTTCTACAAGATAAATGTTATATAAAAATTAGAAAATAAAGCGCATTGTCACTTACTTTACTTAATTCTTTTATTTACATCAACATATATACCATTTTCCAACAAATTTAGAGCGACCTAACCTTATCGCAAAAAGTAAACACGTCACCTGTCAAATGACATCTACACAGCGTACGCCACTGAAAATTATGAAGGCCAATAATATTAAATTTTGGTTGAAATATTATATTGGATTTAGTTTATATCATATCTGAACAACTTGCCCATCTGTTTTTTAAATAAGTAAATAATTAGATTTGTTATTATCGACAATGAGTATTATAACTGACAACTGATTTAAGTAAATAACAAAATTAAGATTTATAACTTATTTGTCATTTCCAAAAACCAGAATTGTTCTTTTGCTACAATTAAGTTGTCACTGCTCAATTTTCAATATAAAACAATTTTTCAATTCTCTAAAAAACAAAAACAATAAAAACGTAAATTTTTTTGCGTTGTTCTAGTTAAATGTTCATTAATCTGCAATTACAGGTTATTAAAATTGGGAATAATCATTTTTATTCTCAATTGTAAACAATGCTCCAGCTACCCGCCAGAGCGTTTCGCCACTGTGTTCACGATGGAATATTAAAACGGCGCATGATCAGTATCATATCACCGAAGTACGTCGCCCTTATGGTGTTGCACATTTGTTCCTCAAAATCTTATATAACAAAAAGAGATAACGAATTAAGATGCGTCTATTTTAGTCTTCTTCAGACGGAAACTATCGTCCTTCTGTCAAAGAACAATATGGCAGTGGCAAAGCAATAATTTTTGTAGAATATTTGGCAAATTCGTCAATCAAAAACAGTGTTTTGTGATATATCAAGGTTTTAAAGTAGTGCGTGTTTGATGGTGATGAGTGGAATGCTTCCGTCGTTTACGCCGCCCGTCGTCAAACGCTTATTAGGATGGAAAAAAGGCACTGACGCCGATGACAAATGGTGTGAGAAGGCGGTGAAAAGTTTGGTGAAAAAATTGAAAAAATCGGGTGCTTTGGAAGAACTTGAAAGAGCCATTTCGTCACAAAACCATAATACGAAATGCGTCACAATTCCAAGGTAGGTTTTGAGCCTCGCTGTCTGCTCATGCACCAAGTTTAAGGTCATAGGTATTATAGATTTGTATAGACTCCCCTCACCGCACTATGTCTGGCTTGTGACCTACCCTAAATGTCTGCAAAATGTGCTGGTTGGACCCACTCATACCACTTTCGCATAAATTGCGTAATTTGCTTTTTGGCTGTTTGAGTTGTTGATAATTGCGCTATAGTGTGCTGAAACAAGCTGATATTACTTTGATTAGTTTTAAATAGATTTTATTGACTGATTTATTGATCTTTATTGTAGAGTTCGTCCTGCTGCTGAATTAGGCAACGTCCAACAACAAAGAAAGGGACTGCCGCATGTTATTTATTGCCGCCTCTGGAGATGGCCAGAGTTGCAGTCACACCACGAACTTAGACCTCTCGATAATTGTGAATATGCTTACACACTAAAGAAAGACGAAGTCTGCGTAAATCCATACCATTATACTAGAATCGAGAGCCCAGGTAATTCTCATTTTCAACAAGTTATGTTCATATATTCAAATCAGTCTTTCATTTATTTAAAATTGAAAATCCATTATTTGGAATAAATGAATGCAACATCAGAACTAGACCCTATTTTCTTGAAGGGCACAGTTTAATGTTAACAATAGACAATTAATAGTTTTCCCACTGCTGACTTTTAAATTTTATTTATTACTTAATTTTTGTTAGTTAATTAGTTTTCAAATAAATTTTCCCTAAAAACAAGACAAATACAGAAAAGTAACTGTGGTCATTTTTGCAGCTCTCCCCGCTATTTTAGTACCTCGTCATACACTGGGTGACGAAAACAACTTATTCCCACACTCCTTAGAAGACCTCAGTACATCAGTACCAGAAAACACTTCTTTTCCTCATAACCCAAGTAGTTTAGGGTAATATAACCCATGCCTTTTTATGAAGTTTGCTTGAAAGTAAAATTATAGTTTACACATGCAACATTCTGGAGGATATATGGACGCAGTTGGTTTGTGTCCAAATGGTACTCCAGCAAATATGGAATCTCCTCATAATGCCGCTCCTCCTACCGAAACACCTCCTCCTGGTTATATGTCTGAAGATGGTGATCCAATTGATCCAAATGACAACATGAGTATGTCTAGGATAACGCCTAGTCCTCCTGTTGATGCGCAACCCGTACTTTATTGTGAACCTGCCTTTTGGTGTAGTATCAGTTACTATGAATTAAATACAAGAGTAGGAGAAACATTTCATGCTAGCCAACCCTCAATTACAGTCGATGGGTTTACAGATCCAAGCAATTCAGAAAGGTAATTTTTTTAAATTTGCGACTATGGTGAAAATACAGTTTTTAAGGTTTTGTTTGGGGTTATTATCAAATGTAAATCGAAACACTGTTGTTGAACAAACACGGCGGCACATAGGGAAGGGCGTGAGATTATATTATATAGGTAAAAAATTAAGTATTATTTTAACAAAAGTACGTTAATGAGAAAATTTAAGGTGGCGAAGTCTTTGCGGAGTGTTTAAGCGACTCAAGTATTTTTGTTCAATCGCCAAATTGTAACCAACGTTATGGATGGCATCCAGCGACAGTGTGCAAAATACCTCCAGGTATCTAGTGTTTTCTAAATCACTATTTTTCTAATACATTTTATTCCAGGCTGCAATTTGAAAATCTTCAATAATCAAGAATTTGCTGCTCTTTTATCACAGTCTGTAAGTCAAGGTTTTGAAGCCGTTTATCAGTTAACCAGAATGTGTACGATAAGAATGTCTTTCGTCAAAGGGTGGGGAGCAGAGTACAGGTATAAAAGTTTAAGATAAATTGAATCAGATTTTCACTTGATCAAATTTATTAATCTAGGAGACAAACAGTAACATCAACCCCCTGTTGGATTGAACTTCACCTCAATGGACCTCTTCAGTGGTTAGACCGTGTCCTGACTCAAATGGGTTCACCTAGGTTACCATGCAGTTCAATGTCATAAGATTTGTGGATGGAAAAACTGATTGATGAATGTCGAGTCCGGTTTTCAGTCATAACTCAGCTATTATTTTTGTTGGGAAAAAATTGTTGCAAATCAAAAACGTCGTTTTGGGTGATATAAAAAAATCTGCGTATTTTTACGTATAGTTACTATTTAGCTTTATAAAAAGTTTTATTTAAATTCAAAGAGATTTTATTTTATATTGCTGAGTTGCAAATGTTGAAGTTGTTAGTGTTGCAAATTATTTTAATGCAGTTTTGTTAGGGAATGAACAAGTGTTTTACGTACTTAATTCTCTAAGACCCTTTTCAGACGTGGATTCTGAATCTCAGATTCAGCAGATACACATGTTCAGATAGAGCCTTTCACAAGTAGCCGAGTGACGGATACAGAAATTCTGCATTCTCAAATCTTCATTTAACTGTTGGCTGAAACTATATAGTTATTCTTTGATCTTTTTTTCGACATTTACCACCAAATAATAATTTCTTCACATTCACATTCCATGATACTGCGCTCAAATGGTCAGAGAACTTCTTTTGCATATAGCAGCCGCAATTTTTTTTTTAGGCATCTATTATCTCAGATACAGAATCTACATCTGAAAGAGCCTTAAGGTCCGCTTTCCGAGACAAAATTGAAGCCTGTTTTTGAAATTTGTTCAGAAATATTTTGAAACTTGTCTCCCGAAATTAGTTTATGATTGGTTTATTGTGGCTGAGTAACAATAAGTGTTGCTGCACGTTGCACGTGGGAGTGAAAACCTAAATACACAGTTGGGAATCTAAGTTGATCAAGAAAGAGTCGGCAAAATGTATAACAGTCATTTTAAAGATGTTTAAAAGAAAAGCTATTGATCATATTTGCCTTGATTCTAACAGTTTCAATTAAACTTCATTCAAATTCTCTCTCGGAAACCAGGCCAAAAATATTCATATCAATTTTGTATAAAAAAATGTTTTATTGTCCAATTAATTTTTTTTTCATTTGAAAAAAAACTTTCATATATAGGGAAGGTTTTAAGTATCAGTCTTTTCTCAACTGTTGCGTTATAATTAATGATGTCGATTCAGTTTTTTCAAATATATACTTTGAATGTTTTTGTTAATAAATTTAACACATGTAAGGCGGGCCTTCATGTGGTTCTTCAATCCAACATCAATAACTGCGTTATGAAATTGGAATGTGAATTTTATCAGTGATTGTGGAAAAAAGATTGGTGCTGACTTAAGTAACTTAATGTGAAACTTATTTGCAGCAGTAACAGCGTTTGTTTTGTATAGTATTAACTGACCTGTTTTTTTTTTTTAATGTGTGGAATCGTCTTATATTAGAGTGACCTTTAGGTTTTTATCTAGTACTATTTGTTACAAGTTTTAGATGACTGATTGTGTCTATTGACGTTAAGCTCATATTTGTACTATATTATTTCACTTGTGTAAGTATAGTTTGTATCTGGCAATTACCAAATTATATGCATTTTACTTTACATAAAATATATAGCCGTTAATTTACTAAATTTTACTTTTATTTTCCCCACAACGAAACCAAATACATCAAAGACAAAGCACAAAAAATGTAAAACTATTTCAACAATTTGCAGATTTTCTATGGCTATTAACCTGGGGGCCATTGAAGCTGTCTGCCCGATAGAACATGTACATGTAAATGATAAACCGATTGGGCTCCAATAGGACCATCGTTGATAACAATACGGAATCCATTTTTCAAATTTCTTTTCTGTGCAATTTTTCTAGCAACTATCAGTAGGTGTCCCAACAACGGACCATCATTATCCTCAGCTTTTGATAATTGAGAAATTGGTTTACGAGGAATTACCAAAAAGTGCACAGGTGCTTGTGGATTAATATCGTCGAAAGCCACACACTGTAATATTAAATCAATTTAAAAAAAAAAAAACAGTAAAGTACAATCCTTACCAAATTATCTTCATATATAAAATTACATGGCACTTCTTTACGCAAAATCTTTCCAAAAATTGTGTCACCTCCAGACAGCGCAGTTTGAGCTAGCTGCACTTCGTTCGCCATTTTTCCGACCAAGACTAAAAGCCGGCGTTGATAAAAAGAAAATCTGTTTTATCGGCTGACGTTTAAACTGGTCGAAATGGGTATATAGGTAATTATTTTGTCAAGATAATCTTTACAGATAAAATAAGCCTCTACTTTTTATACAAAGTATTTATTCACGTTTAACATGTATAGAAAATTATTGAAAATGTAAACGGCAGTAAAATGCTATTCGGTAAGTTTAATTATATTTCTGCTTAATTATATTTCTTTTTTTATATATGCAGCATGTAATTGCATGATCTAAATTTTCTTTCTTTATATTGTTGTTACAATTATTATCGAAAAAAGTGCTAGTTTTTGAAATTTGAAAGATTTTACGTTTCCTTGACGTTAAATCGATCAAACAGTTTCAATTTTTGGGGTGGCAACGTTTTCTGACACTGAAAATTCAAAGTCATTAGAAGTGACGATGGATTCGAGCAAAATTAATAACAATAAATTATATAATGAACTGAAAACAGCAATTCATGAGGACAAAATGTATTGGCTGAAAAACGACGCAAAGTTGAGAGCTGTTGTTTCATCAAAGTCTTATGATGAATTCAGGTAAAATCTTTTACAAAAATAGTCATTTCATCAAAAACGTCCTATTTCGTTGTTAGAGATATAGTCGCAGCTGCCCATTTACAACCTTTAACCAAGCAAGACAAAGAAAGAAGCCAGAGAAGTTGGAATACTTTAACTGATGGGAATTAATTTACATTAAACTTATTTCTTTAAAAAAATTTCTATTGAATAGAAATAACTGGAACATTATGAACTAAATTATTTTCTTAAATTATCCCCAACCCATTTGAAAAAATAGAATATGAAAATGTTATGTTTACTATATAAAATATCAAAACTTGACTTATTAAAAACACTACTTCCTTGGTTGTTGGATGTGGACCTGTGGTTTCATTGGATGATTTACAGGGGGTTTTTCTTTATGAAAACTTTGCACTGCTTCAGCAGGAAAGTCAGCATGGCCTTTGGGAATAGCTCCTGAAATTGTAGTAGTCTTCGGTGGACTAGATGAAATTGTGATTCCTGTTGTATCTTCAGTTAGGCCTCCTGAATCTTTGCGTGTTTTGTGTTGAGTAATTCGCATACCCCCGGCCTTGACTAGCCCAACATTAAGTTAGTTATTCTAGAGGGTGTAGCTTAATGCCAAATACACTTACCTGCTGGGGGGTGGCCGGCTTTCAACTCTGATTCAGTTTGTTTTGGGCTGGACATATTAATGCAGTATGGTGCAATCGTAAACACAAGTAGCTACAATATACACGGTGACCTTCAAATTGCTGTTGCGTGGTATTTATACAGGCGTTTACCTTCTTATCAATGTTAATGTGTTAATTCAATTTTGGTAAGAAAACTTTCACTGATTGATTATGTCCCTTCCTGCTAGAGGCCGCTTTATTTTCTTATAATTTCTTAATTAAATAGTTTGCAGAGGTGACTTGTTTTGTCAAGGTGTTTGATTCAATACATTTATTGAAGTGAATTGTTTTTCTTCAATTTAAATAAAATAAAACATACACTACATATTACAGGTTCCTGTAACAAAACCTTGAAATTTCTCATCGATTTGTAGGTTATGAGAACGTGGAGTGGAAGTGTCAAATATAACATATTTAATTAAAACAATCTCTAGCAAAATTATTATAGAAAAAAATATATCAAATATTACATAATGGTGTTACTAGAAAATGACACGGTAATTATAACTCATTCGAGTTTCATAAAATATTTTTTTCTCCACTGTTTTAGTTCTTAACAGAACTCACAAAGTTATTTCAAAAAGCAAGACAGAACGGATCAGTCACAATGGTTTTTAAGCGATGTAAGTTTGTGTTCTATTTTATGTAACAATGAAGAATTTGTATATATTTTTTTAGATGATGGTAGAGATCGCCCCATTCCTAGGGAAGGAAAACCTCCATTACCAACTCCTCAAGAACATATGTGTTTAGTTAGAGCAAAGTCTAGGACAAAAAAAATTTCAACAGTGATTCATCAAAAAGATATTAATAAATTTCAAGTAGCTTATAGTAGTTTATTGAAAAGTAACTTGGATGGACTGAAAAAACTAAAGAAATCCAAGGCAAAAACTAAAGCTGAGTGATTTGAAATTCTTGGTGCGTCTTTTTTTTAATTTGGGATCGGTATTGTGTGTGAGGATTATATTTTACATTTTGTTAAGTATTTGTAAAAGTTTAGAAATAAAATATAATTTTGTAAGAGATCGTGATGTCTACCGAGTATCGAATTAGGGCAGATTAAAACTTAAGTACCTCAATTATATCAAAAAGCCTTCTGTTTTTTTTTTATACTATTTTTATTAATTGCATCTAAGTTAGGGCGGACTAGCTCTTATTTTTTTGGTTGGCTACACAATAAAAATCACGAGATTGCGAGCACTATAAAGTAATCTGTTGTGTTCTCATATTTTCCAGCTAAATTGTTGGCAGACTAAAAAGTTAATAGTTTGCGATATTCTTAAATAGTTGGGTGATCAAACAAAATAAGAGATAAAAATGTTCGGAATGTCAATTCTCATTTATTATTTTTTACATTTACATTTGAATTAAATACAATCGACAATTGCGTGCAATAATGGATTTTTACTTCCACAACTGCCACTAAAGTCATCGTCATTAATAGACCACATCATTACACCACCCAATTTTCTGTCTTTTGCATATTGCACCTACCACATTCAGAAATATTGTATTAAAAGTAACCATAAGGAGCATTTTACCTTTATTTCTATAGATTTTGCATTATCATAACCAATCCATTCTTTGTTTAAAAATTTATAAGGGACTTTTTGTTCTTCATCCCATTCTTCAGTCCATCCATCAAGAGAACAAATCTTGAAGAAAATGTTCAAATTACTTTAGTTGTTTATTAAGTTTTACCTCATTATATGCAATATAATTTTCATCTCCACCTTTACTTGGGGCGCCGATTCCATGTTGATTAGGATCGATTAGTTCAAATTTATGTCCGTAAAAACCTAGACCTAAAATAAGTTTTGATGGGTCAGCTCCACTATTCAACCAATTATTTATAGCAGCATCGCAATTCCCATATTTTTTGTTCCATTCGGTATCATTAGCAGAAGAATATAAAGGAGAGTTTTCTCCAGTTTGAGTTTCATTCGGATATCCATGAAAATCGTAAGTCATTACATTGATAGCATCAACAGCTCTGAAAAATAAGACTGTATGTTGTTTTGTGAAGAATGAAAATTTTTACTTGGATAATGCATTAATATTGTATCTATTAGGATCAGGCACTGAAGAAACAGCAATCGTTATAATACCTTTCCCGAAATCATCAAAATTTTTACGAATTACCGAAATCATGTCAAGAAGATTATCCTAGAATAAAACAGAGATTCAAAGAAAATTATTTTATATTTACTACTTTATCGGCAGCAGATCCACCGTTTTCTCCTGGATACACCCAGTCTATATCAACCCCATCAAGACCGTAAGTTTTCATAAAATTAACAATAATACTAGCAAAGTATAATTTTTTATGTTTATCAGCAGCTACCCGCGAAAATGTCAATGCATCTTCAATCCATCCTCCAACTGTGATTAACAATTTCACATCCGGATTTTTCAATTTCAATTCACCGAATGCTTTTAGAACAGTTTCTAGAATGTATAGTGCATTAAATGTCTAATAACGAAATAGTTTCTTACCATTTCCTCCTTGACTATCGAATCTTAAATTGCCGTCATCGTTTAATCGCATAAACGCAAAATTTACATGAGTGCAGATGTTTACGTCGATGTCTTCAGTCGCAAACTCGCTTTGATCTTTCCAACTTTTGTAATAGCAAAAGTAGATATATGGTGCCGTTTCTGTATCAATTTGACCTCATTTGACCTTTTGTGCCTGCGAGGTGACTCAATTATTTCAAGGTTAAGCCACGTGACGTCAGTGCTATTTTTGGTTTTAGTGCTTTAGAGTGGGGGTAGTGTTGGTGGGGGGGTTATTATTTCGTTTTGGAGAGGGTAAAGAAGTGGAAAACTGTCTTATAAAACGGGTAGACTTTTATAAATTTTGTATTATTGTAACGAAAGTAACAAATTACTGACGACAATGAGTTCGTTTTTGAAAAATTTGAATCAAGAAACTCATGTGGTGTCTTATGTAAGTGTCAGTTACCTTGAAGTGGATAAGAAATTTAGAATAGTTTGTTTTTGCAAAGTAAACACAAAGTTTGGACAACAAATCCTTGTTGATTGTGGCGATTTTAAAGTTTATCTACCAAATCGTTTCACAGAAAAATTCAATGAAGAAATCATTGAAGAGTTGAATGGGAATATTAAAAGTGGAAAATTTGTTTATCTTGTGAGTAGAGGAATAGTTGGCAATACAACAAATATTGAATTTGTTGAAGAAGATCAAGATGAAAGTCATAAATCGAAAGAAGATTTATAATATTAATAAGCAAAATTATTATTTGAGAAGTAAAGATTTGAAGAATAGATTGATTCTTTATGAAAACTCTTTAGGTGTATTGAAAGATTTAATTATAATGTATGAATTAAGAAAATCTTTTTTCACTAAATGTAGATTGTAATTATAAGTTTTATGTTGAATATGATAATAAATATATTACAGAGAATCGTAGTTTATTTCACCTTTTTACCCAATGAAAATAGAGAACAGTTTATAAATTTGTTTCGATTAAGCAAAATGTAACCAAGTTGTGAATTCAAGAATACAAGCGCACAGCTGACTGAGATATCTGATATGGTGTGCGTGGGATGCAGTGTAGATGAACTCATAAAAATCAACTATAGCAAATTTTTGTATATCAGATTACTACTTAAAGCATAACATGAAAATTACAAAGAATATTTTTATATTGAAATTAGCAAAGGTTATAATTGAAAAAAGCTAGTTTATTTATCAATACACTTATAAAAGGAAAGAACGTAAAATTTATCTTTTTAAGCCAGTATTAATTCAACAAATTCAAATATTTCACCTGCAAGTGAAATATAATAATGGAAGTTGATATGAACACTTGATCAATGACGGTTGATTGTGATTATACATTACAATGTGGGAAAAAGAAATATTTAATTACAAGCTATGAATTTAGTTGTTAAATATATATAGATGCATTACAAATAAATTCATCTTCATTAAACACTAATCGATTGCGCTGTGAGAATGCCGGTAGTTATCAAATACAAATGTCCTAATTGTAAGGCCCAATCTGACATAAATAGACTAAAATGTATTGCCTACAGTTTCCACGAATTTATTTTTATAAATTGGCAATGGGAGTAAACATATGCCATCACATTACTGTGTAAAGAGGTAGAGTATTAGGAAAGTTTATCATTTCCAAGTGTTGATTGTGAGCGTAAGTTTCATGTTTAGTACATACTTATAATATTAATCAAGAAAGAATGGTAAAAGAAAATTTCAATCACAACCAAACAAGAATGAAAAAAGTACATATATGTGAAGAAGTTTCAGTGACATTTATAGATAATGATGATGAATCTCGAAAATCTGATTGGGAAATGTATGCTAGAGATAGAATGAGATTTCAGATGAGAATTATGAATATTAAACGAATACTTGATCCTGTTCTACATAAAATGTTACTTAAAATTAAGCAACATTGATGGCTCAGGTGAATGTATCAAAATGTGTTTATATGCAAAAATTAATTTGTAATTGAGTTTTGTCAGTTTTTAAAATAAAACAATAGAAAAGAATTGAATTTTTATTGATGTAAATCTAAAAACTACATAAAACATTGGTGGTTTAGGTGTCAAAAAATGTATGTATATTTTAACTTGTATTTGTAATTTTATATTGTTGTTTCAAAATAAAACAATGAAAAAATAATTAATTGTTTATTATTATTATAAAGCTAATATAAGTATACTTACAAACTAGTAATAATATATAAAACTAAATACTGAAATTATTATAAACTATTCTAATTCAAATCCTAATTTATTCGCTAACTCTAAACAACTAAAAATTTCTTCATTATTTTTTTTGTTTTCTTTTTCTAATTTATTTTTTTCTTTTTGATAAAATGCTAAAATTTTGTCTATTTTTTCACTTTCACTTTTGATTTTAAGCTGTCTTTTTTTGATGCTTTTGAATCTTCTTTTCACATCACCTCTGAATCGCGTGTATATACTTTCAACATTTTTTCCTGATTGAGATTGTGATGATGATGATGATGGTGATGACGATGACGTAGACGTTGACAGTTGGGATGATGTCCGAGGAGATTGATATTGTTTCTTCACGAACTCCCAATCTTTCCCAATACCCTGTCCACTTTTAAGGACAGGGAGCCGATTGGGAGTTTCTTCAACCATTGGAGGTTGGCTGTCTTCCTCTATCGGCACATCCTAAAACAAACAGATTATAGAAGATAGTATATATTTTAAATGAAAATGAAAAAATTATGAAAATCATAATTATTGTTAACAGAGTAGTAGAAATAACTTACATCTTTGCCAAATAAATTTTCAATGTGTTTTACAATCTCCTCATCGTCAACCTGATGATCATCATCACCATTATCACTGAGGTCGGCTTCCTAAACATTTTTAAACTTAGAATAATATCTAAATTTTTTACAAAGATAAATCTCACCTTTATAACTTTATTATGTAGGATAATCACGCGATCCAGAGATTTCGGTGGTTCAAAGTTTGGTGGTTCTTCTGGAGATGGTTTTTCCGTTTTTTTTAAACTTAATAAGTTTCTCTTCGACATATTAAAGAATGTGACACTTTTCACTTTTAATTAATTTGTAAAGAGCACAGCTTGAAACTGACTTAGAAAAAAAATTTTCTCCCTTAAATAAAGGGAAAAAATGCTGACTTTGCAAAAAACCCTTCTCTAAATTGAGAGTGGGGTTGGAAAACGTAGAATTCTGCTAAAAATCTTGACTTTGCTGCAAGGGTCGTTGCCTTGCTAACATACTGGGAAATGTAATATGATACCGTCAACCACCTGCATGTAGTATGACACCAATGACCACCTGGTACCAGTGACCACCTGCATGTAATATGACACCAATGACCACCTGGTGGGAACGAAGACCTGGAACTGTAATATGATTCCAACACTACCACCTGGAATTGTTCAATTCTTGGAAAAAATGAACGACTCCAGTGTTATTTAGAAATAAGTGTCATGTTAGCAAAGGAGGTTGATGTCATTAGCTTGCTGACATAGTGGGAAATAAGAAAGTATTTTTCTTGGAGAAAGACTCATAATCATAATACAGCTAGCTGAAATGCTTTTGAGAGTGGGGTTTTCAATCTATATAAACCTACAAAGATTGAATCTGTAGCAACTCTCAAAGTAAGTCTTTGAATTAAAAAATCAAATATGTGTTCAAAGTTCACTTTTAGAGGTAAGAGTTGAGATGTTAAGGATTATATTTTATTAAATTATATTTTTTTATGTTTCAGAATTTGCTCAGTGTCCCTTCTCACAAAAACATATAGTCCTAAAAGACCGCTTAGAAGAACATATGATAAAAAAGCATCCAACTGAATATTTAAATATGAAAGCCAGGATATGGAAAAAAGCGTTAGAACTGGAAGATTCACCGGAGTGGCGTAACCCAAAGCCACCAAAGTACCCATTTGTTAACATTGATCTTCCCACTGATGAATGTTGGGATTGAATAGTGAAGTTTGGGTATATAGTATATAGAGTAGAAGGATTTAAGAATTACTTAATTACTTTTAGAGCTCAAAAATTAATCAATGTAGTAATCAATGTTCTGTATTTTATAAAAAAATAAATTTTCATAAAACTTATATTTGGTTTTAATTATAGAATTATCTTTGAATTGATAGAATATATTATATTTTGTAAAAAAAAAAAAAAAAAAAAAAAAAAAAAAAAAAAAGAGTCCGAGAATTGCAATTGAGCAAAATGATCACCCTTACATCAAAGTACATCGGTTAACAAACAAAATATGTGTTTTTGGTCGGGCGGAAATTTAAAAAATTTTCACCCTTTTGAAAAATTAAAATTGAATATTTTCTAAACTTGAACAGACTGTCATATAAAAAAAAATGTCTACAATAACATATGAGAGCGCAAACTTCGATAAATTGATTTTTAAGAACATTATCTGTCTCAAATCACATTTATCATGATAGAAAAAATCTAAAATTTTTCCAAAATGATTACAAGAGTCAGTGGAAAGTTGATGCAAAAAATTAGATTTTTTTGGAAGAAAACGATTTAGGGGTAGTTTTTTCAAAACACTCCGAACCCTATCATGTGACACCTCAAACTTCATATTTTTTAATGTAGAATAAGAATATAAAAAAAAATATTATTACATTTTATTTCGTTTTGGATATCCAAAAATGAAAATTGGGGTGACTCTACTAGAGGGTTGAATTTGATACCATTCGATAGAACATTAAAATACGCAACTTTTTTGACATAGTTTAAAATTTGATAATGTTAACCGTTTACGAGTTATTTGCAATTATTTGATTTTAGAGCGTCTAATACCTATTCCGTTTTATCAACAATAACAAAACTATTATATATAAAACTTATCTCAGTCAACTGTATAGACACAGACGAGAATGTTTTGTATGAAAAATTTTTCAATAAAGTGTATAATTAACAAGTTATTTAAACCTAAATGTGCACATAAACTGTCATTCAAGTATCAAAACACCATACTTATTCTCATTGTTTCTGTAGTATAGTAAGAAAACACTTCCCTCCAGTTCTTTAGCAGTATATAAATGCTGTTATTTTCATGAAGTTAACCATTCTTGTCTGCGTTTTGTGAAACATACAGCTAAAATGGAAACCATCACGTGTTTATCCAAACGTGTTGTGAAATTAGTGCGTGAATATTTTGATAGAATAAAAACATTGGATGAGTTGCATAAGCTTAATTTATATATCAATAACATAATAAAACTAATAAGAAAGGCAATTACATTCAAATTATTTGAGGAAAACAGTTTAGAGTCCCCACATTCTTTAGAAACAAATTTGGCGTATCTGAAACATTATCGCTTGAAAATAAAAAAATTAAAACAAACATTATCAATTAAAAGTGGGGCAGGTTTGTCAGATTCTAAAAAACGAAAAGATGCTAATCTAAAATGGGAAAATGTTGAAACGTGTTTTAAGGGAAGAATTTGTACTGGATTCATTTCCTCACTTAATATAAAAGATCCACTAAGCTTTCTAGCTAAATCATACAAAAGTTTTTCTTTGAAAATTAAAAAAATCAACAATGAATCTATGTGTAAAGTAAATGTCATTTTATCAGCATATTTTATTAAACCACAAACTAAAGAAATAGATTTGAAATCATTTTCTACTAAGAATTCTCCTATAGACTCAACTACCAATTTGAAAAAATGGTATAGAGAAAATGTCATTGACAAACTTATAAGCAAATTAGAAGATTTTGCGGAACGAGATTCAGGTTGGGCATTATTGGAATTAGTTGGATTGAAAATTAATATCAATAAGTATGATCCACTGAAAATTGGTAATTCCAGCTTTGTTAAAGTTCCAGATTTTATTAAAAAAAAGCATGCTGTAATCAATGTTGAAAACAATGATAACTGTTGTTTTCTTTGGGCAATAGTTTCTGCTTTATACCCGGTTGAATACAATTCTAATAGAATGTCATCTTATCCTCATTATAAAAGTGTTCTAAACTGTGGAAACATTGAATTTCCAATTACAATTAAGGATATACGAAAGTTTGAAAAGTTGAATAATCTGGCAATAAATTTATATTGTATTGAAAAGTTCAAAATATTACCATGCTCTCTGAGTTCAAATTTGAAACAAAACAATAAAGTCATTAATTTATTGATGTTACCTTTTAACACAAAAGAAAATTTTTCAACAGAATTTGATCAGGTTTTGAATTATCATTTTGTATGGATCAAGAATATGTCTCGTCTTTTATCAAAACAATTATCAGCACATAATCATAAAATATTCATTTGTGAACGATGTTTGAATTCTTTCAGTACAGAAGAACATTTGAAAAAACATCAAAATTATTGTTTAAATATCAATGAATGCAGTATTAAATTACCAGATGAACATTCAAAATTTCTATATTTTAAGAATTTTTCTTATAAAGAAAAAGTTCCTTTTGTTATTTATGCAGATTTAGAAAGTATACTAGAGAAATTACCGTATGATAATGATTATCAAAGATCAAATTCTACTTTATATCAGCAACACAGAGCATTTAGCGTAGCATATTATTTAAAATGTTCTTATGATGATACTTTATCTAAATTTGCCATTTATAGAGGAGAAGATTGTATTCAATGGTTTGTAAGAGAGCTGTACAATATTGCTCAATTTTGTGATGAAAAATTTAAAATCATTAAACCTATGAATGCTTTGAGCTCAGATCAACATAATAATTTTAATGACGCTTCTAAATGTCATATTTGTGATAATTCTTTTGAGAATTGTCATATTAGAGTTAGGGATCATAACCATCAAACAGGTGATTTTCGTGGAGCGGCACACCAATCATGCAATTTGAATTATAAAGATGCTCACTACATACCAGTTGTTTTCCATAATATGAGTGGATATGATGCTCATTTTATTATAAAAGAACTATCTTTACAGTATGAAGGTGGACTTAAACTATTACCTATTAATAAAGAAAAATACATTTCTTTTACAAAATACGTAGTTGGTACAAATGTATGTCTTAGGTTTATTGATTCATTTCGTTTTATGTCACAAAGTCTAGAGAAACTCTCATTAAATTTGGATAATAATCAAAAGTGTATAACTAAATCGTTTTGTAAAAGTTTAGAGGAGTTTACTTTACTGAACAGAAAAGGAATATTTCCATATGACTATATTGATTCATGGGAAAAACTCAATGAAACTAGTTTGCCAAGTAAAGAAAATTTTTATAGTGAGTTAAATGAAGAAGCAATAAGTGATGATGATTATAACCATGCTAAAAGAGTTTGGGATGTTTTCAACATAGAAACGATAGGCGAATATGCAGATTTATACCTAAAAACAGATGTTCTTTTACTTGCTGATATTTTTGAAGCTTTTCGACATACATGCATCAAAACGTATGACTTAGATCCTCTACATTATTATACAGTACCTGGTCTAACATTTGATGCAATGCTTAAAACAACTAAAATAGTTTTGGAACTTCTCACCGACGTCGATCAGCTTTTGTTTATTGAAAAAGGAATACGCGGGGGGGTGTCACAATGTTCAAATAGATATGCTAAAGCAAACAACAAATATATGAAAGAAAACTATGATAGTAGTATATGCAGTTCTTACTTAATGTATTATGATGTAAACAATTTATATGGTGCAGCAATGTCTCAATACTTGCCATATGGTGGTTTTGAGTTTATTGAGAATTTTGATATAAATGTAATTTTGAACACTCCTGATGAATCAGATGTTGGCTACATACTCGAGTGTGATTTAAACTATCCAGAATATTTACATAAAATTCATAGTGATTTACCATTAGCGCCTGAACATATGGTGCCACCAAATTCCATGTCAAAAAACAAAAAATTACTCTTAACGTTATATCCCAAGAAAAACTATGTAATTCATTACAGAAATTTAAAAATGTATCTGAATCTTGGTATGAAACTAATTAATGTTCATAAAGTTTTAAAATTCAAACAATCTCTGTGGTTGAAAAAATACATAGATTTAAATACAAAATTAAGACAAGAGTCTAAAAATGATTTTGAGAAAGATTTTTATAAATTAATGATTAATGCTATCTATGGGAAATGTATGGAAAACGTAAGAAAACATCGTGATATTCGCCTCGTGACAAAATGGGATGGTCAGTGGGGGCTTCGCTCTCTAATATCTAAACCAAATTTTCATAGTTCTATAGTTTTTGATGAAGAAATGGTTATTGTTGAAATGAATAAATTACAAGTGTATATGAATAAACCTATATATGTAGGATTTAGCATATTAGATATTTCAAAAACATTTCTTTATAATTTTCATTACAATTATGTTGTCAGAACTTTTGGTAATTCAGCTAAACTACTTTACACTGACACAGACAGCTTAATTTACGAATTTCAAGTTGATGATATATATCAATACGTAAAAAAAGATTCTCATCTTTTTGATACGTCGGGTTATGAATCTAATAATCCATATAATATAGAACTGAAAAATAAAAAAGTTCCAGGTCTTATGAAAGATGAAAATAATGGAAAAATTATGTTAGAATTTGTTGGACTTAGATCAAAAATGTATGCATATACTGTTGAGAACGATGGTGATATTGATGTTTCAAGTAGTAGTAAGAAACTGATAAAAAAATCGAAAGGATGCACAAAAGCATCGATTAAGATGGTAACATTTGATGATTATAAAAATTGTTTGTTTGATAAGAAAATTCTCAAAAGAATTCAAAGGCTAATTAGATGTAAGCATCATAATGTATTTTCTATTAAACAAAAGAAGATTGTTTTAAGCCCTTTTGATGACAAACGTGTTTTATTATTTAACTCCACTGATACCAAACCATGGGGATTTTGTATCAAGAACTAGTAGAGAGGGAAATGGAAGTTGTGATAAAGTGAGGGAAACAGTGGAGTGGGAGAATTTGTATAAAATGATGTATTCTGGATACAAACTTTAAGTAGTTTCATTCACATTATACTAGAAATCTTCAAACGAAAATGGATTTGCAAATACAAATCAAGTTACAATTCCAAACATCATTCCAAAAGTGTAGTGAAGATTATCTAAAAATAATTTTGAGTAAAGAAGACAATGAAACAACAGCAGCGGAATTTTCGATTTTAATTAACAACAAAGAATTCATCGTTCCTGATAGCATTTTCAAGTTTATGGCAAGAAGCTTTTATGATGTCAACATTTTCTTCTTGATCAAGCTGATTGAAAAAAGAAGACAGATAGATAACTACATCAACAGAGTAATGCAAATCTGTGATGAGAACAAATTGGAGAAAATATCACACTCCAAACTCACTCATCTTTTAACCAATTACGGAATGGAAAGAAACATGGGGTATATACTTTATCTCATGAATTTATTATCAGAATACAAGTTAGAAAATATTCCTTACTTAAACATGATTGAGAGAGAGTATCGCACAAAGAATATTATAGAAAACCACAAAAATCTTGCTACATGTATCGATGAATTTATATGCGAAGCAGCCTATTTAGCTGATAAAAAAAAAGTTCAAATAGCCGCTTTAGTTCTTGCAATGCATCAGCGAATTGAATATAAGTTCTGTCCAAACAAGAATCAAAAGCATTTGCAAATAATTTCATGGTTAGAGAAAAACATATCCAAAGGAATGAATGATCCTGAAGCTTTGTTGGGATGGACTAGTGGACCGGACTCAGCAAGATGGCCTTCAACAATCCTAGAAGATTATAAAACCACTCTATCTTTGTTGAATTTGTTAGTTGTTTAATAAAACAGTAGTTTGCTTTTTTATAATGTGTTTTATTTATTCTTAAATATACTTTTTTTCTTAAACTACTATTACATTTTTCTAATTAAATTAACAAAAAAGAAAATTTTGAACTAACGAACTAAAGAAATAACACTTTTTATTGGTATATATTTTGCAATTCTATCATGAAGAATTAAACAGTAAGCTGCTGTTTTGTCTGGAATATTTACATTTGTTTCAAATTCTATTCTTATATCCACTGGACTTCTTTTTATTTCTTCATTTTGTTTGGAGCAGTCAATTATTACAATTGGAGCAATATTTTTAAATTCTTCTGGTGAAAATAATGGTTCAGCTTCTTTGTATAGAAATGAATTTTGGAAATTTGTAAACATTTCATACAAAAGAGCATACTGATTATTAGTAAAGTCAATATTTAAATTATCATATGGATAATGAGTATCATTGAGGAAAACTTTAATATTCCTCAAACTGCAGTGATCAAAGCAACTACAGTCTTTTGTTATTTGGTTTTTTCTATCAGTTTGAAAACCAAAAATTATGTATTGAGGTTTTTCAACTGCTGATTTGATAGCCCAAGTATGTCTTTGAGTTTGTGGTAGAATTGGATATTCATGTAATTCTCTACTTCGGAAAGGAATATACAATTCTCTTGCACTTTTAAAAACATCAAGTAATTTTAATTGTTCTTTCATAGTTACCGTGATGTGAGGAACTCTCCATAAAATTTTTTGAATTTTTACATAGACTTTTTTTGTTGCATCATCTAATATAACTGCATTGTTATCAGTATTACTACGACGTAACACTAATTCTTGTCGGGAATTCACTAAAATCTTTTTAAAATCTTCACACAACCCCAAAACCATCCTCAAAGGAACAACTACATCAAAATTTCCAGACAATTTATCAATCATATTAGATTTTTTAGCTGGATTAGGAAACCAACCACTATTTTGTAAAGCTCGACTTTGTGCTTCATTATAAGTAGGATATCCTTTTAAAACAGAAACAATTCCAGGATTTCGAACACAATCTATTGATTCTCCTGCAATTTCATAACGAATTTCATCAAATAAGAATAACACACCCATATTGACAAATTGAACATTTGGTTGTTGAACAATAACATTTTCATTATCGCGTACTTCTACTTTTCCTTGAATATGTAGTGAACTATACCATGGTAAAGTGTAGATATCCTGTTGTTGAATTGGTATTCGTATTTCATCATTATTGTTGAAAGAACTTGATGCATATGGAGGGTGTGTATGTTTCTCAGCATAGGCAATTGTTGTATCAAAGAGAGGTGATTCGTTAACATTCAAAATTTCATAATTCATTATAATATTAGTTTTGAACTATAACTTTGAAACCTAGAGATTCAAGAAAAATACGGTTTGCTAATGTTAACCGTTTAATAGTCTTGGCTGGACTGTTGATTTTTGTTGAACTCATACTATTTATATCGTGAATGGAGCTATAAGGTTTAAGGTTATTAAACACAATTCCCATCGTGAGATTCAATGAGCTTTTTGAAGATGCAGTCTTACAGTTAGCACTTCTTCTCTGAAATTGACTAGATTTCCATCCTGATCAGTTACTTTTATAGTTATTTCATCAATTTGTTTTGTATTGATTGGTAGATAAATAACGTTGGAAGGTGCTTCAATAATTTTATATCCAGGTGGAACAGTAGGAAAAAACTCATGAATAACATGCACTTCTTTGTTGTTACGATATGATCCTGAAACGATGTTACATTCAACGCATAATGTGTTTATATTGAATATTTTACAAGGTACATCTGAGATATGCTTTTCATTAGCTTTTAGTTTTCTACTATGAAAACCTAGTAAATTTCCTACTGAATCTTTTTTAGAAAAATCAATATCTAGTGTACATTTAACCTGACATTTTAAAGTACTATTGTTACCTTCTAAAATTAAAACAGGTTCAGGCATATATTGATTTAATTTAATACTTTTATTTTTAACATATTTAACTAGCTCTTTACTCAAATATCTAAAAATCTGATCTATTTCATAAGACCCTTCTGGTATTTCTATATAAGCTTCTACACCATTTGATAATGTGAAATAAAATTTATTGTTTGCATCAGTTATGTTTGGAATAGAATTGAATGTTTCTAAATTTACCAAACCCAAGACATAGTCGCTACTATCCAACACAAGCGGTGGATAATAGTTACTCGAAAGGATTGAGCTATTTCCTGTTAACGTAAATGTGAAAGACATATCACTTCTAAAGTTTTGATAGTACTGAATGATTTATTCAGTTTGTCTCTAATTATAATTGTGTAGAAATTTCAGACATAAGTGACCACAATTTACAGAATTGAATTTCTGCAATCGTTCATAATTATACATTATTTTACAACAATGAATCTTGTTCAAATATGAAATTAGTTCTTTAGGAGGTGGTAGATTACCATAACTATCAAAATACATCACATTACATCCAATTTTTTTATATGCTGTCCAATGGGTTCCTTCTCCTACTTCATTATCTAAATTTATAATACCAGATTCATTAAAATTAGCTCCTGATTTAGGTAGCGAATCTTTCATAAATACTCCTCTAAAATAATAAATATTCAATTGCTTTGCATAATTTAATAAATCAATATTTGTTAATGGTCGGTTAGGTAGTTTTATGGGTAGTTCTTTGAAGATGTCCAAGGTCCTAAAAAAAGACCATACCCTTTTTTGTATGGTTTAAGATATAATCCATTTCCACTTTTATTTTTATTTAAAGCAATAGCTTCCATAGCTAGATTATGTCTTTGAGATTCATTCAATTGTCTTTTAGCATTTTTGACAGCGTTGACTGCTCTTGCTATAGCAGCTGCACCACCTCCTAAAGATCCTAATGCTCCTAATGCAGCAAAAATAGGTACTAATGGCAAAAATCCTCCAGTTTTTGGTACCGGAATGACACGAGTTGGTTTAATGTTTTTCTTATTTTTTATAGATTTAACTGCATTAACTGCAACTTTAACTGCATCGAGAGGATTGTTGAATTTTTTTCCATTTATTGCTGACTTAGCAATTTTAGCAAGTTGATTGAAACCCATTTTTTTTTTTTAATTTTCAAACATCTCCCTCTTTTCTTCTGTATTTTGCAACCCATGCCAAGTTTGAGTTTAGCTTTCATAGCACCAGCGACACCAAGAGCAGCTGCTTTTTCTCCCATTGAAGACTCTGATGAATATAATCTCTGTTTTGCTTTTTCTAATAGTACTTTATCAGCTCTATGTCTATTCTGTAAATCTTTATAGTTATGGTATGCTATATCGTGTTGTTTACAAGCTTCATCTAATCTATTAACACCTTGATCTCCTCTTGCTAGACGCTTAGATAATTTTGTTCCGGGTCCACAATAATTATAACCAGGTATATGAAGTTCGACTGGTAGTTTGTTTATAGCAGAATTTAATCCACGACCACTACGATGTTGTCGTTTAGCTTTCAGATTATGACTAACAATATTATGAATCTCAAGACCCATTTATACTAATCTCGGTCTTGTTTCTTTAAACACTGATTTAATCTGTTGGTGAAGAGCTATTTATAGGTTGCTGTAATGCACATCAGTTTTAGTTCACTACAAAATGCGTATAATAGAACAACCAATTAAATTGACTGTTACCAACAACGATTTAAAAGAATCTAACAAGAAAAGACATGGGAAATTGTTCCCTTCTGTGGTCCGATGTCTTATTGTAGGACCATCTAACTGCGGTAAAACAAACGCTATGATTAGTTTAATTGAACACCCAAATGGAATACGGTTTGAAAATGTTTACTTGTATTCAAAATCTCTGTTTCAACCAAAATATCAATACTTAGAAAAACTATTAAAACCAATAAAAGGAATGAGCTATGCTGCTTTCAGCGACTTGGAAAATAATATTCCTTCACCTGATAGAGCTAAACCAAACTCAGTGTTTATATTTGATGATGTAGCTTGTGATAAACAGAATATAATGAGAGAATATTTTAGTATGGGTCGACATAAAAATATAGATTGTTTCTATTTGTGTCAAACATACACCAAAATTCCAAAGCAATTAATAAGAGACAATGCAAATTTTCTGATAGTATTTCAGCAAGATGATTTAAATCTTCAACACATATATAAGGATAATGTTGGTACTGAAGTTACATTTGCAAAATTCAAAGAAATGTGTTCTTTTTGTTGGAAATGTAAATATGGTTTTTTAGTTATTGACAAAGAAGGGAATATTGACTTGGGAAGATATCGAAAAGGCTTTGATTTGTTTATCCAGCCCTATCCTTGACATAACATTCCATATATAAACGCAGTTTGAACTAAACTGTTTATTTGTAAGGTGTTCTCAGTACGAAGCACCCAGTTTATGTGAAAAAAAAAAAAAAACGCTTTGCTTGTAAGAAAAGTGCTGCACTTTGTAAAAAAAGCGTTACGACTTGGGGAAAAAGCGTTTCGCTTTGTGGAAAAAGCGTTACGCTTTGTGGAAAAAGCGTTACGCTTTGTAGAAAACGCGCTACGGTTTGTCGAAATCGCTTGGTTGATTTTTTTACTAGTTTGCAATTGATTTGAAAATGGATTCACATAAGAACTTATCAAATACAATGGATTTAACAAAAAAGATGATTAAAAAAAGAGCAGAAGTAAAGCGTAAGATGGAGTTGTTGAAAGTTGATGAATCTATACAAGAGAACGCTTTTTCTCCAATTACCAAACGTTTAGAAGCAATTTCCAATCAATTACAGAGCTCTGATGTAAATTCTAAAAGAATTTGCAATAAAGATAGTAAGGATGTGTCTATAAAAACTGAACCATTGCCTACAAAATTTTCTATTAAGAAAAACGATTTATCAGAAAATAATGAGATCAATTTTGGTGACATAGAAACTACTTCTACTCCATTGAAAGAAAGAAGTCTAGCAGCAAAAACATTAAGAGACACAAGTGATTCTCAAGTTGATGAATCAACTGATAATTCTGAATCGGGAAACGAAGAAAACATTGAAAAAGTTGATACAAATCTTTTAAAAAAGTATTTAGACCAACTTGATGAACTGCCGAGACGATATGTCAATGCTATGGTTTATGATAGAAAAAGAGAATATGATCATAGGACGGGTATAAGATATGACAGTTCTGAAAAAAAATTTTTAATTGGCAGATCTGTAGTAGACTTTTTAGGATCTGATATACAGATAGATGATAAACATTATAGAGCAACAACTGGACTTTATGAATTACTATTTAAAAACAATCCTAAAAACTATTCACAACAAGATTTGTATATATACAAAGATATTTTAGATAAAAGTAGTGCTCATTTAGTTAATTTCAATCCTAAAGCTTCTATACAAGGCACAAAATCAAAGAAATATAGATCTATCATTGCTCCTCTTTATGATCAACCACAGCAATATAGTAAGAGGTCTAGAAGACAGAGAAAAATTATCGGAAGGGGAATAGCAAAAGAATTAAATAACAACGCCATTGACTATGTGTACTGGGATGATCCTAATGAATTAGTGGAAAGACTTCGATTGTTAGTTGCGTCTCAGAACGCGGGTCATACAGGTCACAATAACGAAATCGTCTCAATTATAGAAGAATTGCGTGAAGCAAGAATTATTGAGTAGAATGACGTTAGACAAATTTGGACGGAACTTAATAAACAATTCACTTTCAACGGAATCTGAGCAGACACCCAAAACATCAGCTGAGATTTATCTTTGTAAAAAATTTAGATATTATTCTAAGTTTAAAAATGTTTAGGAAGCCGACCTCAGTGATAATGGTGATGATGATCATCAGGTTGACGATGAGGAGATTGTAAAACACATTGAAAATTTATTTGGCAAAGATGTAAGTTATTTCTACTACTCTGTTAACAATAATTATGATTTTCATAATTTTTTCATTTTCATTTAAAATATATACTATCTTCTATAATCTGTTTGTTTTAGGATGTGCCGATAGAGGAAGACAGCCAACCTCCAATGGTTGAAGAAACTCCCAATCGGCTCCCTGTCCTTAAAAGTGGACAGGGTATTGGGAAAGATTGGGAGTTCGTGAAGAAACAATATCAATCTCCTCGGACATCATCCCAACTGTCAACGTCTACGTCATCGTCATCACCATCATCATCATCATCACAATCTCAATCAGGAAAAAATGTTGAAAGTATATACACGCGATTCAGAGGTGATGTGAAAAGAAGATTCAAAAGCATCAAAAAAAGACAGCTTAAAATCAAAAGTGAAAGTGAAAAAATAGACAAAATTTTAGCATTTTATCAAAAAGAAAAAAATAAATTAGAAAAAGAAAACAAAAAAAATAATGAAGAAATTTTTAGTTGTTTAGAGTTAGCGAATAAATTAGGATTTGAATTAGAATAGTTTATAATAATTTCAGTATTTAGTTTTATATATTATTACTAGTTTGTAAGTATACTTATATTAGCTTTATAATAATAATAAACAATTAATTATTTTTTCATTGTTTTATTTTGAAACAACAATATAAAATTACAAATACAAGTTAAAATATACATACATTTTTTGACACCTAAACCACCAATGTTTTATGTAGTTTTTAGATTTACATCAATAAAAATTCAATTCTTTTCTATTGTTTTATTTTAAAAACTGACAAAACTCAATTACAAATTAATTTTTGCATATAAACACATTTTGATACATTCACCTGAGCCATCAATGTTGCTTAATTTTAAGTAACATTTTATGTAGAACAGGATCAAGTATTCGTTTAATATTCATAATTCTCATCTGAAATCTCATTCTATCTCTAGCATACATTTCCCAATCAGATTTTCGAGATTCATCATCATTATCTATAAATGTCACTGAAACTTCTTCACATATATGTACTTTTTTCATTCTTGTTTGGTTGTGATTGAAATTTTCTTTTACCATTCTTTCTTGATTAATATTATAAGTATGTACTAAACATGAAACTTACGCTCACAATCAACACTTGGAAATGATAAACTTTCCTAATACTCTACCTCTTTACACAGTAATGTGATGGCATATGTTTACTCCCATTGCCAATTTATAAAAATAAATTCGTGGAAACTGTAGGCAATACATTTTAGTCTATTTATGTCAGATTGGGCCTTACAATTAGGACATTTGTATTTGATAACTACCGGCATTCTCACAGCGCAATCGATTAGTGTTTAATGAAGATGAATTTATTTGTAATGCATCTATATATATTTAACAACTAAATTCATAGCTTGTAATTAAATATTTCTTTTTCCCACATTGTAATGTATAATCACAATCAACCGTCATTGATCAAGTGTTCATATCAACTTCCATTATTATATTTCACTTGCAGGTGAAATATTTGAATTTGTTGAATTAATACTGGCTTAAAAAGATAAATTTTACGTTCTTTCCTTTTATAAGTGTATTGATAAATAAACTAGCTTTTTTCAATTATAACCTTTGCTAATTTCAATATAAAAATATTCTTTGTAATTTTCATGTTATGCTTTAAGTAGTAATCTGATATACAAAAATTTGCTATAGTTGATTTTTATGAGTTCATCTACACTGCATCCCACGCACACCATATCAGATATCTCAGTCAGCTGTGCGCTTGTATTCTTGAATTCACAACTTGGTTACATTTTGCTTAATCGAAACAAATTTATAAACTGTTCTCTATTTTCATTGGGTAAAAAGGTGAAATAAACTACGATTCTCTGTAATATATTTATTATCATATTCAACATAAAACTTATAATTACAATCTACATTTAGTGAAAAAAGATTTTCTTAATTCATACATTATAATTAAATCTTTCAATACACCTAAAGAGTTTTCATAAAGAATCAATCTATTCTTCAAATCTTTACTTCTCAAATAATAATTTTGCTTATTAATATTATAAATCTTCTTTCGATTTATGACTTTCATCTTGATCTTCTTCAACAAATTCAATATTTGTTGTATTGCCAACTATTCCTCTACTCACAAGATAAACAAATTTTCCACTTTTAATATTCCCATTCAACTCTTCAATGATTTCTTCATTGAATTTTTCTGTGAAACGATTTGGTAGATAAACTTTAAAATCGCCACAATCAACAAGGATTTGTTGTCCAAACTTTGTGTTTACTTTGCAAAAACAAACTATTCTAAATTTCTTATCCACTTCAAGGTAACTGACACTTACATAAGACACCACATGAGTTTCTTGATTCAAATTTTTCAAAAACGAACTCATTGTCGTCAGTAATTTGTTACTTTCGTTACAATAATACAAAATTTATAAAAGTCTACCCGTTTTATAAGACAGTTTTCCACTTCTTTACCCTCTCCAAAACGAAATAATAACCCCCCCACCAACACTACCCCCACTCTAAAGCACTAAAACCAAAAATAGCACTGACGTCACGTGGCTTAACCTTGAAATAATTGAGTCACCTCGCAGGCACAAAAGGTCAAATGAGGTCAAATTGATACAGAAACGGCACCATATATCTACTAGCAAATTACTTTATCTGTAGGTATATTTGTCTTTAAAATTCAAAGATTATTTTCTTATTCAAAACGTATCATACCTGTTGCAGGTGATGCGAAATGGATAATTGAACTGAGAATTAATGTTGCTATGACTTTGGAAACCATTTTCTAGGTAAGTACCTTTGACACGTTTCTAAGTTTTTATAGATTTATTTCAGCTTTCTTATATTTATAGTTTAAATTATCTGTGTTTGGATATATATAATACTGAGAAAAAGCCAATTTTTTTGCATTAAGTACCTAATACCTACTTTGATCTGATCTTGAAAATGACGAACAATTTTTTTTTAAATACTCTTTTTAGTTATCAGTTGAATAGTACTCTATTGTTTTGTTTTTTTTGCATTCTAAGAAATTATATGAAAAAACTGAAATAAATGTCTGGTAGTCGGGTAGTAATTATGTGTATTTGTATACAATTGCTGCATACCCCTACGTAAAATATCTGAAATTTGAAAAAAATCACTGCCCAATTATTGAATAAGTAACTAGATAGATTTTAGCAGTAATACTAGGAAACGTATGGCCATAAAGGACGCAAAGGACAAATAATTTTGGACGCGACCACCATTTGGAGGGCGCTTCTAGAAATGTATACCACTATTCTGTAATTCTTGACATTGTTCCCAAATACAAAAACTTAACAGTAACATTACAGATTGTTAAAATTACAGAATAACCCCATTAATCAAGGCTTTGAACTACTGCTAAACTCATTTATTTTCAGATTTCGGCAGATTTGCGAATTTGGAATTGAAACAAAACATTCTAAGCCTTTCTAATAATTTTATTGACTTCTACATTGACTACTTATTCAGTAGTACGTACAAGTGTCTCATAGTGTGTTTTTTGGCTTCATGAATTCAGAAAACATCAAAATATTTGAAATTTTTTTGTTCTAATACATTTTTTATTTTCTCTTTTAGCTAGAAATGATGTTTAAATATAGGCAACCCAATGTACAGCTCAGCCGAAGCGACAAGAGCAGCGCAAGATCTAGAGCGAATCCGTGGTAAAGAAGATTCCTTAATTGAACAATAAACAAAATTAAAAGCGATCGGCAATTAATGCTCAAGATATTGCAAAAAGCACATAAGCCAAATTCTGGGAATCTGACAAAGTAAGCTTAGAATACTCTAGAAGGAATTATGATAAGAGGGGTCGAGAGGAAGATGAGGGAATTTAATATAAAAGCGCAGGATTGGAAACATTGGATTATTATTGTTAGTTGCACCTTTGTATTGTCAGTGTAGTTTCGTGTTTCCAGTCTTTGCTAATGTAGGTTATATAGATCTTATTTTGTCAAGATGTAGTCTGCCACTGCAGGGGATTGGCTTGAGTTGCACCAGTAATAAGTTCGGCTTTTGTTTTACTGCAAATTTAAGTGAATAGTTAAAATAAAAAAGAAAAGAAAATTTTTTAACAATGCAACAATGACTCAAGCCAACCTCCGTGCTCCGTGATAACGGGGTCTTCATTCAAAAATTATGTACTTTGTAATCTTCATGGAAAATTTGAGTATTTCAACATCTGTCTAAGCTCTCTCATTAGTTATAACTACTGAGAGATTTATAGATATATCTTAAATTGCATAAAGTGTTAACTTGTTGATATAAGTAGTTGCTTTCCGAAAATCACATGGCCGTATGCCACCGCAGACAAATTAACGACTTTTAGCTGGGGATAGGGATGGTCAAAGCGAAAGCTGGTACATTGGGGAATTGCAGACTTACGTGTAACTAAATCATAAACACTCTCTCTCCGTAAGAATCCAAAAAGGCGTCGCGCCTATAGACGTGCAAAGTTACGCACCATCTAGGGGAGTGCTCAAAAGTTACATAAACCCCTGCCAAAATCAATCAGAGGAATTCATGCCATACCTTTGTAAACTCTCAAGCACACACAGCAGTTTTTTTCAGTTCCAATGTAGTTTGGTTTACTAATCCTTTTAAACATTGTATTATTACCATTTAGTTGTTTTACTGTATATGACTCTTAATCATTTATTTTTATTTTCAATATATGATAAGTTAACTGAGTTATTTGACTGCACCCCTCCTCTTTAATCATTCTATTCGTTGCATACTGGAAGAGGATCTCACGCCTCTCAAGGGTTGAGCATGTTGTAATATTTAATAAAAGTCTTATCTGCTGGTGGTCACCGAATCGGCCAGTTAAAAGTTTGCATCCAAAACCTCACACGACCACCACACTTATGTTTCAGCAAATAATGATCTATAGTACGTTGCAAATGATTGTGCGTCTTTTTGACAAAAGGTTGACTAAGTAAAAAAACCCTAAGCAAATGTTCTAGGTATTTTATAATGCATTGGCTACACTTGCGACAGGCGAATCTCGAATCCCATAAATCTTTTCTCAGAAGTCGCAAATCCCATACTTTTCTCTAAAATGGCGGCATATACCACCTTAACATCTATAACAGAAAATTAATAAAAATTTTCCAGTCCGTGTTTCAACGATAGTAATGTTTTGCTAGTTACATGAAAAACAATAAAAAAACCTTTTTTTTAAATCCCATTATATTTAAAATATATTCAAATTATTGTTGTTTTTAGTATCATATATTTTACAACATTAGTTTTTTAGTCTATGACAGTCAATTTGCAGTATTTTTCTAATACTAATAAATATCAATTACATATAAAATTGAATTGAAACATAATTTTTAGTTTCAGATTTTTTTTATTAATCTTTCAGTGCTATCCACAACAAATTTTAAGTAGATTTTGATTATAATGTAATTAATTATCATTTAATTTATGAATTATCATTTTTTATCTGCAACTAGCAAAACACTTCTGTCGTTGAGTTACTGACTGAAGAATCCAAGTAATTTTCTATTATAAATGTTAAGTTGGTATATGCCGCCATTTTAGAGAAAAGTATGGGATCTGCGACTTAAGGGGAAAGAGATTTCTGGGGTTAGATACAGACCCCGACAGATAATGATGATACTGACACACGTGACAGTTTGAAAGCCGTTTTGAAATTTACAAATTTCATTAAGGTATTAAAATCTTAAATGATATTGAAGATGGGGAGAGAATAATTTGATTCAGTTACAATGTTCAATGAATTAGATATTCTCCAACACGGTACAGTTAATAACCTAATCGTCCAAAAATGTCATTTTGACAGTCCCTCAATTGACATTAACTCAGTGTTGATAACTGTTTTTACAAAAAAGTTCCTCTAAAGTACATTCTCTGACAAAATTTTATTTGTACAGTTCAAAAATCTTTTAATGACTCTGAAGTGGCACAAGTAAAGTCGGGAAAGAAATAAACTGCCCACTAAAAATTGGGATAAATGTCTGCTAAGTTGGTGCTTCCTTTGATTCTAGCGAGAAATGTTTCAATCACGTCATTTTAGAGAAGTTGAGGTTAAGTCGATAACGCAAATCTAACAGAGAACTGTCGGACAAAGACGTTAAAAAATGTCAAGCTAGTTAAAAAAAATACCAACTTGTATTAATGAAACCCACTGAGCCATATCAAGTGTTTATTCAACCTAAAAACGATAAATTCCCTGAATTTTGAATTTTTAGTGGGCAGTTTATTATTTTCCCATATATATCTGCAACAAATACACTACGTTGCAGAAGGTTGGCTAAGTAAAAAAAATCCTAAGGAAATGTTCTAGGTATTTTATAATGCAATGGCTACACTTGCGACAGACGATGATAGGGACAAACGTGACAGGTTGAAAGCCGTTTTGAAAATTACAAGTTTCACTAAGGTATTGTTTAGGTTTCGGTTGAAATCTTAAGTGAAACAATTATGATATTGAAGATAGAGAGAAAATAATATGATTCAGTTACAGTGTTCAAAGAATTAGATATTTTTCAACACGGTGGAGTTAATAACCTAATCGTTCAAAAATGTCATTTTGACAGTCCCTCAATTGACATTAACTCAGTGTTGATAACTGTTTTTACAAAAAAGTTCCCCTAAAGTACATTCTCTGACAAAATTTTATGTGTACAGTCCCAAAATTGAAGCACTAGATGACCTTGAAGTGGCACAAGTATCTGCAACAAATAGTAGTAAAACTAAAAATCCACAAATAGCGGTAAATTTATCAATCCGTTTCAGGGTTACTACACTTCTCTATACACCAATGAAGCATTGACTTTAATTGATGTTTAATATCTAGTGAACGCAATCATTTTACAAATTTTTATGGTTCTTGGACCTGCAGTTTACAATTCTCTATCAAATGGTGTAAATAGTATCTTTATATCATGAAGCATATTGAAAAAAAAGTAAAAATCAAATTTGTTGTTTCTCTTTAATTAAAGCTTAATTTTTAGCTTAATTAAAAAATAAAAATTTTCTTGGAACTGCAATTAGGTGTAATCTAACGATAGAGACGTCAAGCGTCTTTTCAAAGTCAAATTTGAAGAAAAAATCCGAAAAAAATAGTCTCATGCATTAAGCATGTTAGGCAGGTCTGTTGATCGCTTAAAGCCTTAAGAACTAAAACATTTACTTACTATCATGTTGTATGAAAAATAATTAATAGTTTAATTAGGAGTTGAAGTAAGGCTTCAGGTATTTTGTGAATGTGGTATCCTCAACATACGACGCAGAACTTTAGTAAACTCCTTTCGAAAAGCGACTAAAATATAGCCGAGTTGAAAAACTTTGATATCATAATAAATACTAAAATATTCTGTCTATGTTAATATGGAAAACGTTTTGCGGTAGCGGAAACGTAAACTGAATACAGTCTGTAAACTTGGCTGCAAAAATTCAAACTCTGTGTAATGTTGGCTGCATCCGAATTTTGGTTAGGCTCATTATTCCTCGTTAATCACCTTTTACTTAGGAAGCGAAATATTTTAGCTGCATAAACATATAAATCACTGCCACTCATTTTTTGAAAAATAACATTTTTATTGAGCGTGATACATCTTTTATCTGAATAATTAGCTATGAAATTAATAAAATAGCCATACTTAAGTAAGTATATACTTATTTGTCTTTTTATTATTGATTTTTATAAAGATTTATAAATTGTCTTTTATTGCATGAAGAAGAGAATGTTTAGTGCCACAAAATCCAAGGAAGTCGTCCATGTCTATAGTCCAAATCATAAGTCCTGCCATATTATTGTCTTTAGCATATTTCACCTAAAATTCAAAATTGAACTGAAACTGATAACGATATTTGAAAATTTTACTTTCAGCGCCACAGACTCCTCGTCATCGTACCCAATCCACTGATCGTCTTTATATTTATACGGAACTTTCTGTTGCTCATCAAATACTCGTGTCCAATCGGAGGTCAATTCGCAAATCTGTTAAATAATCAAATTATTAATAAGAATGCATTCAAATATTGGATTAAAATAATTTTACTTCATTATAACCCATTATTCCGTAGCCTTTAGTGTATGGTCCACTCATTCCTGCATCTATTACTGGTGCTCCAAGGTCATGCTGTTGTGGATCAGCCAATTGGAAAGTATGCCCATAAAAGGCTAAACCAATAGTAAGTTTAGTTGGATCAGCACCTTCATTGATCCAATTAACAACCGTAGAATTTACGTTTTCATATTCTTTTTGCCATGGTGTATCAGCTCCGCCCCAATAAAGAGGAGAATTTTCAGCTGCTATACCTCCACCTGGGATATGGAAGTCATAAGTCATTAGATTGATAATATCAACGTTATCAGACATGGCCGGAATATCGTACGCATCATCAATGGGTATAGCTGAAACAGCGATTGTGAGAATATAGCCTTTTGGTTGAAAAGCTTCTTTGATTTCTTTCAGAAGTGTGATGAAATTTTCCTACAGAAAAATAGAAAAAAAAAAGAACTTATTTGCAAATTTAATGATTCTTACTTTATCTTTAGCTTCAGGGTATTCCCAATCAATGTCTAAACCATTAAATCCATATTTTTCGAAGTATTCAAAACAACTAGCAATTAAATTAGCTCTTAATTCGGGTGAAGCTGCTATTGGTGATAAAATAGCATTTCCTGCATTCCATCCACCAACACTAATAATAGTCTTCAAGTCAGGATTGGTTTCTTTCAAAGCTTCAAGTTCTTGAAAATTTCCTATTGGTTAATCAAATTCAATATAAAATTCTGTAATTTATTACTCTTATTTTACCTTTTTCTATATCACCCCATTCATCTATCATTTGTAGAGTTCCATTTGGATAAATTCCCAAAAACGCATAATTTATGTGTGTACAAATATTAGCATCTATGTCTTTGGGGTGATATTCTCCTTTATCTGGTCTATAAATTGCCCAACTAGCATAGTAACAAATTACTTTGTCTGAAATAAAATTTAAATTGTATTAAAAAATGAATTCTAATTTGTATGTGATTACCTGTAGCACTATAACTGTAACCCGTAAACATGCATAACACTGACAATGATAATAACAATTTTATTACCATTTTCACTGGTAGTTTGCAAGTAAGGCGTTGAATGGTATACAACAGTGTTATCCAGAAGTGTTAAATTTATACCAAAAATATAAGAATCTAAGTGATAATGCCCATTATTATGTGGAGAGTTGTCGCATAAAATCATATTGTTGTTTTTTCAATAAAGTTGAGTGCTTACTATTTTTTAGTGATAAGCTTGTTCACTTATTTACGTCCAAGGACGATTTTGTCAAAATTGAAATTTGCTCCTAATAATTGAAACGAACTTTGTTAATTAGATAAATAATACCCACTTAATTTTTAAAACAAAAACCAATTGTTGGAAAACAAAGCACGAATATAATAATAATTCGTTTTATTATTTTGTTGTTGCAAAAGAAATTAAATACTTACAATGAGCTTTATTTAGGATTACAGATTTTAAACTTAAGACAATCCTGATAATGTATACAAACATATGTTGCTTTATGTAAACCAGCAATTACCGGAGTCAAAAACTTTATAATGAGTGCATTAACACGTACATTTTCTGGGAGGACTAAGTATAATTATCTAGCAAATTCGAAATGGCAGATCTGCCAATTTGTTAGCTTCATTTTCTTTTGTTTAAATTCTTAGGAATCAAATTGGGCTTTTCCAAAATTTTATTCAACAATGAAGTTCCAAGATTATAGTAGTTTGCGAAGTGTTGAAATTTATTTGTAACAGGCGATGGACCTGCAAAGATTTATTTATCAGGTGATTAGGATAACATGCTTTCGAGTCAAGTTTAATTGAAATATGGGAATATGTGAGTTTACAATTACAGCGCGTTTAATGTACTTTTATGGTTTTAAAAATATTCAAGGCGTATTTCAAGAGTTCATCAGATTTTATTATATACTAAGTGCAATTAAAATCCGAACACCTAGAAAAAATGATTGTTGAACGATGAAATTTGAGGGGTTTTTATAGGAGGCCTTAAAAAGCAAACGATTAAATTTTTGTAGCAATAGAACACTGTATACGGGTGTTTGTAAAAACTTTTCCGCAAATCCTTAAACGCAAATATGATAGATTTTTGGATTGTGATATGGCTTTATCGCTCTGAAAAAGATAATATTAGAGGCCACCAGATTCAGAAATGCCCCGTAGAAGACAAAACGCAAATTTTTCCCAACTTTCCACGTTTGAAAGGGGGCGCATTGTGGGGCAGCGCGAACGTGGTACGTCATTCCGTGAGATTGCTATTGCTGTGAGGCGCAGTGTGGCCACTGTTGTGGATGCATGGCGGGCATGGGCGGAGGAAGGACAGGGGTCATTAGAAGAATTACCCAACGTGAAGATCGTCTTCTGCGACTAATGGCTCTAACGGACCGACGCCGCACTACACGGTCTGTGGCTAATTCATGGTTTGCAGCAGTAGGAAGGCCAATTCGACTCCGTACCGTATACCACAGATTGCGCACTATGGGCCTGAGATCTTACCGTCCACACTTGGTGCTCCCGCTGACGGAAAATCATCGTCGTCAACGTCGTGACTGCTGCTTTGAAAGGCAACAATGGAATGATGAGTGGAATCACATTGCGTTTTCGGATGAATCCCGATTTTGTTTAGGAGTCCACGATGGTCGGCAACGGATCAGACGAATTCACCGCACTCTTGGTGTGATGGTTTGGGGTGCTATTGCATTTGGTAGTAGATCCCGGTTATTATTCATTTGTGGCAACATGACAGCCGAGCGCTATGTAAACGATGTGTTGCAGCCAATTGTTGTTCCCTATGTAAGAAGCATCGAAGACGGAATTTTCCAGCAGGACAACGCACGCCCTCATATCGCTCGTGTTTCGCGGCAATTTTTGGAGTTGGAGAATATCAGAGTTTTGCCGTGGCCACCGAGATCTCCAGATCTGTCCCCAATAGAAAAAGTGTGGGATTGGATGGGTCGCCATATCCGTGATTTACCCCGTCCTCCAACAACTTTAGATGAACTCCGGGTTGCAGTACAAGAAGCGTGGGACGCTGTACCCCAGGAGTTCATAAACAATCAAATCGCAAGCATGCCTCGACGTGTACAAGAGTGTATAGAACAACACGGGGCACACACCCATTACTGATAAATATGAGACTATTTTAATAAAACTTTGATGATTGCTTGGGTGGACACATTCTTTCATTTTCCCAAAATATTATCCTTAAATTGCCTCAATTTCAAGGTGTTCGGATTTCACTTGCGAGTAGTATAATTTAAAAGAGTAAAGTTACAAAAAAGTCCTTGCATCACAACGTGACTTCTGGGTGATATTTATTGTATTTTTGATTGCCTAATGATTAATATCAGAGAGTTGATGTCATTTTTGCCATTGTAAGCTCAAAGGCAAAGTGACTTATCCGAACAGAAAAGAAGACATTTCTATCATTGAATTTTTATGAGTATGCATTTTGTAAAAAGTGAGTTTATGGTGTTTCTCGGTTTTAGATTGACGAGTAACTGGATGAATCATTCATAGAAAATAAATATAAAATCACTTTTTCCAATTCCAATTATTAAAATGCACATTTTGTCTATCAAATCTTACTATTAAAATGACATATAATCAAAAGGATGAATAAAATACACCAAAACAGTGCATAAAATGTTGCTATAAACACTGTTATTAACAACGCGAATAAAAAAAAAGAATCTTCATTACTTTTGAAATTTTTGTTACTATGGTCGATGATTTTTATTCATACAAATAGTACATTAACATTTTGTGAATAAATTATCTAAGAAGCCGATTTTTTTATGAAACTGGAAAAAATATTGAATAAATTTTTCATTGATAATAAAATTAAAAACTCCAGTTACAATTTATAGTGAAAAAAAAAAAAAGACTAAATTCATATTAATTCTATTAATAGTTTATGGTATTATTTGTACAGTGCCAAGATAAAAACGTGATTAATAATATGTATGAATCATTTTTGAAATGTAGTTAATTTTATGTTCTTTTTTATGTTTTCAAGTGCAGTCAAGTATCTTATCTACTTTGCAATCGACATTTTCGAGAAGAAATTCAAACTGTGAGGCTTTAATTAAAAAAATAAAAATAAAAATAAAATAAATTTAAGATTAAAAATTCGCCAACTTGGTGGTGAAGGAGACTGCCCGCCTGCTAACTCTGGAGATTGGAGAGGTTATACCAACTAAAAAAAATGACAAGGCGCCACGAACTCTTATTTTAATTCAAGACAGTTCTTACGAAAAATATGATACGAACAAAGTCCGAAACTTCATACCATATCTTCATGTCGAAATCCAGATATAAAAAGAAAAACTCAAAATTTAGCAATAAATTATATTAATGAGAAAAAGAAATCAAATCATGAAGTTTATTCATATTGAGAAATTAAAAAATCCAACTGTGAGTTGTCGTTTAACAATATTAAATTAAAATTTTTAAATTAAATCGCCAAAACAAGAATAGTAATAACAACGTCGAAACAGTAGTGGATTTTAAAATTTGATGTTAAGCTTCGAACAACGCTCTCGAGCCCACGAGTCTAGCGGCAACAACAAGTCTTTAGCCAACGAGCTTTCCTCGGATGTAAAATTGGTGAAGATCCTCAGGTCCAAAAAAATATCGGCCTATCCTCCACAGAAAATTCTTAATTCGATCTTAAAATCCTAAAAATAAAAATCACTGAACCCAGAGAAACAAGAAGAAGATCGATTTGTTATAGACACGTGGCCTCAGTTTTTTTTGTGATGTTAATATTCCAAAAATCTGGGAAATAGGGCCACAGCAAAATATAGATGTTAAGAGTGATTTATTCTGCAGAATAGTATCCTGAAGATGGTGGGCGGCTTCAAAGATTTTAGCAGATTGTGTGCCTATTTTCTATCCGACCATAGTCGCGTGTTCTATTGGACAATACGAGTTTTGGAAATTTGAAAAGATCCGACAGAGTCGATAAAATGTGGAATTCTCCCAATAATAATTAACGATGAAAAATACGGAACATCAAAACTAAAATTGATACACTTTAATTTTATATCACAATTTCCAAATAGTCACACAAAACTGCCAAGACTAAGGATAAAATTGAGGTTGCAGAAGATGACACTCGACCTTTTATATGTTACCCGCAAAAAATCAGAACTCTTAATTAACATGGAGGTATTTCCTTCCGGTAGTAAACTGTATTACCGATGGTAACGAATTTATTGCTACTTTCGGCGGGGACCTCCTGAATTAGTTAGCGACTGAGTTCTTTGTTTACACCTGTGACATTTAACCTTACATCTTGGATGGAAAAATAATAATTAGCAATTTAATAAAACATCCATTAATAGAAGTGATTTTTAGGGTTCAAAATTTAGGAATTGAAAAAATTCGCCTGAAATTAGTATACTGCCAAACGTTAAGAATAATCACACCGTGAGATGAAATGCTCATCTCTGGCCTTCCAAACCTTTGAATCACTGCAACGTTAAGGCTAATAGAGGCTCACTCAAACCCCCAAATTTGCAGATCATCGCCGAACTTATTTTATACCGTTACAAAACGTTTTGAAATATCTAAAAAGAGATATTTACTTCTCAAATCTACAATAACTGATTTTCTTTGGAATAATTTGGGCAATGATTATTTAAATTCTAATTGAGATTTGGTAATAAAAATTTTTCACCGTGTACATCAACGTACCTAAATTGTACTGTTTTCAGTGTTCACTAAAATGACAAAAACTACTGCTGTAACAATTCAAACTTCGGCTAAAGTGAAAATTGAAAAGAAACTACTAATAATATTTTTCAATAGTTAAGTGTTCATATCCCTAATCCCAATGTGTGTTACTGCTGTCGGTTGCAAGCACATTGAGGAATATCAGGAAACTGTCAAAATTCATTTTATATTTCAAGAAATATAAAAAATTTAAAAGGGATTGTTTTCTTAGTCTTTTTAAGCATTATCGTTCTCGCTCTAAATCTTTAATATCTTCTGCCTACAAAGTGTATATTCGTGAAACTCAAGAGTGTTTAACAAACAATCCCAAGAATTTCTGGAAATTCATTCAGCAGAAGAAAAGTACTACCCGGATCCCGGGTATTATGAGGTACAACAACCAAGAAATTGATGACCCATTCTCTATAGTCAATGCGTTTAGTCAGTATTTCAGTAGTGTTTATATTCAATCTCAACGGACTCTAAGTAATGGCGATTGTTCCTTACTGAATAATAACATCACAGTGTCTATTCCTAACATTACTGAAGAAGAAATTTTCCAAGCATTAGTATGTTCTAAAGATACGTTTACCTCTGGTGTTGATGGCATTCCAAGTTTCCTCGTCAAAGACTGTGCTCATATTTTTGTCAAGCTGCTTTTTTATTTATTCAACCTTATTGTTAAAACGACAACTTTTCCTGCAATATAGAAGAAGTCTATTATTTGCCCAATATTTAAAAAAGGTGATAGTTCAGATATTCATAACTACAGACCCATCTCTCTGCTATGTAATTTTTCTAAAATCTTTGAGACTGTGTTGTATAGAAGAATTTACCCCGTTATCAAACACACTATTACACCGGCCCAGCATGGTTTCATGGAAAAACGGTCAACTCTGACAAATTTATTACAATTTACTCAACATGTCGCTGAGGAGCTTGATGGTAATGAACAAGTGGATGTAGTGTACACAGATTTCCAAAAAGCCTTCGACCAAATGGATTATTTTATACTTGTAAACAAATTGCGGCACATAGGTTTTAATAACTCGTTACTTGATCTTTTGACTTCCTATCTTGTTAATCGTGAACACTTTGTTAGATATAGAAATCTGTTGGATTCGTACCAACTTCCGGAGTGCCACAGGGTTCAAACTTAGGACCCTTACTTTTTTTGTTATTTATAAATGATATTACTTCAACAGCAACTTGTAACAATCTTTTATTTGACGATGACTTTAAACTTTTCAATGTAATACAAACTGATGAAGATTGTCAAGTCTTACAGAATAACATCAATAATCTCCTCAAGTGGTGCGAGCTTAACAGACTGAACTTGAATATTTCTAAATGCTTTGTTATGACTTATACAAATAGGAAAAAAGCGATCATGTATAACTATAATATAAGTGGATACATTCTGCAAGGAACACTCATTGAAAGATCTAGGGATTATATTTGACAGTAAACTTTCATTTGTGAATCATATAACAGACATTGTTAATAGTGCCGTTAAAATTTTAGGATTTATTTATAGTAATTATAGAGAGTTTACAAATTTAAAAGTGTTAAAAGTTTTATTTTTTGCCCTTGTGCGTTCCAAGTTAGAATATTGTGCCCTCATTTGGTCACCATTATACGCAACACACATAAATCGTATTGAATCTGTACAAGAAAATTTTTGAAACTATTATGGTACATTTCGTTCAAAACTTACCCGGAAAGAGGATGTGACCAACAAATGCTCTTAAGGACATTTGATACGAACTCTCTAGAAACCAGAAGAATTATCTTAAGTATTTCATTTTTACATAAACTACTGAACAATAAGATTGATTGTATTATTCTCATTAATAAAATAAATTTGTGGTTCCTAGAATCAACTCACGGCATTTTTTGACTTTTTACTGTAGCAATTGTAACACAAATATTCTATTCAAATCATCCTTATATATGATCTGTAACAATTTCAATAAAATTAGTCATAGTTGTGATATTCATTATCATTCACTTAATTATATTATAAATCATATAGTTAATTTATTTGGTGTCTAGACAAAATTTTCTTCTTTTATATTATTACCTACTAATTATTACATGCAGCACGATTATCAAGTTTATTATGTTTACATTGTTATTGCGTTTATATTGTATTTAGTTTATTTTCTGTAATTGGGTGACTCACCTGTTGAAAATAAATATATATTATTATTATTATTATTACTGAAATTCTTAAATACAGCATTTTTTTTGTTTGAATAAGAACAATTTGTTATGATTTACAGTTTTTGAGAATTTTCTAAAACACTTATTACATAATGAATGATTTTTACAAAAGACTAACCAAGCCTTTAAAGACTCCCAGCCTGTGTTCAATGGGACACGTGAAACACTGGTAGTTAAGCCCCTGGGCTGTAAAAGCTAGAAAGATGACTTATGTCCCAATATCATATGCTGTAGTGTCATAGTGTTAGTTGTTTTTGCTTATTTAGAGAGAGAAGAGAACACAACAAAAATATTTGAAAAAGAAACTGTCATTTTGAGAACACTACCTCTGATGACGTCACGAATATAGTGAAACAGCTGTAATTATTTACACACTTTTCTGTTTATTACCGTTTAGGAAAAATAAGGATTTTACTATATCTAGAATAATGGTTAGCCGTCTTTTTTTACCATACCAATCCCTTAATTCAAAATTTACTGGCAATGTAATAATTAAATATGGTATCAGAATGAGGCTTTGTCATACAAAATTATAAATAAATAAATTGTTTACCAAATTTAATGCAAAACAATTAGTCAGTCTTAATCAAAAATGGTTATTTTTTCTAAAAGTCAAAACTCATTTCACTGGATACTTCGATATTTATATCCACTTTCAGTTAAATTCTGTTTTGATTAATAAAATGTTATTTGATGCAATTGAATATTTTTAAACGTGGTAATGGAATGCGCAATATTTTATTTCTTGATTATTAACTTTCACGTGATAATAAGTGTTTATTGTGTTTAAATGTGCAAATTTTGATGATGTTTTTCCAACGTTTATGTGATGATAAGTTGAAGCTGAACTAAGAATTTTTTCAATAATTTTGAAGAAGAGATTGTGGATTAGATTTAAGTTAGTAGCATACAGCGATTTTGTAGAGTCATTTTTCTTGTGTGGTAAAACTGGGGCAGCAAGAATAAGACAGAAGAAGGTGGTTGGAGTTTGCATTTTCGCGCTTCTTCTTGAACGGTCAATGTCATCTTAAGGTAAGGTTACTTAAAGTCAGCAATTTGTGCTTTTATCTGTTTAATCAAAAGATGTAGATAAATGTTGATAAATCTCAAAGAAGTAAAAGTTTTGGTGGCGAATATGTGAAAAAGTTCAGCCTCAAGAAACAATCAATGAATCAACCAGGGTAAATAGCGGAGTGAATTACACGTAAATTTCTACGACTGTTGAATAAAAATTGTCCAAGAAGTTAAAGAAACTGACAATAACTTCAACAATCAACAAATCCTAGTGAAAAATAATAGGTATGACATTTCCTTTTTTGCAACAAAAACAACAGGCTACTTTCACAATTTTATTCTTTTTGAATAACTGTTTGAGGAAGAGTTTAGACAATGGTCCAACCTACACTTCTTATGATACCAATGAGTATGTGATTGAGTATTACGACAATCGTCTTGAAAGTGAAGATTTATGACTCCTGAGATCTCCATATCTCGCACCATTGAATTTACATCAATTTCCCACTTGGACAAAATCATATTCAAATAGATGTAAACAGTAACAAAGTCTATCTTGTTGAATTCTTATCTAACAGTCGTAAAATATCGAGTGCATAAGTCTACTTCACTTCGCTATTTAACCTAGTTGATTTATTGTTTCTTTCAGTCAATTCTTTTCGTATATCCGCCACCAAAACTTTTACTTCTTTAAGTTTTATCAACATTTATCTTCACCCTCTGATCAAACAAATAAAAGCACAAATATTCCACAAATAGCTGAACTTAACTAACTTTACCTTAAGATAACATTGACCGTTAAAAGAGCGCGAAAGTGCAAACTTTAGTCACCTGTCTTCTGTCTTATTTTGCCGCTCCAGTTCTACCACACAAGAAAAGTGACACTACAAAATCACTATATCCACAATCTCTTCTTCAAAATTATTGAAAAAACACTTGTTATCACTCAGGTAACCTTGATACACTTTTTAAATGATCGCACGGTACTTGAAAGAAACTTATGAAATTGAAAATATATTTTTTTATATCAAATGAACTAAACATGTAAGTTATGGTCAGGACAATTCACTTAAATTTAATTTCTCAAAATACAGATTGTTTTAGTAATGAAATAATTCAAGTGAATTCTATGAGCGGCCAGAATATTACAAGTGTCAGAACAGCTGATTATCTCGCCAAACAAAAGACAACTGTTAGTCTTCTTATCAACATCTGGCGACTTTACTTTCGCTTAGCCAAATTTATGAATTCGTCCAGACGGTCCTTTGTTTGATGATTTTATGTCACCTAAATAAGAAAAACTTTATGAGTAACCAATTCCTGAAATTGTGTGAGTCTGTTTAACCCGAAATTTCAATTGATTTTTAATTTTTAATTATCTGTCAAATTAGAAATGTTCTTCATTGAGCTCTGTCCTAAAGGTTGGAGACAGTGGGCCTGTGACAGTTAAGCGGGCGTGCAATGGACCGCGAGCGATCCACCCAACATACATTCACTGGTAAAAATACAACAACAATCAGCAACTTATTGCCATCAAGTACTAATATCGAAGGCGTGCAATGGGCGACTCATTGACGACCCACCCCGATGATAACTTCTTGCCCGGAAGCTGACGACCAAAAATCACAATATCAAACAACATCAGAGTATCAGTCAACGAGCCTTTGCTCACAGATGCAAAAACAATAGTAGTTCCAAGAGTGCAATGGACACGATAGGCGACGGTCCTCCCAAGACTACTCGATCGTCACCTAAAGGGTTAACAGGAGTTCGGACAGCCTAATAAAATTAGCTCGACTTGTCGGGGCTCAATTTCATTCAATTCATATTTTTAAAGAAATCATAAAAAATGAGCGTGAACTCCAAAATATTCATATATTAGCTTGCAAGACTCTTAAATTCAATTTTTCGCATTGATGTTAAATTATAGGTAATTAGTATTAGATTGACTCACCAAGATTCAGCGTTAACTCTTATAACATGTGGTACTTACAACAGAATTTCTAGAACAGGTAAACTCAGTGATCACTCACCTTTAATTTTTCACAATAATTTCAACCACGCTTTACGACACTGATTTGTAAAATAAGGGATTTCGGTTCTTTGTGTTGAACACTTACTTTCCACAGCATCTCTTGGAATGTCAAGTGGTCTTATCAGAGTGTGAACATAAACAATCCCAGTCTCATGAATTTTTTAGTTTGTTTTAAATAAATGCAATTTGGCTTACTCAAATTTATTGAATGAATGTAAATAAGGTAGTAAAATATATCTATATAAAAAAATTATGAAAGTAAACATTAGTCTTACATGAATGTAAGTAATTCATTGCTATTATTTTATTAGTTATAATTTTTGTGAATATACAAATTTTTGTTCCGATGACTTCAATTTGATGTTTTCTAATTTATCAATTGATCTATGCAAACATCACTATTATTTTTTAAGGCGTAAGTACAAAATTGGTTCCAATTGATTTGGACCAGCTTAATTGTGTGAGTTCTTGGACTGTGCGAAGTTTGTTTACCCAACCTAACTGGTCAACCCTTACAAATTTTGTACGAAACAAAAATTCATTGAATCGTTATATTATCATATTATCATTCTAATAGAGCACTTATAGAACATTGACTCTTCTTACAATTAAATATTTTTTTTAGATCTACGTGAATTGATGGAATTTTTCTCACTGCATTCAGACCAAATGAGGGAATATGAATCGAGTGAATAATTCGGAACAGCAGTTGCGACAGTGGTTAAATGGAAAATGGTACTTGATTACTTATCAACAAAATAGATAGGAATAGAAAAAAACGATACTTTATCACTAGATTTAAGATTTTTCTTAGAAATTTGTTATGAGTTATATGAGTGAGTGAGTGTCAAATTTATGTATTGGAAAATCGCACGACACTCATAAATGACGAATAAAAAAATTAGATTCGCCAGTTATTACTAGGACATCAAAACAATTTTTTTGCAAATTTTTCAAAATTTTGACATATTTATCAATAATTGAAATTTTTTGCTGTTAAAGTTGTCAGATTGACATTGGTAAAACAGATACAGGATAAAAATGGATTGCTCTTTTTTAAGGTTTGTGTAGTTGCGATATTCTTACAGAATATCATTCGAGCATCAATTCATATCTTGAAAAATTTTAAATTCATTTGCCCTCGCGTAAATAATTGATGCTCTTATGATATTACAAGTGAGAATATAATTCTTACATTTGAATTTGAAACAATAACTTTTTTATTGTTCTGGTAAATCATGTGTTATCTAAGACCACAGCAACTGTGCTAAAACAAAATATGGATGATTCAGGCCAGTTTAAAAAATCTCAAAAAAATGTTTGGAATTAAATTCAATGGTGTATTGTTGCTACAATTGTTACTAAAGTAATTACACTAAAATAACGATCGAGATTCTTTTCAAGCATTTGAAGTTGAATATTTGTTGTGTTATTGGTCATTGGTCACTTTAATTTTTTAAGTTATTCAACTTTTAACAAACGTCTTCCGTTGATGAACTTTCCTTCTCCAATGCGTAAAAAAATGCTATAGTCATAAAATTTGAACTTTTTTCTTTGAGGTAATACAAATTTTACTTTTCTGATTATTCTGGTTTTTGTGCGAAAATTTTTTAAAAAAGGTGTGTTTTGGGCGGAAAAATTTGATTATTTCAAAAACTACAATAAAGTGTCTTATAAAAGTTATGATCAAAATGCTTAAAATTTCAAGCTACGTTTGAAAATGCAAAAAAATATAGGGCGTTCCATTTAAAAAAACATATGTTTGTGTCAGAAATTATTTATGATACATGCTGAATATTTGAAAATAATTTTAGTTTATGCAGAGAATTAGTATCTACAAATTTTGTTAATAGAATTTTTCAATATTTATACATTTAAAGGCCAATAATGGCCTACTCGCTGGGACACTCTGTAATTTTAGTCCTCATGGATCTTTTAAGATTCAAAAAAAAAAAAATTTTCTCAAAGAAGACTTACGCAAGTAAATAAATAAATTAATATTGTTTGAATCATTATAACAACGAAGGGGTCGTTATGAAACTATATTTATTATTTTGAAATGCGCATGTGTTCAATGAGTATTTTCTGGAAAATCCAAGATTAATAATGCAAATTATAAAACTTGTTTAATATAAATTTGTTTTAATAGATATATAATGAAATTTCTTGCATTTTTTAATTAATATGCTTACGCGGCTTAATTATTCAACAAATCTATTTTTAATTTAATTTTGACTATAACATCATCCTTTAAACTTCCGACAAAGCTCGCGACAGGCAGTTTATGTTTATTAATAGAAATGTACAAAGTTTTGTTGATAAGTCGCTTTTCATTCAAAATTTTTACAATAATGATTTTCAGAAAAAAATATATTTCAAGGCTCTCCTGCATTATACCGCTTTTGGCGGGCTTTATTTCCATTGAATTATCATTGGAAAATTTGCCTATAAAGTAAATCAGTCAACACAATATGTATACGTACTTAGTCAATTAAAAAAAAGTCTAATAAATCATTTTATTTAATTAAAAAAAAACTGTTTATTAACTGTTATAGTCTTTGGATTCATATAACTTGTTTAGTCGAGGTTGGATTTAATAGTTTGGAGCAAAATATTTTTGGTACCACAGTTACCATGGAAGTCATCAGTGTCAATAGACCAAATGGCAATTCCAGCCAATCCCAAAGATTTAGCATATTGTGCCTGTTAGAAATATAATTAATAGGTATACTATTAAAATAATCAATTATTATTTCACCTTAATCTCAAGAGTTTCAGCGTCATCATAGCTAGCCCAGTTACTTTCAGAATAAATATAAGCTGCCTGAGCATCATCGTCCCAAACTCTTGTCCAGTCACTGTGAAGTTCACAGATCTACAACAAATTTGCTTAGAAATACAATATTTGAATAAAAGAAAAACTTACTTCATGATAACCTAAAGTTCCTGGACTTTGAGTGTAAGGTCCTGAAACGCCAGCAGATGCAGGAACACCAATACCATGGTCAGAGCTATCTTTTACAGTGAAAGAATGGCCATAAAATGGAACACTAAGAGAGAGTTTAGAAGCGTCAGCTCCTAGTGACAACCAAGTGGAAATGCTATTATTAACGCTCATTGTACCGCCATAAAGTGGAGCATTATGACCTGTTGTTCCATCATAAGCTGTATGGTAATCATATGTCATTACGTTGATCAAATCTACAGTTCTATACAAAACTTAGTTAAAACAGTTTGAATTATTATCAAAATACTTTACTCTGATATCCCGGGAACGTCGTAACCATAAGAGCTAACAATGGCAGATCCAGTAAGTGACAAGATGTAGCCTTCAGGTTCAAAAGCTGCTTTCATTTCTTTTAAAAGTTGTACAAAATCTTCCTATAAACTCAAAATTGTATAAAGTTATAAAAATGAGAGAAGTTTACTTTATCAGACTCCAATGGATACTCCCAATCAATATCTATACCATCATAGCCCCATTTCTGGAAAAATGTAAGACAACTTTGTACAAAGTTGGCTCTAAGATCAGCAGAAGTGATAACTGTAGCCAAAAGGTCGTGCCCAGCATTCCATCCGCCAATACTAATCAGAATCTTCAGATCAGGATTGATTGATTTCAAATTTGCTACTTTCTGAAGACCCTCCTTATTAATTTCATTCCATTCATCTAAAATCTTCAAGTTGCCATCTGTATCAACTCCTAAGAAAGCGTAGTAAACATGTGTACAAAGATTTGCGTTGATGTCTTCAGGATTGAAAGCACCTTTTCCATTTCTATAGCCTGCCCAACTCGCAAAAAAACAAATGACTTTATCTGTAGAAAAAATAAAAGAAACTTATTTATCAAAATCATTTTCATTTACCTGTGGCTGCATCGGTATACTGAACTGCAGCTAAAGAAGCTACTAGAAGAAGAAGAGCTTTGTAAAACATTTTGCAATAAGTACTGAAGCAAAATGTGCACTGGCAATGTGAAACGAAGAGCCGATTTATATACAATTTCGAAAATTGTTTATCAGTGATAATGGAATTATAACGAAACAAAATACAGGATGTTAATAAATAATACTGAGATTAATGATGAATTTTATCCTTGGAAATAACAATAGAAGAAAAGAAAAACAAGAGATTAATTTATTTGTTGTATTCAGCTTTCTATATGAAATCAATTTTCTGTAATATTTATTGAAGCTGCTTCTAAAATGAAGTGGACGCATAGATTTAAATAATTATTCAATGAGTACAGATCTATAATCGGATATCTAAATTATTTTTTAATATTTCAAGTATCTGCGATATTCTGATTTATTGCGATTAGGCAAATCTCGGATTTTAAATACAATAATGAAACACTTTGAAAGTACTTGTATTTTTTTTGTTTGATAATTTGTATTTTTGTGTTATTTCTATTGATAACTATTAACTATTATTCGGAAGAATACTTAAAATCTACTATATCTAGTTTTTTGGTTCTTAGCTATCTTTCAAACAAATTCGGTTTTAATAATATTTAACAGAATAAATTTAAGTGTGTATATGAAAAAATTTTATCATTGTTAAAAATAAAGCATGTGTATTGATAATCTGAATGCACTTGTAAAAATCCATTGCCAAATAACTGATTACCAATCGACTTCCAGTCTTTAGCTATCTTTGAAAAAAATGGATTAACGCTATTTAAAAATAACGATAAAATCAGTTTTTGACATTAAAATGTCACGCGTTAAAAAAGTGTTTATTCTAACAGTAATTTTTGAAGGTAGTACAAATATGTTTCTTGGTTGTTCATACACTTATTTTCAAAGTCTAAAAAAGATTCACCGTCTGTAAATCAAGATAATCGCCAGTAAAAGTAACAGTATAGGGCCATACTTAAAAATCATCTATTGATTGGTCTAAAATGGGTAAACCAATAATAACAAGTTGGATTGTATAAAAAATTAAAATTTGTAACGTTATTTGCAGTATTCAAAAATTATCTTAAATGAGAAAATCATTGACAATGTGTAATTTGTCATTAGAAACCACTTTAATTTAGGCTGAAATAGTTATCTATCATAGATAAAACTTTTTATGATTCACTGGATGTAACTATAAATAATTATTAAATTGTAAAAATAAAAATGCACCTGTAAATCATATAATCATTTAATTTTACTTTTTGAGTACTACAAATTATCATTGATAGATTGTAGTAGACCATATTTAGGACCACAAAGACCATGCAGATCGTCAGTTTCTATTGACCAAATCATGACACCAGCCAGATTATTGTCCTTTGCATACTTTGTCTGGAATGCAACATTAAGTAAAGAATATTTCAAAAAATAATACTACCTTTAATCCAACAGAATCTGGATTATCAAATCCAACCCACAACGTATCTTCATATAAATAAGGAACTTTTTGTTCATCGTCCCAAACAACAGTTGCGTTTTTATGGAACTCGCAAAGCTACACATTTTTTTGTATAATTTTCAAAAAATATTCTTATTTATTTACATACTTCATTATAACCTAGAGTACCCATATTTTGTGTAAATTCTCCAGCAGGAGCAGGTCCAGACGATGGTGCTCCAAGATCGTGATTGCTAGGATCTGAAAGTAGAAAAGCGTGACCATAAAAAGCAACACCAATAGCAAGTTTAGCAGGATCGGCTCCGCTTAAAATCCAATGAGTTATTGATGAATTACAATTTAAATTGTCTTTTTGCCATTCACCATCAATCGAAGATGCGTATAGTGGAGAGTTTTGTAAAGTTTTACCAGCCCACGAACTGTGGAAATCGTAAGTCATGACGTTTATTACATCTAAAACACTAAATGAAATTGGTTTTTGAAATTAATCATTATTAATTTAAGAAGTTTACTCAGACATAGCAGGAACGTCATATGCAGCATCTGTTGGAATTGCTGCAACTGCTACTGTGAGAATATAACCATGAGGTTTGAAGGCTTCTTTTAATACATTCAATAAAGTTATGTAATTTTCCTATAATTGAAAAAATTGAATAAAAACTTTATTAAAACATCTAAATTATTTTACTCTATCTCCTTCTAAGGGATACTCCCAATCTACGTCTATTCCATCGAAATTATATTGCTGACAAAACTCAATAGCGCTTTTAGCCATTGTTTCTCTTTTAGTCGCATCAGCAGAAATAGCAGTAAAAAGTTGAGTCCCAGCAGCATATCCTCCTATACTAAAAAGGGCTTTTAAATCTGGATTAATTTTTTTTAATCCACTAACTTTTGCTAAACCCTCTAAAAAATTTGTTAAAAAATATATTACAAAATTGATAATATACCGTTTTCTATGTCAGTGGTATTATCTAAGATTAGCAAACTTCCATCATCATTAAGACCAAGAAATGCATAATTAACATGTGTGCAAAGATTTGCATTTATGTCTTCAGGGGTGAATTTACCATCTCCAGGTCTGTTAGCACCCCAACTCGCATAATAGCAGAGAACTTTGTCTATAAAATTAAATGTACAAAAGAAAAAATTAATTTATTATTGATTACCTGCAGATCCTGAAACATGTTCAAGAATTGTTAAACTAACAAAAATTGTTAAAATCAGTTTAATAGTCATTTTTTACTTTCTATTTAGTGTCCAAAGTTTAATTTTCGCAATACAGCCTGATTCTTATAAGAACCGTTAAAATGCTGATAAAGAATCAACAAATAGCTGATAAAGAATCACTTCACTTTTTACCAAAATTTTATAAACACTTATGTCTGAAGTGGTAAATTTGATAAATTACCTACCATGGATTATTGCATTTATTGTCTTCTAGAAAACCACTTGAATTTTTAGATTAGGCTCTTTTATAATTTACGACGTTGAGATAACTATGGAAAATTACACTTTGGTGTACCAAATGCATAAATTACATGTATGGGCGACTAATACCGGGAAAAAATGTCATCATTTTATAAAAGAGATAGGTTTACTGTAGAAGTGTTTCAAAAACTTATGTTTTTTTTAATGAAACTTTTATAATTTTTCTGTCTCATTAGACACATTTTTTAATTTGGATCATTTTGAACTTAACTTTTGTTGCTGAATTTCCATATTTATTGAAATAATTATAAAAATACGCTTTTTCAAAAATTTATAATTCGAAAACTATGTGATTGTTAGACTGTTAGACTGTCCTCGAGTTTATATTTATAATAGTCACTGTAGTAGAAATAAATAATAATATTTTTCAAATGAGATGATGAGTTTTGTACAACAAAATTTTTATTTAGGTAAAATTTTACAGAAACATAATTTTTGATTAGCTATTTTTTATAGCACTATTGACGGCTTTGAGCAATGCATTTTTCTCTCCGCAGAACTCATGCACATCATCGGTTTCAACAGACCAAATAAAAACACCAGCAAGTTTTTTTTCTTTCGCGTATGCAACCTGGAATAAATGAAAAATAGATTTTATTTTAATTTTTTTCCAATACAAACCTTTTCAGTAATTGATTGTTCATTATCAAAACCAATCCAAAAATCACCGTCGTACAAATAAGGTACTCTCATATCCTCTAGATACACCACAGTTCCATTTGGATGTAATTCGCAAATCTTCAAAAAAATAAGTTATTTATGTTATTTTAAATACACAGTGTTCTTACTTCGCTATACCCAAGTGTTCCAAGATTATCTGTATAAGGTCCTTTTTCTCCAGGAGCTGAACTTGGATCATTTAATCCATGTTTATCAGGATTTGTAAGAATATAAGAATGTCCGTAGAAAGCAATTCCAAGAGCAATTTTTTCAGGATCCGCTCCTCCATCGATCCAGTATCTAATAGCAGCATCTGTATTACGATTTTCTTTCTGCCAATCACTTTCATTATTTCCTCCATATAAAGGAGCATTTTCAGCTGTGTATCCAACCCACATAGCATGAAAGTCGTAAGTCATTACATTAATAATGTCTAAGTATTTGTTCATTGTTGGTATGTCGTAACCTGCGACTTCATTAGGAATGGAATTTACAGCAGCTGTCAATAAATATCCTTTAGGTTCTAAAGCAGCTTTCAAAGTTTGAAGAAGAGTGTTAAAAGTTTCTTTAACATAAGGGTACTCCCAGTCAACGTCTAAACCATCATAATTGTAAGTTTCTAGAAATTTGAATGTGCTTTGGATAAAAACTTCCATTTTTGCTGGATCTTCAGTCATTGTTTCAAAATGCCAAGGACTTGCTGTTGCTCCTCCAACACTTAATAACACTTTTAAGTCCGGGTTGATTTCTTTCAAAGCACTGACTCTTTTTAAAACACCTTAAAACATAATAATTTTTGTTACATTAATAAAATAATACTTTTACCTTGCTCAATGTCATTTTCTTCATCCAAAACAGTCAACTCGCAGTCTTCATTGATTCCAACAAAAGCATAATTTATGTGAGTGCAAAGCTTGGCATCTATGTCTTCTGGTAAAAATTTACCATTACCAGGTCTTTGAGCACCCCAACTGGCATAATAACAGATGACTTTGTCTGTAAAATCCCACTTCAGCAAAAAAAAAAGCAGTAACTCTACTAACCTGTTGCTGCAGAAGCTGTTTTTGCAAAAATTGCCAAAGTGAGGAGAAATGCTAGTTTTGTAATCATTTTGTTGAAATACTGATTTTTTTTTGATACTTAGTTTTTTGTGAGCTAATGCTGTCACGATAATCACTTGAAGATGAGAACTTTTGTGTCGCTAAATTATAATTAAATTGTCATTTTCTATAGATAAATCACGATAAGACAAAAAAGATGTTAGGTATGACTGATATTTTTTGCGTATTTTTCTTTATGCTTTTGTTGTTACTGAAGATGGGAACTCCAAGGGTATTCAAGGGCAATTATTTTAATTGACATGTTGGATATTAAAATGTGAAAAATTGTATTTAAAAAACAAAAATAAACTAGTTATTACTATTCATAGGAATTGGAAAAAAAACACGAACATTTCAAGAGGTAGTACTTATTATTAACTCAAACTTAAAACTTTGTTACCACTCTCATTCGCTCGTTCTCTGCTGGTAAATAATAATTCTAACCTCCTTTATGTTGTTCAAATAACTATTTAAAAACAATTTATTTTTAGTATTTTGATTGTTCAAAAAATTAGGGGCTTTGTATAGCTTTGTTGACTGCTTTAAGTAGACCATTTTTTTCTCCACAGAATTCATGCATATCATCAGTTTCGATAGACCAAATGAAGACACCAGCAAGATTTTTTTCTTTAGCATAAGCAACCTAGAATAAACAGAAAAAATTAATTGTTCAATTCCTCAACTAAATCTTACTTTCTCAGAAACTGATTGTTCATTATCAAAACCAATCCAAAAGTCTCCATCATATAAATACGGCACTCTCATATCCTCAAGGAAGACAACAGTTCCATCAGGATGCAATTCACAAATCTACAAGATGTACTTTACTTCAGTATTTCAAAATATTTTAATAGTTACAAACTTCATTATAACCAAGACTCCCAAGATTATCTGTATAAGGTCCTTTTTCTCCAGGACCTGTAGTTTGATCATTAAGACCGTGTTTAGAAGGATCAGCAAGGATGAAAGAATGACCATAGAAAGCAATACCTATAGCGACTTTTTGGGGATCAGCGCCTCCATCTAACCAGTATCTTATAGCAGCATCAGCATTGCGGTTATCTCTCTGCCATAACTCCACCATACAAAGGAGAGTTCTCAGCTGTAAAACCGCCCCACATAGCATGAAAATCGTAAGTCATCACATTAATAATATCTAAAACCCTTAAAATATATTGATTCAATTATGTAAATTGAAAATTTTATTCTATTTACTCGCTCATTACTGGTATATCATAACCTCCGACTTCAGTAGGAATAGAATTAACAGCCGCTGTTAGAAGGTAGCCTTTTGGTTCAAAATATTCTCTTAATCCTTGTAACAATTTATTGAAAGTTGCTTTGTCTTGTGGATATTCCCAGTCAACATCTAAGCCGTCATAACCGTAAGTTTCAAAAAATTCAATTGAACTTTCAGCCATTGCTTTTAACTTCTCAGGATCGTTAGCTGCTTGTTCAAAAGCCCAAGGACTTGCAGTTGCTCCTCCAACACTTAGCATTACTTTTAAATTTTTATTAATTTCTTTCAAGGCGCTAACTCGTTTCAATCCACCTGTTAAAAAAAATATAGTTTTGTTTATTTATATTTATATCGAAAAGTTCACCTTGATTAATGTCATTTTCTTCATCTAAAACCTGCAATTTACAGTCGTCGTCTAATCCGACAAAAGCGTAGTTAACATGAGTACAAAGATTAGCATCGATGTCTTCAGGTACAAATTTACCATTCCCAGGTCGTTGAGCTCCCCAACTGGCGTAATAACAAATAACCTTGTCTTCATAAAATAGACATTTATTTTTTCACAGAATACTCTTTGAATATTAACTAACCTGTTGCTGCTGAAGACTCTTTTAGAAAAAATGAAGTCACAAAAAAAATTAAAATTTTTGGAATCATAACGATAGTGTATCTTATTTTTCAAAGTGTTATCACGAACTGAGTTTTTGGCACTTCACAGAATGAAAGATTTAAGCATAAATAATAGCTCTTTATTGACGATTTTCAATGATAAGTTTAAGATAACATAACTTTTCAAGTTTATTAATGAAAATTTAATTTATTTCATTGCTTTGTTTATTGCTTTTAATAAACCATTTTCTTCTCCACAGAAGCCTTTCATATCGTCTGTGTCAATTGACCAAATGAATACTCCAGCTAGATTTTTTTCTTTCGCATATTCTACCTGAAATTGTTTTAATTATATAATTATAAATTTGACAAAAAATTCAATTAGAACCTTGCAAGTGACTGATTGCTCATTATCATAACCAATCCAGAATGTATCGTCATATAAGTAAGGAACTTTCATATCTTCTAGGAAAACTACATTTCCATTGGGATGAAACTCACAGACCTAAAACGCAAATAAATCAAAAAATAAATACTTCCAATAATCGATGTTACTTCATTGTATCCCAAACTAAAAGTATTATTTGTGTACGGTCCTGGATCCCCAGGTCCTTCAGTAGGAGCATCTAGACCATGATTTTCCGGAGATATTTTATATGTATGACCATAGAAAGCTATGCCAATTGCCACTTTCTGAGGATCTGCACCTCCATCTAACCAGTATCTGATAGCAGCATCCGCATTGCGGTTATCTTTTTGCCACTGACTTTCATTATCTCCTCCATATAACGGAGAATTTTCAGCAGTAGGACCCCACATTGCATGAAAATCATAAGTCATAACATTAATAACATCTAAAACACTATCAACAGAAAATTATTTCATAAATCTGAATAATTGTAAACGTACTCTGACATTTTTGGTATATCGTAACCTCCAACTTCTCCAGGAATAGAATTAACAGCAACTGTCAAAAGATAACCTTTAGGTTTGAAAGCTTCTTTCAGTGTTGATAAAAGATCAATGTATGTTTCTATGTCGCCTCCTCGGGGATATTCCCAATCAACATCTAAGCCATCGTAATTGTAGGTTTCAAAAAAATCGATAGCACTTTTAGCCATAGCTTCACGTAACTCGGCGTTTTGGGCTACTGTTGTGAATGTTCCAGTGTCAGCGGCTGCTCCACCAATACTTAGAAGAACTTTCAAATTTGGGTTAACTTCTTTGAGAGCACTTACTTTTTTAAGTCCTCCTGTTTAAAAAATTCAAAAATACAAACATACTCAAAATTATTTTTGAATAATTACCCCGAGTGACATCATTGTCTTCATCTAAAATTTGTAAAGTACCATCGTGATTTAATCCAAGAAAAGCATAATTAATGTGTGTACACAAATTAGGATTTATATCATCAGGACCAAATTTCCCATTGCCTGGTCTTGAAGCAGCCCAACTTGCGTAATAACAAATCACTTTATCTGAAAATGTTTATGATAACATGGAAATTTTCAATAAAATATTTGATTTTCGAACCAGTTGCACTAAGCACTTGTCCCGACAAAACCAAAAAAGTTGAAAGAAAAATTAACTTACAACACATGTTCATCTATTTTTAGTAACTAAATTTTAGCTATTTTCAAACTTTTGTGAATTTAGTAAATAATGTATTTGTTATCTGTTTGTTCAGATATATTTAAGGGTTTAATACTTGAATTTTGTTTACGTAGATTGTGTAATTGATAAACAATTATTTTCTCAATTTATAGTCCAAACGGTCAATCTCTTTCAAAATAAAAAGGAAGAATATACTTGTAAATAAACCACAACAGCGATTGTGAGCAACTCCAAATTTTGTTAAGTGCAGGCTAAACTTGTTTCTTGTATTTTGAGATTAAAGCTTCATCATATCACTTAGATACTTGCTATATTTAGCAGGTTCTAAAATTTTTAAATCAATATCACAACATTACTTGTTTGATTTTTTGAATAGATAAAGTTGCCATATTTTGAAATATAAATGATAAATGTGAAGTTCAGATTCGAAATGAAAATAGTTTATGAAAACAACATGAATTTATACATTTTTATTTTTTTTTATGCAAGCTTCTCTTTCGCGTCAACAGGTAAAATTACCAAAAAAAAAAATGTTATTAAAATAGAATTGTTCCAGCTAAAATTGTTTGCTACTATTCATCATGGGGGATTTACTACAAAGATGGTTTTGCTGTAGCACCGGAAAACTTAGATGCTAACATGTGTACTCATATTAATTATGCTTTTGTTTCGCTCAATTCCGATGGGAGTTTATCTTCTCTAGATGAATGGGCTGACATAGAACAGGGTTATTACTAATTTATTCTCAATTAATTTTCTGTAATTATTTTTTCATAGGTGGATACACTAAAATTGTTGCATTGAAACAAAAAAATCCAAATTTGAAAGTTTTGCTAAGTATTGGAGGTGGAAGTGCACCGCCTGAAATATTTTCTGGAATTGCTGCTGATTCTGGTAAAAGAGCAGCAATGGTGGGAAGTGCAAGATGGTTTATGGAAACGTACGGTTTTGATGGGGTCGACATCGACTGGGAAGTTCCTGGAAATAAAGACAAAGTAAATTCATTAATTAATAGCGACTTTGTCTGATTTTTTAATTTTAGGATAATTTTGTCGCTCTACTTCGAGATTTTAAAATCGATTTTCAGAACAATAATTGGCTTGTTACTGCTGCTGTTACTGCTGACGTAAATGACGGATACGATGTTCCTCAAATATCGGAGTAAATTTTAATACTTTTGTTAATAAGGTACTATAAAATTTAATAGCATTTTAGATCACATTAATGTGATGACTTACGATATGTATGGTCCCTGGAGTGCATATACTGGTCAAAATTCACCACTCTGGGCTTCTTCAGTTGAAAGTGAGTGGGAAAAAGCAAATCTAAACATGGACGCTGCTATTAACCAGTGGTTAAATGCTGGCGCTAGCCCTGAAAAACTCATAGCAGGAATAGCATTTTATGGTCATAGCTTTGATCTTCAAGATGCAAATAATAATGGGCTTCATGCTCCAATTAATGGGCCTGGACGAGGAGGTTCAGTTGTTGGAGAGAAAGGAACTTGGACCTATTTTGAAGTAAAAAAAATAAGAATTGATAGACAAAATTTTGACATTTCTAACAGTTTTGTAGTGTAAGAGACTCATTCCAATGTACTTGGGACAATGAACAAAAAGTACCAATTTGTGTGAATGATAGGCTTTGGTTAGGAATTGACAATGAAGACTCTATTCGAGACAAAGTACAATATTTCAATGTCAGTTGTTTTTGTTTCAATCTTTAAAATAATTTCTAGGTTGGTTATATCAATTCGAAAGGTTTGGGTGGTGCAATGATTTGGACGATTAACCAAGATGATGCTTATGGTAAATGTGGAATTGTATGGCCATTATTTCATGCAATTCAAGATAATTTGTAAAAACGTTTTTTGATAAAGTTAATGTTTGTAACGCAAAAAAATTAAACCACTTAGAAGAGATAATAGTTATTTATAGTATAAGTAAATAAATACAATTTTTATTCACGATAAAAAAATTTAGCGCACGAGGCGAAGCCGAGTACTATATTGTTATTCACGTGTACCATACAATATTTTTTACAATTCCATAAAAAAAAGACTTCTTAAGTAATATATTCACAAAATGTTAATGCATTATTAGTATGAATAAAAATCATCAACCATAATAACGAAATTTTCAACGGTAGTGCAGATTCATATTTTTTTGATTTTATTCGCGTTGTCAATAACAGTGTATAATAATAATAATAATAATAATAATATTGCTTTATTGCCCAACAGAAAAAATACTTACAGGGCAAATAATAGTACATGCAAACATAATGAGATCCACAAAAAATATAATTAAATAACACATGAGGGTTAATAAGAAGTCCGCCTATTATGAATACAAGAGTAAATAATTAGGACTGCAGAAATAAAGTTTCATTATAGTTCTGCTTGTAGCAAACATTCAGCATGTAATTAAATGAACAGTGAAAAATGTCACAATTTGCTTCGATTCTACCATAAGATTTACACATATACATTACAGGTGATTTTAGTAACAAATTCGTATTAGGCGATCTAACGTAAAACGTAGAATTGTTTCGGGCTGAAATCATTGGAACATAAAAATCTAATTTACAATCAATTCGGTTGTGTAACAATTTAAACAAAAATGACAAAGCATTACCTGACCGACGAGACTCCAATGAAAAATTATCAAACATTGATAATAGTGTTGTGTATGGAAACCCTCTATACGGATGGCTTTGATAACATTTAAAATAAAGATATTTTAAAAACTTTCTCTGAACGCTTTCGAAGGCATTTTTATGATTTTTGATAGAAGGGGTTCCGTATAAGAGAACCATATTCCAGTTTAAATCTGGCTAATGTGTAAAATAAATGAACATTAAATTGTTTACAGTTTCTCAAAACAAATCCCATAATTTTTATTGAGGATGATACTATGGAGCTAATATGGTCAGTAAATGTAAGCTTACGGTCAAATAGTATGCCTAAATCCGTAACTGTGCAACTCTATTTGATCTATACTATAATCATATATTAAGCTGAACGTAACAACTTTACATTTTGTTATATTAACTGTAAGCTTATTTGAGAATTTTAAAATGCTTGATTGTAGTGCAATACAGTCATAGATAGAGTTTATTTCTGAATATAATTTCACGTCGTCGGCATACATTAAGCGTTCACAATCCAGGCAATCAAGCAGATCATTAATAAATAAAACAAATAAAAGTGGACCTAAATTTGATCCCTGGGGCACACCAGAGCCAATGGAATGATTTTTCGAAATGTAGCCATTATACGAAACAAAAAACTGTCTGTTCAGCAAATAAGACTCCATAAGACTCAACAATAAGTTACTAAATCCAAGAGTTTTTAATTTTGTTAGTAAAATTCCGTGATCAAGTTTGTCAAATGCCTTATAAATAACATATAAAAACGTATAAATAATAACTGGAATTGGAAAAAATAAATATTATTTTCGTACTCTTTGCTCTTAAAAGTTAATTGTTTCACGGGTGTTCTCGTAATGAAGTGTCGATTCCTGCTGTTCATTTAGAAAAATAACCTTTACTTACAGATTACAGATCTTACAGATTCATTTGTTCAGAACAACATAGTCGTATAAGTTTTTTTATGGATGCAACATTTTTAGTTATTTTGTCTTTTGGCTTTTTTTATAAAACAAACTTGTTTATTTCCTTATATGTTCTTTCTTTTAAAAGAGTTGAATTTGATTCAAATAATTATTTTATATATAAACCATTCATAATTGGGAAAACCTCTCTTTAAACGGTAATCCTTAAAATACAAAAACAATCCCATTCGTGGAATACCTGTCATGAATAACTATGCTTGACTTGGCAGTGTTTAAGAAAATCTTAACTTGAAAGGCGAATCATTTTTTTTTCTTTTTTTTTTATGTAAATAGGCATTGAAGATTGAAGACATTCTGTTTGTTATATTCTGTCATGGTTTTTTTGATAATGAAATATCATTCTATAACTATCTATTAAAGTCAAAAGTCCAAAGGAACAAAATCTATAGATATTTAATTTTAATAAGCGTCTGTTTCCGTCTGTCAAAATTGAATCTTTTTGAAAATATCGTTTTGATGCTCTATCAATTGCGGCTATTAATTTTTTTCTGTTTAAGGTATCTACACTTTTGAAACGGTATTTTAAAGAAGAAAGACTGTTGTTTTTTTTGTAAGCAATAAAAATTTTCTCAATCAGTGTTGAAAATATATATATTTTTCTCTTTTTTGTGATTTTCAACTGACTCCCGTATCTCCACTGTTTGGTGCAAAGAACTAATATTACTCAGACATTAAGTCGACATATCATAGAAGAACTGAAGCTAACAGTTGACTCACTCAAACCACTTTTTATGAAAACAATTTTTGCTTGAATATTTGAAATTTGAAAAAATCGTGTTTTTCGTGCCTATTGTGAGATAGAAATATGATATTCACAAAATTTCTAGTTCTCACCTTTAACCTAAAATTTTTGTAGCACTCATTTGGATAATTTGATGCTTAGTGCTTGTGCAAATAGAGTTTTTGAAGCAAAATTTCTAACGAACAGAATGAAATTGTTTGAGATTTTCACATCATAAATACCCAAAATTAAGATGAGATGCACAGATACTTTCCACACGATTCTAGAGACACTTCGACTATAAATTTTTCGCGCTTTTTTGCAATAACATTAAAATCACGTCGGTTCCATGAAATTAGGTTATGGCCACGCTGAACAGGTTATAGCAAAACAAAGCAAGGATGTTTTCAGAACAAATAATTAAAAAATGGTCCAGCGCGGCCCTGCCCTCACCTGACCGGTAAGGTAAGGTATTTTGTCGAAATACAAAGAACAAAATGGAGGGAATAATTGAATCTTCCAACCTAGCGGAAAACATTGTAAAATTGAGCAAAATGGTGTATTTTTTAAGGATTGTTAATACGTAATTTTTCATTTGTTTGAAAAAAGCGCAAGAAAATTTATAGTGGAAAGTGTCTCGGGCATCGTGTGGAAGGTATTTGTGCATGTTTCAGTTCGATAGTGCAGAAGCCGCAAGGGTAAAAAAATGACCGAAATGTTGTAACGGTAGAAAATAAGTTCGGCGATGATCTGCAAATTTGAGGGTTTGAGTGAGCCATTGTAACCCTAACGTTGCAGTGATTCAAAGGTTTGGTGTGATTGTTTTCAACGGTTGGCAGTATTCTAATTTTAGACGAATTAGTATCATGTCCTTTTCAATGCCTGTTAATTTTGTATTCTAAATTTTGAACCCTAAAAATCACTTTTATTAATTATTTTCCAATCTAAGATGTAAGGTTAAATGTCACAGGTGTAAACAAAGAACTCAGTCGCTAACTAATTCAAGTGGTCTCCGCCGAAAATAGCAATCAATTCGTTACCATCGGTAATACAGTTTACTACAGGAAGGAAATGTCTCCATGTTAATTAAAAGTTCTGATTTTTTGCGAGTAACATATAAAAGGTCGAGTGTCATCTTCTGCAACCTCAATTTTATCCTTAGTCTTGGCAGTTTTGTGTGACCTTTTGGAAATTGTGTGTTAAAGTGTGGCAATTTTAGTTGAAAAGTTGCATATATTTTTCATCGTTAATTATTATTGGGAGAATTCCACATTTTATCGACTCTGTCGGATCTTTTCAAATTTCCAAAACTCGTATTGTCCTACGGATAGAAAAAGGCACACAATTTGCCAAAACCTTTGAAGCCGCCCACCATCTTCAGATAACTATTCTTCAGAATAAATCACTTTTAACATCTATATTTCTCTTTTTAGGCTTTTTAAGTTCGAAAAAATTCATCTAAGAACAAAAACCGAAGAAAGTTATAAAATCTACAAAGACCAGCGAAACAAAGTTAAAGAACTAGTCAAAGAAGCTAAGAAAAAGTCATGGGAAGACTTTAGCTTAAAAATGGAACAAGATAGTAAAAGCAACCAGAAATTATTCTATAAAGTTCTAAAAAGTATAAGAAAAGGGCCACAAGAAGTACCAAAATAAATAAAGAACAAAGATGGAAAGATATTAACAGAAGAAAAAGAAATAATGGAAAGATGGAAAGAATATTTTGAGACATTACTATCTCAAACAGACCAGCCATTAAACACGACAGAGGAACACTTTTTATATGAGCCAGATAATGACGAGAATAAAGAACAAATAGGGATAGTCGATAAAATAAGCTTAGAAGAACTAAATGGAGCAATTAAAAAACTAAAAAGTGGCAAGGCAGCTGGGCACGATAAAATCACGGCAGAAATGATCAAAAATCTGGGAGAATTGGGTAAGAATTTATTGCTGGAAGTGATCAATAGAGCTTGGGAGGAGAGGAAAATACCTGAAGATTGGGAGGTAGGAATAATTATGCCAATATTTAAAAAAGGGGACAAAAGAGATTGCGGAAATTACAGGGAGATAACGTTGCTTAGCATTGCCGCTAAATTATACGAAAGGATAATGGAACAAAGACTACGGAGGTTCATCGACCCACATCTAGAAGAAGAACAGTCTGGTTTCAGACAGGGAAGAAGCATACAGGACCATATATTTTCGATAAAACTTATTATTGACAACGTGAAAAGAGAGAACAAAGAAGTATACCTGGCTTTCTTAGACCTGGAAAAAGCTTTCGACAGAGTACCAAGAGACAAATTATGGAAAATATTATCCCAAAGAAACGTAGAAAAACAACTGATAGAAGCAATAGAAAGTCTGTACAATAACAGTAGAAACTATGTAAGAACGAATAACCAACAGTCAGAAGAATTCCTAACAACATATGGACTTCGTCAAGGAGGAGTATTGAGCCCACTATTATTCAACGTCGTGATGGACGACATCATAAAAAAGACCAAGGAAAAAACAACAAAACTGTATGTGGGACACAACAAGCTACAGCCGGTACGAGTTTCGGTGTGCGCTTTTGCAGACGATGTGGCAATTTTTGCGAAAAGCGAAAAAGATCTCCAAGAAAACCTAAATAGATGGAAGGTAGAATTGGAAAAATGGAACATGAAAATGAACGCAAAGAAAACAAAGGTTCTAGTAGCAGGAAAAAACCAGAAACGTTGCGAGGTAAAGATAGACAACACCAACATCGATCAAGTCCAAACTTTCAAATATCTAGGGGTTAAAATCAATAACAACGGTGAAGAAGAGGAAGAAATTACTGATAGGATCCAAGCCGCAAATCGTCTGTACCACCTGTTGAAGACGCCGCTTATCGGAAAAAAAGATTTAAGCCAAAAAACAAAAATGCCCGTTTTCAAAACAATATTTGTACCATCTCTAATATTCGGAAGTGAAAGCTGGATCTTATCAAGAAGACTGAAGAGCCAATTGCAGGCTACTGAAATGAAGTTCCTACGCAAAATCAAAAGAGTTACCAGAAAGGACAAAATAAGGAATGAGGTAATTCGAGAAGAACTCGAGGCACAAGCGGTATTAGAGCAAATCGGAAAACAACAATTAAAGTGGTTTGGACATCTTGTAAGGATGAACAAAGAGAGACCAGTCAAAAATATATGGGAGGCCCGATCAATGAAAAAGAGAAATAGAGGAAGACCCAGGAAAACATGGAATGATGCAGTGCGAGAAACGTTGGAACGAAGAGGACTGTCCTGGAAACGTGCGTCCCAATTATAAGTTCGAATTAAAATTTTTCTATGGAGGATAAGCTAATATTTTTTTGGACCTGAGGGTTTTTTCGCTACGCTTGCGCGTACTTGAGTTTTCCCTTCTGCAGGCTGAGTGAATCTCCTCCAGAAAACGCCGTCTTAACTGGGGATCGTAGTAAATTTTAAGTTGACTCGTGGGCTCGAGAGCGTTGTTCGAAGCTTAACATCAAATTAAAACCAACTATTTTTTCGTTGTTGTTATTACTATTCTTGTTTTAGTGATTTAATTTAGAAATTTTACATTCTTTTTGTAGTTTGATTATTGCCTTAACTAGTATATATCTATATAAGGAAAACCAAGAGGTTACACACTTACAAGTTTCAGTCTAAATCAAATTTTGAGTTGACCATTCTGAAAAAAATCTAATAATTTTGGATCTTAAAGAATACAATATCAACTCTGCGTGTGTATCTTTTTTCTTACGTATTAAAAAGGTCTAGCGTAAAGTCGTCACAGAAATCAGTAAATAACTGAGTTTAGCAAAGGTTTAAAACCTTGCGTAAATTTTTAGAAGCGCTTTCCTAAATGGTGGACGCGTCCAAAACTAGCCTTCGCGTCTTTTATGGCGGTACGTTTTTATGTATTACTGCTAGAGTTCTATTTAGCTATTTATTCAATGGCGAGTTATTGATTTACACCACACCACAAACTGTTATTTCTAGTAATTATAAGTTATTGAATCATATAATATGAATTTATTTCTGTGGATAGGATTTATGCTTTATTTTTAAGAATATATGGATACAATTATCAAAATTTCCACAAAAATGTTATCAAAACATGGAGATCAGGCAACACTTCAAAACAAGCACAGTGTTCATTTTCGGAAATAACACTTGAGTTTTATCTTATTGTTCGTTAAGAATGAGAGAATCCTACTTGTTATGCAAATTGCAAACCAAATTGAATTTTGCCAAGTGCAGACGAAATTTCTTTTTGTGATGTACCTAAAACTAAATGATCACATTCCTATAAAGTTATGTTTTTTAGTTTCTACGATTTAATAAACTTCATTATATTGGTTAGTTACTAGCTATATTTAGACGTAAATCTAGGAGAATCCACAATATCATAACAATGATTCTTTTGAATAGATAATATTGACAATCAAACAATCAAACTTAATCTATAAAAGTGCAATTTAGATCCAGAGAAAACACAGTTTTCGAGACCAACATGAACTTTCACATTTTTATTATTCTTTACGCAAGCTTTTCTTTTGCATCAACAGGTACAGTTGACAAGAAAATGTTTGACATTGAAATAAACTGTTTCAGCTAAAATTGTTTGCTACTACTCATCATGGGCTATTTACTACGAGAATGGTTTTGCTGTATCACCAGAAAATTTAGATGCTAATTTGTGTACTCATATTAACTATGCCTTTGCTTTGGTTAATTCAGATGGAAGTTTATCTGTTGAAGATGAGTGGGCAGACACAGAAAATGGTTGCTACTGATTTGTTTTCGATTCATTTTCTGTAATTATTTTTTCACAGGTGGATATACTAAAACTGTTGCACTGAAACAAAGTAATCCAAATTTGAAAGTTTTGCTAAGTATTGGAGGTGCAAGCGCACCATCTCACGTATTTTCTGAAGTTGCTGCTGATTCTGGTAAAAGGGCAGCAATGGTGGGAAGTGCAAGATGGTTTATGGAAACGTACGGTTTTGATGGAGTCGACATCGACTGGGAAGTTCCTGGAAATAAAGACAAAGTAAATTCATTAATTAATTGCGACTTTTTCTGATTTTTTAATTTTAGGATAATTTTGTCGCTCTACTTCGAGATTTCAAAAACGATTTTCAGAACAATAATTGGCTTGTTACTGCTGCTGTTACTGCTGACGTAAATGACGGATACGATGTTCCTCAAATATCAGAGTAAATTTTAATACTTTTATTAATAAGGTACTATAATATTTAACAGCATTTTAGATCATATTAATGTGATGACTTATGATATGTATGGTCCTTGGAGTGAATATACTGGTCAAAATTCACCGCTTTGGGCTTCTTCAATTGAAAGCGATTGGGAAAAAGAGAATTTAAATATGGATGCTGCTATTAAGCAATGGATCAATGCTGGCGCTAGCCCTGAAAAACTCATAGCAGGAATAGCATTTTATGGTCATAGTTTTGATCTTCAAGATGCAGGTAATAACGGGCTGCATGCTCCAATAAATGGAGCTGGACGAGGAGGACCTGATATTGGAGAAGAAGGTTCTTGGAGTTATTTCGAAGTAAAAGAACAAAATAAAATACACAAAGCTTTAACAACTTTTTTAAGTATTGTAGTGAAAAAGACTCATTCCATTGTACTTGGGATGATGAACAAAAAATGCCAATTTGTTTGAATGACAGACTTTGGTTGGGTATTGACAATGAAGAATCTATTCAAAACAAAGTACATTAATGTTTGTTGTTATTTAAAGCTTTGAAATATTTTTTCAGGTTGCTTATATCAAGTCAAATGGTTTGGGTGGTGCAATGATTTGGTCAATTGACCAAGATGATGTTTATGGTGGATGTGGAAGCGCATGGCCATTATTGCATGCAATTAAAGATAATTTGTAAATAAAAAATTGGATTAAAATCATTTGTATTTTTGTTTTTGAGCTATACTTAGTAACTATTTTTTACTTCTTTTAAAATAAATATTTTTTACTTCTTTTAAAATAAATATCAAGTTTCTACAAATATTTTCAATACAAAAAACTGCAAACAATATATAAATTAATTCGTTTGAATTACTGACTACTTCCAAGCCATAAAAATATAATTTTAATTATACCTATAGTATTATGACAAAATACTTATTTTTGAACTCATTACCTTCAAACTGACATTTTGTGAACATAGAATTCGCACACGAATGCGCGAATTTTTGCAAAAAACCTTGGCCTTTCTGGCCATTTCAGAAAAATATAACTTAATCATAATGAAATCTGGATTACAAATTGCCATTTTACCAATTCAGTTGTCGGAAATACTAAAGGAATAATAAGAAATCTGTATTTAAAAAGCTTCTTTGACAACTATCGATCAGATGTTTTGTGTTTAGTAATGACCCAACGCAAAATTTTTTAATAAAACAAAAATAAATGTTCGTTTCAAAATAGTAATTTTTCGAATCTAGTGTGCGAAGACATTATTCGCGCATAAGCGCAAAGTTGCCGCAAATACGACGCACATCGAGGTTCGAATAATATTTTTTGACACAAACATTTATTTTTTTTTATTAAAAAATTTGCGTTGCGTCATTAGGCATAGAACAGATGTATATTACACAACAAATTATTCCACGATATCTTGACATTTCCAAGAAGATTTGGGAGTACAAGAACCTGAGGATTTGCGCGAACGCTAGAAAGACTTGGAGGTATTAAGTTTCTTTTAGAGACACTAAAAGAATTAGTGAATTATATATTATTATTATTATTATTATATATTAGATATTATTCTGTTTATTTTTTGAAAATTTGAACTTTTCTTTTTTGATTTTCCTTTGTTTGGAAATCTTGACACTTCTGACAGAATTTGCGAATGCATCTGACGGTCCTTGGCATAGACGTAGTAGGGGTAGATATGTCTACGTCAAAAAGTACGTGTTCAAACATCACTTATGTAAACATCTTTGTTTAGGAAATAAAATTTCAAATTCTGAACAATCCTTAGTGAGAGTTTAACACTTTGCACCTGAAAACTTAAAATTGGGCATTTTAAACGTGAACATAAGAGAGAGTTATGAAAATGTTGAATATGTGTTATAATAGTTTAAGAGTTTTCCACATTGATGGAGTATTTAAAAATTCAAGAATTTCTAGTGCTTCTTTATTTATCTGACAAATTCTCTTCTGATCAGTTTAACAAAAGAATATTGCACGCATAAAGCTTATTCTAGAATCTTTGAAATTTCAGTTACAGACTCATAATTTTCAATCATAAAATGAAACTGAAGAAATCAAGATTTTTATTAGACATATCATGTTTACAGACATATGGCTGCCTCATTTGATGTCTGCTGACCCATAAAAAAATTACATATTCCATCACATCTCGAATATTCTTTGGAAAAATTGATTAAAAGTGAAAAATTGAAATTTTCGAGTTTCTATTATCAAAAACTGATTCAAACAAGCCGTTCCATAACACTGCTATGTTTTTCTCTGTAAATAAAACACACTTACCCTAAATAAATTACAACAAATTGATAACGCGTATTTTTATTTTGCAACTTTCAAGTTTATAAAACCGTTTGTATAATCAAAAATGAACAACCGTAACAGACTGTTTCTCATCTTCAAAATATATAAATAAAGTAGGAAACTCAGAAGCTCAAGATGTTTGTTTTCCAATAAGCTTTAGGTATTTGTCAGAGCATCAAAACGTTTTCTTGAAGCTCCAGATGAATAATATAATTACGAACGCAAAAATCTATTACAATTCCACTACATTCCCAGCAAAGTTTTGTTTACTTTAAATTTTTTGTATTCCTTGTGCATTTCTTTAGACAAAATTTAATTTTTGAGTTCATCACATTTTTTTCAGTGGCATGCGACATCTAAAAAAAATTTTTGACAATAAACAGCCCTTTGGGTAGTCAGTCAACTAAAATAATATACAAAAGAGGTGAAAACCAAACCATGCAGCTTCTTTTTTGATAATAATTTAAATTTAATAATTTCACTTGACATGTTTGTGACAAATACTGCAATGACTCAATTGATCTATGACATACCGCAAGTGAAAATGTGATGTTCTAAAGCCTAAAGTACATGAGTTAGAAGGAGATGAAGAGATGTACCAAAATCGTTGATATGTTTTTCCAATCATAATAGACTTACGTTTCTATAGGATAGGTGTATCTACCTTTACATTTATGGTTCTTGGCCTACCGTAGTGACATCTGCTCTAATTTATTTTAAGCATTTTGATTGCTACCGATTTTGACCGCGTTTTTATAACTATGAGTTAATGTACCATAGCTTTTAGGTATCTTGAATCCCTTATTATTATAAGAAAAATTGTTGCACTTTTAGTTCTACACTAAAAATTCATACTAGCGATAACTTTTGTGCAGTGTATTTTGTATAAACAACCATTATTATTTATACAATCTTGTAATTGTACACAAAGTCGAGAATGACGGAGATGATTCCCAACCGCAAAGACATTTTGTGTGAATGCTTCTACTGTCCGGGGAATGTTCTTTATATGGGATTTAGGTCTGGAGATTGTGAAGGCCACTCCAACAGTTCTAACACTTGAAACTCTGGATGCTCCAGAAACCATTCTTGAACAACTCTTGCTTTATGGATGGGGCTGTTGAACAAAGATGATAGGAGTTTCCTGTTCTTTCGGTGGATAAAGACCCGTTACCGACTATAATTTTGTCCAAAAAAGTTGGGTGAATTGATCTGGACGATTTTACCTGAACCTCCATAATTCCTCCATCCCCAGTATGTATATACTCATTCGCAATTTGCTTTTAGTCATAAAATTGGGCAAAAACGGTGCGACATAGCTTATTCTTCGGAAACTAAGGTACTGTGTGCGTCTATCATAATTGTTTGCGAATTGTCCATGTTACAAATTACATTTTGAGTATGTTAAATAATAGACGCGTGAATGAAGGAATTCTCTTAGTGGACATTAAAAGAACAAAGTTTCATCTAAAAATAAATAGATTGGTTAATTTTGGTCTATGAAAATTTATACATATATTATTAGGTATGTTCAATAAAAAATAGAACTCATAAATATTTTTTACTTGATGTTAAGTAGGTACCACTTTAAAATCACTTGATCTACGTTATTGAATTGTCACGTAAAAAAATTGTTTTGCTTTGTTGTTATGTCAAATACAAGAGGATCAAAATTAAGAGATGACATAAAATTGGTACTCAAAGATAAAACCAATTAATTAAGATACAATGACGTATCATAATATTTTATGAAAAAATAGTTCACAAATTTGCTTTTGCTAATACGATTTCACAACATCCAAGTATAGATCTGAGTAAGTTCTTTTACGAATTCAGATAACTGTAATGAATGGTAATAAAACAAACAATTACACATTTTTCGATAATAGATGAATCTACAAGTATTTACACTTATACCTATCTATGACTAGATAAAATTTCAATAGTATCATGAAGATTTATGAGTATTGTGTGTGATCAGGTTTTGATAAAATAAAATTGCAGACCCCCCAAGTAGTTTTAAAACAAAATACCTCTCATGAAGATAAAATCTATATCATCCATCCATCTATAAAATTAGTAGTATAAAAAGAGCCTCATTATTTATCATTAATTATCGACAATCGTGGTTTGAATCAAAATGGCAAAGTTGCTATTTCTTCTTGCTGCTTTCAGTGCTTCTGCGGTACTTTCAGTCTCTGCTGGTAAATATTTTTTTTTATATATTTAAGATATTAATATACCTATTCTTGTGTTTTAAGGAAACATTCTTTGCTATTTTGCTAGCTGGACCATCTACAGACCTGATAATGGCAAATACACAGCAGCCGATGTAGATCCTAATCTTTGTACTCATATTCTTTATGCTTTTGTTGGTCTTCGTGAAGATGGTACTGTTTCAGTTCTTGACGATTGGGAATTGACAGGACTACGTAAGAAAAATTCTATATAATTAAGTACTTGTATTTGATTAATGTTCTTTAGATGAAATGGAAAATCTGATGGCTCTTAAACAGAAGAACCCTAATTTGAAGATTATTCTCAGCATGGGTGGATGGAACGAAGGTTCTCAGAAATATTCTCAAGTAGCTGCTCAGCCAGAATTGAGACAAAAATTAGCTGAAAGTGTTTTGGCGTTTATTGACGAATGGGGTATGGATGGATTTGATTTAGACTGGGAATATCCTTGCCAAAGAGGTGGTGATGATGCTGACAAAGTATATTTTAATTATATATGTTATAAAATTTATTCATGGTAATTTTTAGGAAAACTTTGTTGCTCTTCTCTCTGTATTGAAATCTGCTCTTAATGCTAAAGGCTTGACCCTTTCAGCTGCTGTCTCTGGAGGAATTGAATCATGCAAGCTCTCATATAACATTCCTGAAGTAGCGAAGTAATTTTGTTAATTTATTGATTCACAAATTATTTTATAAAAACAATTTTTTAATTTTAGAAATCTTGATATGATTAATGTAATGGCGTACGATTTCCATGGAGCTTTTGAAAGTTTTGTTGGTCATTATGCACCACTGTATCCATCTCCTCTTGACTCAACTGATGAACAAAAAGAATTGAATGTTGCTGCTGGTATTCAATACTGGCTCGATCAAGGTGCATCTCCTTCTCAGATCAACTTAGGTGTTGGTACTTATGGTCGTGGATTTTCATTGGCAGACCCTACAAATACCTCCTTGTATGCTGGTACCTGGGGAGGTAGCGAGGCTGGACCATACACTCGTGAAATGGGTGTAATCGGTTACAATGAAGTAATTTATTTAATGTTTTTACAATTAAGAATTGTAATAATATAATATTTTAGATTTGTGAACTACACAGCGATTGGGAGTACTTCTGGGATGATGACCAACAAGTACCTCATATTGTAAATGGTAACCAATGGATTGGGTTTGATGATGCCAAATCTCTCAAATTAAAGGTATAATATTCAAATCAAAGCAGTTAAATCTTTATTTATTTTTTGTAATTAATAGGCTGAATTTGCCAAATCGAAAAACTTGGGTGGAATTATGGTTTGGTCTTTAGATACTGATGATTTCCGCGGAATCTGTGGTGGGGGACCTTATCCACTGCTCAATGCTATTAAAAGCAGCTTGGAATAAATTTTATTATTTCAATTATATGTAAATTTTTATATTATAAAAATAAAAAGTGTTTTAAAACTTTGGCTTCAAAAAAAAAATTACTCTGACTTTATAACTTGCAAAATGAAAAAAGAGAGAACTTATATAATTTATTCACATAATACAAAATCGGCTCGGTTTTACCTTCAGTGTCCCAACTCTTCAGTATAGGAACTCTGGTTCTAAGACTCGACTTTTCACGCTTTTGAGTGTCAAAATTTGATATTATGATGCACATAAAAAATACATATTATACCATTCCATTTGAAATTACACAACTAACCGTAAGTGCTACTATTTATAAAACATTTATATAGAACTATTAATTCTATGCTTCTCTGTAAAAGTTCAATTTGCTATCTTTAGTGATTTTTCAAATACCCCTAATAGGCTATCACACGGTAAGACATCCTGTGTTTTTTGGAGTTGCTATATTATAGGTAACTGTTATTTTAATAAATACTTTAATATTCCCACTTTGCAAATATTACAAAAAAAATATCACATTATTTTTTAACAAACATCTCTAGTAATTTTTGTTGCAATCATAACCTCATGTGCTTATTCCATAAGTAACTTTGACAAGTTTAAAGCTTTTCTGCAACTAATGTTTAATTTCAACAACCTCATTAGAAATTTCATTATAAACTTCACTTGAACTTGAATTAATAAACTTAGGACATAATGTTCTTGTTGTTGAGAAGTTTAATGGAGCCAAGACAAGAATGTTGTCACTTGTTTGAACACTGTTAAGGAAATTGAAACTGAAAATGACAATAAGTAATTTTGTTATTAACTTATTTTTTAATCTTTCAAGTGAAATTAAAATGTTTGCTTAAAACACAGACATAACAGAGGACGCCCACCGAAGTGACGTAGTAATGATCTGACAAGTTATCTGTCAATCAACTTCCATATGGCATGCTACCTCTAAATGAATCAATCAAATTGACAAACAGCATACTATATCCGTTAATAACATTCCTACTTCCTCTGTGTAATTTCCTGGTTCTTCTGCACCATAAGTTGGTGTATATAAATCAGTATTCGATAAATTTTGAATTGTGAAAGTACGACTATAGGTACCAATACCAATATTAATTTTTTGAATCCAAGTTGAATTCCTGCAGCCTTCTTAAACAGTATTGCTTCAATAAATTTAAATTTTTATTCTTGACTTACCACGTTAAGAAGTTGTTGATCTTCAGATTCTCTAGATGAAATGGGCAGAGAGGAGCATTATGACCAACCCAGGAGTCCCAATCACATTACATTAATAGCATCTAAGTTACTAAAAATATGTAGTATATAAATGTTCTAACATTTTTTTTTACTTACTCTGAAACAGCTTTACCATCTGAATAAAAAATATTGATAGAATTTACACCTCCAGACACAGCAGCAGTAAGAATGTATCCTTTATTATGAAGAACTTGTTTCAACTCATTCAAAAGAGAAATAAAATTAGCCTAAAATTAAAAGAAAGTTGGTAATATACAGTTTATAAAATTTTACATTTTACCAGGATATTCCCAATCTAAATCAAATCCATCCAATTTGAATTTTTCTAAAAACTCTAAAACTTCTTGAGTTAATTTTGCTGTTTTTGTTTAGTTGTTGGCAACATTTGAATATACACCCGAGCCTTTATTCCATCCTCCCATGCTAAGTAATATTTTCTATTTTGGGTTTTCTTTTTTTAGATTTACTAAATGGTCCATTTCCTCTGTAAAACAATTTTATAAATTTACGTTGATACAGTTTATTGATTGTACCTAGAGCGCTGAGATCCCAATCGTGGAATATATTTAATCCAACAAAAGCATAAAGAATGTGGGTACAGAGATTAGGATCCACGTCTTTAGCAGCAAAGGCACCCATCATCAGGTCTATAAATAGTCCAGCTAACAAAATAGCAGAAGATATTACCTAAAATATGGTTAATTTTTCTAGAAAATGTATATAATTAAGTTTGTTTTCCAGCCGAAGTAAGTGTTAAAGTTGTTTCCGTAACAACAAGAAGAGAAAAAAAAAATCATTTTTTTCAATGCTTAGACTTCTAGTTTCAGATATTTTTATATAATTTCTTTTTTATTAGATAAATCACTCGAAATTTGTTTTTCACAGTAAGTTATCTAATCACTTATTATTTCTAGTGTTTACTACGTTTTTGGAATTGTAAAAAATGCTCCATGATAGATATTATAAAACGTTATTAACTTTTGAGAATTTTGTGTCTAAATTAAGTGTTTCGGTCATTCAATGGCTGCTTGACATTATAACTTTATACTCCATTCAGTACTTTAGGATGCAATCTTACAACATACTCAATAGATCTATTTTTGATTAAAAATTTTTTCACATTTTTGGTAAATTATAAGTAAAATCAAAATAAATGCAATTGCTATATTAATTTATTGTTTCTTAAATGTAGAATTGAATGAATTTAACATTTAACCACTGATGGATAGTTGCAAAGATTTGTTTCTATGTCGTAGACCAAACCATGATTACATTTTCTTTCAATAATATTGAATCCACCATCTATTGGGAAGCAGTAATAATATACAGAGCAATCATTGGAATCGCGTATGTAGCCTTCAGTTTTACATAAATCTTCAGGATCTGATGGGTCTAAGGAAGGCGTTGTCTGTGTTTCGGATTGTGATGTTGTCTTCTGTGATTCAGGTTCTGGCTCAGCTTCTGTCGTTTGTTGTGTTTCTGGGTTTGCTTCTGTTGTTGGTTGTGGTTCTGGTTCTGGTTCTGGTTCTGGTTCTGGTTCTGGTTCTGGTTCTGGTTCTGGTTCTGGTTCTGGTTCTGGTTCTGGTTCTGGTTCTGGTTCTGGTTCTGGTTCTGGTTTTGGCTCTGGCTCTGGCTCTGGCTCTGGTTCTGGTACTGAACCCTGTACGATAACAACAATTAATCAGTCGAAATATAAAAATATTTTAGTACCGTCAAAGCTTCATTAATTGCAGACAAAAGTTGATATTTGGTACCACTTAGACCATTAAAGTCGTCTGTATCTATGGACCAAACCATAACTCCTCCTAATCCCAACTTTTTAGCGTAATCAACCTTAAAAAAAATTAGTTATTTATTTAGAATTATTTCACTTAATATTACTTTGATAGCAAGTGATCTTGGATTATCGTATCCAATCCACTGGTTTCCTTTGTAAGTATAAGGAGTTTTTTGTTCATCGTCCCAAACTGTTGTCCATCCACCAGCATTGTGCAATTCAATAATCTAAAAATATTATTATACTAATAAATCATTTAAAAAATGGAAACTTACTTCATGGTATCCAACAAATCCAGCTTCTCGTGTATACTGTCCTGCGTTTCCACCATTTCCAGTTGTTGGTGCACCTACCTGGTGATTACTTGCATCTAACAAAGTGAATGTTCTCCCATAAAAGCCAAGACCTAGAACTAATTTTTCAGGTGCAGCACCTCTTGCAATCCATCCGCGAATTGCTGCATCAACATTAAGTTGTTTTTGTTTTTCAGTAACATCGACAGATGATGCATACAAAGGTGCGTTTTGACCTGTAGCTTTATCCCAAGAACCATGTAAATCGTAAGTCATAACATTAATAAAATCTAAATATCTGTAATAAACAAACAATAAACAAAGTAAACGATTCATAATGTTTCGTACTTGCTTAAAGCTGGGACATCGTATGACAAATCTACCGAACTGCCAGCAGCTGCTACAGCCGCTGTCAACAATAATCCATGCTTATCGAATACTTCTCTGAACTCTTTAATCAGTGTTGCATAATTTTGCTGAAAGATTATTTCATTAAAACCTCATACTAATCTCTCTTTAATTAAATTTACAATATCGGCAGGAACTCCTCCTCTTTGATTTGGATACTCCCAGTCCAAATCGAAACCGTCAAATCCCCAAGTCTGAAGCAAATTCAACGCGCTATTAATTAAAGTGGCTCTTTTTGAAGGGTCAGCTGACACTGCCGAATAAGTTTCCGATCCTTCATTCCAGCCACCTATAGCTACGAGCGTTTTTAGTTTAGGATTCTTTTCTTTCAAAGCATTAAGTTTCTCAAAAGTTTCTTAAAAACGAATAATTAAAAAAATGATTTTAATCAAAGTTGATAAAAGTTACTAGCGCCAACATCCAACCATTCATCAAGAAGTCGGACGCTTCCATCTTGATTGAGACCCACGAAACCGTAAATTACGTGCGTACAAAGATCAGGGTTGACTTCATCAACGGTGAATTTTCCATTTCCCCATCGATATGTTGACCATGTACCCCAGTAGCAAACCACTTTGTCTATAAAAACATTACTTTTTATTAAATTTCAATAATTTATGTTGATAGACGAACCAGTAGCAGCCGCAGCTGACGCAATCACAGCACCGGCTAAAAGAAAAGCAAGTGCTATTTTACACATTGTACAAGTTAAAATTTGAAACAATTATAAAAACTAACTTTTAGAATTAATTTTTATATTTGAGTTTCAGATCAACACACACTCTATATTGATTTAAAACGTAGAACGCTGCCCTTTTAAAAGAATTTATTGCTTTTATCTTTTATTTTTTTTCAACGTCATATCCTTTATTATAACTTTTTGAAAATAGGAAGCAGATCAATCTTTATTTTATAATGTGTCATAAATGATTAACTTTATTGCTCCTTTATAATTTATTTATAGCGTTTTTTATATCTAGACTTTTCTAATTTTTAATCTTGCAATCTTGCAAAACTGAATATGCATTTTGTGTTATAAATAAGTCAACAAATTATGAAACAAAACTTTTTATTCAATCGTTAAATAAATCCTTTAATCTTTCTTTATAGGTCATAACTGAGAGGTTGCAATAAGCATGGAATTCTGAGTGAATAAATTATTTGGACAATACCAGTCAGTAACAAGATTATTATTTACTGCTTGATGACTGTTGAAAGTAGAGGTTGTTGGCTAGCAGGTATTGAGCGGAAAAGATCTTGAGTTTTGTGAAATTTTACCTTAAACCAATAAAAAATTATATTTGTTACTGACTAAATTGCAAATATTAAGATTTTTTTTAAATAAGATTTAGGGCAAATAAATTATATTTAGGTAATTTATGACACCTCATAAAGAATAAATAAAGATAGATAAATTTGTATGGATTCATTAATTATAGGGCTTAAAATTAAAATTGATTTAGCAAATTATCAATTAATTTTATAAATAATAAACAGCAATATGTGCATAAATAAAAACTGAACTATTTATTGTTGTCATTGAGATTGCTATCGTCCTGGACTGTCTCGAAATTCGCCTCAAGTCAGTTATTCATGGAACTTGTTCAATAATTATTCCAACAATGAAATGCTTATAGTTTGAAATTCTTGTATAATAATACCAACAAAGTTTTTCATGAAATCATTTTACATCTTAGAGTAAAAATGTGAATCAATGGTATAAAAAAAACATTTATTTTATCTCTATTTAGAATTTGGTTTAGAAGGATTACTGAAATGATGATAGCTTAGTGCATTTACTCTGTTAAGCACAAGGTTGTAGGTATCTGATTAGTGAATTCAATTTTATTTTTACCCATAGAAAATTTACAACTACCATTTTTTGTGAATAAAATCATATCAGTGAATTTGATCATTTCCGCGACGAAGACATTTGTGGAACGAGCCATAATAGTATAGGCTGTCCAAAAGTGACCTTCCGATTTAATTTGTTGATAAAAAAGCTTAAACATTTTAAAGAGTACATTTTTTTTTGTTTCACCTGAATGTTGCTATTTATAGCGATCAAAAATTGAAAAAAGTAAATGACTCATCTACTTCATCCAGATGATGACATTTATCTAACAGTTTATTCTGCATTTTGCCTGTTTACTCCAGTTGCTTCAGTATTGTTAAAAGTGACTGTATGATGTGGTAGATTGTTTGTGGGATTCATTGGAGACTATGAATGTCAAGAATATGTAGTTTTCATAGAGTAAATGAATCAATGCATTTTTTAAAGGAAAGGTTTGTGGTCTAATGATTCCATGAGGAGTTTCCACGAACTGATTTACTGAGTTGTGCGACTTTTTGAGAGAAATAGTTTATCCTAATAATCCTTGGACAATTTTGATTCGACTGAGTATAACTGAGTATAATGAAATAATTTTTTTTTAACATTTGATGTGTTTTACATATTTTATCATGCAATCAAATCAAAAGATCAACTTTTTACAGCCTGTATATGACCTGACCTTACCGAAAGTCAAAGCTTTGATGGATCTCTAGAATGATGTTATTTCATTCAAAATTAGACTTTTCAGTCATTTATGTTTGTAGAAATTTTTATCAGCCTGTCCGAAACAAAATCGATTGAATTCGGTTTTGAGAATGTCTTAGTACAGTTGAAAAGATTTATGATGCGGATGAAATACAAAAAGATTAGATTATTTATGTTTGTTATAGTTTTATTTTGACTTTAGCTCTTACTTAAATAGGTAAAAAGTCAAAGTAATAAAAGTTATATTGCTATTATTAACCCGAAATAAAATTGCGGTTCAACATTATAGTCTTTGGTATTTTATTATCTCAGAATATTTATTTATTTCTGAAATTTTTCATTAAGTAGTGTCATAAACATAAGATGAAACATAAATTTTAGACAAAAAAAATTTACTTCTTTAACATAATTTAACATTGTACTGCTTCTGGATAATCACAACGTAAATTCTTCTCGTCAAAAACTAAGCCAGCATTACACTTTTGTGCTAAAGGTATGTAGACTCCATTGTTTAGAAGGCAGTAATAAAACTGTGAACAATCAACAGGATCCCTTACATAACCTGTTTTTGTACAAACACTGCTGGAATCACTACTAGATTTTGAATCAGACTCAGGTTCATGAGACTCTGCTTCTTTTTCTGGTTCTAATGCTGGTTCTGGTGCTGATTCTGGTGCTGATTCTGGTGCTGATTCTGGTTCTAGATTCTTGTTACTAACACCCTAAAAAAAAGATTATTTTTTGGTATAAAAGCAAAAATGACGTACTCCTAGTGTTTGATTTATTGTTTTAAGTATTGGGTATTTAGAACCACTAACACCTCTAAAGTCTTCAGTTTCAATAGACCAAATCATTACTGCTCCTAAGTTCAAAGATTTAGCATATTCTACCTAACAAGAGAAGTTTGTTATGAAAAGAAAATAACCTCAAAAATTATACTTTTATAGCAATTGATTTAGGGTTATCATATCCAATCCACTGATTGCCTTTATAAATGTAGGGATTTTTCTGTTCATTGTCCCATACGCTCGTCCATCCGCCTTCTCTTTCCAACTCAACAATCTTGAAAAAACAAAAAGAAATAAAACTGATTTAGTTTTTATACTAAACTTACTTCATTGTAACCTAGCATTCCTGATTCTCTTGTATATTTTCCTGCATTTCCAGCTCCTGAAACTGGAGCCCCTAATTTATGATTGTTTGCATTAGTTAATGTAAAAGTTCTTCCATATACACCCAATCCTAAAGCAATTTTTTTTGGGTCAGCTCCTCTTTGTATCCATCCTCTTATAGCAGCATCAACAGTTAATAACTTTTGGTTCGCAGTCACATCAATAGATGACGGATAAAGAGGAGCATTTTGACCCGTGACGCCATCCCAAGAAGCATGTAAATCGTAAGCCATTACGTTGATGAGATCAAGATATCTAACACCAAATCCAATAATTTACTTTCTAGTAATTCAAAGACTTACTTGGATAACGCAGGAACATCGTATGATAAATCGACTGAGCCCGCTGTGGCAGCCACAGCTGCTGTTAGTAATAATCCACTTTTATCAAACTCTTTTCTCATTTCTTTTATTAAAGTTGCAAAGTTTTTCTAAAATTTTTCATTAATAGATTATTTTTAAATTTAAGGAAAATACCTTATCGGCGGCTGCTCCTCCACGTTGTGCTGGATATTCCCAATCTAAATCAAAACCGTCGAAACCCCAGGTTTTTACAAAATTCAAAGCACTTTTAATAAAAATAGCTCGTTTGCTAGCGCTTGCAGCAACTGTTGAAAATTTCACAGATCCTTCATTCCAACCACCTATCGCTACAAGAGTCTTCAGATTTTTATTTTTCTGTTTAAGAGCATTGAAGCGTTTTAAGTTTCCTAAATGAAAGCAAAGTTATTGTATGTTCATTGTATAGATATTTTATTACCTTGTGTGATGTCTAAGTTTTCATCCAAATGCTTAACGTTACCACTTTCATCAATACCAATAAAAGAGTAGATGAGATGAGTGCAAAGTGTTGGATCGATGTCCTCGACTGTGAAACGACCATTACCTGATCTATACACAGACCAAGTACCATGATAACAAACAACTTTATCTAGGAATGTTTAAGTAAGAGTTACAAAGTTACTCTGATGACTGAAGTTTCTTACTTGTAGCAGATACAACAGTATTAACACTTATGCAAGCTAACGCTAATAATAACAAAGCTTCAGAACACATTTTTTGCTTTAGAAGTTCACTGACCATAATGGCAAAAGATAGTGAATTCAACAGCTGAAAATAAGCCTTTTTATTCAAGCATTATTTGTTTTCTTAATCTTGCTGTACACAATAACTGTATTCAAATGATTAAATTTTAATTCTTTTCTTGTAAAAATGTTTTCTTGATATATAAAACAAAACTTGTTAGATAATAGTATTAAAAATTTCTCAGTAATAATTTTCAAATTTGTTTTGCTAAATAATAAGTATAAAGAAAAATTTGTAGTATCTATGCTTCTGTTTTTTCGAGCTTTTAGTTTCTAATAAATTATTTTCCACAAAAGAATATTGTTATTTTTTGCTGTCGTTCTTAGTATCGCTTCTCCTATTTTCTCTTGAACTGCAATTTAAAAGCAGTGGCTTGGCTATATTATTGCTGGTTGCCAGTGGAAGTATATGATAACAAAAATGTGTTCAAACTAAAACTGTTATCTCACGCTATGTTTCCGTATTATATTTATTATACTATGTTCCTAAATATTATTTCAAGTAAGTTTAGTTTAATGGAATTATTTATTATAATCGAACGAATTTCATTTAAGACTTACAATTAATTCACTACTAATACTTTTTTTATGTTGTTCACGTATGAGTTATTCATAAATACAAATCTGTTGAGCATTTTAATTTGTAAATTTATTGTAGAAGAAAATAGAGTTGCCAATAACTACAGAGAAGCAGTGAGCTTTTATATTTAACAATTTCTCTCAATCCAATTTGATGGCTATTGCGGGATTGGTTGAGTTGATAAATTTTCAAGTTATCACTTAGTGCAATGTATAGGCACCAATAACACCACCTCTACTACAAAGAGTGAACAATTACTTCAAGGATAACTAGCTTTATCGTTATTAATTTATCACAAGTCTCTAAATTTAGCTTTAGACCGCGTCCATACGAACGGTAATGTAAAGGTTGGTGCACATTTGAGCACGAACGTAAGCGAAGAGAACCAAATGAGCTTATTAGTAATTAAGTATGCTCTTACTTAGATAGGTAAAAAGACAAAGTAATAAAAGTTATATTGCTATTATTAACTCAAAATAAAATTGCGGTTCAACATTATAGTCTTTGGTATTTTATTATCTCAGAATATTTATTTATTTCTGAAATTTTTCATTAAGTAGTGTCATAAACATAAGATGAAACATAAAATTTAGACAAAAAAATTTACTTTTTTAACATAATTTAACATTGTACTGCTTCTGGATAATCACAACGTAAATTCTTCTCGTCAAAAACTAAGCCAGCATTACACTTTTGTGCTAAAGGTATGTAGACTCCATTGTTTAGAAGGCAGTAATAAAACTGTGAACAATCAACAGGATCTCTTACATAACCTGTTCTTGTACAAACACTGCTGGAATCACTACTAGATTTTGAATCCGACTCAGGTTCATGAGACTCTGCTTCTTTTTCTGGTTCTGGTGCTGATTCTGGTGCTAGATTCTTGTTACTAACACCCTAAAAAAAAGATTATTTTTTGGTATAAAATCAAAAATGACGTACTCCTAGTGTTTGATTGATTGTTTTAAGTATTGGGTATTTAGAACCACTAACACCTCTAAAGTCTTCAGTTTCAATAGACCAAATCATTACTGCTCCTAAGTTCAAAGATTTAGCATATTCTACCTAACAAGAGAAGTTTGTTATTAAAAGAAAATAACCTCAAAAATTATACTTTTATAGCAATTGATTTAGGGTTCTCATATCCAATCCACTGATTGCCTTTATAAATGTAGGGATTTTTCTGTTCATTGTCCCATACGCTCGTCCATCCGCCTTCTCTTTCCAACTCAACAATCTTGATAAAACAAAAAGGAATAAAACTGATTTAGTTTTTATACTAAACTTACTTCATTGTAACCTAGCATTCCTGATTCTCTTGCATATTTTCCTGCATTTCCTCTACTACAAAGAGTGAATAATTACTTCAAGGATAACTAGCTTTATCGTTATTAATTTATCACAAGCCTCTAAATTTAGCATACGAACCGTAATGTAAAGGTGGGTGCACATTTGAGCACGAACGTAAGCGAAGAGAATCAAATGAGCTTATTAATAATTAAGTATGCTCTTACTTAGATAGGTAAAAAGACAAAGTAATAAAAGTTATATTGCTATTATTAACTCGAAATAAAATTGCGGTTCAACATTACTTATTTTATTATTTTATTATCTCAGAATATTTATTTATTTCTGAAATTTTTCATTAAGTAGTGTCATAAACATAAATTTTAGACAAAAATAATTTACTTCTTTAACATAATTTAATATTGTACTGCTTCTGGATAATCCAACGTAAATTCTTCTCGTCAAAAACTAGGCCAGCATTACACTTTTGTGCTAAAGGTATGTAGACTCCATTGTTTAGAAGGCAGTAATAAAACTGTGAACAATCAACAGGATCTCTTACATAACCTGTTTTTGTACAAACACTGCTGGAATCACTACTAGATTTTGAATCCGACTCAGGTTCATGAGACTCTGCTTCTTTTTCTGGTTCTGGTGCTAGATTCTTGTTACTAACACCCTAAAAAAACAGATTATTTTTTGGTATGAAATCAAAAATGACGTACTCCTAGTGTTTGATTTATTGTTTTAAGTATTGGGTATTTAGAACCACTAACACCTCTAAAGTCTTCAGTTTCAATAGACCAAATCATTACTGCTCCTAAGTTCAAAGATTTAGCATATTCTACCTAACTGCTCACTAAAAGTTGGGATAAATGTTTATTAAGTTGGTACTTCATTTCTCTAAGTTCATAGAAATATTTACACCACGTCATTTTAAAGAATTTGAGGTTAAGTTGATAACGCAAATGTAGAAGAAAACTGTCAGTCAGAGACGTCAAAAAACGTCTAGCTAGTTAAAAAAATTATGTCAACTTATGTTAATGAAACTCACTGACCAAATTTAATTGTTCATTCATCCTAATAACGATAAATTCCCTAAATTTCAAATTTTTAGTAGGCAGTTACCTTGAATTCAAGAGTAATTGCCTTATGACAGTCAGACTTGAGTTAATCAAAAACATTTTAACCTGAAATTGAGAAATTGAGATCTAGTGTATTTTGGGACAATTAATACATGCCTATATGTGGGTTTCTGTCTGACAGTTTTCTTCTAAAGTTCATTCAAAATTAAAGTGTTTTAAGGTTGGTAAAACATGTGTAGTTACAATATATCAATCAATGTTGCTATGATTACATTTCAAATTTGACAGTTAATTGTGTGTTGTGACAACGTTGACACTTCTTCTTTATTCCTGGCTTTATCCAAACTGAGACTTCATCAGTTTCACAAATAATCGTTGCATCTTTTAATTAATTTTTTTATGTCTAAATATGCTTCACATAACCTCACTTAGTTGGGTTACTAGATTTGGGAATATTTTATATACAGCTGTTTCGTAAATCTACCTTTATGAGGTGGTGCAGATCGGTTTTCCAAGGAAATTTGACAGTGACAATTGACTTGAATTGATTTTTATTGTGACTTCATCAACTTAACCTCAAATTTTTTAAAATGACGTGGTGTAAATATTTCTTATTAGAATCAAAAGTAGCTCCAACTTAGATAAATGAAGTACCAACTTAGTAAACATTCATCCCAATTTTTAGTGAGCAGTTTATTTTATTCCCATATATATTAGACGAAATACTCCAACTTCACTGTAGTGATTTTTTCATATCTTTAATTCACGACAATCAGACGTTAATTTCAAGAACATTTCATCCAATAAAAAAATTCTGCTCTTGTGTATTTAGCCCTGAATAAAGTATCTAAAATGCTGGTATATCTATACTAATGTTAAGGCTGTGGTCACACTATCAAATTTTCGTCAAACTGTTGACATAAAATAAACCAATCAAATTATCGAAAATGTGACGTCTACGAATCACAGCTATATTATACATAGTTTGATGATCTGACCGGAGCTGTTAAATTAATCTACCAATTCATTCATTACAGAAAAGCAGTCGTAATTAACAACCTCTGAAAATGTAGAGGTTATTTCATTTAAAAATAATATTGTTTATTTCGTTGACATCCACTTAATTCCACACTTCTGTGCATCCTTTCATCTTTAGAAACTTGTTACCTCCAAGTGAAAACTCATCAATACAATCTACAGTTAGTTCACTTAGACAAACCGCCCATCGGGATATCTTTTTTCAAGCTTGGAAGCATCCAAAGTTCGTTGATGATATCCTGTTATCAAAACTCATCAATTGAAGTAAAATAGTAATAGCGCGTGTTTGGTAAAATCGATGCACGTGACGTCAAATGGATTGCGCGTCGAGAGCGTCGCCGTCGGCGTCAGTCGAGAACTTGCAGTTGTGACCTGACGATGCCTCTTTCTTGGAGGCAATTTTTGCTGCTTTTTGTTTCGATTCTTGGCCTCTCAACTGGTGCTGATCTCTTCAGTAATTCATTCCTTGTGAAATTTCGCCGGGATGTCAATCCAGAGGAAGCGCATAAGGTGGCTTCCAGGCATGGGTTTGTCAACATGGGACCGGTATGTGTTTAATGAAAGAACAGCTGTTTAGACGCGACGCGGAATCTCCAGTTTGCAAAAATGTATTCATTTTGAAATTTAATCCATTAGAATTGAAATGAACTGTTTCTTATGAAAATTTGAGCATTTACTTAGTTTTAATTTTAATTTCGCTGAAATTGTTAAAATTTTTATAAAAGTATCTTAAATTCAGAAAACATCAACGAAAGTTGTTTTTGTTTGTATACATTTATTCATCATATTTTGGAACTCGGAAATGTTGAAAGTACAGACTCTTGTTCTGAGCTTGAAGCGTTTTTAAACTTCCAAAAGACCAAATTTGAAAATTAAAAAAAATGAATTAATGAAAATGTGAACTATCACATTCTTGTTTTTCCAAATAACGTTTCTTGGATTGAAAACTGCAAATAAGTTTTCACAAAATCATTGCTTCTTGAGAAATCAGTTTATAGACTTTACATGTAACTTTTCCAATATAGTTATTAGCGTCATTAGGTCGATATGCAGAAAATAACAGTTATTTGCATATCGGCCGAGTATCGTTCAAAATTTTTCGCAACCCGATTCACAAATTCTTTTCATGGCTTCAAAAAAAGATTGTAAGTAAAATCGCGATGGCTAGTTATAATGGAGAATTTTATGAACAACGAGTGTTATATTCTCTATAACGACCGCCAGCCGTTAAGAAACGTGGTCTATTTTAGGTGACTTCTCAATTGTCAAATGAAATGTTAAGCTGATATGACAGATTTGGATTTCAAATGTAGTTCAAGACTGCGACACGTTCATGTAATTGTGTGTAACAACTCATTATAAAAATATCATATTGCTATTTAAGTCATCTGTCATTTAACGTTATTCAATCAATGAAATAAACCAAATTTAAGACATTTCTATGGTCACAAAAGAATTGTAGCGAATATTGGACTAGTACTAATTACATCGAATATTGTGCTAGTTCTGAAAGTAAATAGTTTAATTAAATAAGAGTCATTCATGAAACTCTCTTACAGCATCAATCATTCCCATCATTGTCATTGCCAACTCATCATAATTCAACAATATTTTGAGAGTCTTAACAGTTAATAAGTGTAGTGGAAGCAATTTTTGTGTGACGCTTTCTGACAGTTATCAAAGTAGCGCAATTACAGTGTTTTTCATTTGCTTTTCCTCTTTTGTCAAATGCTTTTCCTTTTTTGTCAAATGACTTTCATTTTATATCAAATGTTTTTCCAAAATTGTAGATAAACAATAAAAATCAATAGATTTTTTTCTATAATTACGAATAACTTCAATCGAATAGTTAATACTGAGTAGGTACTTAACATAATACTAATTTGATATTTTCTTTTTGAGTTATCTTCTAAATGTTTCAAAATTTTGCACAAAGTGAAGGCGATTCTGTCCTTATGGATTGCATCTGGACAATACTGCAGATTAACTGTCGACAGTAACACACAGTTGTAGTGCTAATATCTGTTTCTTCTTAGCCAAAAATTTTTGATTTTGATGTTAGATAGATGAGTTTTTGCCCTACATTTTCTAGAGTTGACCCATTAATCAAAGTTTAAATTCATGTTTATAAGTAACTAATTTCTTGGATCTCATTTCTTTAATTTTCTATAGTATTCGTATCATTTCAACAAAAACATCCACCATTGTATAATGTGAAATATTTAGTAAGTGTGAGCAATTGACAAAAAGAAAAGCAAAAAGAAAAGACTGTATAAATAATTATTTAAATTTAAAATTATTTAATTCAAGTTCGAGAGATTTGATTCATTAAATTGTCCACCGAATACGATTGGTAAACTCCATTCGCAATTAAAATCAATTGTCAATGTCAAATTTCCTTGAAAAACCGACCTATACCACCCTAAAACGTAGATTTATGGAACAGCTGTATATAAAATATTCCCAAACCTAGTAACCCAATTAAGTGAGGTTATGTCGAGGATATTTTGGCATGAAAAAATTAATTAAAAGATGTAAATATACAAAAATACAACAACTATTTGTAAAATTGGTGAAGTGTCAGATTGGATAAAGCGAGGAATAAAGAAGAAGAAAGGTCACCGTTGTCACAAATGACAGTCAGTTGTCAAATTTGATATGCAATAATACTAACATTGATTGGTATATTGTAACTAGACATGTTTTACTAACCTTAAAACACTTTGACAATTGATTTTAATTTTGAATGGGCTTTAGTCATTGTTCTGTAGGTCATTTTTGCCCTGCTGCTACTTATGTACAACAGCGCTTTTGAAATAGACTCTTGCAAGCACTCGTCAAATTCATGTCCCAGCGCCGTTGACATTCGTAGCATCACCCCAAAAATATGTGGCATAACATTGACTGCTTATCGTATTAAAAGTTGTTATTGACTATAGGAAAAAAACATGGGCAACATATTCATTCCAATGCTTTATAGCGAAAAAAAAATACTTATTTCAAAAATCTAAATTATTTTTTTTATACTTACTATTCTTATGCAATTATTAACATTGTTACATTATTTGCCACATTACTTGATATAATGTATGGAAAGCAAAAATGTCCTAATTTATAATTTGCTTTTTAGGTTGTGAAATAACACATAACATGTAATTCGATATCTTACCGTTATCACTCGTAAAACTTCTCTGAGATGGTATTGAATTACGAGTTCTTCTATTCATTTCCTAAAGATACTCCCTGCAGTGCTGACTGAAACATAAAACAAAATTTCTTTGACAGTGTTTAGTTCCAGAAGCTAGATAACAAAATTTAATTACAAACTTCACATCAGTGTGTTTCTTTTTTATTATGCAGCAAGAAAAATCAATGTATTTTGTGAAATAAAATATTCAAGGTTATATCATTTTTATCTCTATAATATATGTCGGGAACGGTAGTTTACAAAATTAGGATCCAGATTTCCAATTGTTTATCAAAATATTTTTTTATACAACTGTCAAAAAAAGTGACATTTTTTTGTTATTTTTAATGCGCAAAGTTTGTCATTTTTTCATATTAATTTTTTTTAATGTTACTTTGGCAACTTTTTTTCATATGTTAAAAAATGTTTTTTTTGTCATGTGCGCAAAAATTTTTTTTTCACTGATTTTCAAGTGTCTAAGAATTTTATCATTGAGGACAAAAGAATATTTACAACTGAATATAAACATCTGTATTTCATACAAAATTTAACAAAACTTCAAAACATTACTTATTATCAAAATAAAAATTAACTGTACAATTGTTTCCTACGTTAATTCCAGAGGAAAACTTCAAAGAGGCTTCGTTGCCAGTAATTTTCTCGGACTCTCCATTAGACACATTTTTCGTTTCCTCGGAATTGTAGAACTGATACTCAAAAATTTCTTTGCCACTGTTCTTGGGAAGTAGAGAGTTGACAATTTGAAATATCAATTTTGTTATTCAAACTGTCTTTTATATAACCCTCGGCTACAGAAGTACTTTTCCACCCTCCATGACGCTTAATAGATGTCATGTTCCCTCCTGCATTGGCTAAGAGAGTGGCAGAGCTTCGCCTAAAACAGTGGCCTGTGTATTTCTGAAATGATTCTTTTCCAAGCCATTTTGCAATCAAACTAGGAATTTCTCCAATTTTATTGATTCCATATTATATTTAAAGAATAATCGACGACTGGAAGCAGTCTGTAGCCGTAAGGCTCTGTACTTTCTATATATTTCCAATATATTTTGCATGCGACACAGTAAAAGTACGCTTAGAAGAAGTTTTCGAGTCTGGGATTTTTACAATCAGTGCGGAACCCACATCTTCTATATCATCAATCGTCATTTTAACCAACTCCTCTCGACGACAAGCGCCACTTATTCCCAAAATAAGCACAACATACAACAAAAAGTATAAATACCTTCTTCAATAAGTTAAAAAATAAATTTTGAAACATCTTCTCGCGTTAATACCTCTGATTTCTTCCCTCGATAACCTACAGATTTGTTTTTGAAATAAGATATTAATTTCGGATATTTTCGGAGGTCAGTGTTTTCCTTTATATTCAATGTAGCTTTTAACATGGAAAAAGTAGACGATAATGTCGGTGGTTTTATGGTTGCCGATTTTTCTTCTAAATAAGCTAAAAGTGCTTTTTCAGATATCTTCACCACATTGCTGCATTGCTGCATTTGCAGGGATATCACTTTCATTACTATAATTTGCATCCATTATTTTGTTGGAAAACTGAAAATATTTACAAAATTCGCGGAAAATTGTAAATTTGCAATGAACAATTCCGCGTTTCCTAGATTACATTTATCATCTGTTACTATCTGATTTTTTGATATTAATTTCTTCTAAAATATTTAAATAACTAAATTTCTTTTCTCGACCAAAAATTAACAATCTCACATTCACTTCGCGCACTTAATACAGAAATAACTAATTTTTTTTAAATAAAACTAAAATTAAATAAGTAATTTTTGCTTTTTTTTTTCATATGCACGTAATGTTATTGTTGATACATTGTTAGCTATTAGAGACACAGTAGTTCAAAAAAATTCAGAAGAGTCTGGAATATTTTTAGTTTCTAGAGTGATAAATGAAACAAAACAGTGTTAGCTAGATGATGCTATAATTAATAGTAAAATTGAAAATATTCTCCTTTAATTTTCAAACTGCTCCTTGATTCAGTTATCAGTGTTATCAGCCATTTACCAACCTAATAGAGTAATTATGTTATTACAAAATGCTGAATTTAAACCAATGGGAAAAACTAATCAATCTTGGGATTATTGTCTTCTGCTGACCTTAATTATCTCAAATGTGAAAAATCATAAAAAATTAACACTGGAATCGATTCCTTTACAATTACCACAAAATATAAAATACAGGATTGTTTTTAACGATAACAGTAGGAGGCTCAATTTTATTTGATATTTTTTATTGAAAAACAGACATGAATTAAATTTGCTTCAATCTGTTATCCTATGTTTTGTAATTTTGATTAAAATATTTTCACCACATTTAAATTTAATAATGATGATGAAAATAATGAAATTTTGATGCTCTACTAACTGTTCCTTTTTATTAGTAAAAGTAATGTATAACAAAAATACAAAAATAATTCTTATTAATCGTTATGTGTAGATAGATTCGCGTAGGTGAAGTTTTTCACATCAGTTGGCGACAAACTTCTTGACAGAAAAGGATTTTATATCTTTCGACAGGTTTATATTTATAGCTACAGATATTTGCTTAGGATATAATGCGAATGGAATAGCGTCAGAACCAAAAATGATGATGTGAAGGTCAAGGCTTCTATTTTCTTATTAGAATACAATTTTCTTTATAAAACTAAAATAAAATAAAATTTTAGTGTATTCTTTGTTCTGACGCAAGAGTTTAATGACATCAATTAAACGTAAATCATTTTAAATTAAAAATAATACTTTAGTAAACAAAATCTTTTGTGTTTTTGGAAAAACATAAATAACCGAGTTTCATAGATGAGAAAAGATAATGTTGCGATGTAATCAAAAGTTTGCTATAGTTAGTAAATGAACCAAATTTATTTGGACTTGTTTGTATTGTTAAATTAATCTGATTATTTGATGAATGTGATAGTCGAAGTGCGATTAGCGCCATAACCAAAGCTCTATTGTGGTTATAATTACTGCAAGAAAGAACTAGTTTATGGTAACACTAATAATCTAAAGCACGGCTTAATTACAAATTTATTATTGATGCTCTAGGGTCACTGTCAGTACACATGACATTAATAACTTTTAGTAAAAAAACATGTCTACTAAGTCTGTGTGTAATTTGTTGCCGAACTAAGTAAGCCGGAAGTGGCAGAAATTCAATAGAAAATTTTTTACTTTATACTTCATTTTCATGGATTAACTGTTGTTGCTGAGTTATTTGAGTTGAGATAACTCAAATTTAATAATATTAATATTGGTTTTAATATCTCCACAACCAGCCGCTGAATTGTTAATTGCGACAACAGACTTACTGAATAACTGTGTGGTAATTTTGGGTAAACGTATAATCCACAAACCACGAAGGTTTGGATTATATTTATGAGGCGTAAACATTAAAATGGGAATGAAAAACAAATATAAAGATTTGCACAGGATAAGAAGTATGAAAAATTGGAAATAAATGATTGAAAAATCAAAAATATTCGTAGATTGTTCAACATGCTATGGTATGGATAAAAAAATATAAACTGGAAGTGGAAGAATTTATTTTGATAAATACATATATTGTAGTTTCTCTTTTCAGTCATACAGGATGGAAAACAGAATTTCTAGACTAGATACAGAGTCACCATCAAAGTTATATATAGAAAATGAATCGTTTCTAAATTTTATTTTTCCAAAAAACTTTTCTAGATTATTATATAATATATTTTTTTTCATCTGCAAAAGCAAATTTTTAATCATTCAGCAGTGTGATTTGTAGTGCTTTTAGTATTTATTTTTTGATTACTTTTTAATAAGAGTTAGTTCAGCTTATTCAGTTTAGAAACTTTTTTATCTCTTGCCGTTTTTCCCAAAACGTATCGTTTTAGAGTAATAAAATGAAATGCGGAACGATGTAGTCACTATTATCATTGAATTATCACGAATCGCTCATAAACATCTATTTGCATTTTACTACTCTAATACCGACTGCATCGTTTCACTTTTTTTTTCCAAAACGATACGTTTTAAGAAAAACAACAAGAGGAAAAAAGTTTCTAAATTGCTCAGGCTTTCAATTTATTGTAATTTGTGATAAAAAATTATTAGGAAGATAATGTCCAGGAGTAGAATAAAATAACGTCAGCTAAATTCCACATGAATTGGACACTTTTTTAGACAAAAAAATAAATGTCTATTTTCTTTGAAATATATGCACTTATTCGTGAAACACCTTGTATACTTTTAGTTAAAATTTGGTATGGCAAACAATTTGACAAATGACAAAAATCATTTTTGATGGAAACTGTAAAAGGAAGCAGAACTTAGTTTTGACTTTTTCAGGAGCTTTCGGAAAATTTATTGATCACAAAAAATTATCTTTGGAATTTTTTAAAACGTGTATAAAATCGCAGTAGAAACAACCTAGAAGTAAAAATTTACTAATTTCGTCTAGATCTGCCATGACCAGCATGAAATGTTAAAGTTAGAAGCAAACAAATATTGCATGAAATTGTTGCCATTGTTTGATGCAAAAAAGCAAAAACTGTTTCTCATATAAAATGTTTACTGAAATTATTGTTAAAAAATTCTTCCATATTGATCAGAGGATTAAAGAAAGTACTTTACAACAATAATTTTAAGATAAGCTTAAAAATGACTTTATTGTTTCCTATAAGTTTTATAAGAATTTGCCACTTCTTTAAACGTTTGAAGCATCAGAGAGAAAAATTATGATTTTTCTTAGTTAAATAATCATTTTATTACAACAGCAACGTAGGGAATTGCTGATATTATACGAACTTAAATACTTCAACAAACAAAATATAATTCTGGTATGAAATCTTAGTTAAAATGCTACGGAATGTTCTTATCTTAATTAAATATTTTGTTATTAGTTACAGTAAACGGATGAAATGTCTGAATTACATGGTAAAAAATCTAATAAAATTTATTCGAAATAATTTCAGCTTCGTCGGGGAAAAAAATTACCTCATTCCAAATTTCATTTTTAGCGACTGATTTTTTATATAATTAGAATCTTCAACTGATGCTGGAACAAATGATAAAAAAAATTCAATCAATAAGTCATTTAGAATATTCATATATGATAAATTAGATTTGATATACTTATACAGGATGTTTCACCGTGATGGCCTATTAGAAGTATTCGAAGAACCAAAAATGGTATTAAACTGAAATTTTGAACATAGGCGTAGAATCAATCGAAGTAGGTGTCAACTTTGTAATTTCATATGGAATAATATATTTTTCGTATTTTTATTGGATTCTAAATGAAGTGTTAAAACCATCTGTATAAAAAAAATTGGCAGTGCGTCAAGTGTTTTTGAGGAAGCAAGCAATTGAACAATTTTTGAGAGAAAAACATGCTTTAAAATAATAATTATCTAAGTAAAAAAATGGAGCTAAGGCACTAGTTAGAAAACACTTTACAAATGATAAAAATGTTAGTGCCATTGGTTACTATGGTAACTATCTTGTTATTTTAATTTTCCAATTTTTACAATACAAAGATGATCAAAACTTTCTTTTTTCAAATGGAACACCCTATATCTAAAGAGACAGATGGATAGAGATAAAATTTCTCTATCAACTGATATATCACACTCTTTCTTGAATTGACATTTGACATAACTCAAAATCTATCAAATTTAGATAAGTGTGTGATATACCAATCGATAGAAAATTTTCGTCTTTATTCATCTGTGTATTTAGATATAGGGTGTTCCATTTGGAAAAAATGAGTTTTGATCACTTTTGTAATGACAGAATTGGAAAATGCGAATAAAATGATTGTTACCATAGTAACTAATGCCACTAACATTTTTACACTTCGTAAAGTGTCTTCCAACTAGCGTATGAATTTCAAGCTTTAACTCCAATTACTCACTTAGATGATTTTTGAAGCAAAGCATGTTTTTCTTTAAATTTCTTTAATTGTTTATTTCCTCAAAAACACAATGCCGCAATGCCAATGTCTTTTATACAGATGGTTTTAAAATTTCGTTTAGAATCCAATAAAAATAAGTAAAAATAAAGTTGACACCTACTTTCGGTATAACCAGAAGTGTTACCATTTTGAAAATATTTTATTTAGATATATCAATTGATTCTACGCCCATATGCAAAAATTTAGTTTCATACCTTTTTTCGCTCTTTAGATACTTTTAATAGGCCATCAGGGTGAGGCAGCCTGTATAATATACAGTGTCACCATTAAAGTCGGGTCCATATGGAAAAAATTTTTATTATGAGGTTTAGTTAAAATTTGATATAAGGATAAGTTTTTGCTTCAAATTAGATGGAAAATGATAACAGTAAATGAGATTGAGCGATGTTCGTTTGTCAGTAAATTTAACATTTCTTGCAGTGAATGGCTAGAAATGGCATTTCTAGACGGAATTTTAGAAAATTTTATTTGGAAAAATTGTTTGTAATGTAATTTAATGGACTTGTGCAAAATTTGATAAACCTAGCGTGAAGTTGCCATTTTAGGCAAATGATTCTTTTCTAACAGTATCAAAATTTAGCAAACTGGTATAAATTGGTTTATTTTTGAAATATCCATTGTTACATGCAACTGCAATGATAAATACTTTTCTTTTACTTTTCAAAATTTCGATTTTAGTCACAAAAAAAATAACATGAGTGCTGCAAAGTTATCATAATTTTAGCGTTCTTTCAATGATATGCAAATGCAAGTTATAAGACTGTCAGAAACGATTAATTTAAATAGGTCTCAATTTTCAGATCTTTTCTGAATATTTACCAATCAATAAAATTTGTTGTTTTAAAATAAAAATAATATTGGATCAAAGCCTTTTTTGACAACTTTTTTATAATGTTAATACTGAAAATTATCATGAATTATTAGAACTTTGCACAACTCATACCAATTTTTTTATGACGAGATTTGAATTTTCAAAATTATCAGATCTAAAAAAGATTTTTTATTATGAAAAAGTCTTAGAACGTTATATATTTCAAAAATAAACTTATTTATACTAATTGTGTAAACTTTGAATTTGTAAAAAAAATATTTATCAAAAATGCCTAAAATGTCAACTTTACGCTAAGTTTTTCATATTTTGCACTCATGCATAAAACTGCATTAAAAACAACTTTTTCAAATGAAATTTTTTTGAAATTCAGCCCAGAAATGCCAGTTTCAGTCATTCACTGCAAGAAATGTTGAATTTGTTGACAAACAAACGCCGCTTAATCACGTTTGTTCTTGTCATTTTTCATCTAATTTGAAGCAAAAACTGATCTCTATATCAAATTTTAACTAAACTTTATAATGAAAAATTCTACCATATGGATCCGACTTTAATGGTGACACTGTATAAGAATTATATAATATAAATAGTATAAAAATTAATTTGTTGATCTTCGAAAACTGATGTCAAAATAACTTTTGTGCGTCAAGTATTATCAATCACTGAGCGTCATTTATAATTAATTCATCACAAAGACCAATCTAGTAGTGTTAAGGGGAAATCGAGCATATTCTACGTATGTAAACAAACATCGAATGATGTATATATCCATATAAACTACCCACACAAAGCTGGTTTAACAGATTATTAAACTTCATGACTACATTTAAGAGATAAACTCAGAGCCAAATTAAAAAAAAGATAATTCATGGTAATAGTTTTTGCTTGTTACAGCCAAATTTTGAAATTAAAAATGTATTCGAATTGGATCAGATTTAGTAACTTTAATAGCAAATTTGTGCTTCACTTCTTTTGAAATATAAGATATCAAAACGACAATGACTGGTTTCCTATATTTGTGTGTTCCCTAGAAAGCTCGTAAAAGCTCTCAATGCCAGCCTAAATTTGTTAGTGTCATCTAGAGTTGCCTCATTAGAGAAAGCAATAGCTTGAGTCTAGACATCAAGACTCCAGATTTCCCAACTTGGCAAAATAAATTTATTTATACAAATACAAAGGAAATTAAAATTTACTTTGTGAAAGAATTAATGTGTGAACATTATGTGTAATGTATTGTTAATTTTAGGGTCTGCTCTTTATGTCGTAAATAAAGTGAGAAGTTGTGCACAGATCATAATCGTTGTATTAGTACTAATTTATAATTTACGACAAAATTTTAGATAATTAAAAGCATGAATTTATAGATTTATCGAATAATTTTGTTCCTTTTTTGTTAGTCATTCTTTTGGATTATATTTCCACTTGGTTGGTGGTGATAAAACTTTCTTCGATCTTTTATATGATTTCTTTATAATTTAGACCACATTCCAGTCGCTGAATCAATTTGAAATATCTCTTCCAATTTATCTTTTGATTTTTGTAAATGTCGCTGAATTTAAATTGGCTTTAAACTCTGTACACACTTCACTCATCGATATTTATATATTTTCGAGTTTTTCTATTTACTTTATATTACCGACTTACTAAAAAAAAAAATAAACATAAAATCACATCCAACAAACTGGAAGAATTGTACATAAACCTGTAAGAAGATTACATTTTATTATTTTCTTTTATAGGTGTTGGGATCAAAAAAAGAATATCATTTTGTGAATCATGCTATTCCAGTTGCTAGAACTAAAAGAAGTATACCCCATGTAAGAAAACTGAAAGTTGATCCGTTGGTAAGTATTTAAAATTTACTTTTGAACTTTTGATTATTCTTATTTGTAATATATCAATAATTCCGAGCAATGACTTCTTTAAATCAACAGACAAATCTTATGAAATATTGGCAGGTGAGGATTTGACGCTTTGAAAATCAAAATCTTTGTCGTCCTACACATGTGAGAGCTTTTTAAAATCTCTTGTCAACTTTTATGATCAAAAACTCAGCAAACATTTCTAAAAGCTTTTATTTTTGCTGACACAAAGCTCGTTACTTTGTTGCAATTCACGTGTAAGGAATAACAAGTTTTTCAATTTTCATTGTTCTATACAACTTTGTCACGTTTATTTGCATAAAACTGAATCGAGTATGTGTTACTACAATAATTTTAAAATAATATTATTATTTGCTAAATAAATTTTTAAATTATAAACGCTATAAACGCAAAGTTTTTTCCGAGAAAATTCGTTTATAAAACATTTTCACATTATGTTCTACTCTGGCGTGAAATTGGCAAATAAAAGACGGAATATCCGTTGTGTATTCTACAGAATTTCAGTTTCTAGACAATCTGGGATAAATAGCACTTGAAATAGGTGTGCTTTTGCACGTATTGTAATGAATATTGATTGATGATGAGGACGAGAATGGAAAATGACTAAAATGATCGTTTTCTTTTTCGTTAAAACCCTTATACGTTGTGTTGCTCAAAAAAGAAAAAAAATAATTAGAAAGGAAATATTATTGCCGGTCTAAGTTGTTCGATAGTAAGGCCTTGTTGAGTAAAATAAAATTCAAGTTTCAAACCACACTTAATTTATTAATACACAAAATTGATAAAACGGGTCTTGACCGTAATATGAGATTACTTAACTAAAATGAAATTAAATACTACTCAATAAACTGTCAATGGTTGATCAAAGGTAAAATTACTGTAATCTGTCGCTAGCAAAACGAAGGCGAATGACACAGGTAGGAGCGGTACTTCTCTCACTAGTACCTAAGGATAGGTTGTGCGTCTTTCACCCACACGGATCATGGAGTCGCAAAGCGACCAAACAACACTGCAATCACAAAAAAGGACTAATCCAGCAGGGCCTGAAGGGTCTACCACTGAACGTATAATTGTCTACTACCTGAACGCCGATCACAGTGCGGGTCTCAGGCAGGACGGTCAACCACCGGACGTTAAAATGTCTACAGCAGGACCTCGACGTGTCAAACCACCTGTTCGCTAAAGGTGGAGAACGTGGTGATTGAATTTAAACAGAATACACAAAAAAAAAAGAACTATTAGACTTGGTTCTTGAACGAACTGCCAAAACTCTAGTAGCAAAATTGATTCAAATAGATGAAAACTAAAATTATTGATTAAAGGTGATATTTACAAATTTATTGTATCATCTACTATTATAACCTTATAATGGCAAACATTTCTGACTAATTATGAACAACATAATATTACTAGTAACTCCATAATGCGTTAGTTACCTATAATTCGTTAGTTACGAAATCATAATACGTTAGATACCGACCAAACTAATAAGAAACTTGATTACTGAATTGCTCATATTTCCAGAAGTTGTCATTCATTACTGCCAAATACTTTATCAAAGTAACGTACCTGTAGTTTTCCACTTTCTTTACTTTCTAAAGAAGCAACACAACTCATTTTGGTCACAATTATGGGAGGGAATCTGCTATTTTCAAAACACTTGCGGAAAAATCTTTTATTGTAAAACGTCAAACTTTGACAGAATTTAATTTATATGACAGTTTAGAAGTGATGATACGATAAAGCTTTGAATATAACTCGAATATTAGCGATTTAAACAATCTCGGATGCTGTAGGTGACACTCGGCTAGCGCCTCGCCACCTAGCACCTATTCTCGTTATATTAATAGCTATAAGCTTAAAAGCAAATTAATGGACCAAAGAAAACAAGATTAAACTTTAACTTAGCCGCGTGACTCCAAGTTGTTGACAGTTTATGAAACAAAAATAATAAATTAAAAAAAAAAACTTAAATTAAATAAATGAGATTCAGGGCTTTATGAACCCTTAACTTACGTTAAGTATAGATACTGGACGAGGTTTCCGTCACTAAGCAAACCACACTCTTCTGAGGATTACCACCTAAATTAATTCAACTCAAATAATTAACTTTTGCACAACAAATGCAAAGACACAGTTAAACCGATAGTTAAAGTTAAAGTCAAAACTAAAACCAAAAGTTGAAAAGTCAAAAGCAAAAAGATCTTTTTCCTTATTTACAATTGGTTTTATCTTAACCCAAATACTCCCTGCAAATTCCCGAAAGTACGACTTACCACCCTTACATTGTAAATTCCTATTCGTTATCTCCTAAAATCAGTACCACCCTAGGTGATCCTATTGGCATATTTACATTTACTTCCACTCATTTCATCCCCTACCTAAATAACATAAATTTGATAAACAATAAAATAATTAACAGAAATGAATTAATTGACCATATTACGTTTTTGTCAAGTCCCCGACAAACAAGGAAATCATACTTAATTACTAATAACAAAACAAGTTGCACTTTGATTATTAATCTTAATTACAATCCTGTATTTTTTTTCTATGAGCTGTTGGTTTAGTCATCAGATATTTAATCATGCTTTCTACCTTATAGACCCAAGTACTACCTGTTTATCCACTAGAAAAATTTTTATTTAATTTGTTGGCTAATTCAAACCTCTATTTGAATTTTTCTACCTTCTCATGCATTACCGTATCAGACCCGTTCACACTCAATGATACTACTGGAATTTACTTCAGTTAGACTTTGAATAAAAAAGAAAATATTTCATGGTAGAATTGGATATTAGTATTGTAATGAAATCAGCCCTTACAATTCCTCTAACTTAAAACTATCTTTATGATGTGATGTGACGACTCCAAATTTGGCATTAAGACGATATTTTCACCTTTATACAATTAAACTAATAACAATTATAGAATATTGCAAATTTAGCAATTTTCTCACACATTCCTAACATCTAGTTAACAAACTTATCTCCTATGTAGCATGCAAGACCAATTTGACCATTATCTGGCGGCTAACACTTGACTTTTTCTCAAGAATTGAACAGACTTTGAAAGGTTTACAACTATCATTTTACTTTTGCTAAGAACCAAAATCCAGATGTGGTGTTAATTTATTACAAATTAAAAAACAAAATCATTTACAAAATAAGTCACTTTAATTATCTCTCGAAACAAAGTCTAGGTTTTACAAACTGACACATTTTCCATTATCGATGGGACAGTTCTGGATACTTTGTAGTATAGTAATGCAGATGTTTGACACATTTAACAAAATTATGAGAAATATACTTCAAAGAAGAATTATTCAAATTCACGGTATTTGTTAATTATCCGGGATGTTACATTATGTAATTAAATTTTTATTGTGCGGGTGCTTTAAATGGTCCAAGATTCAAAAGACACTGAATTAACTTTTTGATGATAAATAATTTCTAATTTTCATCAAAGTCATAAACACTTGTGTGGCCATCTATTTACAATGTAGTTTATAAAAAAAATTTGCTTTTTTCAATAGAACTTTGATGAATAGCGACGCTGTGAGCGAATATTGGTTTTAACATGTGAAGTTTACAAAGAAATCAAGGGTTAAGCAAAATTGATGATGATTTATTAATGACTGTATTGTGTAAAACCCAAAGCAAACTTTCAAAAGTTCAAAGAGTACAATAATAGCGTTTTCTAGTTCTTTCCTATTTTCTTTTGTCAACACTTATTATTAGAATGGATCATTTATTTAAAAAAATTTCACAAAAAATTCATTTGATCTTAAGATTGAAAATGAAGCCATCTGATGGCTGAGAATTAATCAGAAAGCTCTGCACCTAATCTTTGCTGAAAATTGTAACCAACAGCCTGAGCTCGCATAACAATAAGGACAGAAATCATAAATTATAATAGCGGCTTGCCATAATACTGCTTCAAACCTTTTTGTGAACGAGATTCTCTCGGGAAAACTTAAGTGATGTCGACATAATCAAACAAGAAATATAATGTTAGAATTATTGAACAAACAGACTCAAAATCAACAGAAAATATCAAAGTTTTATGTTCAAAACGGTAAAAATAGTTTATTGATTAATAAATGTAAAATTATCAGTCTTAATTATATATCAATATCTGTTTTTTAATATTTTTATCAAATCTTATCTTTGGCTTTTATTTTTGATTGATTGAAATGAAACAATTACATCTGATATGATCACTGTTAGGTATCTCGAAAAGCAAAGTTAAGAGTTAATACAGCATTCGAGACCCCCTAATAGTTAGCAAATTTTTCTATTTTATCATAATTATGCATTGGCTTTTTTTTATTCCAGAGGAATTATCATTGTGGTTGATTTAAATTTGATCAACTTCAATTCTCTAAAAAATAATAAAAAAAATTCAATTATTGATCAAAATCGATGTTTTATCTTGTTTATCGGCGTAACGACTTGTTTATTTTATTTTTATTTTTTTTAGATAATCATAACAAAATAATTGGATGCTTTTTGTAAAACAATTTAAAAATATTAAAGACATAAATCTTACTCCTAGAAGCAAAGACAAACTTTTTATAACGCAGGAGTTTAATCTTCCTTCATGATGAGAGAGTAAACATGAAATATCATACGAACAAACGTAATATATTTTCTTTATAACTTTTCCTCCGAAAGCTCTTTTATTATGAAACTTTTTATAAATGTTAGCAATTATTTTTCACCTTGGTCCCATCACATTCAAATCTTAGCAAAGCTATTATAAAATTGATTACATTTTTGTGTGCAAAAATATTAAATAATTAATTTTCTTCTAGATTCATACAGCTATTCAACAGCCAGGTTTCATTCGAGTGAAAAGAGGCTACAAACCACTTAAAGTAGAAAACCTCGTGAGAAATATTCAGCCACATCGCGATCCTAGTGATCCTTACTTTCCATTCCAATGGTATTTGAAAAATACTGGGCAGAATGGAGGCAAAGCTAAACTTGACTTGAATGTTGAAGCTGCATGGGCGCAAGGAGTGACAGGCAAAAATATTACAACAGCTATTATGGATGACGGTGAGTAGATCATTTTTAAAATAGTAATGTTTGAAGAAAATGTGTTTGTCATGTTTGTATTGATTCTCGAAAACAGAAATGTATTTTCATAAATTCGTCTCTGTCATATACAGACAAATTTCGTTGCTTTTTCGAACAAGCGTGAATGAGTTGTTGTATTATTTACAAATTCAAAGACATTGCAATTAGTTAATGATTTTTGACTGCTTTTTGGACAAATACTTAAAGGCTCAGTATTTGCCTTTTTGAGTAGTCTAAAACTTTATGTAAATTTTACACTAGTTTCATATCTAACATTGAATCAGTTATTTCATAGTTGAATGTACAATGCAGCCAATTCAAATGTTCATCCAAACTTGACATTTGCTATAATTAGATATGATAGAAAAATTAAAAAAATATTATTCTACATTTACAAAATACGTGACAAAATAATGTTACAGAAAAAATGATAATTACCAATCCTTTTGTGATCGGTTTGTTATTTTTATTAACCTAGTTTACTTTTACATCTACAATCTTCTCTGTAATCTGTTACTTTTGTTGCTTTAACATACAGATCTATTTTTAACGCAAGTTTAATAAATGGTGGAGGCGCCGGGATAATATATGTTTTTCTAATTAAAAAAAAAATCAAACAATAAATAATAAAAAAATTAATTAATTAATTGTTTTAAAGTACTAATTTGTTTATTGCATTACAAACTCACAAGGTGAAATTTCTTACAAACAGCACAATCAAATTTTTTACTGTTTCATGGTTAATAAGCTGAGTTTGCAAATATTCTTGAATTTAACGAACTATGAAATCCTTTTGAAGGAAAAATCTTTTTCGAAAAACTCTCATGGGATCACTTATTTCTAATTGTACACCAAAAAATTCTGCTGTATACATTATTCAATACAGACATATTTATATATCTACGTGGGTTTCTACATCTAAAGACTTTTAAGCTGAAAATATTCGCATACGTATAAATAATACTCTGAAATTGACGTTACATTTTCATTATAACAATACTGATAAAACTTCACGCCTACGTCAAGTGCGCAATAGTGATTATGACGTAAACAAAAGCCCAATGAAATAAAAAAGTCATTCATTTTTATGGTTTTGTTTCAACGTTAATTAAAATAAAAGAAAAATAATTAATAAAACGACAATAATTTTTTGCATTTTAGATACAGACGGTTTTATTAGACAATTATTTTTTTTATAGTTATATTATTCAATACAAGGTCACTCACGGAAAATGCTCTATTAGTTTATGAGGAACATCTTATTCAATCGGTTTAAAATTTTGTTCTTAAGTGTTCTTAAATATCGTCTATTTAAGCAAAATAATGGCAACTTTGCTGCATTTTCGCTTATACCGAAAGTCGATAGTAACTTTGTTATTTTATAAAGAACACTGGGTGTATTTTTGCATATTTGGATTTCTTAATTGATTTTAGTTTGGGTTTAATAACCACTTAGGGCATCTTAGATCTATAATTTTAGAGTTATCTTTGTTATTTCAGAAAATTTAGTTTCTTTAAAGGTCAAGAAAAATAAAAATTATTTAAAAAACAAGTGAGCTGGAAGTTAACTGTTTTTAGTATTCTGTAAACCAAAAAATTGAATTCTCTTTTATTTGATATACAATTATGCACATTTGTTAACAAAAATTTTCGGGATACTTACAAATAATTGCATTGACAGTTACCGGTTATCTCATGCATGCATTAGCAAAACAATTGCTATGTCACTCCATTTGAAAATAATCAAGTTATCCTTGGCCAAATATTCTAAACTTTAAAAATCAAAATGTTGACACATTTTGTAAACAGATGAATATGCAGTTGTGCAATTAATAGTCATTAATGATCTACTGAATACTGCAAACACTTCCAGCTTATTTAGTTTTTGAACAATTTTTATGTTTCTTGAACACTGCAGATACAATTAAAAAAAATAACACTAAAACAATGAATTTTAGATACCTCAAACTAAAATTTATCAGAGAAAAGGACTGAAAAAAATTTTTCTACGTCTACTTGCACAGATATATTACACTAACGGTTAAAAGAGTAGTGTACATGTTTTGGGAAAATCCAATTCCATCCTCAGCACTACAATAAAAAATTTATAAATTTAAAATTAAGAAAAAACTTACCAAAAATTAAAAGTTAACAAATTGTAATTTGGTGGATAGAAATAACATTATTGTCATGAACAAAAATAATTATATAACTGAAGTTAAAGAATTTTTGTCATCAGATTTTTTTTCTATAATTTTAAAAAATCCCACTACCTCTTTTATGTCCCTTGTAAAGTCAGTCTTGGATGGAACTTCTGATACTCTTATATATTTTAATTGCTTTAGCTATAGTTTACGTCCCATGAATCCTTCAATTCCCTGCCTTTACGGTCTTCCCAAAATCCATAAGAACGGAACTCCCATACGTTCTGTGGTATCATTTGTCAATTCTCCTGTTGCCTCTTTGGCCAAATGGCTTAACGGTGTTTTCAGAAAGATCCTTCCTTTTAATAATCAGTTTGTTGTTAAGAATACTTTACCACAAAAATCAGAAATTTTTCAGTTCCACCTAATTCTTCTCTCGTTAGCTTTGACGTCTCTAACCTTTTCCCCAGTATGCCCACTTATTACACCCAAAATGTTGGTTTAGCGATGGGCTCTAGCTTCTCCCCACTTTTAGCCGAAATAATTTGGAATCTAAAGTAATGTCTGACAGTACTTTTTCAAAATTTCCTCTCTTTTGGTTCCGCTATGTCGATGATATCCTTTGTTTTTTTAAGGGTTCTAGTGACGATTTAACCAATTTTCTACAATTTCTAAACTCTTTACATCCCTCTATTAATTTCACTTACGAAATAGAACAAAACGGAAAAATCCCTTTCCTGGATATCATGATCTCCAGAAACACCTCTTTTTCCTTTGAAGTCTACAGAAAACCTACTGCTAGTGATACCTCAATCTCTTTTGACTCTTCACATCCTTATAGACATAAAGTAGCTTCTTTTAATTTCTTGTTTTACAGACTCTTTACCCTTTCTCTTTCACCTGAGAGAGAAATCCTTAATTTTTCATTTAGCTTCAAAAAATGACTTTCCCACTTCTTTAATTAACAAACTGTACCTTAAATTTTCTGTCAAATTTAATTCAAACTTCTATAACCTACCTTTAATTCCAAAATATGACCAAAATCTCACTTCTCCTTCTTCGATCTATTACCCTATCCAATTTTATGGTCCTATTTCAATTGAAATTTCCAGTATATTACAGAATTATGGTATTCTTACTTCTTTCAAAACTGACAATAGCTTACAGAGCCATTTGGTCAAAACTAAAGATAGACTTCATCTCCTCCTTAAATTCGGTGTTTACTTCATTTCCTGCTCAAACTTTCCTGCCAAATATTTTGGTCATTCAGGTAGATGTATTTCCTCAAGGATCAAAGAATATTTTAATTGCATAACCTCAGGCGTTAAGAGAAAATCTACTGAAACATCTTCCTCTTTCACCCAACACATCTTAAGTTCCTCACATTCATAAAATGTGGAGAATGTCAAACTGTTACCCTGAATGCCCTAAAGGCAACAAATTGAATGTTCTTGAAGTTCTTGAGATAAAAAAGCTTCTAAACGATAAAAACTCCATATGTCTGAAGGGCCAACTGAATTTTCACTGCTCTTTACTAAATAATATGCTTTCTCGTACATAACTTCACTTCTTTGTTTACTTTTCTGTATTCTGTATTTGACAATTTGAAATTTTTTATAGTTTTCCGCTTTACCGACTTTTATCATTATCTTTGATAACATGGCTGCTTCACAGCTACGTTATTTTTAACTTTTTAATTAATCATTCTTTTATAATAATTGCCCATTTGGTCTAAATAATATTATTTCTATTAATCTATCTTATTTAAAAGAATTTCAATTACAGTTTGTTAACTTTTAATTTTTGGTAAGTTTTTTCTTAGTCTTAAATTCATTTTAGGTTTTTTCATTGTAGTGCTGAGGATGGGATTGGATTTTCCCGAAACATGTACACCACTCTTTTGACCATCAGTGTAATATATCTGTGCAAGTAGACGTAGAAAAATTTATTTTCATTCTTTTCTCAAATTAAGTCTTTGCTCGTTGAATATGGATCAACTTTACCATTTAAAATTTATCAAGAAATCCAAAAATGCAATAATATACAAAGTGATCCATTTAATATAACGGAGTTAGTATCAACTTCCGGTATAAGCGTTAGTGCAGCAAAATTGCCATTATTTTACTTCGATAGACCATATTTAAGAAAATTTATATGGAAAATTTCAGTTCGATTGTAATGCGCGTTTTCCATAAACTCCTAATAAGAGAATCTAATAATAATTAGATTATCTCTTTCCCGTATAATCAAATTTAAAACAAAAATCAAAAGATTATGTAAATCTATTTTCTGAATGAAAATTAAATATAACAAGTAGAGATTTGGATAATTTGATATCAAAAGAAAGCAACAAAAAAACAATAAAAATGAATACATTTCGTAATTTTGAATGTAACTTGATTATAAATTATTGCCCACTATATTTTGAATAAAATACATATTGAGACAAACAAATATCCAGCGGTAATTTGATAATGGAGCTCTGTTACAGATAATATAATTTAATTACAATTTTATATTTAATTGATATAATAATTATTACTAAAACAGTGATTTAAAATGAGTAAAATAAAATTTTAGTTTTTTATTGAAAATTACCTTAAAAAATTTCATTTAATGATAATGTTTACCACAATGATTTTTTGATAAATTTTACGTAAAATTGATAAGTATATTTATATGTAGAATGGAGAAGAAAATGTAATCTGAACTCTCTATAACGAACAAAAGTACTTTGTCCCTTCAATTTCGTTATAAATAATTTTGATTGTATTTATATACAATGTGTCTTGATAGGTGAATTGACTTTTTTATAAACTAAAAATGTTTCGATATGTGGTCAATCAAACAGACACTACCAAAGAGTTATTTTGATTAACGATCATCAGCTTTTATTATAATTATAAATTTAAATTTCAAATTCAAATTGTCTGTTGACAGGTTATTCCGCAGGCTGGTCTATGCTGTGATCATGTGATTCTGTTAAAAGGCAAACAGTAATCTCTCCTGAACCAGAATAATATTCAGAATTCGGTTATATCGTGTTAAAAAAAAACTCTAGATGGCTTTGAAATATTTGTCAGAATGAAAAATCTTATAACCTCATTTCGACAATTAAAAAAAATATAATACATTTTCATGAAAATATTTATTTACAAAAACTGTTGAAAATGTCTTCCTTGATGCTCAGCACACAAAGCATATCGTCTTCGAACATTATTTATCACATTATTTTTCATTTTGTTGTTGTATGAGGTCATGTATGACATACGTAAAAATGTCATGGCCTGTTGCGAGTTTTTTTCTAAATGGACACACGATATATCTTGAGCCCTCGGTGTAATGAAGGGTTCCTCATCTCGGCTGTAATATACTATTTTTTATCTACAGTGTCACCATTAAAGTCGGCTCTATTATCAGGTTGAGTTAAAAGTTGATATAGAGATCTGGTTTTGCTTCAGATTAGTTTGAAAATGACAACAAGAAACCTGATTAAGCGGTGTTCGCTTATCAGCAGCAAATTTAACATTTTTTGAGGTGAATGGCTGAAAATGGCATTTCTAGATGGAATTTTGGAAAATTTTATTAGAAAAAGTTGTATGTAATGTAATTTTATGGGCGTGTGCAAAATTTGAAATACCCAGCGTGAAGTTGACATTTTAGACATTTTTGGCAAATGATTTTTTTCTTACAGTATTAAAATTTAATAAACTGGTATAAATTAGTTTATCCATTGATACAAGCAACTTCAATAATAATTACTGTAACGTATTATAAATTGGGTACGTCTATGAAAAATGTGATGTGTGAGTGCGCATGGATTTCCACGTTGTGTCCGGAAGATCGGCGAAAAAGCAGTCGGGCGTTGGCCGTAGTTCATACAGTATCGTGTTAATTGTTAATAATTATCTATTTAACTCCTAATCTAGCAGTGAATTATTTACTGTTTGAGTTTTCTTCCGAATAATTCAAATTCAATTCAAGACGGCGAAATCAAAGTGAATCATCAAGCAATTCAGGATCTCAGAATAAACGTCGTTCTCGTGATTTCCGTTCTCGTTTCCGCTCAAAATACCAGAGACGATGCAACTCTTCACGGAGTTACACGCCACGCCCAAGGCCAGATGGAAGTACTATGGAGGAAAGATTGAAGTACTTGGAAAATCTATTACGTCACGACGCGATCAGAGTATTCTCATATTCGGCGAAAGCAGATTGCATACCAGTTTTCGATCCCGTTGAAAGAAAAATCGACACCACTAGATGGCTTAGTAAGATTGATCAACTGGCCGCTGTAAATAATTGAGATGAGCGAATAATCTTTAATATGCAAAGTCGCTTGCAAGAGTTAGCGAGAATATAGTATGACAATCTAACCGCATATAACTGTACATGGACGGAATGGAAGGAACAACTGACAAAGGCGCTTCCGGACAACAACGATTTTTTTTCGACAAGGTGGGGCTTACCACGGCATGCGGTATATAGGCGCGAAACGCAGTTTCTTGTCTTATTGATGAGATCGACGACACAATTAATCAAACTGGAGTCCGAGCTGGAAGATACCGCATGCCAGAAGAACTGTACTCGGAGTTCCTGGCATCGTTAGTAACCGGGTCCATGGCAGATGATCGAAATACAAAATTACCAGTGAAAGAAAGACTGAGTTCGAAGGTGGTGAAATCGTCACCTAAAAGGTCGAGCTACTGGTTAAATCAAAAACGGCCAGAAGGAAATTGCGCTGAAACTGGCCACATGGCAGACAAATGTCCAAAACCAAGGTAGCAATGTACGCGTTGTAAACGTCTTGGACACGTAGCAGTCGGATGTAAAGGCTCAACTTTACTGAGCACTGAAAATTCTGATATAATACCGACTGCGAAATAAATGGCAGCAAAGTGCTTATATAGACTCAGATTGTACAGCTGTGATAATGCGACGGCGAATTAGTTGAAGCTGAAGATAACCCCATCTAATGATGTTATGACTGGGTATAGCAACAGTACGACAAAAGTGGTTGGCAAAGTGAAATGTCATTTTAAAGTTGACCTTGCAGAGAGCGACGTAGAGGCACTGATCGTTAAAGACGAAGTCCAAAGTGTTCCTATATTGGTGGGTCAAAGTTTTATCGCTGATAAAACGGTGATGGCCCGAAACGACAATGTGAAGTTGCTTCAGAATGACAAAGTTGACATTCCTGTTCTGGACAAACTTCCACCTAGGAAGATAACACTTATAGCACACAAAGATGTTAGAATAGCTCCAAATTCCGTCGGTATTGTGAAGGTCTTTAGCAGTGACTATGCAGGTGATATTTTCATAAAGGGTTAGTTAAGGAAGGTCCCTGAGAAGGAGCATTTTGTAATTCAATGTGTGACGTCTTCCCCATTGTTAATATGTCATCAGAAATAGTAACTTACAGGTGCAATGTGGTAGTTGCACGAGGTGTAAATTGTCAGGCCGAGGTTTAGGTGCAGAAAACGGTTCTGTTTTGATGGCTTGTAAAAAGAGAGCTTTTGTCTTATCTGATGTAATCAGCCAAGTAGGTACTAGTATAAACTCTGAACAGAAACAAAGGCTCTTAGATCTTATTAACGAATACCCCAATTGTTTTGCTACTAACACAACGGAATTAGGTAAATGTACAGTAGCGAAAATGTCAATTAAGTTGAGTGATGAAAGGCCGGTAACGTATCGTTCTTATCGACTTTCACTGAACGAACGTGACGAAGTAAGCAAAATAACATCATTAGAGATTCAGATTCTTCGTACTCTAGTGCAATTTTGCTGGTCAAAAAGAAAACAGGTGAAATGCGGATATGCGTGGATTATAGGGCTCTTAATGCTAAGACGATTGCTATCTTCTACCACGCACAGACGAGCATTTGGACAGGTTATTTGATTATCGATATTTTACGAGCTAAAACCTTGCTTCGGGAAATCAGCAAATACCTATTGAAGAATCATCCATTCCGAAAACCGCATTTGTAACTCCTGATCGACATATCGGATATCTCCGGATGCCATTCGGTCTTGTAAATGCACCAGCTACATTTCAACGTACAGTCAATCGTGTTTTGGGTCCTCTAAGATTTACTCAAGCTCTAGCTTACATGGATGACATTTTGTTACCATCATGTGTGTTCGAAACGGGGCTTTGCGCTATAAAGAACGTTTTCAACTTATTTCGTGATACTGGACTAACGTTAAATTCCCCAACCCAAACAATGTGCACCAAGTTAGACAATTCATAGGACTTGCAAGTTACTTCCGTAAATACATAGATAATTTTGCCAGACCACTGACATCGTTAACTAAAAAAGACGTAAAGTTTGTCTGGGCTGAAGAACAACAGCAAGCATTCGATCTTTTGAAAGAGAAGTTGATCTGCCGGCCAACGTTAGCAATTTATAATCCAGCAGCAGAAATTGAAATTGAATGGTATAGGTGGAATTTTATTACAAAAGCAGCGTGATGATGTATTTCAGTCGACAAACCAGTAAGGAAGAGCAAAGGTATCATTATTACGAGTTGGAGACTCTTGCAGTGGTAAACTCTTTGAAGCAATTTCGGCCATATTTGTTGTACCTAACTACATTTAAAGTAATTACTTTAACTTAACGAAACGTGATCTCATTTCGCGAATTGGACGATGATGATTGCAGTCTTTAGAATTTAATTTTACGGTTGAATACAGACCAAGTACGAAGATGTCCCATGTAGATGCACTTAGTAGAAACCCAGTGGAAGCATCCATCAACATAGATGATGTTGACGTGTTGCGAGTAGATTTATCAGAAAAGGGCTGGATATTGACGGTTCAAATGCAAGATGACCGTTGTAAATATTTACTAGAAGTTATGAGCCGTAAACCAGGGGATGCTGAAGAACGCCAATTAGACAAAGATTACCAACTGAAAATTAACCGTTTGTATCGTGTCACCCGTTCAGGACTAACATGGGTTGTACCGAGATAGGCTAGACGACAGGTGACAGCTCAACATTACGATTATAAGGAGCATTTTGTAGTGGAGAAAACGTTATCTTCATTGAGTAAACATTATTGGTCTCCAGAATGAGAAGATATGTCAAGAAATACGTTTCTTGCTGTCTTAAATGTCTACACAACAAGGACAGTGAAGGAAAAAAGCGTGGTTTTATGCATCCTATCCTCAAGAAAAGTATACTGATGGACACCGTCCACATAGATCATTTGGGGTCTTTCGTAAAAAGCAACAGGAAGAACAGTTACTTTATAATAGTTGTAGATGTTTTCACCAAGTTTGCCTTCATGAAGGCGGTTCAAAGCACATAGGTAGAACCTGTCATCAGATTTATCGAGGACATAGCAAAGCCATTTGGATTGCCAAAAAGAATTGTGTGCGACGAGGTTCTGCATTTACGAGCAAAAAGTTTGTTCTGTTTTGCCAGGATACAGAAACAAAAGTTGTTCACGTTGCTACCGTCACTCCATGTGCTAACGGGCAAGTGGAAAGACTTAATCGTATTGTCCTAGATGGAATAGCAGCTTCGCTAGATCCACAGGAAGAAAAGTGGGACGAGGTAGTGAATTCTATGACGGGAGGAAGTCGGTCAGAATTGCTTTTTGGGTACATTTCTCGAAGGAAGGAGGATGCATATCTGATAAATGAAACAGACACGATGACGGCCGAGTCATTAGGTGATTTAAGAAAAGATCGTAGAACGCACAGAGCTAGAGCAGGTGAAGCAGAAGAAATAGTTTGATAAGAGACAGTGCCCGACCTTAACGTATGGAGAGGGAGACCTGGTAGTGATCCGAAAGACGATCGCTTCTAATGATGGTAGGAATAAGAAGACTCTACCAGAGTTCCAAGGACTTTTTGTAGTAACAAAAGTGTTACCACATGATTGGTATTGTATTGAAGACTTACGTAGCTCAGACGACAATCTGATGATTATACTAACATATTGGGGAGTTGTCTGTTGAAAATCATGAGCTCATATATTTAATTTTTTAGGTTTAGGGTCGAGGTAGTTGTTTTTATTTCCTAAATGGTAATGATGCTTGAGCTAGATTATAATCAAATGGGGCAAAACGTTTGTCAAAATCAGTGTTTCCTAATTATTGTTGCAGCTTGAAGTGAAGGAACTGCGGGGACGCGGCCGACTGTAACGTGGGACTTGAGACACTTTATTTTCGTGATGTACACCAACGCAATTTGTTCTTCCAAAACAATGAAAGTTAAAAATAACTGAAATCTCTTTATAGTTTGATTTAATAATAATTTATCTAGAAAATCTCATATATAAAAGCCAACAAAATGTAGTATGTATTTAGATATTTGTGATACTGTTATCCTACTTTCAAGAAACAAATAAAAAAACGAAAACAACATTGAATCTAAGTCTATAAGCTCTGAAATAAGTTTAATTAAACATCATTCATTGAGATTAAAATCTCATCTTTCCAACATAGATTTTACAAGTTAGAAATAAGTTTTCAGCAAAGTTAGCAATAAAAACAACTAAAGCTTATTTTCTTTCAGGCGTCGACTACATGCATCCAGATTTAAAGTTTAATTACGTAAGTAAAAAAAAATTGCGGTGTGGATTTTCTTAAAGGTCAAATTAATTTCGTTTCTATTTTTTTACAGAACGCAAAAGCTAGCTACGACTTCAGTAGTAATGATCCTTTTCCTTATCCTCGATACACGGATGACTGGTTTAACAGGTGAGTTGTTTATATCCATCCTTCCATGTTTGAGTCATAAGAAGTGAAGCTTTATTTTGACAAAAAAAATTTAGTGCGTTCCTCAAACCCAATTCAATTATTAAAAAGCATTTCATGTTGTTATTTTCACATTATGCAAATTTTCATACTGAGAATGTTAGAAGCAACATAAAATCGATTCACTGTTACGACGATAATGTGCACTTACTTATATAGCCTGTTTAATGATCATTTTACATAATCAGAGACAGTTTTATGTGCCACGCAATGATATCTATTACATGTGCCATATAATAGGACGATCTAATTTTCTAAAGTAGTGCACGAGATGCAAGTGTAAAACGTTTCTAATGCATAAAACTACTCACCAAAATGGTAAAATATTTTAACATAAAATAAAACCGCAAAAGAAATAAAGACATCGAAAAAGTTAAATTAAGTAACTTTAAATAATTTTATGCTGACAAATTGTTAAGACAGTTTAGATCATGTCAGTCCAAAACTGAATGACTGGATGTTGTTTTTTGTTATTTATCCTCTGTGTTATCAACTATCAGTTATTCTGTTGTAAACGAGAATTCTATAAAACAAATGAAGAATCATCTCAAAATTTTTGTCAAATGCTATGAAGAATTTAAAACACTTTATCACAGAATAAATTTTTAGTTAGAACTAAGATTACCTGGATAGACTTGCTGATCATTTGCTTATTTTTACGCTCTCTTTATCTCAGTTTTTGAAATACCTATCTGAATAAGTAGGTGTGAATATAGTTCATATGGATAAGTAGACACATACCAAATGCTTCAAAGATTTGGCAATAAAATCGAATTATTTTCAGCAGATTATTGTTGTAAAACTTAAAATAAGCACATGGCAATACTAAGGGAATCATACTGTAGTAGAAGTAGAAGTAAATTTTTGGAATCTCTTCAATAATGTTATTTCCAACATTTAGATTAAACTGCTGTGTTGCAAGACGTGCCGGTTTTACCTAAATTATTAAATAAAAAAGGGTGTAGGGATAAAAACCTCGCACAAGATTTTAACTATCATATTTTATTAGGCTTTGGATTTTCTTTAATAAAAATGCCATTTTTCTGAACTTTTGACAGCATAAGTAAAAATCGTTTAGTGCTATTTGACTGCTACAAGAAGTTGTGCAGAATTTAGAAGAAAATACCTGTTAAGTAGTTGTACTGAATATATTGAGCTGTATTATAAACTTGAAGAATTCATTTGCACATAGGTGTACCCCAAGGATCAGTTTTGGGCCCACTACTTTTTGTTATTTATATAAATAACTTACCGGACTATATTGCCCTGTCTGCCTCATCCAGTAAAGTTATAATTAATGCCATCATAAGTGATAACAGTTTTGAAAATCTAATAAACCAAGCAAATAAGGTATCCACAAGTATTAATCAGTGGTGCAACAACAACGCACTTCAACTCAATGTAGGAAAAACTTAAGCTGTAAAATTTGTTCAAAAAAATATGACCGTAGATTCTAGTTCTCTTATAAGACTTAGCAACAAATCTATTGAAAAAACAACTAAAATAAAATTCTTAGGTCTTATAATAAATTGACATGGGAACCACACCTGTTTTCTTATAAGATCATTAAAGGATACTGTTCCTCCAAAAGTACTTCAATCATTATATCTTGATTTAGTAGAGTCTATATTAAATTATGGTATAATTTTTTGGGGATCTAGCACTTACTTAAATAATGTCTTTGTCGTTCAAAAACGTATTGTAAGATGTATGGTAGGTGTAGATAGAACAACACACTGTCGACCAATTTTCTGCAGACTAGGCATAAAGACACTACCATCCCTTTACTGTATTGCACATGAGAAAAAATATTAATAATAATAATATACATAAAAGAAGTGATATACATAATTACAATACCAGAAGTAAGAGTAAATATGACGTACCCTTTTCCAGATTGAAAATTGGTCAAAACAATCCGTTACATATGAGAGTCAATTTATATAATAAATTAATTGATGAAATAAAATACATTCAATCTGATAAATTATTCACTAGTCGTTTATCTCAGTATTTAAATGAAAAAGCATTTTATAGTGTATCTGAGTTTCTAGAACTCTAGTGTAACCTTAGTGTAGTTTTGTTGTATTTAATGTGAGCTATATTATGTATTATTATTTGAATTCACACATATATACAATGTTTATACTGACGAGTCTGATAAGTACATTTAATTTTTTTGTACTTTGTATAAATAAGTTATTGTGAAGATAACTTTATACTTTCAATGACTTTTTGTGATAAAAATTTATGGATTTCAATAAACTCCTATGGTGGTGCACTTGCGCAAATGCTCCATTCGCTAATGACGCGTGGAGGCGTATGTCTTGTTTAGATCTTTCTTGTTTATGAATATTTTCTAACCTTACTAATTTACCATAAAAGCGTTAATAAATAAGCTCAAAATTAGGTAGATCTTCTCAGAACTTGTCATTGGTGATCGATTCGTGGATACAGTTATGTTTTTGTGTTGCACATTTCCAAAATCTCATTTACGGACTTTGAAATTGCTAAAGAAATTTTCGAAATTAAGGGGGTTTGTGAAGACAGAAAGAGTGTAGAGGTTGAGTAAAAGAAGAAGTCTTTTTGAACCCTATAGAGAAGAGAAATCCAGAAGCATGTTTCCACAAAATAACTGTGAGAATCACCATTGCCTAAATGTGAAATGACTTTTTCTAAATTACTTTTGCAGTTTGTAGATGCTTTCCACATTTTCGTTAAAGATGACATTGGTATTTGAAAAAAAAAAGGAAAGTTTATGAAGATTTCAAAAAGCAGTGAAGAAAAGCTCGTGTGCTCTGTGATTGCGAACCCACCGACTTCTATCAATTTTGTCATCTTATAATTAGTCAATCTGTAAATCGATCTTTGCCTATAAATCATTACTTTTTCTTCAAATCATACCGTCATTACTGTTATTGTTAATACTATATGTGTTATTATTTATGGCATTAATTATAACTTTACTAGATGAGGCAGACAGGGCAATATACTCCGGTAAGTTATTTATATAAATAACAAAAAGTAGTGGGCGCAAAACTGATCCTTGGGGGTACACCTATGTGCAAATGACTTCTTCAAGTTTATAACACAGCTCAATATATTCAGTACAACTACTTAACATGTATTTTCTTCTAAATTCTGCACAACTTCTTGTAGCAGTCAAATAGCACTAAACGATTTTTACTTATGCTGTCAAAAGTTCAGAAAAATGGCATTTTTATTAAAGAAAATTATATTAGAGGCTATCAGATGCAGAAATGCCCCGTAGAAGACAAAACGCAAATTTTTCCCAGCTTTCCACGTTTGAAAGGGGGCGCATTGTGGGGCAGCGCGAACGTGATGCGTCATTCCGTGAGATTGCTATTGCTGTGAGGCGCAGTGTGGATGCATGGCGGGCATGAGCGGAGGAAAGACGGACACAACGTGCTAGAGGAACAGGGGCCATTAGAAGAACTACCCAACGTGAAGATCGTCTTCTGCGACTAATGGCTCTAAGGGACCGACGCCGCACTACACGGTCTGTGGCTGATTCATGGTTTGCAGCAGTAGGAAGGCCAATTCGACTCCGTACCGTATACCACAGATTGCGCACTATGGGCCTGAGATCTTACCGTCCACACTTGGTGCTCCCGCTGACGGAAAATCATCGTCGTCAACGTCGTGACTGGTGCGTTGAAAGGCAACAATGGAATGATGAGTGGAATCACATTGCGTTTTCGGATGAATCCCAATTTTGTTTAGGAGGCCACGATGGTCGGCAACGGATCAGACGAATTCACCGCACTCTTGGTGTGGTGGTTTGGGGTGCTATTGCATTTGGTAGTAGATCCCGGTTATTATTCATTCGTGGCAACATGACAGCCGAGCGCTATGTAAACGATGTGTTGCAGCCAATTGTTGTTCCCTATGTAAGAAGCATCGAAGACGGAATTTTCCAGCAGGACAACGCACGCCCTCGTATCGCTCGTGTTTCGCGGCAATTTTTGGAGTTTGAGAATATCAGAGTTTTGCCGTGGCCACCGAGATCTCCAGATCTGTCCCCAATAGAAAAAGTGTGGGATTGGATGGGTCGCCATATCCGTGATTTACCCCGTCCTCCAACAACTTTAGATGAACTCCGGGTTGCAGTACAAGAAGCGTGAGACGCTGTACCCCAGGAGTTCATAAACAATCAAATCGCAAGCATTTTATTCCCAAAATTTATTGTCATATATATCTTTTTCACTATTTTGATAGAATGCATATTCAGTATTTCATTATATCTTTTTGAATAAAAAAATTATTTCTACTCTTCTATTGTTACATATGTATGTTCCATTCTACAGATTATATTACCATTTTTTCTAATATTCTTGCTTGACTGCTTTCAAAATATAACATTCATATTTTACATTATTTCCACTTCAAAGAATCTAATATCTACATTTTCACAAAGAAAATTAAATGAAATATTTGTAACAGATGTTTAAGCAGCTCTTGCATAAATTCTATGTTTGTTAATATAATTAATTGATTTCTTTAACAAATGTGACGTAAAATATACAGGTAATCCACCTTATATATATAATTAGAAGAAACAAAAATTGGCATATGAGGCGCTATGAATATGCTACATATCTTGTAATAATAGAAAACCTGAAAACCATTTAGTTTAACAAGAAGACAACTAAACGTTTGAAAAAAAGATTTTCTGAATGTTCTATTTTCTTTTGATACCTTGTGAAACAAAATTTTTATTTAAAAAACGGAAGGTAGACTTGATAAATTTGCTATCAATTGTTGATTTTGATCAAATCTAAACGTGAAGCTAGGAAATAGTATCTTTAGATTTTTTTTTATATAAAAATTTTGCTTCTTTCTGGTTAAGCGTAAATGCTATAGAATTTTTGTTTCCATTTTCTTATGTAAATTTGTTCTTGTTTTCAAAATGCACTTTGTTGATATTTTATAAATCTTCAATATAATTATTTTCATTCATTAATCGATTATTGGGTTTAAGAAAATTTGGATTTTTAAGGTTGGGTTAAATTCCAAATCGCATTTTCTCCTTAATTAAAATTTGAACAATGTAAAACAAAACATAAAATTCACTTTTACAAAAAAGAAAACAATTATTCTTCAAGTGGGAGATTTTCCGCTGGTTGCTTTTACAAAAAGCTTACAAAGTAGTCAATTTCACGTTATACGCCATTCTATTTAGAAGATGTTTTATATTCTCTGAAAATCTTAAAGTAATTTAATATATTTCAGTCACGGAACAAGATGTGCAGGAGAAGTAGCAGCTGCCAGAGATAATGGTATTTGCGGAGTTGGAGTCGCTTACGATTCAAAAATTGCAGGTAAGTCCAATTTAGATAGACATTTTTTTATAATGTTGTTTCGTTTAAATCAAAGCTTTAGTTTTTAAAGGAACGGAAAGCGTGGGCTTCTAACTTCATTAAAACATTCATCACGAAAAACATTTCGAACAGTCAATCAAATTAAAACTGCATTGGCGATGTTATTTATTCAAAAAGCGATTTTCTAGACGTTTATTCCATTTTAACTTAAACGCATTTAAGAACTTAATTGAAAAAATATTTTGTTTGGGTAGTGGAAAATAATTTTCAGTTATTAAAAAAAAAGTTAAACAGGAAAAAAAAGGTCGAAGCGTTTCAATAAAACTTTTAAAAGAGAAAATTGCATCGATGAGTTCCGAATTCTCCAAACCTTTTCCTACAATTCCCCAATAGCTCTTGAGTATTCGTTAAATTTCAAACGAAGAATTCCCCATCTTAGCTACTGAATAATGTATTTAGACGTACTTTTTTTGGTTAAAGGCATTCGAATGTTGGATCAACCTTATATGACTGATTTGATTGAGGCAAATTCCATGGGTCATGAACCAGGACTTATCGATATTTATAGTGCATCATGGGGACCTACCGATGATGGTAAAACTGTCGATGGTCCAAGAAATGCAACAATGAGAGCGATCGTTAGAGGAGTAAATGAGGTACATTACGGTAGAAAATTGCCAATTCTTGTGGTGAAAACTTTTTCTTTAAGGGGCGTAATGGACTGGGGAACATTTACGTATGGGCCAGTGGAGATGGAGGAGAAGATGATGATTGTAATTGTGACGGTTATGCTGCTAGTATGTGGACCATCAGCATTAATAGCGCTATCAATGATGGACAAAATGCCCATTATGATGAGAGCTGCTCGTCGACTCTTGCTTCAACGTTCAGCAATGGAGCTAAAGATCCTAACACTGGAGTGGTAAATTTGCATTTCTATTTAAAACATTTTTCTTTTCTCAAAAGTATTTGACAACAAATGTTTGCGAAATTCTATTTTTCCTTTTAGGCAACAACTGATTTGTATGGAAAATGTACGACGACGCACTCTGGTACATCGGCGGCTGCTCCGGAGGCGGCAGGTGTTTTCGCTCTTGCTCTCGAAGCAAAGTAAGTTTCTACAAAACACAGTCATGCCACTTTAATTGACCGTAACTCTGTTTTAATTAAAGCCATTACCAAAATAAACTTACAACCTCTGGCTGTTTTATTAATTAATCGTCTTTTCCAGTAACAACTTAACGTGGCGAGATGTTCAACATTTGACTGTTCTAACTTCAAAAAGAAACTCGCTGTTTGATGCAAAAGGTCGCTTTCATTGGACTATGAATGGAGTTGGATTAGAATTTAATCATCTTTTCGGATTTGGGGTTTTGGATGCTGGAGCAATGGTTGCGCTTGCTAAACAATGGAAAACTGTACCACCGAGGTTTCATTGTGAAGCTGGATCAGTCACAGAAGTACAGTGAGTAGAATTTATTCGTAAATTTATATCTGAATTAGAAGTGAAAAATTTAAATCACTGATTTTGATGATGCTTTATTTTTTCGAATTTTTATTTCTTTCTCTGCCCTTCTGTGCATCAATTTTTGAGCTACTTCTTTTACATTCTGTACCATAACTAAGTTTGATGATTTTCAAAATAATTTTAAAATAAATGCTCAACATTTTTTTTTATTGAAATAAAATTTTGAATAAGTTTTGAACCGAATATCTTAGAGGGTTGAAACCAATACGAAGTAACTTATCCGATCAGAGTTGGTAATATTACATATAAACGTATCTGATTTTCAATTTTGGTTTTGGAAGCTCGAATTATAGTTTTAAAAAAATACCCGACACCCCTTAGAAAGTTGAAATCTTTACGGATCAATTCCTTTTTATCTCCTCAATAAAATAACAAATTTTATTGGTGGAATTTAGTTAGGCATAAATTAGATATTTTTGTTGAAGCAAAAGGATAGAAACTTTCAGATCAGTTTAATGCAGTTTCCAATGAATGAAGATTCCTATTCCTTCAGAATTGAAATTCTTGTGTGATTTCATATCCTGATCCTGACAGTTCAAATCAAATTTAGTTTTCTGAACTTTTAAAAAAGTGCTTATTTTGGAATTGCAAGGATTTTCTATAAAATCTTCAGTTTTATAAACAAAATAATCCCATTTTCTAAGCTAAGAAACGTACTTAAACGCACTGATTGTGTTCATTTCATCTGCAGAAAAATCCCTTCGTCTAAATCTCTCATAATGAAAATTACGACCAATGCATGCCAGAACGAAAATACCGAGGTGCGATATTTGGAACATGTACAAGCCGTCCTGACAGTGAACGCAAGTCGAAGAGGTGATCTCGAGCTGTTTTTAACATCACCAATGGGCACCCGTTCTATGATTTTGAGTAGAAGACAAAACGATGATGATTCAAGGGATGGATTTACGAAGTGGCCTTTCATGACAACCCATACGTGGGGAGAATATCCCCAAGGAACTTGGGTTCTTGAGGTATTCGAATTCATATTAACAAAGCATCAAAAATTCATTTTTCACTTTAGGCTAGCTTCAATTCGCAGTTACCGCAAACTGGGTATGTAAAAGAATGGACGTTGATGCTGCACGGGACAAAAGAACCACCGTACACAGAATTAGCAGTTTTAGATCCCCACTCTAAGCTTGCTATAGTTAAAAAGGCTCATGAAAACCGAATGAAAATGTAATTCCTGTGAGATTCCTTCAGATTTTAATCATTTGTTTATTGAATTTTCATTTCAAATATATACACTTTCCAAAGAGATGTTAGGCATAAACCTACATATATTATTTGTTAAAGTTTGATAAAGATCACTATTTTTAAGTAGCAAGTAGTGAGATACAAAATATGATTCCATCAATCTCTAACTGTACTGTAATATAAGCATGTGATTATACTTTAAGTATATGATATCAACAAAAACCATTGTATTTTATTTTTACAAAATGTTGTACAATGACAAGAGCTTATATTTTGTATAGTAAATACTGATTTATAAACTTATTTGTTACAGAAGTGCAATATATCGACTCAGATATAAAAATTGTACAAATTGTGAATTGTTTTACAATATAATACGTAGGTAATATAAAAAAAGTTTACTTCAATTCAAAATGTACTTTTGCTTGCTTCAGCTGGCTGACAATGTAAATAAAAATTAGAGATTAAAAATTTGTTTAGCAATGGTCTGATTTGAAAAAAATAAACTTTTGTTGATTTATTTTAACAACTTGTTTTAAACACAAATCCCCTTTAAAGTTGCGTTTCGAAAACTGCCAAAATGGAAAAAAAGTTTAGCCTGTTTTATATGTACAATTTTATTTAGACATACTTTTCGATGATCAATACAAATCAAAGCAGAAAAATAAAATAAATTCCTCGTAAAACAGAATAAATTTAATTTTAACAAATTTCTATTCTTTGTACAATGAGAAATTTCAGTTTATTAAATTTTAACGTTTAGGTTGTAAAAAACCGCGAGATGTGAAATAATCAGTATTTCAAAGCAGGTAGTCTTGTTTTTTCAAATCATATCATATCTGATTTTTCCAAAATAAAATTTCTTTTTCAATTAATAAAAAATTTTTTTGTTGGAGTAACGACCATTGAGAGCTCAAAACACCATCTCAATCATAAAAATTGTATTCATACTTATATTCATAGTTACAAATTACATATTTGAGAAAAAGTCACAATTTTCTTTTCCACTCTTCTCAAAAATCTCTTCATAAAATTTATAATCATACCCATTGATTTGTCTTTTTGGAGAAATATATTTCTTAAAAGGCATCTCTATCCATAAATCATTTACCATCTTCATATAAGACGGTGACCCTAAAACTTCTTTAGCAGAATCGGAATTTATTAGTATGTCTAATTTATTAATCACAGAGTTAACATATTCCTCCTTCTCTAAAAGATCCTGTAAATTGTCTAGAACAAGAATTAAATTATTAACAAACAAACATTTTTGAAATATAACTATATTTACATATGTTGTAATTGAAATTAAAATTCTCAATTTCTGAAATTATCGTTTGCAGCTTATGTTTAATCACTTTTGTTAGAATGAGATCAAATAATATATTCTCTGTAGGGGCAAACGGTGTATTTAATAGTGTTACCATTGTTTTCAAATAATTCGAATTTAATTGGAAGTGTACAGGCATTAGAGTACCCCATAGATGTCTAAAAAACGGAAATTACAAAGAAAAAAAAAAATGAAATTTTTATCAATACCTGTTGTAAGTTAAAGGAAAATTCTTGAAAATTTCCACTTCTCTACAATTGACTTCCAGCATCATGACGTCAGCCCAAGATTGATCATAAATATATGGAACTAGTTTCCTCACACATAACAAAGTTTCTTCAGAACTTTTATCAATTTGATCTAATACTTTATTAATAGATAATATTAAACTATTCACGTGTTGTTGCTTTTGCAACTGCAAAAAAAAATCATTTTCTATTATAATAAATAACCAAATATCTTACTAGTTCTTCTTTAGTTTTTTGTATTTTAAATTTCAATAATTGTGGTTCATTGCCATTTTCATCATTTAGAGACATGTTAATTTTTTTCTGCAAATATCTATTTACTCCATTAAGATACGTTTCTTCCATTTGTAGTTCAAAATTTGCTGTTAATTCTTTGTTTCTAATCTGAAACTGTTTTTTTATTAATTAAATATAAGTAATAAAATATAACTTACCAAAATTGTCTCCTTTTTCTTTTTGACATTATCGTGAAGTTTCTTCAAAACTGCTTTTAATTTATCTTTTTCTAATTCTCCTTTTACATGGATAAAATATAGTTCAGTCAAATCATTGTTATTAACACCTCCTTCAGATCTAGAATGAAATTATCAACTCAAGCAATGACAAACTGAAATTTACCGTTTGAGATTGCTGCACTCGATTAAAGGTATTTTGATTTCGTTCAATATTTTATCATAAATATTTTTGCAGTGTGATATTATCAGGTACCTATTATTTTTATACAACAAATCTTTTGTTATTTCATTTACTTCTTTATCAGTCTTTAATTTGTACAATAATTCATCGATATTATTTCCAGGCGTTGCAAACACATCATTTAAAGTTTGAGAGGAAGAATCACTCATTTTTGAAGAATTCAACAGAAATAAATCAAAATCATCATCACTTGTATTAAAACAGTTTTCTGGCAGTAATCCTAGAGATTCTCTTTTTGATTTTCCATCAGGAGTTTCTTTACGGTTATCATTTTTAATATTACTAAATGTAAGACACCTATTAACACCAATATTTAGACGTGACATTTTATCAAAATCCCTAGCTTTGGAATTAGTACTTGGTGTAACTATCCCATTTGAAATACTCAATGAACGTAAATAATTAGACAAATTATTAATTTTTGGAACAGATTCGGGAACCTTTTTCTGAACTGTTGAAAAAACATTTTTAGTTTTTGGTTTCTGAAAAGACTTTTCGCAACAAAGTTTTTCAAGCTTCTCTACACAACGTTGTAATGTTCTCTAAAAAATTTCAATGATTTTATGACATTCGCAATAATGAAAAACCTTACAGTTATCTCATCAGTATCATTACCAACATCCAACATTTCAACTGGTGTTAAATTTTTAGCTAAAGTCAGTCTTTCTTGAGCTTGAATAATATCTTCTTCAAAAATTTTCGATTTTTTTTCCAATATAAACGTTTTTTCTCGATTTTCTTTAATTCTAGATTTTATACTTTCGATTTCCATATCTTAAATAATATAAATTAAAAAAAATTCTAGTGACATTAAATACCTTACATGTTACGTTATTTTTTTGAAGCAAATCTTCAATTATTTGTTCTTTTTCTTCAATTTGTGTTTCTAAATTTGTAACCGTTTTTTCAAGTTCTTGTTTTTTTGCATATAGATGGATTTCTGGTATTGGAAAACTAAACTCACCCTAGGGCATTTATTGATTATTATCAATATTTTTTTTTGTGAAAATTATACTTACTTGTTTAATCAAAGATTTTTTTGTTAGCCTATTTATAATAATTATTTTTCTTTTACGATTCACTTCTAACTTAGGTTTTATATTTGAAATGAGTTGTTCCCAAACAAATGCTGTTGTGGGATTACAAATTCTATAAATGATAAATGTATAAAAACTAAAATCAACATAATCAAAAAAGAATAACTCACTTTGATAGACTTGAGGGAATCTCACCATGATATCCCATTTTTCTCAACCATTCTTCGACTCTTAATTCAACAGACATCTTAGTAAATTCTAATAAATAAATTTTACAATAATGTACTTGAAATAATAAATATTTGAATTTAATTCAATTACAAAAGTTATATGGAAGACTCAACGGATTTTATTATTTGAATGTTGACGTTTACTTTCTGTCAAATGTCATTTTTTGACATTTTATGACGTGCGTTCTTAAGGAAAACAGAATTCTTCAAACTTTGAAAAATAGAATCAAAAAACAGTAAAGACTTAAATATTTGAAATACTTTGGATTAATTAAGTCAAATCTATACCTATTTTGAATTTTTTAAGAAAGTAGGTGATAGCAAAAGTTTTAGATATTATTATTATTATTATTATTGCTTGTTATAAACATGAGGTTTATAATAGATATGTTGAGAACTTCTAGAACACAACAATAAATATAACCTCACAAATAGGTTTTGGTATTTGTGTTCGTAATGCGGAATTTCAGTAAATTTAATAATTTTTCTCATTTTTAGGTAAGCAATGGAAGAAGTCGAGGAATATCATGAACCAATGGAAGTTAATTCTGACTCAGATAGCTCGAATTCCGAAGATGAAGAAGAAGAACAGGTCTAGTCATATAAACAAAATAAATCGTTTTTACATGTTAAAATTGTTTTAGGCTCTCATCAGTAAAGCTGAAGAGTTAGAGCGGCAATTATCCGACAACAAATATTTATACAATGTTCACGAAGAACTGGTATCTTTATATCGCCAACTCGGCGATCTCACATCGATGAGAATGGCTTATGAGCGATTTCATGAACACTTTCCACTAACTCCAGAAATTTGGTTAGCATGGATAAACGTTGAGAAAACCTTAGCAAGTTCCGAAAGTGAAATCGCAAATGTTTTGGCTCTTTTTGAAAAAGCTGTTGAAGATTATTTATGTAAGTATAAAAATACTTATTTACAATTTTTAAAAGTCTCCTGTCATTGAAGCTATAGAATTATGGTCAGAATATATCCAATATTCAATTGGTTCTAACAGTTTGGAAAAAACTCACCAAATTATAGAGAAAGCTTTAACAGCTGCCGGGCTGCATGTAGCAGATGGAATACTTTTATGGGAAACTTTCAGAGAGTTGGAAGTCGCTCATTTATCTTTGATGGAACAAGCGACTGAACAGTGGAAGGAACAACTCTCTAAAGTAGCGGAAGTGTTCAGGCGACAATTATCTGTTCCATTAATTAATATGGAAAATACTTACAAAGAATGGAAAGCTTTCTTAGAGCAGCTTCCAGCAGATCACAACATAAATCCAGAACCTGTAGACTGGGCGTATAATAAAGCTTTAAAAACATTACAAACGTACCAACCCTTTGAAGATCAAATTCGAGACACTAAAGATGAGACAGAACTGTTGAAAATTTACAGGGAATACATCAAAGTTATAACTGATCCTTCAACAATTTTATGCGTGTATGAACGAGCAGTAGCACAAATGTGTTTAAATGTTGATATTTGGTTAGATTATTGCTTTTATGCTTTTAAAATGGGAGAACTAGCAGATAAAGTGAGTAAACGAGCTTTAAGAAATTGTCCTTGGAGTGAAGAATTGTGGATAATGCGTTTAAGAATTCTTGAAAATTTAAATAAAGAAGAAAGTGAAGTTTTGACTTGTTTTGAGCAAGGAGTATCTAGTTTGGGAGGAAACCAATGCACTGAGTTTTGGTTATCTTATCTTGAGTATGTTTTTAGAAATTCAGAAAATAAAGAAAAATTGTATAAATCATTTGACCAAGCACTTGAGCAATTCCATTATCAGGATGAAAGTTTGGCGAAAATAACTAAATGGTATGCCAGAATTTTGGCTAAAAATGGAGACATGCCTGGAGCTCGACGACTATGGAAAAATATTTTGAAAAATCCTAAAAGTAAAGTTTCTGCAAGTATGTGGCTTGAATTTGCTAATTTAGAAAAACAATATGGGGATACAAGTCAATTGAGAAATCTGTTTCAAAGAGCTTTAACGAGTTGTACTGATTGGCCACAATATGTAGCTGAAGAATGGCTAATGTTTGAAAGAGAACACGGGAAGTTAAATGACATAATGAAATGTATAGAAAAAAGGAAGGAGTTGATCAAAGCTGAACCACAACCGACTGTAACTGAAGAAACTCAAAAAGGCAAGAAAAGGAAAATGGAGAATGATGAAATTGAAGCAGAATCAAAGAAGACAAAAACTGAAGAATCACCAAGAAAAAAACCAATTTTGAAAGATCCAACTAAAACCGTATTTGTAAGCAATTTACATACTACTGTGAATGAGAAACGATTAAAAAAAATGTTCCCAAATGCGGTAAATATTGAAGTGGTTAGAGATCGCAAAGGTAAATCCAGATGTTACGGATATGTGCAATTTGATATGGAGGAAGAAGTTATGCATGCTTTAGCTAGAGATAGAGAACCTCTTGATAATCGTCCAGTTTTTATTTCTAATTGTAAACCAGATCGTAATGAAAGAACAGCAGGATTCAAATATTCTATTGAAGAAGAAAAAAATAAGCTATTTGTTAAAGGCTTACCACTCGACAAAAATGAAGACGATATAAAAGAAATATTCAAAGCTTATGGAGCCAAAGAAGTTAGGATTGTTCGACGTAAAGATGGCCATTCTAAAGGTTTGGCTTATGTTGAATTTGAAGACGAACAAACTGCTCAAAAAGCAGTAAAGAAAACTGATCAGATGAAGATTGGCGAACATGTTATTAGCGTAGCTATTAGTGCGCCACCTCCTAAAAAACCCAACGTTCCCAAACAGTCAGCTCCTGTAAGGCATGCGAGAAGTAAGTTACAAGTGCCTTTATTACCAAGAGCTGTTCAGGTCAAAAGTAATTCAAGTAATGGAGAAGCTAAACCAGTTCAAGCTAAGAGTAATGAAGATTTTAGAAATATGTTTTTAAAAAAATAGGTATAAGTTCTGTATTTTGAATTAGATCTCGATTATACTAAATTGAGTTTCAAACATATTTATTAACAACACTACCTAGTTACAAAGATTTGAGGTAAATAATAGCCACCCTCATAAACTTATAGTAATTCTGGCAGTGGAAGTCTTTCACACATATTTCTTCCTCTGGCTGAAAGGTCAAATTTATAGTAAAAATAGAAAATTGCTACACAAAATATTTACTCTACAATATTGCTTAGTATCATAAATATCTATTAAGTATATACAAGATTTTGTACTTGTTACGTTTGAGCAAACAGTTTTACTAAAGTGTACACAAAAGGTATTATCAATTTTTCTAAAAATATCTTTCCAGGACTTTTTAAGAAAAAATTTAGAAGAAATATGCATGAAAAAACAAAATATAACATATCGTACAAAATCGAGTTATTTACAAAAGAATTCACATCTTGAGTGTCGTATAAATAAATTCTGAACTTAAAAAAGCTAAATGCTAATTACATTTTTTTTTTCAACATTATCAAATATGAAAGTTGATTTTACAAAATGTACAATGTCACTTTTATATCAAAATTTCTTAGAAAACTATTTCATTAAATTTTGTTTTCAACCACTGAAACCAAAAACGGAGAAAATGCACAACAGGTACACTGTTGACAGGTATATATGATTGCCGAATTATCGAAGCTGTTTCACATTTTTGTGATCGTTCATATCAAATGCTAAGTACTCAATTGTTAGATTATCCCATCAAATATTTTTTATGGCACAAGCATTTATGTCATGAATTTGAATAATAGAAAAATGTGAGTTTTGTTCTGTTTTATCGGTATAATTATCACAGGAAGCAACCCTGATTTAAATGAAATTTTAATGAGATAATCTTTTATTAAACAAATGAAAACAACGATGATTTCTAGTAAATGGTATTACAAAAATGTTTACATCAAAATAAACACCACATTAATATCACTCTTCAAAAAAACGAAAAGAAATTCATTAAAATTATGTCACTGCAAGACACTAAAAACTAAAGAGAAAAGTAACAACTATACTAGGCAAAATTCTAAAATAAGAAATCTTATAACAAAAAGTTTCACCACAAATCTCTCTCTGTGAATACTTTCAATACAAACTGTGGACAACCACGCATTTGGCAAATTATTTAAAAATATCACACTTGGAAAAAAATCAACAGTCTTTTTTTGTAGTGTTTAAACTTTTTGCCATAAAACTGACTCCATATTATGCGCGAACTAAACTAAGCAAGGCACAAGTGAAACGCTGCCTGATATTTGTGGCTATACTTGAACATTTCCTTGCTCCTTTTCGCGTTGTCGGACTGCAACAGCTGTCTCGACCAATAGATATAAACATTTGAACTTATCTTTATCTTCTTCATCATTATTGCTGAGTGGGTCAGCTTCTGCATGAAGAGGATTGATTTGATGCGCTGGCATTACTTGCACTTTTGGAGTTGCAAGAGGATGGGGAAGTTGAGGCAAGTGCGATAATTGAGGATGAGAGGCATTCCAATACTGATTCGTTGTAATTTGATTTTCTTCTGGAGGACTGTAAAATAAAATCGATAAAAATTATGAAATTTGCTTTATAAGCTATAATATTAACCCTCTTTTCATTGGATAAGCAGAATCCTTTGGAACTCCGTATCTGATGACTGTCTGCCATGGATTAAATTTCTCTTCTTCACTAGGACTTGAACTTTCATATTCATTCGGACTATCTTCTTCTGACCGATACATGAGATTCATTGAGTCGTCATAATCATGATCTAAACGGATTCGTTTCCCTCCAACTGTTGCCATTTCCTCATCCCATTGGGCACGACTCTGATCAACACCCATTGAACTTGAATTCGTCAGTTTTTTGCCTCTGCGAGATATGGTGTAATGAAGCGGATCGTGTCCTTCCCTTCTTATCATCTCCGGGAGAATTCGGCGACGAGCGTTAATAAACCAATTACACACTTGTAAAACGGTTAAATTAGCTTCTTGAGACAAAGTCATTTTTTCGGCGTCACTTGGATAAGCATTGTATCTGTGGAAGATGGAGAATTATAAAATAACTGAACAAGTAAAAGGCACTCAACATTTTCAAAACCATTTATAATAACGTGGGAGAATCCACATCAACAAAAGATGGCGTTGTTTGGAAGTAAACAATGTTCCCATACCTCCCACTTATTTTAGGTTTAAATTGAAATAGTGTACCGTCTTGAACCAATAAAAATTAAAAATTAACTGGACAACTACAAACCAACCCCCAAAATCAAAATAAAGACGTAATTTTTATATAGAAAAAAAGTCTAAATATTTTTGTTACCAATTTATCTTTTTCTAATGACCTCCAACTCACCTATGCTCATACAACCATCTCTTTAGTATCTTCACCGAGTGTTTAGGTAAATTACCCCTCCGTTTTCGAGTAGGTTCAACCGAAAGATTTGTCAAATTAGCAATTTGCATGAGCTGATGGTGGTCTTCTTGCTCAGATCCAGACTCATTTTCATCAGTGCTACTGCTGGACTGAAATCTTTCACGATCTGTAACAAATTCCGTCATTTTGAATGATATAAAATCAAAAAAATTGATGAAAAGTATTGAACGAAATTAAATCGCGTTTGAAGATGCAAATTTTAAACATAAACAAAATAACAAGTGAAAAAGATGACAGTTGAATTTCTAAGTCAACTTTTGGCATTTGCCGCGCTCCGAGCACGTTTTATGTATGACAACTTTCCACAGTTACTCACATTGTTCGGGAAGTAATGTTTCGGTCATTGTTTGACTCCAATTCAAGTTTACGTTCCAATATAAGATTTATTAAAAAATCACTGCTAAAAAACGTTCTTAAACAGTTTTTTGAACAAAACATACAAACACGTTTGAGTGACAACTGAAAGTGACAATTGACAGAAGCGAAACAAACGCTGTAAACAATAGTACGTGATCAATTTGTACGCAGGCTCCACAACCTAATTTAAACAATTTTATTTGAAAGTAAATATATATTTTCAACTTAGAATTGCTTTTTCACATTACAAACAAATTAACAATTGAACATAAAATTTAGAATAATTATTTATCGCCACTGGTTTCTGATAAAAACAAAAGGTTTATACCGCAACAACAGTAAAAGTTATTTTTGAATGATATTTGCAAGAGCTTTATTTTAGGCAAATAAAAATAACCTAATTTCGTCCATTGATATTCTTATTCGTCGCGACGGTTGTGCAATTTCCACATTCTTAACTGATCGCCTCCTACATTTAGCTTGTAATGACACCAATGGCGACCTCGTGGTCGCTTAATAAACCATGCCGCTGATTAAAATTACCTAATTACCAATTCACTTGCATGCCATTTAAAACCGGAGAGTCATTTAAAGAATGAAAATTTAAAAAGTTACATATTCATTCAGGAAAAGCTATATTCTACTGTACTTACGGACTTTCATTCTCTTAGATGACAGAATGTCAAATCAAAACATAAATTTACGTAACACTTCAATGTATTTTTTTAACCACACTTGCGATCGTTTAGCACGTAGAGTCTCAGTTAGTTTTTTTTTTAAGAACAAACACTATGAGAATACCTAGTTACGGCACGTTTTTGTGCAAGAAATGACATTCAAAAATTTATCCGAGAAATAAAATTGCTGACAGCAATAGCAGAGAATCTTAAATGGTTGTATCAATAATATAAATACACACTTTCATAAAAAATCAACAACCGGGCGAAATAATGATGTTTTTTCAATGATTAGTAAAAAATGTCACAATTTTAATGTCACGCGTGCTTCGTGATGACAGTTTATATGGCGGTCAAAATGATGGTTGTGTGACAGACGCAGTCGGGAAAAATTCAATGGCGCCTAATTTGAATTATAGACAAACTGGTTCTATAGGAAAATGAAATACTAGACTGTTAGACAAAGAGTACCCATTAGAAGATCTTGACTTTAATCACGGTCAATAAACTAAAATTTGTTTTGTATCTGCAGATTGCTCAACCCTGACCTTGCCATTAACTGAAGACTGCTTCAGGATGTGAAAAAATTTTCAAAATGAACTTGTGAAATTTTATTTGTAGTTAATAGCATAATTGTAATTCTATTTATTTATTTAAAGAACTGTATGTTTAGTTGCCTAGCTAATGACGAAAAATAGAGCTGAGGAACAAAGTACCAACAACTTCTTATCGGATATGTGGAATAAAACTCAAAAGAACTGATAAAACCTTTAGTTCTTACTTTGAAATTACATTAAAAAACCAATATTTATAATATTTTCCTTAAGTCTACAGGAAAAACAGATAGGAAACAGTTGAAATATAAATAAGAAACATCCGCTTAACAACAGGATCCAGAAAACAGACAATTTCATAACGTATATATATAAAATACAACAAATAAAAAACATGTCGTTAACACTACTTCCTGTAATCGTTTTCTTGACAATCTCGCTTCAGATGTCCGCGCTTGTGGCATAAGTAACAGATTTTAGTGTTTTCTGGGCAATTCCTGGAAATATGTCCTGGCCTTTGACAATTATGACACGTTTCGTTCGTTACACCACCACCTTCAGGACAACTTCTAGCAATGTGGCCGGGTTTTCCGCATTTATAGCAGGACGGCATATCTGGACTCTGAAGACAGTTTTTAGCAAAATGACCTTCTCCATCACAACGATAACAGCGCGAATCTTCTTTACAATCACGGGCATAGTGACCTATCTTGTTGCATTTGTGGCATTTTTCTCGGTTTCTATTAAAGCCGCGACCTCCATCACGACCGCCCGGTTGCGAACATTCGCGCGCAAAGTGACCTGGTTGATTGCATTTGTAGCATATACTTCCAGAATTCATTGTTTCCTAAAAAAAAAAAAATAATTATAATTAAAGTTTTACAACCAAGATGCAGTAAAAATTTACGAGAAAATCAAAGCTAATATTTAACACAGGTAAGATCAATCTTAAATGTAAACGTGTCAACAAAAAGCAAATTTTCGAAAATCAGAAAATTATAACACTGCTTAGATTAGATAACCGATCATTTTATTTATAAAACTATAAACAAACATCTAAGTATTTCAAAAATTGGATTTTCTGGCGTCTGATGAAATTTAAATAATAAAAATTAACCGAAAAGCTACCAAAAATTATATAAAACAATGGATACTCAACTTCAGGTATATTAACAATTGCTATGTTTTTTAAACTCTCTATAGTATTTTAGATACTATAAGAAAACAGTTTTGAATAATAATTACTTGTTGAATGATTTATTTAGGAAGTAAAAATTTATACCAAAATTGAAACGTAGTCAAATCAAGAATTTATGCTTTCGTAGTAAATTCAAGGTTAATATTCAATTATAGGTACGCTTGTGCTTTCAACTTTTAATTCATTACTGAATAGTTGTTAAAAATTGAATATATAAAAATGTATTGAAGATATTTTTAATAACAAAAAATAAATTTATGAATCAAATTCTCTTATTAGTTTTAGATAAAATCCTCAATCTATTTTACAGTATTCCTAATCATGTTAAAACAATTTACCTAAAACATTGAAGTGGTTTCAAATTCATGCGTTATTAAGCCAATAATGAAACACTCACGATTTTTTACCGATATATCCAACAGTTGAAATCTAACATGTGTATGTATAAGAAGGAAAATTTATTAATTAGTCGATTACAGTTAACATTCACTCAAGTTGTATTCTACTGAGTTCAACCAACTGTTGAACCAGACAAGTTTAAAATATTGGATAGTACTACTTTCATTTTAATAATCTGTGAAGTGTGACCTTGTCTCTGAAATAAATATGTAATTGTCAACATTTTCATCCTCGAAAAATATAAAAAATGTAAATGAATAAATAAGCGCTAGTTTATTAATGCAGGTTCCATATTAAATCCAAAACTCGAATGTCCATGAATAAAAGAGATAAAAATCCGACAAAAATTAGTAAAGCAGTTTCTATTATTAACTGTAAGCAAAAAATTTAGAAACTACCAACAGGATTGGTGATGCTCTGGAAATTTATACCTAAAACATTTATTTCATGAAAGTGGATGATAAATCTTTAAATTTTGTTTTATATTGATCCGAATCATCTTGGAAATACGAAAATAACACTGAGAGGTATAATCATTGATTTAAGAACGTAACAAAGACCTGTTTTTGTTGCCCCTAATTAACTGCTGATACACTTGACCCTGTAAAAGCAGCGGTTTTAGGAAACTACTTAGAACATATAATCATTCAAGATAGGTACAATAGGTACCTATTTTTTAGAGAAAAATTTATAAAAAAAAGGCACTTCTGTCAAGAAGAACCAGTGGTATACCTATTGACTTATTGATGACGTTCGCATTTTTTATGGAAATTTCTACAAAATTATAAAAGTGTAAAAAATATAAATATATAATCTAACATCTAACCTCATTATAGTACGGTGGTTGGAGTTTTACGTAAACGCTTTATAACAAATCAAAAAATAATTATCAACCTATGGTTCTACATTTCACATTTTGAATAAAATTGGTTTTTCTATTTCAATTATATTCTGAATAATTGATAGAATTTGTTGGATAATCGAAAAATAATGTTTAGTCCACGTGTATGCTATAGTTCGTTCTTAGACAATAAACATTCACTGTAACAAAGAGAGAAAGAGTTCTCACCTTTTTGGCAATTGTTCAAGTCGTCAGATACGTGAAGACGTCCGTGTGAAAAGTTAATAGTTTGATTTCACTCAGGCTTTGCCACATTCGAGTCAAATATGTTGTATAAAAGCAAAACACTTGGAAAATATGTAACAGGACGAGAACCGGTACTGCGCGCATTAAAAGCCAGATTAGTGTTCTGAGCATTTTTCTGCGCACTAGTCACTATCCTTTCCGGCTAAATGCGAGCGCCAAATTGGAATTTTTTAAGGATAATGAGATTTGCTGGAAAAGAAAGTCTAAGTTGTCAGATTTGACATATATTTTATAATAGTGGTTCACTGTGATTTTTGATAAAATTTTGTTATTGGTCATATTTTTAGGACTTTTTATTTTTATACTCAAAATCCAAAAATACTGACTTATCCAGATGTATTTTAGACCAAGTATTGATCAATGGCGTTATAACAGTTAAATTTGTAAAAAAATGGTTATCGGGTTTAAACAACAAAAAAAACTAAGCTACACTTTAAGTCATTTGCGTTATTTGTGAGGTTTATGAATCCAAACTTAACCTCACTAACATGAAGAAGCTCCTAGTTTTATTTTCAAGTTTTTTTGTAATATTCAATGAAACTAGTCAAATTAGTGCTCAGGTAGTCTAAACTTTCTTATAAAAATGATTAGGTCTTATTTTTAGTTGGACTTCCAATTTCCAAAAAATGGCCATACAAACAATTGGGCGGTTCTAGTGGATACCAGTCGGTTTTGGTTCAATTACCGACACGTAGCTAATGTACTTTCAATATATCGGAGTGTTAAAAGACTTGGAATTCCAGACAGTCAAATTATTTTAATGATAGCTGATGATATGGCTTGTAATCCTAGAAATCCACGTCCTGCTACAGTTTTTAATAACGCTAATCAACACATAAATGTGTATGGAGATGACGTAGAAGTTGATTATAGAGGATATGAGGTAGCTTTCTAATTTATTGTTTACTTTACTCATTTTAATGATTCTAGGTAACTGTTGAAAATTTTGTGAGACTCCTAACAGGAAGGCTACCACCAGGTACGCCTAGATCTAAACAGCTCCTCACTGACGAAGGGAGCAATGTTTTAATTTATTTAACAGGACACGGTGGGGATGGGTTTTTGAAGTTCCAAGATTCAGAAGAAATTACTAGTCAGGAGATGGCGGATGCGTTAGAACAAATGTGGCAAAAACAAAGGTTTATCTCTTTTCTTTTTGAATAATATTCATTATCATATTTTAAGGTATCATGAAATTTTCTTTATGATTGACACTTGCCAAGCCGCTTCAATGTATGAACGTTTTTATTCACCAAATATTTTAGCTGTTGGTAGCAGCCTAGTTGGAGAAGATTCACTATCAGTTAGTTGAAAATTATTTCAGTTATATATTATTTCTAATATATCTTATTTTAGCATCATGTTGATCCTGCAATTGGAGTATACATCATCGATCGTTACACTTATTACGCTCTGGAATTTTTAGAAAATGTTGATCAGCATACAAACAAAACTATGGGGGAATTTGTAAATAATTCTTTTTCTATATTTATTCCATTACCATTTTTTTTTTAGCTGAATGTGTGTCCTAAACGAGTGTGCATTTCAACAGTTGGCGTTCGGAGGGATTTATTCAGACGAAACCCTCACTCTGTCCCAATAACAGATTTTTTCGGATCTGTACGCCCAATAGAAATAATCAATAATGTTACTCTTCTATCGCTAACTCCAACTAAAAATAAATACAAATCGACTACTACACCAAAAAAGTATAGATACGTTCCGCCGTTAGTTAATTTTAATTCATTGATTTAATGTCTTGTAGTTAATAAAAAATTCAAGTCATTTTTATTTTGAATTTATGCCGCTGTTGTTTATGATTTATGGCCATTTAGTGTCAAATCAAAATTCCCTATGGTTTATGTGTGACATGCCAGGTTGTCAACAAGTCAACCAATGGGAAATGGCCGTCTCAAAAACCAAGTAACCTCTGATTCTGTGTATGCGTGTCATGTTTTTGATTGTCAAAAATGGTTCAAGCCGGTTCGAAGAAATCACAAATACCGAAAATAAATAGTAAATCAGGGATAAATAGTTTAATCATTTTCGTTGTTCTTCTCCTAGCATGGGTAGCCGGCTTTTCTTCAAGACTCTTTGCGGTTATTAGATTTGAAAGTATAATTCATGAATTTGATCCATGGTAAGGCATTTGTTCACTGATGTGTTTTATCATAAATTATAAACATTTTTGGTTGTAGGTTTAATTATAGAGCTACAGCCTATATGGTAAAGCATGGGTTTTATAACTTTTTGAATTGGTTTGATGAAAGAGCATGGTATCCCTTGGGCCGCATTGTGGGAGGTACGGTCTATCCCGGCCTCATGATAACTTCAGGAAGCATACATTACATATTACATTTACTGAATATAAATGTACATATACGTGACATCTGTGTGTTTCTGGCACCAATATTCAGGTATATTATCTCATAAGTTATAATTTTTTTATTTAATTTTGTATTTTTAGTGGTTTAACAGCCATTTCTACATACTTCCTGACCAAAGAATTGTGGTCGGCAGGTGCTGGTCTTTTCGCTGCTTGTTTTATTGCCATTGTGCCTGGTTACATCAGTCGTTCTGTCGCTGGAAGTTATGACAATGAGGGAATTGCTATTTTTGCTCTTCAGTTCACTTATTTTCTTTGGATCAAATCTGTTAAGACTGGATCAGTTTTCTGGGCAGTTGCCGCTGCTCTCTCCTATTTCTACATGGTGAGTTGATTATTGAATTCTATAAATTTAAAATATTTATTTTCTTTAACGCTGCGAATTTTTAAGAAAACAATCATTTTTTAATCTACGATAATAAACAGATTTTTATGTGCTTCATAAATTTCTACAATTTTGTTATCAAACATTGCAATACAACTAGAGTTGTTTATATCATAAGCATACTTGAAACAACTTTTTTGAAAGTTTACTATTGAATTAAGTTTATAATTTAAAAATGTTGTAGGTTTCCGCATGGGGCGGCTACGTTTTTATCATCAACTTGATCCCTCTTCATGTCTTTGTGTTATTGTTGATGGGACGATTTTCCAATAGACTTTTTACCAGTTATACTGTCTTCTATATTCTTGGGTTAATATTATCCATGCAAATACCATTTGTAGGGTTTCAGCCCATTAGAACTAGCGAACATATGGCCGCTTCTGGTAAAATTTATGACTAAAAATATTTGACAATATACAATTAAAAATTTTACAGGTGTCTTTGCGTTAATGTTTGCTGTTGCATGTTTGAAATATTTGCAATCGATGATGTCCAAATCAGAGTTTAAATCTTTAGTTATTTTTGGTGGATTAATTTCTGCAGCTGTTGTTTTTTTGACTGTTGTTGGATTGACTTACGCCGGATATATAGCTCCATGGAGTGGAAGGTAATAAAATTATTTCTCAAATATTTGGAATTAAAATATTTTATAGATTTTATTCATTATGGGATACCGGATATGCGAAAATACATATCCCCATCATTGCATCAGTTTCTGAACATCAACCAACAACTTGGTTTTCTTTCTTTTTTGATTTACATATTTTAGTGGCTACTTTTCCTGCCGGTTTGTGGTACTGTATTAAAAACGTGAATGATGAGAGAGTTTTTGGTAAGTAAATTATTTATTAAACCTTGAGTAATTTAGCAAATTTTTATTAATTTTAGTAATATTGTACGCTCTAAGTGCTGTATACTTTGCTGGTGTGATGGTACGTTTGATGCTGACTTTAACACCTGTTGTATGCATCTTGAGTGGTATTGCATTTTCTGGTCTTTTGGAGTTGTTCTTACGTGAAGACGATACCCCTCGAAGTGAAGAAAGTGAAGATGAAGATCAGTCGCCACCTAATAGCAGAAGATTGTATGATAAGGTATTACGCTAATGGCTTTATTTCATTATAAATAGTTTTATATTTTATTTGATTAGGCTGTTGCCGGACGTGTGCCAAAAATGAAGCATGAGCAGACTAAAGAATCCGATGGAATCGGACCTAATATTCGTAGTATCGTTACAGTTGTAATAATGTTATTACTTATGTTATTTGCTGTACATTGTACTTGGGTTACTAGTAACGCATATTCAAGTCCAAGCATTGTTCTAGCTTCTTATAGTGGTGATGGATCCAGACAGATTTTGGACGATTTTAGGGAAGCTTATTTCTGGTTATCTCAAAACACAGCCGATGAAGCTAGAGTGATGAGCTGGTAATTCTATATTCTACTTTTGTGTTGGTGTTGATGAATGTTTAATGATTAGGTGGGATTATGGATACCAAATAGCCGGTATGGCTAATAGGACTACACTTGTGGATAACAATACTTGGAATAATAGTCACATTGCATTGGTTGGCAAAGCAATGTCGTCCAATGAAACAGCCGCGTACGAAATTATGACAGCTTTGGATGTTGATTACGTTTTGGTTATTTTTGGTGGAGTAATTGGGTATTCTGGTGACGATATTAATAAATTTTTATGGATGGTGAGAATTGCAGAAGGAGAGCACCCAAAAGACATCAGAGTAAGTGTCTTAGTATTACTAATTTAAATCATTAAACAAATTCATGTATAGGAAAGTGACTATTTCACGGAACATGGAGAATTTAGAGTAGATGCAGAAGGAGCTCCAACTCTTTTGAATTCTTTAATGTACAAATTGAGTTATTACCGATTTGGAGAATTGAAATTGGATTATAGAACTCCAGCAGGTTATGATCGTACTCGCAACGCTATCATCGGTAATAAAGATTTCCAACTCACTTACTTAGAAGAAGCATACACTACGGAACATTGGCTAGTGCGGATATACAGGTAATTTCTTGTAAGTTCAAATCTACTATAACTAATTATGTGTAATACAGGGTGAAAAAACCTGATGAGTTCAATCGCCCACGAATTCCCGTTGCCAACAGGGTGGTAAAATCACAAAATTTTGTCTCGAAAAAGGTAAACTTTAATATTTGCTAGGATTGTTTTTCAACTTCTTTTTTAACAGAGCACCAAACGTAAAAAGGGTACAATAAAGAATAAGCCTGTAATAGTAAAAGGTAAGAGACTGTCAACAAAACAAACGAAGTAGTGTGCAGAAGATTAATAAAAAATTCAATTGTTGTTAGTTAATGTTTAAATATCACGTTTGGTTGAACGTAAATTTTTGTTACTGTATGAAATATTTTAGTTAAAATGTTCGAAATGATTTTCTTCTGCAGTGTAATTGAGAGAACGTGTTTTCACTATGTGATAATTGTGTAAAAATGAAGGTAATAAAATCTTTTTGCACTATAGCTGTTTTATCCATATTAAACTGCTTTTTCTAAATTGTATTTTTTTTTATTAACATGTTTATTCTAAGAATATGTACAGCTTCAAACGTTACATGTAAACAACTTAAGAAACTATCTATTCTTCTGTTACACGTATATTTAGTAATGTTTTAACAATGAAGTTACAAATTGGTTGTTGATATTATGAGATTATTATTTATATTATTAATTGATATACAAAAAGGCCATCTTCATAATACACCTTTAAAGCATTCTATTTTATTTAAATCGTATTTATTGCAGTGTTGAATGGAAGATTTGCAATATAAAATATAATTCCAAATTCACTTTTTACAAGATCAATTTTTATTCACAACATGGTCTACAAAATACTATCTAAAATTATTGTACAAAATCCATAATTACAGTTTCCAATGAAAACATTGAAGTAAAATGTAGAGCAACACTTGTTTTTTTAAGTTTCACAAAATACTATTTTACATTTTCCAATCACATTATAATTACAACTAATACAGGATTTTTTTTAATAAAAACCGTAACTACAGGGTACCATTACGTTTCCTTTTCTAATTGTTATCTAAAATACAAATAAACTTGTATAAAAATAATATAAATAGTACCAAAGTAAAATGAAGTTTTGTTTAGAAATAAATAAAAAATAAATAACACTTTACTTGATTATAAACAACTCAGTATATGCGTTACTGTTTAAAGTAACTGAATACGCACTACTGTACAATTCTTATGGGGAAAAATTTAACCTTACATCACTCCTAAGACATTTTCAATTGTATGTAAAAAATAAAATAATTCAAGCCTTTAATTGCACAAGTAATAACTGGTATAACTGGTCAATGCGTAAAAAAAGTTTAGTGATGTTTAATCATATATCGAGTTGTTTTTGCAAAAATTTAGAATGTCTGCAGCTTTTCTAAATTAACAGCTAAAATACTATTCAGTCTTCAACTATAAATTGAAATAATCGGGAACTCTATAAAGAAATTTTGATTATTTTTTTTTTTAGATGTTTCCGTAGCGTCCATAGGTACATAATAAGCGTTTTTATCTTTAATGTAAATGAAAATAAAGCGAAATAAAAAAACGTAAAAACCACAGATCAATTTCTGCCATGAGCGATCCTAAAAGCTACTATGTACAAAATATAGTGGGTTTATACCAGTTATTATACTTAATTACTGTAGATTGTACTGTCAAGGTGAAATGTTCAAAAAACGCAATCGAATTTTCTATTAAGAATGAGATTGTGGTTCAACAGGCAAGAGAAAGGACGAGGTTTGTGCTACCATACTATCACCACATGGAGTATAACCATTATGAAACACATCAGGAATTTGAACCAGAGATTCAGCTAATGTGTGTTCATCTAATAATGAATCTAAAAGACCCTGGGACTGACTTAACTTTTCTAAAGATTTCACATCATTATCAACAGCGGCTAATGCTTTTTCCAATTCTTCAGCTTCTTCTCTTGATGGCTCGTATTCGCCATTTCGATTAACTAAAATTTATCATTTATTAGGAAACTTTATTATTCTATCATTTACCTGTGAAGAAGTCGCTGAATTCATCGACTTGAATTGTACTAAGTACGGTACTTATATCCGTTTCTTCCAATAAATGGGAAGCTTGAGTTTCTAAAACTTGTTCCAAACCGTCGGATTCATTTAGTCCCAAGACTTGATCAACCATGTGCATATCCTCTTCCAGCTCGGGAGAATTTTGATGCACAATTTCACCAACATCTGCAAGATAATTGATCATTATCATGAAATAAAAGGACAGAAATTGTAATTGTTTCCCAAAGCATCTAATAAAATGAATCGAACTTAAAAATAGGCAAATAATATGAATTTTTTTATTTAAGTTAATATATACTTGGATGGATTTATAATAATAAAAAAATATATGTTTTAAGTCTGTTTTAAATTCCTATTCATTTGTCATTGTTTAGTGTGGGGTATGATGAACATGAAATGTTTGTAATATTAAAAACAAAAAAAGTCAATTGTACTATCCCTACTCTATTTATGATTGAGAAACACTAAAACCACCAATCGTTGTGCTTCAAAAGTTAAACCAGACCCATGTAAAGCAGTTTTTAGAAATCCCCCTTTTTACCATAAAAAATTACACATTTATGCTGCTATTAAATTTTCCTTTTTACTTCCATTGATATCTGTTCCAGAAAACATCCATAAATTGAAAAGGTTTTCTGTGTACAAAAGATACAAAGGAACTGTTACCTTGAAAAAGAACTTTCTTTTATGCTTTAGTTGTTTTGTTCAAAAAAACATATTGTATGACATTGCTAAATATAATATGATCGTTGTACTTTCTTTGTAATTATTTCAATATTACTTGAATTACCATCACATTGAAAGCATTTTGAATAACTTTCTCTTTAGTAACGATTCACTAATAAATGTTTTGGATAAAATTTCCTTAGTTCATTTATAAAATTATTTGTATCGAAAACTCCATTTCCACCACGAAATATTTACCTGATGTAACAGGAATATTTATTATTGCACTTGGTGTCGTTGTTTCTGGTGTTTTCAAAGGTCTCTTTTTCTTTTTATTGCGTTTTTGTGGTCTAATCATAGCTGAAGGTTTAACTTTCTTCCTTAACTTCTTTGGTTTAGCTTCTTGGTACAATTTATAGTTATCCTAAATAAAATATATGTTAGATTATGTTTAAAATTTTATGGATAATTTTTACCCTTTTTCGGGCATGTTCAGGACAGAGGGGTAATTCATGTGTTATATCAAAAACAGGTACTGAACACTGAGTGTTGTCAGCAAACTTAGCTGTACAATAACCAAACAGCACTTGGTCTGTGTTTAACATAATGTGTAACGTACAATGCCTGGTACAAGGCAGTGCTGGCTGAGAACATTTTTCCACTTGACACACAATTGGAGCAACTAGTCTATCATAACCAGATTGATGCACATTTTTACTATTAGTTTTCAAATCACTATTTCTTGATACTTCAAGTAACTTATTGGGTTTGCCGACATTACTTCTCAATATTTGTTGTAGATGTCTCATGAACTCATGCCTGGTGATTTCTATTCGTTCCTCCCTTGATCTATCTTCCAATTTGAATTTCTTCAATTGGAAAAACATAAATTTGGGGAATTTATTAATTCAGAATAACTCACTTCAAGACTTGCACTAAACCAGTGGTGTTGATAATGGTTATAAAAATCTTCGATATTATCTATCCGCTGAAGAGTCTCATGGTGTGTTGCTCTAACATCTCCTGACTTCAATCTTGGCTTGATCACGACAGATTTGTGCGTTTTCGAATTGTCTTCACTTAAACCTTAAATATTTCATTAGTTATTCATTTCTAAACCCCAAGTGTTCTATCACTAACCTATAATACTGGGACTAATAATTTTTGTTTCAATCTCGTCTTCATCAAACTCAATTTTCACCTTAGTATCAGCATCACTGTTATAATGTATAGGTGAGTTTGAGTAACTCGTAGAGTTTTTAATAAATGTTGGTTCCAAGTTTTTATCAACATTATTGTGTACATCTTTAGTCCCTAATGATTTCACTAACTTAGAATAATTTGTTTGACCTATACCTCTAGTTTTAATTATGGATGATGGTGGAACTAAACCGTTACACCTGAAACAAATTAAAAGCAACAGTGATCTTTTACAAATCTTCTAAACAAGTTATCAACAATAGTAGAACATAAACTGTTCCATACAAATGCCGAAAATATCTACTGGTGTCAACAGCTCAGAGGAGACTTCTAATGAACTACTTTGTTCTTAATTTATATCAAATAGTGTACCTTTGATTTCCTTTAATCCCTGAATTGAACATCTTACGGTCTTTAAGTGAAATAGCAACTAGTTATATACATTTTCCTAGTAGTACAATTCACATTAATGTTTTGTCATTGAACTTCCTAATGTTTCCATAAACGAAATAAAAACAGCATCCAATCTAAAAAATATATATATCTGTTAACATTACTTATATATGATATCAAGTGTTAATTTAATTTACCACAACATAATCAGCTTATTTAGTAACAGTTTACTTGACAGGTCATATAAGGTTATGACTCCAAAAAAAAGTTACATAAATGCACGTAAAAAGCATCTACTTAATTAAAATATATTTAATAAAAAAATATTAATAAGTTTCTTACGAAATAAAAAATTAATTAGAGAGGATTGCTGTAAAAATTGTAATAAACTTTAATATGTTTTGTTTGACAAATGACAAAAACTATAAAAAGCAGAATTACCAATCTGTTGCCAACATTAGAATGTTTTTGTTACGTTCCCCTTGATTTTTCAAATATTATTTGCAAAACACTTATAAATTTTGAATTTTTATGTAATTATTTATTAATTCTGTATTATATTATAAAAACAAAATAGATAATTAAAGTATAAAAACCATCAAAAAAATAAAAAAATATAGGCAACTAATAATACACAAGGTGTAAAAGAAGTTGCCAATCTATCAGAAAAATTTTACTGCGCCGTATTACCATTCTAAAAATAAAGATGTAATATTATTTACTTAATTGATCTTAAGCTAAATGCATTTTTTTTGCTTTCGAAACAGAATCAATACTTTTAAAATAGAAAAACGTTTTTGTTTTTATATAAAAGACAATAAAATGAAATTTCAACAGTTAACTGATAATAAGAATAGTGTAAGTTTGAGTTTATTATTAATGAAGTAGTCTTATCCGCTACATTGCTCTTGATTAGTTTTAATTATACAAGACTGAAGACTGCAATTCTCAATTTCCTCAAAATTACTTGCGCACTGACCTGTTTTTTATACTCAAGCAAGTTTGATGACAGAGATAAGAAATTCTTTAGACAAAGAATTCAGTCGATTTGGTAGTCGTTTCAGGAGACGAAGTCTGTTCAGTGTTTGGCGTAGATTTGCTTGAACTTGCGGTTATAGTCACAGGCAATGAGCTAGGATCTGAAGACGCTGTTGTTGTTTCTTCTACAGTCGATTTGGTAGTCGTTTCAGGAGATGAAGTCTGTTCAGTCTTCAGATTCTAGCTCATCGCCTGTGACTATAACCGCAAGCTCAAGCGAATCTACGCCAAACAATGAACAGACTTCATCTCCTGAAACGACTCCCAAATCGACTGTAGAAGAAACAACAACAGCATCTACAGATCCTAGCTCATCGCCTGTGACTATAACCGCAAGTTCAAGCGAATCTACGCCAAACACTGAACAGACTTCATCTCCTGAAACGACTCCCAAATCGACTGTAGAAGAAACAACAACAGCATCTACAGATCCTAGCTCATCGCCTGTGACTATAACCGCAAGTTCAAGCGAATCTACGCCAAACAATGAACAGACTTCATCTCCTGAAACGACTCCCAAATCGACTGAAGAAGAAACAACAACAGCGTCTACAGATTCTAGCTCATCGCCTGTGACTATAACCGCAAGTTCAAGCGAGTCTACGCCAAACACTAAACAGACTTCATCTCCTGAAACGACTCCCAAATCGACTGAAGAAGAAACAACAACAGCGTCTACAGAACCTAGCTCATCGCCTGTGACTATAACCGCAAGTTCAAGCGAATCTACGCCAAACACTGAACAGACTTCATCTACTAAAACGACTCCCAAATCGACTGTAGAAGAAACAACAACAGCGTCTTCAGATCCTAGCTCATCGCCTGTGACTATAACCGCAAGTTCAAGCGAGTCTACGCCAAACACTGAACAGACCTCATCTACTAAAACGACTCCCAAATCGACTGAAGAGGAAACAACAACAGCGTCTACAGATCCTAGCTTATTGCCTGTGACTAAAACCGCAAGCTCAAGCCAGTCTACGCCAAGCACTGAACAGACTTCATCTCCTGAAACGACTTCCAAATCGACTGGAGAAGAAACAACAACAGCATCTACAGATCCTAGCTCATCGCCTGTGACTATAACCGCAAGTTCAAGCGAATCTACGCCAAACACTGAACAGACTTCATCTCCTGAAACGACTCCCAAATCGACTGAAGAAGAAACAACAACAGCGTCTACAGATCCTAGCTCATCGCCTGTGACTATAACCGCAAGTTCAAGCGAATTTACGCCAAACACTGAACTGACTTCATCTCCTGAAACGACACCCAATTCGACTGTAGAAGAAACAACAACAGTGTCTTCAGATCCTAGCTCATCGCCTGTGACTATAACCTCGAGATCAAGCGAATCTACGCCAAACACTGAACAGACTTCATCTCCTGAAACGACTCCCAAATCGACTGTAGAAGAAACAACAACAGCATCTACAGATCCTAGCTCATCGCCTGTGACTATAACCGCAAGTTCAAGCGAATCTACGCCAAACAATGAACAGACTTCATCTCCTGAAACGACTCCCAAATCGACTGTAGAAGAAACAACAACAGCATCTACAGATCCTAGCTCATCGCCTGTGACTATAACCGCAAGTTCAAGCGAATCTACGCCAAACAATGAACAGACTTCATCTCCTGAAACGACTCCCAAATCGACTGTAGAAGAAACAACAACAGCATCTACAGATCCTAGCTCATCGCCTGTGACTATAACCGCAAGTACAAGCGAGTCTACGCCAAACACTGTACAGACTTCATCTCCTGAAACGACTCCCAAATCGACTGAAGAAGAAACAACAAAAGCGTCTTCAGATCCTAGCTCATCGCCTGTGACTATAACCGCAAGTACAAGCGAGTCTACGCCAAACACTGAACAGACTTCATCTCCTGAAACGACTCCCAAATCGACTGAAGAAGAAACAACAACAGCGTCTACAGATCCTAGCTCATCGCCTGTGACTATAACCGCAAGTTCAAGCGAATCTACGCCAAACACTGAACTGACTTCATCTCCTGAAACGACTCCCAAATCGACTGAAGAAGAAACAACAACAGCGTCTACAGATCCTAGCTCATCGCCTGTGACTATAACCGCAAGTTCAAGCGAATCTACGCCAAACACTGAACTGACTTCATCTCCTGAAACGACTCCCAAATCGACTGAAGAAGAAACAACAACAGCGTCTACAGATCCTAGCTCATCGCCTGTGACTATAACCGCAAGTTCAAGCGAATCTACGCCAAACACTGAACAGACTTCATCTCCTGAAACGACTCCCAAATCGACTGAAGAAGAAACAACAACAGCGTCTACAGATCCTAGCTCATCGCCTGTGACTATAACCGCAAGTTCAAGCGAATTTACGCCAAACACTGAACTGACTTCATCTCCTGAAACGACACCCAATTCGACTGTAGAAGAAACAACAACAGTGTCTTCAGATCCTAGCTCATCGCCTGTGACTATAACCTCGAGATCAAGCGAATCTACGCCAAACACTGAACAGACTTCATCTCCTGAAACGACTCCCAAATCGACTGTAGAAGAAACAACAAAAGCGTCTTCAGATCCTAGCTCATCGCCTGTGACTATAACCGCAAGTACAAGCGAGTCTACGCCAAACACTGTACAGACTTCATCTCCTGAAACGACTCCCAAATCGACTGTAGAAGAAACAACAACAGCATCTACAGATCCTAGCTCATCGCCTGTGACTATAACCGCAAGTTCAAGCGAATCTACGCCAAACACTGAACAGACTTCATCTCCTGAAACGACTCCCAAATCGACTGTAGAAGAAACAACAACAGCATCTACAGATCCTAGCTCATCGCCTGTGACTATAACCGCAAGCTCAAGCGAATCTACGCCAAACAATGAACAGACTTCATCTCCTGAAACGACTCCCAAATCGACTGTAGAAGAAACAACAACAGCATCTACAGATCCTAGCTCATCGCCTGTGACTATAACCGCAAGTTCAAGCGAATCTACGCCAAACACTGAACAGACTTCATCTCCTGAAACGACTCCCAAATCGACTGTAGAAGAAACAACAACAGCATCTACAGATCCTAGCTCATCGCCTGTGACTATAACCGCAAGTTCAAGCGAATCTACGCCAAACAATGAACAGACTTCATCTCCTGAAACGACTCCCAAATCGACTGAAGAAGAAACAACAACAGCGTCTACAGATTCTAGCTCATCGCCTGTGACTATAACCGCAAGTTCAAGCGAGTCTACGCCAAACACTAAACAGACTTCATCTCCTGAAACGACTCCCAAATCGACTGAAGAAGAAACAACAACAGCGTCTACAGAACCTAGCTCATCGCCTGTGACTATAACCGCAAGTTCAAGCGAATCTACGCCAAACACTGAACAGACTTCATCTACTAAAACGACTCCCAAATCGACTGTAGAAGAAACAACAACAGCGTCTTCAGATCCTAGCTCATCGCCTGTGACTATAACCGCAAGTTCAAGCGAGTCTACGCCAAACACTGAACAGACCTCATCTACTAAAACGACTCCCAAATCGACTGAAGAGGAAACAACAACAGCGTCTACAGATCCTAGCTTATTGCCTGTGACTAAAACCGCAAGCTCAAGCCAGTCTACGCCAAGCACTGAACAGACTTCATCTCCTGAAACGACTTCCAAATCGACTGGAGAAGAAACAACAACAGCATCTACAGATCCTAGCTCATCGCCTGTGACTATAACCGCAAGTTCAAGCGAATCTACGCCAAACACTGAACAGACTTCATCTCCTGAAACGACTCCCAAATCGACTGAAGAAGAAACAACAACAGCGTCTACAGATCCTAGCTCATCGCCTGTGACTATAACCGCAAGTTCAAGCGAATTTACGCCAAACACTGAACTGACTTCATCTCCTGAAACGACACCCAATTCGACTGTAGAAGAAACAACAACAGTGTCTTCAGATCCTAGCTCATCGCCTGTGACTATAACCTCGAGATCAAGCGAATCTACGCCAAACACTGAACAGACTTCATCTCCTGAAACGACTCCCAAATCGACTGTAGAAGAAACAACAACAGCATCTACAGATCCTAGCTCATCGCCTGTGACTATAACCGCAAGTTCAAGCGAATCTACGCCAAACAATGAACAGACTTCATCTCCTGAAACGACTCCCAAATCGACTGTAGAAGAAACAACAACAGCATCTACAGATCCTAGCTCATCGCCTGTGACTATAACCGCAAGTTCAAGCGAATCTACGCCAAACAATGAACAGACTTCATCTCCTGAAACGACTCCCAAATCGACTGTAGAAGAAACAACAACAGCATCTACAGATCCTAGCTCATCGCCTGTGACTATAACCGCAAGTACAAGCGAGTCTACGCCAAACACTGTACAGACTTCATCTCCTGAAACGACTCCCAAATCGACTGAAGAAGAAACAACAAAAGCGTCTTCAGATCCTAGCTCATCGCCTGTGACTATAACCGCAAGTACAAGCGAGTCTACGCCAAACACTGAACAGACTTCATCTCCTGAAACGACTCCCAAATCGACTGAAGAAGAAACAACAACAGCGTCTACAGATCCTAGCTCATCGCCTGTGACTATAACCGCAAGTTCAAGCGAATCTACGCCAAACACTGAACTGACTTCATCTCCTGAAACGACTCCCAAATCGACTGAAGAAGAAACAACAACAGCGTCTACAGATCCTAGCTCATCGCCTGTGACTATAACCGCAAGTTCAAGCGAATCTACGCCAAACACTGAACAGACTTCATCTCCTGAAACGACTCCCAAATCGACTGAAGAAGAAACAACAACAGCGTCTACAGATCCTAGCTCATCGCCTGTGACTATAACCGCAAGTTCAAGCGAATTTACGCCAAACACTGAACTGACTTCATCTCCTGAAACGACACCCAATTCGACTGTAGAAGAAACAACAACAGTGTCTTCAGATCCTAGCTCATCGCCTGTGACTATAACCTCGAGATCAAGCGAATCTACGCCAAACACTGAACAGACTTCATCTCCTGAAACGACTCCCAAATCGACTGTAGAAGAAACAACAAAAGCGTCTTCAGATCCTAGCTCATCGCCTGTGACTATAACCGCAAGTACAAGCGAGTCTACGCCAAACACTGTACAGACTTCATCTCCTGAAACGACTCCCAAATCGACTGTAGAAGAAACAACAACAGCATCTACAGATCCTAGCTCATCGCCTGTGACTATAACCGCAAGTTCAAGCGAATCTACGCCAAACACTGAACAGACTTCATCTCCTGAAACGACTCCCAAATCGACTGTAGAAGAAACAACAACAGCATCTACAGATCCTAGCTCATCGCCTGTGACTATAACCGCAAGTTCAAGCGAATCTACGCCAAACAATGAACAGACTTCATCTCCTGAAACGACTCCCAAATCGACTGTAGAAGAAACAACAACAGCATCTACAGATCCTAGCTCATCGCCTGTGACTATAACCGCAAGTTCAAGCGAATCTACGCCAAACAATGAACAGACTTCATCTCCTGAAACGACTCCCAAATCGACTGAAGAAGAAACAACAACAGCGTCTACAGATTCTAGCTCATCGCCTGTGACTATAACCGCAAGTTCAAGCGAGTCTACGCCAAACACTAAACAGACTTCATCTCCTGAAACGACTCCCAAATCGACTGAAGAAGAAACAACAACAGCGTCTACAGAACCTAGCTCATCGCCTGTGACTATAACCTCGAGATCAAGCGAATCTACGCCAAACACTGAACAGACTTCATCTCCTGAAACGACTCCCAAATCGACTGTAGAAGAAACAACAACAGCATCTACAGATCCTAGCTCATCGCCTGTGACTATAACCGCAAGTTCAAGCGAATCTACGCCAAACAATGAACAGACTTCATCTCCTGAAACGACTCCCAAATCGACTGAAGAAGAAACAACAACAGCGTCTACAGATTCTAGCTCATCGCCTGTGACTATAACCGCAAGTTCAAGCGAGTCTACGCCAAACACTAAACAGACTTCATCTCCTGAAACGACTCCCAAATCGACTGAAGAAGAAACAACAACAGCGTCTACAGAACCTAGCTCATCGCCTGTGACTATAACCGCAAGTTCAAGCGAATCTACGCCAAACACTGAACAGACTTCATGTCCTGAAACGACTCCCAAATCGACTGTAGAAGAAACAACAACAGCGTCTTCAGATCCTAGCTCATCGCCTGTGACTATAACCGCAAGTTCAAGCGAATCTACCCCAAACACTGAACAGACTTCATCTACTAAAACGACTCCCAATTCGACTGTAGAAGAAACAACAACAGTGTCTTCAGATCCTAGCTCATCGCCTGTGACTATAACCTCGAGATCAAGCGAATCTACGCCAAACACTGAACAGACTTCATCTCCTGAAACGACTCCCAAATCGACTGTAGAAGAAACAACAAAAGCGTCTTCAGATCCTAGCTCATCGCCTGTGACTATAACCGCAAGTACAAGCGAGTCTACGCCAAACACTGTACAGACTTCATCTCCTGAAACGACTCCCAAATCGACTGTAGAAGAAACAACAACAGCATCTACAGATCCTAGCTCATCGCCTGTGACTATAACCGCAAGTTCAAGCGAATCTACGCCAAACACTGAACAGACTTCATCTCCTGAAACGACTCCCAAATCGACTGTAGAAGAAACAACAACAGCATCTACAGATCCTAGGTCATCGCCTGTGACTATAACCGCAAGTTCAAGCGAATCTACGCCAAACAATGAACAGACTTCATCTCCTGAAACGACTCCCAAATCGACTGTAGAAGAAACAACAACAGCATCTACAGATCCTAGCTCATCGCCTGTGACTATAACCGCAATTTCATGCGAATCTACGCCAAACACTGAACCGACTTCATCTCCTGAAACGACTCCCAAATCGACTGTAGAAGAAACAACAATAGTATCTACAGATCCTAGCTCATCGCCTGTGACTATAACCGCAAGTTCAAGCGAGTCTACGCCAAACACTAAACAGACTTCATCTCCTGAAACGACTCCCAAATCGACTGAAGAAGAAACAACAACAGCGTCTACAGAACCTAGCTCATCGCCTGTGACTATAACCTCGAGATCAAGCGAATCTACGCCAAACACTGAACAGACTTCATCTCCTGAAACGACTCCCAAATCGACTGAAGAAGAAACAACAATAGCATCTATTGATCCTAGCTCATAACCGCAAGTTCAAGCGAATCTACGCCAAACACTGAACCGACTTCATCTCCTGAAACGACTCCCAAATCGACTGAAGAAGAAACAACAATAGCATCTACAGATCCTAGCTCATCGCCTGTGACTATAACCGCAAGTTCAAGCGAATCTACGCCAAACACTGAACCGACTTCATCTCCTGAAACGACTCCCAAATCGACAGAAGAAGAAACAACAATAGCATCTACAGATCCTAGCTCATCGCCTGTGACTATAACCGCAAGTTCAAGCGAATCTACGCCAAACACTGAACAGACTTCATCTCCTGAAACGACTCCCAAATCGATGGAGGAAGAAACAACAATAGCATCTACAGTTCCTAGCTCATAGCCTGTGACTATAACCGCAAGTTCAAGCGAATCTACGCCAAACACTGAACAGACTTCATCTCCTGAAATGACTCCCAAATCGACTGAAGAAGAAACAACAACAGCGTCTTCAGATCCTAGCTCATCGCCTGTGAATATAACCGCAAGTTCAAGCGAATCTACGCCAAACACTGAACCGACTTCATCTCCTGAAACGACTCCCAAATCGACTGAAGAAGAAAAAACAACAGCGTCTTCAGATCCTAGCTCATCGCCTGTGACTATAACCGCAATTTCATGCGAATCTACGCCAAACACTGAACCGACTTCATCTCCAGAAACGACTCCCAAATCGACTGTAGAAGAAACAACAATAGTATCTACAGATCCTAGCTCATCGCCTGTGACTATAACCGCAAGTTCAAGCGAATCTACGCCAAACACTGAACCGAATTCATCTCCTGAAACGACTCCCAAATCGACTGAAGAAGAAACAACAATAGCATCTACAGATCCTAGCTCATCGCCTGTGACTATAACCGCAAGTTCATGCGAATCTACGCCCAACACTGAACAGACTTCATCTCCTGAAACGACTCCCAAATCGACTGTAGAAGAAACAACAACAGCGTCTTCAGATCCTAGCTCATCGCCTGTGACTATAACCGCAAGTTCAAGCGAATCTACGCCAAACACTGAACCGACTTCATCTCCTGAAACGACTCCCAAATCGACTGAAGAAGAAACAACAATAGCATCTATTGATCCTAGCTCATAACCGCAAGTTCAAGCGAATCTACGCCAAACACTGAACAGACTTCATCTCCTGAAATGACTCCCAAATCGACTGAAGAAGAAACAACAATAGCATCTACAGATCCTAGCTCATCGCCTGTGACTATAACCGCAAGTTCAAGCGAATCTACGCCAAACACTGAACCGACTTCATCTCCTGAAACGACTCCCAAATCGACAGAAGAAGAAACAACAATAGCATCTACAGATCCTAGCTCAACGCCTGTGACTATAACCGCAAGTTCAAGCGAATCTACGCCAAACACTGAACAGACTTCATCTCCTGAAACGACTCCCAAATCGATGGAGGAAGAAACAACAATAGCATCTACAGTTCCTAGCTCATAGCCTGTGACTATAACCGCAAGTTCAAGCGAATCTACGCCAAACACTGAACAGACTTCATCTCCTGAAATGACTCCCAAATCGACTGAAGAAGAAACAACAACAGCGTCTTCAGATCCTAGCTCATAACCGCAAGTTCAAGCGAATCTACGCCAAACACTGAACAGACTTTATCTCCTGAAGTGACTCCCAAATCGACTGAAGAAGAAACAACAATAGCATCTACAGATCCTAGCTCATCGCCTGTGACTATAACCGCAAGTTCAAGCGAATCTACGCGAAACACTGAACAGACTTCATATCCTGAAACGACTCCCAAATCGACTGAAGAAGAAACAACAATAGCATCTACAGATCCTAGCTCATCGCCTGTGACTATAACCGCAAGTTCAAGCGAATCTACGCCAAACACTGAACCGACTTCATCTCCTGAAACGACTCCCAAATCGACTGAAGAAGAAACAACAATAGCATCTACAGATCCTAGCTCATCGCCTGTGACTATAACCGCAAGTTCAAGCGAATCTACGCCAAACACTGAACCGAATTCATCTCCTGAAACGACTCCCAAATCGACAGAAGAAGAAACAACAATAGCATCTACAGATCCTAGCTCATCGCCTGTGACTATAACCGCAAGTTCAAGCGAATCTACGCCAAACACTGAACAGACTTCATCTCCTGAAACGACTCCCAAATCGATGGAGGAAGAAACAACAATAGCATCTACAGTTCCTAGCTCATAGCCTGTGACTATAACCGCAAGTTCAAGCGAATCTACGCCAAACACTGAACAGACTTCATCTCCTGAAATGACTCCCAAATCGACTGAAGAAGAAACAACAACAGCGTCTTCAGATCCTAGCTCATCGCCTGTGAATATAACCGCAAGTTCAAGCGAATCTACGCCAAACACTGAACCGACTTCATCTCCTGAAACGACTCCCAAATCGACTGAAGAAGAAAAAACAACAGCGTCTTCAGATCCTAGCTCATCGCCTGTGACTATAACCGCAATTTCATGCGAATCTACGCCAAACACTGAACCGACTTCATCTCCAGAAACGACTCCCAAATCGACTGTAGAAGAAACAACAATAGTATCTACAGATCCTAGCTCATCGCCTGTGACTATAACCGCAAGTTCAAGCGAATCTACGCCAAACACTGAACCGAATTCATCTCCTGAAACGACTCCCAAATCGACTGAAGAAGAAACAACAATAGCATCTACAGATCCTAGCTCATCGCCTGTGACTATAACCGCAAGTTCATGCGAATCTACGCCCAACACTGAACAGACTTCATCTCCTGAAACGACTCCCAAATCGACTGTAGAAGAAACAACAACAGCGTCTTCAGATCCTAGCTCATCGCCTGTGACTATAACCGCAAGTTCAAGCGAATCTACGCCAAACACTGAACCGACTTCATCTCCTGAAACGACTCCCAAATCGACTGAAGAAGAAACAACAATAGCATCTATTGATCCTAGCTCATAACCGCAAGTTCAAGCGAATCTACGCCAAACACTGAACAGACTTCATCTCCTGAAATGACTCCCAAATCGACTGAAGAAGAAACAACAATAGCATCTACAGATCCTAGCTCATCGCCTGTGACTATAACCGCAAGTTCAAGCGAATCTACGCCAAACACTGAACCGACTTCATCTCCTGAAACGACTCCCAAATCGACAGAAGAAGAAACAACAATAGCATCTACAGATCCTAGCTCATCGCCTGTGACTATAACCGCAAGTTCAAGCGAATCTACGCCAAACACTGAACAGACTTCATCTCCTGAAACGACTCCCAAATCGATGGAGGAAGAAACAACAATAGCATCTACAGTTCCTAGCTCATAGCCTGTGACTATAACCGCAAGTTCAAGCGAATCTACGCCAAACACTGAACAGACTTCATCTCCTGAAATGACTCCCAAATCGACTGAAGAAGAAACAACAACAGCGTCTTCAGATCCTAGCTCATAACCGCAAGTTCAAGCGAATCTACGCCAAACACTGAACAGACTTTATCTCCTGAAGTGACTCCCAAATCGACTGAAGAAGAAACAACAATAGCATCTACAGATCCTAGCTCATCGCCTGTGACTATAACCGCAAGTTCAAGCGAATCTACGCCAAACACTGAACAGACTTCATATCCTGAAACGACTCCCAAATCGACTGAAGAAGAAACAACAACAGCGTCTTCAGATCCTAGCTCATCGCCTGTGACTATAACCGCAATTTCATGCGAATCTACGCCAAACACTGAACCGACTTCATCTCCAGAAACGACTCCCAAATCGACTGTAGAAGAAACAACAATAGTATCTACAGATCCTAGCTCATCGCCTGTGACTATAACCGCAAGTTCAAGCGAATCTACGCCAAACACTGAACCGAATTCATCTCCTGAAACGACTCCCAAATCGACTGAAGAAGAAAAAACAACAGCGTCTTCAGATCCTAGCTCATCGCCTGTGACTATAACCGCAATTTCATGCGAATCTACGCCAAACACTGAACCGACTTCATCTCCAGAAACGACTCCCAAATCGACTGTAGAAGAAACAACAATAGTATCTACAGATCCTAGCTCATCGCCTGTGACTATAACCGCAAGTTCAAGCGAATCTACGCCAAACACTGAACCGAATTCATCTCCTGAAACGCCTCCCAAATCGACTGAAGAAGAAACAACAATAGCATCTACAGATCCTAGCTCATCGCCTGTGACTATAACCGCAAGTTCAAGCGAATCTACGCCAAACACTGAACCGAATTCATCTCCTGAAACGACTCCCAAATCGACTGAAGAAGAAACAACAATAGCATCTACAGATCCTAGCTCATCGCCTATGACTATAACCGCAAGTTCAAGCGAATCTACGCCAAACTCTGAACAGACTTCATCTCCTGAAACGACTCCCAAATCGACTGAAGAAGGAACAACAATAGCATCTACAGATCCTAGCTCATTGTCTGTGACTATAACCGCAAGTTCAAGCGAGTCTACGCCAAACACTGAACAGACTTTATCTCCTGAAACGACTACCAAATCGACTGAAGAAGAAACAACAACAGCGTCTTCAGATCCTAGCTCATCGCCTGTGACTATAACCGCAAGTTCAAGCGAATCTACGCCAAACACTGAACAGACTTCATCTCCTGAAACGACTTCCAAATCGACTGAAGAAGAAACAACAACATCGTCTTCAGATCCTAGCTCACCGCCTGTAACTATAACCACAAGTTCAAGCGAATCTACGCCAAACACTGAACAGACATCATCTCCTGAAACGACTCCCAAATCGACTGAGGAAGAAACAACAACAGCGTCTTCAGATCCTAGCTCATCGCCTGTGACTATAACCGCAAGTTCAAGCGAATCTACGCCAAACACTTAACAGACTTCATCTCCTGGAACGACTACCAAATCGACTGAAGAAGAAACAACAACAGCGTCTACAGATCCTAGCTCATCGCCTGTGACTATAACCGCAAGTTCAAGCGAATCTACGCCAAACACTGAACCGACTTCATCTCCTGAAACGACTCCCAAATCGACTGAAGAAGAAACAACAATAGCATCTACAGATCCTAGCTCATCGCCTGTGACTATAACCGCAAGTTCAAGCGAATCTACGCCAAACACTGAACAGACTTCATCTCCTGAAATGACTCCCAAATCGACTGAAGAAGAAACAACAATAGCATCTACAGATCCTAGCTCATCGCCTGTGACTATAACCGCAAGTTCAAGCGAATCTACGTCAAACACTGAACAGACTTCATCTCCTGAAACGACTCCCAAATCGACTGAAGAAGAAACAACAATAGCATCTACAGATCCTAGCTCATCGCCTGTGACTATAACCGCAAGTTCAAGCGAATCTACGTCAAACACTGAACAGACTTCATCTCCTGAAACGACTCCCAAATCGACTGAAGAAGAAACAACAATAGCATCTACAGATCCTAGCTCATCGCCTGTGACTATAACCGCAAGTTCAAGCGAATCTACGCCAAACACTGAACAGACTTCATCTCCTGAAACGACTCCCAAATCGGCTGAAGAAGAAACAACAACAGCGTCTTCAGATCCTAGCTCATCGCCTGTGACTATAACCGCAGGTTCAAGCGAATCTACGTCAAACACTGAACAGACTTCATCTCCTGAAACGACTCCCAAATCGACTGAAGAAGAAACAACAATAGCATCTACAGATCCTAGCTCATCGCCTGTGACTATAACCGCAAGTTCAAGCGAATCTACGTCAAACACTGAACAGACTTCATCTCCTGAAACGACTCCCAAATCGACTGAAGAAGAAACAACAATAGCATCTACAGATCCTAGCTCATCGCCTGTGACTATAACCGCAAGTTCAAGCGAATCTACGCCAAACACTGAACAGTCTTCATCTCCTGAAACGACTCCCAAATCGACTGAAGAAGAAACAACAACAGCGTCTTCAGATCCTAGCTCATCGCCTGTGACTATAACCGCAAGTTCAAGCGAGTCTATGCCAAACACTGAGCAGACTTTATCTCCTGAAACGACTACCAAATCGACTGAAGAAGAAACAACAACAGCGTCTTCAGATCCTAGCTCATCGCCTGTGACTATAACCGCAAGTTCAAGCGAATCTATGCCAAACACTGAACAGAATTTATCTCCTGAAACGACTACCAAATCGACTGAAGAAGAAACAACAACAGCGTCTTCAGATCCTAGCTCATCGCCTGTGACTATAACCGCAAGTTCAAGCGAATCTACGCCAAACACTGAACAGACTTCATCTCCTGAAATGACTCCCAAGTCGACTGAAGAAGAAACAACAATAGCATCTACAGATCCTAGTTCATCGCCTATGACTATAACCGCAAGTTCAAGCGAATCTACGCCAAACACTGAACAGACATCATCTCCTGAAACGACTCCCAAATCGACTGAGGAAGAAACAACAACAGCGTCTTCAGATCCTAGCTCATCGCCTGTGACTATAACCGCAAGTTCAAGCGAATCTACGCCAAACACTTAACAGACTTCATCTCCTGGAACGACTACCAAATCGACTGAAGAAGAAACAACAACAGCGTCTACAGATCCTAGCTCATCGCCTGTGACTATAACCGCAAGTTCAAGCGAATCTACGCCAAACACTGAACCGACTTCATCTCCTGAAACGACTCCCAAATCGACTGAAGAAGAAACAACAATAGCATCTACAGATCCTAGCTCATCGCCTGTGACTATAACCGCAAGTTCAAGCGAATCTACGCCAAACACTGAACAGACTTCATCTCCTGAAATGACTCCCAAATCGACTGAAGAAGAAACAACAATAGCATCTACAGATCCTAGCTCATCGCCTGTGACTATAACGGCAAGTTCAAGCGAATCTACGCCAAACACTGAACAGACTTCATCTCCTGAAATGACTCCCAAATCGACTGAAGAAGAAACAACAATAGCATCTACAGATCCTAGCTCATCGCCTGTGACTATAACCGCAAGTTCAAGCGATTCTACGCCAAACACTGAACAGACTTCATCTCCTGAAACGACTCCCAAATCGACTGAAGAAGAAACAACAATAGCATCTACAGATCCTAGCTCATTGCCTGTGACTATAACCGCAAGTTCAAGCGAATCTAAGCCAAACACTGAACAGACTTCATCTCCTGAAACGATTCCCAAATCGACTGAAGAAGAAACAACAACAGCGTCTTCAGATCCTAGCTCACCGCCTGTGACTATAACCACAAGTTCAAGCGAATCTACGCCAAACACTGAACAGACATCATCTCCTGAAACGACTCCCAAATCGACTGAGGAAGAAACAACAACAGCGTCTTCAGATCCTAGCTCATCGCCTGTGACTATAACGGCAAGCTAAAGCGAGTCTACGCCAAACACTGAACAGACTTCATCTCCTGAAACGACTACCAAATCGACTGAAGAAGAAACAACAACAGCGTCTACAGATCCTAGCTCATCGCCTGTGACTATAACCGCAAGTTCAAGCGAATCTACGCCAAACACTGAACCGACTTCATCTCCTGAAACGACTCCCAAATCGACTGAAGAAGAAACAACAATAGCATCTACAGATCCTAGCTCATCGCCTGTGACTATAACCGCAAGTTCATGCGAATCTACGCCCAACACTGAACAGACTTCATCTCCTGAAACGACTCCCAAATCGACTGAAGGAGAAACAACAATAGTATCTACAGATCCTAGCTCATCGCCTGTGACTATAACCGCAAGTTCAAGCGAATCTACGCCAAACACTGAACCGACTTCATCTCCTGAAACGACCCCCAAATCGACTGAAGAAGAAACAACAATAGTATCTACAGATCCTAGCTCATCGCCCCATGACTATAACCGCAAGTTCAAGCGAATCTACGCCAAACACTGAACAGACTTCATCTCCTGAAATGACTCCCAAATCGACTGAAGAAGAAACAACAATAGCATCTACAGATCCTAGCTCATCGCCTGTGACTATAACCGCAAGTTCAAGCGAATCTACGCCAAACACTGAACAGACTTCTTCTCCTGAAACGACTCCCAAATCGACTGAAGAAGAAACAACAATAGCATCTACAGATCCTAGCTCATCGCCTGTGACTATAACCGCAAGATCAAGCGAATCTACGCCAAACACTGAACAGACTTCATCTCCTGAAATGACTCCCAAATCGACTGAAGAAGAAACAACAATAGCATCTACAGATCCTAGCTCATCGCCTATGACTATAACCGCAAGTTCAAGCGAATCTACGCCAAACACTGAACAGACTTCATCTCCTGAAATGACTCCCAAATCGACTGAAGGAGAAACAATAATAGCATCTACAGATCCTAGCTCTTCGCCTGTGACTATAACCGCAAGTTCAAGCGAATCTACGCCAAACTCTTAACAGACTTCATCTCCTGAAACGACTCCCAAATCGACTGAAGAAGAAACAACAATAGCATCTACAGATCCTAGCTCATTGCCTGTGACTATAACCGCAAGTTTAAGCGAATCTACGCCAAACACTGAACAGAATTCATCTCCTGAAATGACTCCCAAATCGACTGAAGAAGAAACAACAATAGCATCTACAGATCCTAGCTCATCGCCTATGACTATAACCGCAAGTTCAAGCGAATCTACGCCAAACACTGAACAGACTTCATCTCCTGAAATGACTTCCAAATCGACTGAGGAAGAAACAACAACAGCGTCTTCAGATCCTAGCTCATCGCCTGTGACTATAACCGCAAGTTCAAGCGAATCTACGCCAAACACTGAACAGACTTTATCTCCAGAAACGACTCCTAAATCGGCTGAAGAAGAAACAACAACAGCGTCTTCAGATCCTAGCTCATCGCCTGTGACTGTAACCGCAAGTTCAAGCGAATCTACGCCAAACACTGAACAGATTTCATCTCCTGGAACGACTACCAAATCGACTGAAGAAGAAACAACAACAGCGTCTACAGATCCTAGCTCATCGCCTGTGACTATAACCGCAAGTTCAAGCGAATCTACGCCAAACACTGAACAGACTTCATCTCCTGGAACGACTACCAAATCGACTGAAGAAGAAACAACAACAGCGTCTACAGATCCTAGTTCATCGCCTGTGACTATAACCGCAAGTTCAAGCGAATTTACGCCAAACACTGAACAGACTTCATCTCCTGAAATGACTCCCAAATCGACTGAAGAAGAAACAACAATAGCATCTACAGATCCTAGCTCATCGCCTGTGACTATAACCGCAAGTTCAAGCGAATCTACGTCAAACACTGAACAGACTTCATCTCCTGAAACGACTCTCAAATCGACTGTAGAAAAAACAACAACAGCGTCTTCAGATCCTAGCTCATCGCCTGTGACTATAACCGCAAGTTCAAGCGAATCTACGCCAAACACTGAACAGATTTCATCTCCTGGAACGACTACCAAATCGACTGAAGAAGAAACAACAACAGCGTCTACAGATCCTAGCTCATCGCCTGTGACTATAACCGCAAGTTCAAGCGAATCTACGCCAAACACTGAACAGACTTCATCTCCTGGAACGACTACCAAATCGACTGAAGAAGAAACAACAACAGCGTCTACAGATCCTAGCTCATCGCCTGTGACTATAACCGCAAGTTCAAGCGAATCTACGTCAAACACTGAACAGACTTCATCTCCTGAAACGACTCTCAAATCGACTGTAGAAAAAACAACAACAGCGTCTTCAGATCCTAGCTCATCGCCTGTGACTATAACCGCAAGTTCAAGCGAATCTACGACAAACACTGAACCGACTTCATCTCCTGAAACGACTCCCAAATCGACTGAAGAAGAAACAACAATAGCATCTACAGATACTAGCTCATCGCCTGTGACTATAACCGCAAGTTCAAGCGAATCTACGCCAAACACTGAACCGACTTCATCTCCTGAAACGACTCCCAAATCGACTGAAGAAGAAACAACAATAGCATCTACAGATCCTAGCTCATCGCCTGTGACTATAACCGCAAGTTCAAGCGAATCTACGCCAAACACTGAACAGATTTCATCTCCTGGAACGACTACCAAATCGACTGAAGAAGAAACAACAACAGCGTCTACAGATCCTAGCTCATCGCCTGTGACTATAACCGCAAGTTCAAGCGAATCTACGCCAAACACTGAACAGACTTCATCTCCTGGAACGACTACCAAATCGACTGAAGAAGAAACAACAACAGCGTCTACAGATCCTAGCTCATCGCCTGTGACTATAACCGCAAGTTCAAGCGAATTTACGCCAAACACTGAACAGACTTCATCTCCTGAAATGACTCCCAAATCGACTGAAGAAGAAACAACAATAGCATCTACAGATCCTAGCTCATCGCCTGTGACTATAACCGCAAGTTCAAGCGAATCTACGTCAAACACTGAACAGACTTCATCTCCTGAAACGACTCTCAAATCGACTGTAGAAAAAACAACAACAGCGTCTTCAGATCCTAGCTCATCGCCTGTGACTATAACCGCAAGTTCAAGCGAATCTACGACAAACACTGAACCGACTTCATCTCCTGAAACGACTCCCAAATCGACTGAAGAAGAAACAACAATAGCATCTACAGATACTAGCTCATCGCCTGTGACTATAACCGCAAGTTCAAGCGAATCTACGCCAAACACTGAACCGACTTCATCTCCTGAAACGACTCCCAAATCGACTGAAGAAGAAACAACAATAGCATCTACAGATCCTAGCTCATCGCCTGTGACTATAACCGCAAGTTCAAGCGAATCTACGTCAAACACTGAACAGACTTCATCTCCTGAAACGACTCCCAAATCGACTGAAGAAGAAACAACAATAGCATCTACAGATCCTAGCTCATCGCCTGTGACTATAACCGCAAGTTCAAGCGAATCTACGTCAAACACTGAACAGACTTCATCTCCTGAAACGACTCCCAAATCGACTGAAGAAGAAACAACAATAGCATCTACAGATCCTAGCTCATCGCCTGTGACTATAACCGCAAGTTCAAGCGAATCTACGCCAAACACTGAACAGACTTCATATCCTGAAATGACTTCCAAATCGACTGAGGAAGAAACAACAACAGCGTCTTCAGATCCTAGCTCATCGCCTGTGACTATAACCGCAAGTTCAAGCGAATCTACGTCAAACACTGAACAGACTTCATCTCCTGAAACGACTCCCAAATCGACTGAAGAAGAAACAACAATAGCATCTACAGATCCTAGCTCATCGCCTGTGACTATAACCGCAAGTTCAAGCGAATCTACGTCAAACACTGAACAGACTTCATCTCCTGAAACGACTCCCAAATCGACTGAAGAAGAAACAACAATAGCATCTACAGATCCTAGCTCATCGCCTATGACTATAACCGCAAGTTCAAGCGAATCTACGCCAAACACTGAACAGACTTCATCTCCTGAAATGACTTCCAAATCGACTGAGGAAGAAACAACAACAGCGTCTTCAGATCCTAGCTCATCGCCTGTGACTATAACCGCAAGTTCAAGCGAATCTACGCCAAACACTGAACAGATTTCATCTCCTGGAACGACTACCAAATCGACTGAAGAAGAAACAACAACAGCGTCTACAGATCCTAGCTCATCGCCTGTGACTATAACCGCAAGTTCAAGCGAATCTACGACAAACACTGAACCGACTTCATCTCCTGAAACGACTCCCAAATCGACTGAAGAAGAAACAACAATAGCATCTACAGATACTAGCTCATCGCCTGTGACTATAACCGCAAGTTCAAGCGAATCTACGCCAAACACTGAACCGACTTCATCTCCTGAAACGACTCCCAAATCGACTGAAGAAGAAACAACAATAGCATCTACAGATCCTAGCTCATCGCCTGTGACTATAACCGCAAGTTCAAGCGAATCTACGTCAAACACTGAACAGACTTCATCTCCTGAAACGACTCCCAAATCGACTGAAGAAGAAACAACAATAGCATCTACAGATCCTAGCTCATCGCCTGTGACTATAACCGCAAGTTCAAGCGAATCTACGTCAAACACTGAACAGACTTCATCTCCTGAAACGACTCCCAAATCGACTGAAGAAGAAACAACAATAGCATCTACAGATCCTAGCTCATCGCCTGTGACTATAACCGCAAGTTCAAGCGAATCTACGCCAAACACTGAACAGTCTTCATCTCCTGAAACGACTCCCAAATCGACTGAAGAAGAAACAACAACAGCGTCTTCAGATCCTAGCTCATCGCCTGTGACTATAACCGCAAGTTCAAGCGAGTCTATGCCAAACACTGAGCAGACTTTATCTCCTGAAACGACTACCAAATCGACTGAAGAAGAAACAACAACAGCGTCTTCAGATCCTAGCTCATCGCCTGTGACTATAACCGCAAGTTCAAGCGAATCTATGCCAAACACTGAACAGAATTTATCTCCTGAAACGACTACCAAATCGACTGAAGAAGAAACAACAACAGCGTCTTCAGATCCTAGCTCATCGCCTGTGACTATAACCGCAAGTTCAAGCGAATCTACGCCAAACACTGAACAGACTTCATCTCCTGAAATGACTCCCAAGTCGACTGAAGAAGAAACAACAATAGCATCTACAGATCCTAGTTCATCGCCTATGACTATAACCGCAAGTTCAAGCGAATCTACGCCAAACACTGAACAGACTTCATCTCCTGAAACGACTCCCAAATCGGCTGAAGAAGAAACAACAACAGCGTCTTCAGATCCTAGCTCATCGCCTGTGACTATAACCGCAGGTTCAAGCGAATCTACGCCAAACACTGAACAGACTTCATCTCCTGAAATGACTCCCAAATCGACTGAAGAAGAAACAACAACAGCGTCTTCAGATCCTAGCTCATCGCCTGTGACTATAACCGCAAGTTCAAGCCAGTCTATGCCAAACACTGAACAGACTTTATCTCCTGAAACGACTACCAAATCGACTGAAGCAGAAACAACAACAGCGTCTTCAGATCCTAGCTCATCGCCTGTGACTATAACCGCAAGTTCAAGCGAATCTACGCCAAACACTGAACAGACTTTATCTCCTGAAACGACTCCCAAATCGACTGAAGAAGAAACAACAACAGCGTCTTCAGATCCTAGCTCACCGCCTGTAACTATAACCACAATTTCAAGCGAATCTACGCCAAACACTGAACAGACATCATCTCCTGAAACGACTCCCAAATCGACTGAGGAAGAAACAACAACAGCATCTACAGATCCTAGCTCTTCGCCTGTGAATATAACCGCAAGTTCAAGCGAATCTACGCCAAACACTGAACAGACTTCATCTCCTGAAACGACTCCCAAATCGACTGAAGAAGAAACAACAACAGCGTCTTCAGATCCTAGCTCACCGCCTGTAACTATAACCACAAGTTCAAGCGAATCTACGCCAAACACTGAACAGACATCATCTCCTGAAACGACTCCCAAATCGACTGAGGAAGAAACAACAACAGCGTCTTCAGATCCTAGCTCATCGCCTGTGACTATAACCGCAAGTTCAAGCGAATCTACGCCAAACACTGAACAGACTTCATCTCCTGGAACGACTACCAAATCGACTGAAGAAGAAACAACATCAGCGTCTACAGATCCTAGCTCATCGCCTGTGACTATAACCGCAAGTTCAAGCGAATCTACGCCAAACACTGAACCGACTTCATCTCCTGAAACGACTCCCAAATCGACTGAAGAAGAAACAACAATAGCATCTACAGATTCTAGTTCATCGCCTATGACTATAACCGCAGGTTCAAGCGAATCTACGCCAAACACTGAACAGACTTCATCTCCTGAAATGACTCCCAAATCGACTGAAGAAGAAACAACAATAGCATCTACAGATCCTAGCTCATCGCCTATGACTATAACCGCAAGTTCAAGCGAATCTACGCCAAACTCTGAACAGACTTCATCTCCTGAAACGACTCCCAAATCGACTGAAGAAGAAACAACAATAGCATCTACAGATGCTAGCTCATTGCATGTGACTATAACCGCAAGTTCAAGCGAATTTACGCCAAACACTGAACAGACTTCATCTCCTGAAACGACTCCCAAATCGGCTGAAGAAGAAACAACAACAGCGTCTTCAGATCCTAGCTCATCGCCTGTGACTATAACCGCAAGTTCAAGCGAGTCCATGCCAAACACTGAACAGACTTTATCTCCTGAAACGACTACCAAATCGACTGAAGAAGAAACAACAACAGCGTCTTCAGATCCTAGCTCATCGCCTGTGACTATAACCGCAAGTTCAAGCGAATCTACGCCAAACACTGAACAGACTTTATCTCCTGAAACGACTCCCAAATCGACTGAAGAAGAAACAACAACAGCGTCTTCAGATCTAGCTCACCGCCTGTAACTATAACCACAAGTTCAAGCGAATCTACGCCAAACACTGAACAGACATCATCTCCTGAAACGACTCCCAAATCGACTGAGGAAGAAACAACAACAGCGTCTTCAGATCTAGCTCACCGCCTGTAACTATAACCACAAGTTCAAGCGAATCTACGCCAAACACTGAACAGACATCATCTCCTGAAATGACTCCCAAATCGACTGAAGAAGAAACAACAATAGCATCTACAGATCCTAGCTCATCGCCTATGACTATAACCGCAAGTTCAAGCGAATCTACGCCAAACACTGAACAGACTTTATCTCCTGAAACGACTCCCAAATCGACTGAAGAAGAAACAACAACAGCGTCTTCAGATCTAGCTCACCGCCTGTAACTATAACCACAAGTTCAAGCGAATCTACGCCAAACACTGAACAGACTTTATCTCCTGAAACGACTCCCAAATCGACTGAAGAAGAAACAACAACAGCGTCTACAGATCCTAGCTCATCGCCTGTGACTATAACCGCAAGTTCAAGCGAATCTACGCCAAACACTGAACCGACTTCATCTCCTGAAACGACTCCCAAATCGACTGAAGAAGAAACAACAATAGCATCTACAGATCCTAGCTCATCGCCTGTGACTATAACCGCAAGTTCAAGCGAATCTACGCCAAACACTGAACAGACTTCATCTCCTGAAATGACTCCCAAATCGACTGAAGAAGAAACAACAATAGCATCTACAGATCCTAGTTCATCGCCTATGACTATAACCGCAAGTTCAAGCGAATCTACGCCAAACACTGAACAGACTTCATCTCCTGAAACGACTCCCAAATCGGCTGAAGAAGAAACAACAACAGCGTCTTCAGATCCTAGCTCATCGCCTGTGACTATAACCGCAGGTTCAAGCGAATCTACGCCAAACACTGAACAGACTTCATCTCCTGAAATGACTCCCAAATCGACTGAAGAAGAAACAACAACAGCGTCTTCAGATCCTAGCTCATCGCCTGTGACTATAACCGCAAGTTCAAGCGAGTCTATGCCAAACACTGAACAGACTTTATCTCCTGAAACGACTACCAAATCGACTGAAGAAGAAACAACAACAGCGTCTTCAGATCCTAGCTCATCGCCTGTGACTATAACCGCAAGTTCAAGCGAATCTACGCCAAACACTGAACAGACTTCATCTCCTGAAATGACTCCCAAGTCGACTGAAGAAGAAACAACAATAGCATCTACAGATCCTAGTTCATCGCCTATGACTATAACCGCAAGTTCAAGCGAATCTACGCCAAACACTGAACAGACTTCATCTCCTGAAACGACTCCCAAATCGGCTGAAGAAGAAACAACAACAGCGTCTTCAGATCCTAGCTCATCGCCTGTGACTATAACCGCAGGTTCAAGCGAATCTACGCCAAACACTGAACAGACTTCATCTCCTGAAATGACTCCCAAATCGACTGAAGAAGAAACAACAACAGCGTCTTCAGATCCTAGCTCATCGCCTGTGACTATAACCGCAAGTTCAAGCGAGTCTATGCCAAACACTGAACAGACTTTATCTCCTGAAACGACTACCAAATCGACTGAAGCAGAAACAACAACAGCGTCTTCAGATCCTAGCTCATCGCCTGTGACTATAACCGCAAGTTCAAGCGAATCTACGCCAAACACTGAACAGACTTTATCTCCTGAAACGACTCCCAAATCGACTGAAGAAGAAACAACAACAGCGTCTTCAGATCCTAGCTCACCGCCTGTAACAATAACCACAATTTCAAGCGAATCTACGCCAAACACTGAACAGACATCATCTCCTGAAACGACTCCCAAATCGACTGAGGAAGAAACAACAACAGCATCTACAGATCCTAGCTCATTGCCTGTGACTATAACCGCAAGTTCAAGCGAATCTACGCCAAACACTGAACAGACTTCATATCCTGAAACGACTCCCAAATCGGCTGAAGAAGAAACAACAACAGCGTCTTCAGATCCTAGCTCATCGCCTGTGACTATAACCGCAAGTTCAAGAGAGTCTACGCCAAAAACTGAACAGACTTTATCTCCTGAAACGACTCCCAAATCGACTGAGGAAGAAACAACAACAGCGTCTTCAGATCCTAGCTCATCGCCTGTGACTATAACCGCAAGTTCAAGCGAATCTACGCCAAACACTGAACAGACTTCATCTCCTGAAATGACTCCCAAATCGACTGAAGAAGAAACAACATCAGCGTCTACAGATCCTAGCTCATCGCCTGTGACTATAACCGCAAGTTCAAGCGAATCTACGTCAAACACTGAACAGACTTCATCTCCTGAAACGACTCCCAAATCGACTGAAGAAGAAACAACAATAGCATCTACAGATCCTAGCTCATCGCCTGTGACTATAACCGCAAGTTCAAGCGAATCTACGCCAAACACTGAACAGACTTCATATCCTGAAATGACTTCCAAATCGACTGAGGAAGAAACAACAACAGCGTCTTCAGATCCTAGCTCATCGCCTGTGACTATAACCGCAAGTTCAAGCGAATCTACGTCAAACACTGAACAGACTTCATCTCCTGAAACGACTCCCAAATCGACTGAAGAAGAAACAACAATAGCATCTACAGATCCTAGCTCATCGCCTGTGACTATAACCGCAAGTTCAAGCGAATCTACGTCAAACACTGAACAGACTTCATCTCCTGAAACGACTCCCAAATCGACTGAAGAAGAAACAACAATAGCATCTACAGATCCTAGCTCATCGCCTATGACTATAACCGCAAGTTCAAGCGAATCTACGCCAAACACTGAACAGACTTCATCTCCTGAAATGACTTCCAAATCGACTGAGGAAGAAACAACAACAGCGTCTTCAGATCCTAGCTCATCGCCTGTGACTATAACCGCAAGTTCAAGCGAATCTACGCCAAACACTGAACAGATTTCATCTCCTGGAACGACTACCAAATCGACTGAAGAAGAAACAACAACAGCGTCTACAGATCCTAGCTCATCGCCTGTGACTATAACCGCAAGTTCAAGCGAATCTACGACAAACACTGAACCGACTTCATCTCCTGAAACGACTCCCAAATCGACTGAAGAAGAAACAACAATAGCATCTACAGATACTAGCTCATCGCCTGTGACTATAACCGCAAGTTCAAGCGAATCTACGCCAAACACTGAACCGACTTCATCTCCTGAAACGACTCCCAAATCGACTGAAGAAGAAACAACAATAGCATCTACAGATCCTAGCTCATCGCCTGTGACTATAACCGCAAGTTCAAGCGAATCTACGTCAAACACTGAACAGACTTCATCTCCTGAAACGACTCCCAAATCGACTGAAGAAGAAACAACAATAGCATCTACAGATCCTAGCTCATCGCCTGTGACTATAACCGCAAGTTCAAGCGAATCTACGTCAAACACTGAACAGACTTCATCTCCTGAAACGACTCCCAAATCGACTGAAGAAGAAACAACAATAGCATCTACAGATCCTAGCTCATCGCCTGTGACTATAACCGCAAGTTCAAGCGAATCTACGCCAAACACTGAACAGTCTTCATCTCCTGAAACGACTCCCAAATCGACTGAAGAAGAAACAACAACAGCGTCTTCAGATCCTAGCTCATCGCCTGTGACTATAACCGCAAGTTCAAGCGAGTCTATGCCAAACACTGAGCAGACTTTATCTCCTGAAACGACTACCAAATCGACTGAAGAAGAAACAACAACAGCGTCTTCAGATCCTAGCTCATCGCCTGTGACTATAACCGCAAGTTCAAGCGAATCTATGCCAAACACTGAACAGAATTTATCTCCTGAAACGACTACCAAATCGACTGAAGAAGAAACAACAACAGCGTCTTCAGATCCTAGCTCATCGCCTGTGACTATAACCGCAAGTTCAAGCGAATCTACGCCAAACACTGAACAGACTTCATCTCCTGAAATGACTCCCAAGTCGACTGAAGAAGAAACAACAATAGCATCTACAGATCCTAGTTCATCGCCTATGACTATAACCGCAAGTTCAAGCGAATCTACGCCAAACACTGAACAGACTTCATCTCCTGAAACGACTCCCAAATCGGCTGAAGAAGAAACAACAACAGCGTCTTCAGATCCTAGCTCATCGCCTGTGACTATAACCGCAGGTTCAAGCGAATCTACGCCAAACACTGAACAGACTTCATCTCCTGAAATGACTCCCAAATCGACTGAAGAAGAAACAACAACAGCGTCTTCAGATCCTAGCTCATCGCCTGTGACTATAACCGCAAGTTCAAGCCAGTCTATGCCAAACACTGAACAGACTTTATCTCCTGAAACGACTACCAAATCGACTGAAGCAGAAACAACAACAGCGTCTTCAGATCCTAGCTCATCGCCTGTGACTATAACCGCAAGTTCAAGCGAATCTACGCCAAACACTGAACAGACTTTATCTCCTGAAACGACTCCCAAATCGACTGAAGAAGAAACAACAACAGCGTCTTCAGATCCTAGCTCACCGCCTGTAACTATAACCACAATTTCAAGCGAATCTACGCCAAACACTGAACAGACATCATCTCCTGAAACGACTCCCAAATCGACTGAGGAAGAAACAACAACAGCATCTACAGATCCTAGCTCTTCGCCTGTGAATATAACCGCAAGTTCAAGCGAATCTACGCCAAACACTGAACAGACTTCATCTCCTGAAACGACTCCCAAATCGACTGAAGAAGAAACAACAACAGCGTCTTCAGATCCTAGCTCACCGCCTGTAACTATAACCACAAGTTCAAGCGAATCTACGCCAAACACTGAACAGACATCATCTCCTGAAACGACTCCCAAATCGACTGAGGAAGAAACAACAACAGCGTCTTCAGATCCTAGCTCATCGCCTGTGACTATAACCGCAAGTTCAAGCGAATCTACGCCAAACACTGAACAGACTTCATCTCCTGGAACGACTACCAAATCGACTGAAGAAGAAACAACATCAGCGTCTACAGATCCTAGCTCATCGCCTGTGACTATAACCGCAAGTTCAAGCGAATCTACGCCAAACACTGAACCGACTTCATCTCCTGAAACGACTCCCAAATCGACTGAAGAAGAAACAACAATAGCATCTACAGATTCTAGTTCATCGCCTATGACTATAACCGCAGGTTCAAGCGAATCTACGCCAAACACTGAACAGACTTCATCTCCTGAAATGACTCCCAAATCGACTGAAGAAGAAACAACAATAGCATCTACAGATCCTAGCTCATCGCCTATGACTATAACCGCAAGTTCAAGCGAATCTACGCCAAACTCTGAACAGACTTCATCTCCTGAAACGACTCCCAAATCGACTGAAGAAGAAACAACAATAGCATCTACAGATGCTAGCTCATTGCATGTGACTATAACCGCAAGTTCAAGCGAATTTACGCCAAACACTGAACAGACTTCATCTCCTGAAACGACTCCCAAATCGGCTGAAGAAGAAACAACAACAGCGTCTTCAGATCCTAGCTCATCGCCTGTGACTATAACCGCAAGTTCAAGCGAGTCCATGCCAAACACTGAACAGACTTTATCTCCTGAAACGACTACCAAATCGACTGAAGAAGAAACAACAACAGCGTCTTCAGATCCTAGCTCATCGCCTGTGACTATAACCGCAAGTTCAAGCGAATCTACGCCAAACACTGAACAGACTTTATCTCCTGAAACGACTCCCAAATCGACTGAAGAAGAAACAACAACAGCGTCTTCAGATCTAGCTCACCGCCTGTAACTATAACCACAAGTTCAAGCGAATCTACGCCAAACACTGAACAGACATCATCTCCTGAAACGACTCCCAAATCGACTGAGGAAGAAACAACAACAGCGTCTTCAGATCTAGCTCACCGCCTGTAACTATAACCACAAGTTCAAGCGAATCTACGCCAAACACTGAACAGACATCATCTCCTGAAATGACTCCCAAATCGACTGAAGAAGAAACAACAATAGCATCTACAGATCCTAGCTCATCGCCTATGACTATAACCGCAAGTTCAAGCGAATCTACGCCAAACACTGAACAGACTTTATCTCCTGAAACGACTCCCAAATCGACTGAAGAAGAAACAACAACAGCGTCTTCAGATCTAGCTCACCGCCTGTAACTATAACCACAAGTTCAAGCGAATCTACGCCAAACACTGAACAGACTTTATCTCCTGAAACGACTCCCAAATCGACTGAAGAAGAAACAACAACAGCGTCTACAGATCCTAGCTCATCGCCTGTGACTATAACCGCAAGTTCAAGCGAATCTACGCCAAACACTGAACCGACTTCATCTCCTGAAACGACTCCCAAATCGACTGAAGAAGAAACAACAATAGCATCTACAGATCCTAGCTCATCGCCTGTGACTATAACCGCAAGTTCAAGCGAATCTACGCCAAACACTGAACAGACTTCATCTCCTGAAATGACTCCCAAATCGACTGAAGAAGAAACAACAATAGCATCTACAGATCCTAGTTCATCGCCTATGACTATAACCGCAAGTTCAAGCGAATCTACGCCAAACACTGAACAGACTTCATCTCCTGAAACGACTCCCAAATCGGCTGAAGAAGAAACAACAACAGCGTCTTCAGATCCTAGCTCATCGCCTGTGACTATAACCGCAGGTTCAAGCGAATCTACGCCAAACACTGAACAGACTTCATCTCCTGAAATGACTCCCAAATCGACTGAAGAAGAAACAACAACAGCGTCTTCAGATCCTAGCTCATCGCCTGTGACTATAACCGCAAGTTCAAGCGAGTCTATGCCAAACACTGAACAGACTTTATCTCCTGAAACGACTACCAAATCGACTGAAGAAGAAACAACAACAGCGTCTTCAGATCCTAGCTCATCGCCTGTGACTATAACCGCAAGTTCAAGCGAATCTACGCCAAACACTGAACAGACTTCATCTCCTGAAATGACTCCCAAGTCGACTGAAGAAGAAACAACAATAGCATCTACAGATCCTAGTTCATCGCCTATGACTATAACCGCAAGTTCAAGCGAATCTACGCCAAACACTGAACAGACTTCATCTCCTGAAACGACTCCCAAATCGGCTGAAGAAGAAACAACAACAGCGTCTTCAGATCCTAGCTCATCGCCTGTGACTATAACCGCAGGTTCAAGCGAATCTACGCCAAACACTGAACAGACTTCATCTCCTGAAATGACTCCCAAATCGACTGAAGAAGAAACAACAACAGCGTCTTCAGATCCTAGCTCATCGCCTGTGACTATAACCGCAAGTTCAAGCGAGTCTATGCCAAACACTGAACAGACTTTATCTCCTGAAACGACTACCAAATCGACTGAAGCAGAAACAACAACAGCGTCTTCAGATCCTAGCTCATCGCCTGTGACTATAACCGCAAGTTCAAGCGAATCTACGCCAAACACTGAACAGACTTTATCTCCTGAAACGACTCCCAAATCGACTGAAGAAGAAACAACAACAGCGTCTTCAGATCCTAGCTCACCGCCTGTAACAATAACCACAATTTCAAGCGAATCTACGCCAAACACTGAACAGACATCATCTCCTGAAACGACTCCCAAATCGACTGAGGAAGAAACAACAACAGCATCTACAGATCCTAGCTCATTGCCTGTGACTATAACCGCAAGTTCAAGCGAATCTACGCCAAACACTGAACAGACTTCATATCCTGAAACGACTCCCAAATCGGCTGAAGAAGAAACAACAACAGCGTCTTCAGATCCTAGCTCATCGCCTGTGACTATAACCGCAAGTTCAAGAGAGTCTACGCCAAAAACTGAACAGACTTTATCTCCTGAAACGACTCCCAAATCGACTGAGGAAGAAACAACAACAGCGTCTTCAGATCCTAGCTCATCGCCTGTGACTATAACCGCAAGTTCAAGCGAATCTACGCCAAACACTGAACAGACTTCATCTCCTGAAATGACTCCCAAATCGACTGAAGAAGAAACAACATCAGCGTCTACAGATCCTAGCTCATCGCCTGTGACTATAACCGCAAGTTCAAGCGAATCTACGCCAAACACTGAACCGACTTCATCTCCTGAAACGACTCCCAAATCGACTGAAGAAGAAACAACAATAGCATCTACAGATCCTAGCTCATCGCCTGTGACTATAACCGCAAGTTCAAGCGAATCTACGCCAAACACTGAACAGACTTCATCTCCTGAAATGACTCCCAAATCGACTGAAGAAGAAACAACAATAGCGTCTTCAGATCCTAGCTCATCGCCTGTGACTATAACCGCAGGTTCAAGCGAATCTACGCCAAACACTGAACAGACTTCATCTCCTGAAATGACTCCCAAATCGACTGAAGAAGAAACAACAACAGCGTCTTCAGATCCTAGCTCATCGCCTGTGACTATAACCGCAAGTTCAAGCGAGTCTATGCCAAACACTGAACAGACTTTATCTCCTGAAACGACTACCAAATCGACTGAAGAAGAAACAACAACAGCGTCTTCAGATCCTAGCTCATCGCCTGTGACTATAACCGCAAGTTCAAGCGAATCTACGCCAAACACTGAACAGACTTCATCTCCTGAAATGACTCCCAAATCGACTGAAGAAGAAACAACAACAGCGTCTTCAGATCCTAGCTCATCGCCTGTGACTATAACCGCAAGTTCAAGCGAGTCTATGCCAAACACTGAACAGACTTTATCTCCTGAAACGACTACCAAATCGACTGAAGAAGAAACAACAACAGCGTCTTCAGATCCTAGCTCATCGCCTATGACTATAACCGCAAGTTCAAGCGAATCTACGCCAAACTCTGAACAGACTTCATCTCCTGAAACGACTCCCAAATCGACTGAAGAAGAAACAACAATAGCATCTACAGATCCTAGCTCATTGCCTGTGACTATAACCGCAAGTTCAAGCGAATCTACGCCAAACACTGAACAGACTTCATCTCCTGAAACGACTCCCAAATCGGCTGAAGAAGAAACAACAACAGCGTCTTCAGATCCTAGCTCATCGCCTGTGACTATAACCGCAAGTTCAAGCGAGTCTACGCCAAACACTGAACAGACTTTATCTCCTGAAACGACTCCCAAATCGACTGAGGAAGAAACAACAACAGCGTCTTCAGATCCTAGCTCATCTCCTGTGACTATAACCGCAAGTTCAAGCGAATCTACGCCAAACACTGAACAGACTTCATCTCCTGAAATGACTCCCAAATCGATTGAAGATGAAACAACAATAGCATCTACAGATCCTAGCTCATCGCCTCTGACTATAACCGCAAGTTCAAGCGAATCTACGCCAAACACTCAACAGACTTCATCTCCTGAAACGACTCCCAAATCGACTGAAGAAGAAACAACAATAGCATTTACAGATCCTAGCTCATCGCCTGTGACTATAACCGCAAGTTCAAGCGAATCTACGCCAAACACTGAACAGACTTCATCTCCTGAAGTGACTCCCAAATCGACTGAAGGAGAAACAACAATAGCATCTACTGATCCTAGCTCTTCGCCTGTGAATATAACCGCAAGATCAAGCGAATCTACGCCAAACACTGAACAGACTTCATCTCCTGAAGTGACTCCCAAATCGACTGAAGGAGAAACAACAATAGCATCTACTGATCCTAGCTCTTCGCCTGTGAATATAACCGCAAGATCAAGCGAATCTACGCCAAACACTGAACAGACTTCATCTCCTGAAACGACTCCCAAATCGACTGAAGAAGAAACAACAACAGCGTCTTCAGATCCTATCTCACCGCCTGTAACTATAACCACAAGTTCAAGCGAATCTACGCCAAACACTGAACAGACATCATCTCCTGAAACGACTCCCAAATCGACTGAGGAAGAAACAACAACAGCGTCTTCAGATCCTAGCTCATCGCCTGTGACTATAACCGCAAGTTCAAGCGAATCTACGCCAAACACTGAACAGACTTCATCTCCTGGAACGACTACCAAATCGACTGAAGAAGAAACAACATCAGCGTCTACAGATCCTAGCTCATCGCCTGTGACTATAACCGCAAGTTCAAGCGAATCTACGCCAAACACTGAACCGACTTCATCTCCTGAAACGACTCCCAAATCGACTGAAGAAGAAACAACAATAGCATCTACAGATTCTAGTTCATCGCCTATGACTATAACCGCAGGTTCAAGCGAATCTACGCCAAACACTGAACAGACTTCATCTCCTGAAATGACTCCCAAATCGACTGAAGAAGAAACAACAATAGCATCTACAGATCCTAGCTCATCGCCTATGACTATAACCGCAAGTTCAAGCGAATCTACGCCAAACTCTGAACAGACTTCATCTCCTGAAACGACTCCCAAATCGACTGAAGAAGAAACAACAATAGCATCTACAGATGCTAGCTCATTGCATGTGACTATAACCGCAAGTTCAAGCGAATTTACGCCAAACACTGAACAGACTTCATCTCCTGAAACGACTCCCAAATCGGCTGAAGAAGAAACAACAACAGCGTCTTCAGATCCTAGCTCATCGCCTGTGACTATAACCGCAAGTTCAAGCGAGTCCATGCCAAACACTGAACAGACTTTATCTCCTGAAACGACTACCAAATCGACTGAAGAAGAAACAACAACAGCGTCTTCAGATCCTAGCTCATCGCCTGTGACTATAACCGCAAGTTCAAGCGAATCTACGCCAAACACTGAACAGACTTTATCTCCTGAAACGACTCCCAAATCGACTGAAGAAGAAACAACAACAGCGTCTTCAGATCTAGCTCACCGCCTGTAACTATAACCACAAGTTCAAGCGAATCTACGCCAAACACTGAACAGACATCATCTCCTGAAACGACTCCCAAATCGACTGAAGAAGAAACAACATCAGCGTCTACAGATCCTAGCTCATCGCCTGTGACTATAACCGCAAGTTCAAGCGAATCTACGCCAAACACTGAACCGACTTCATCTCCTGAAACGACTCCCAAATCGACTGAAGAAGAAACAACAATAGCATCTACAGATCCTAGCTCATCGCCTGTGACTATAACCGCAAGTTCAAGCGTAGATTCGCTTGAACTTGCGGTTTTAGTCACAGGCGATGAGCTAGGATCTGAAGACGCTGTTGTTGTTTCTTCTTCAGTCGATTTGGGAGTCGTTTCAGGAGATGTCTGTTCAGTGTTTGGCGTAGATTCGCTTGAACTTGTGGTTATAGTCTCAGGCGGTGAGCTAGGATCTGAAGACGCTGTTGTTGTTTCTTCTTCAGTCGATTTGGGAGTCGTTTCAGGAGATGTCTGTTCAGTGTTTGGCGTAGATTCGCTTGAACTTGCGGTTATAGTCACAGGCGATGAGCTAGGATCTGAAGACGCTGTTGTTGTTTCTTCTTCAGTCGATTTGGTAGTCGTTTCAGGAGATAAAATCTGTTCAGTGTTTGGCGTAGACTCGATTGAACTTGCGGTTATAGTCACAGGCGATGAGCTAGGATCTGAAGACGCTGTTGTTGTTTCTTCTTCAGCCAATTTGGGAGTCGTTTCAGGAGATGAAGTCTGTTCAGTGTTTGGCGTAGATTCGCTTGAACTTGCGGTTATAGTCACAGGCAATGAGCTAGGATCTGTAGATGCTATTGTTGTTTCTTCTTCAGTCGATTTGGGAGTCGTTTCAGGAGATGAAGTCTGTTCAGTGTTTGGCGTAGAATCGCTTGAACTTGCGGTTATAGTCACAGGCGATGAGCTAGGATCTGTAGATGCTATTGTTGTTTCTTCTTCAGTCGATTTGAGAGTCATTTCAGGAGATGAAGTCTGTTCAGTGTTTGGCGTAGATTCGCTTGAACTTGCGGTTATAGTCACAGGCGATGAGCTAGGATCTGTAGATGCTATTGTTGTTTCTTCTTCAGTCGATTTGGGAGTCATTTCAGGAGATAAATTCTGTTCAGTGTTTGGCGTAGATTCGCTTGAACTTGCGGTTATAGTCACAGGCGATGAGCTAGGATCTGTAGATGCTATTGTTGTTTCTTCTTCAGTCGATTTGGGAGTCGTTTCAGGAGATGAAGTCGGTTCAGTGTTTGGCGTAGATTCGCTTGAACTTGCGGTTATAGTCACAGGCGGTGGGCTAGGATCTGAAGACGCTGTTGTTGTTTCTTCTTCAGTCGATTTGAGAGTCGTTTCAGGAGATGAAGTCTGTTCAGTGTTTGGCGTAGATTCGCTTGAACTTGCGGTTATAGTCATAAGCGATGAGCAAGGATCTGTAGATGCTATTGTTGTTTCTTCTTCAGTCGATTTGGTAGTCGTTCCAGGAGATGAAGTCTGTTTAGTGTTTGGCGTAGATTCGCTTGACCTTGCGGTTATAGTCACAGGCGATGAGCTAGGATCTGAAGACGCTGTTGTTGTTTCTTCCTCAGTCGATTTGGGAGTCGTTTCAGGAGATGAAGTCGGTTCAGTGTTTGGCGTAGATTCGCTTGAACTTGCGGTTATAGTCACAGGCGATGAGCTAGGATCTGAAGACGCTGTTGTTGTTTCTTCTTCAGTCGATTTGGTAGTCGTTCCAGGAGATGAAGTCTGTTTAGTGTTTGGCGTAGATTCGCTTGAACTTGTGGTTATAGTCACAGGCGGTGAGCTAGGATCTGAAGACGCTGTTGTTGTTTCTTCTTCAGTCGATTTGGGAGTCGTTTCAGGAGATGAAGTCTGTTCAGTGTTTGGCGTAGATTCGCTTGAACTTGCGGTTATAGTCACAGGCGATGAGCTAGGATCTGAAGACGCTGTTGTTGTTTCTTCTTCAGTCGATTTGGTAGTCGTTTCAGGAGATAAAGTCTGTCCAGTGTTTGGCGTAGACTCGATTGAACATGCGGTTATAGTCACAGGCGATGAGCTAGGATCTGAAGACGCTGTTGTTGTTTCTTCTTCAGCCAATTTGGGAGTCGTTTCAGGAGATGAAGTCTGTTCAGTGTTTGGCGTAGATTCGCTTGAACTTGCGGTTATAGTCACAGGCAATGAGCTAGGATCTGTAGATGCTATTGTTGTTTCTTCTTCAGTCGATTTGGGAGTCGTTTCAGGAGATGAAGTCTGTTCAGTGTTTGGCGTAGAATCGCTTGAACTTGCGGTTATAGTCACAGGCGATGAGCTAGGATCTGTAGATGCTATTGTTGATTCTTCTTCAGTCGATTTGAGAGTCATTTCAGGAGATGAAGTCTGTTCAGTGTTTGACGTAGATTCGCTTGAACTTGCGGTTATAGTCACAGGCGATGAGCTAGGATCTGTAGATGCTATTGTTGTTTCTTCTTCAGTCGATTTGGGAGTCGTTTCAGGAGATGAAGTCGGTTCAGTGTTTGGCGTAGATTCGCTTGAACTTGCGGTTATAGTCACAGGCGGTGGGCTAAGATCTGAAGACGCTGTTGTTGTTTCTTCTTCAGTCGATTTGAGAGTCGTTTCAGGAGATGAAGTCTGTTCAGTGTTTGGCGTAGATTCGCTTGAACTTGCGGTTATAGTCATAAGCGATGAGCAAGGATCTGTAGATGCTATTGTTGTTTCTTCTTCAGTCGATTTGGTAGTCGTTCCAGGAGATGAAGTCTGTTTAGTGTTTGGCGTAGATTCGCTTGAACTTGCGGTTATAGTCACAGGCGATGAGCTAGGATCTGAAGACGCTGTTGTTGTTTCTTCCTCAGTCGATTTGGGAGTCGTTTCAGGAGATGTCTGTTCAGTGTTTGGCGTAGATTCGCTTGAACTTGTGGTTATAGTCACAGGCGGTGAGCTAGGATCTGAAGACGCTGTTGTTGTTTCTTCTTCAGTCGATTTGGGAGTCGTTTCAGGAGATGAAGTCTGTTCAGTGTTTGGCGTAGATTCGCTTGAACTTGCGGTTATAGTCACAGGCGATGAGCTAGGATCTGAAGACGCTGTTGTTGTTTCTTCTTCAGTCGATTTGGTAGTCGTTTCAGGAGATGAAGTCTGTTCAGTATTTGGCGTAGATTCGCTTGAACTTGCGGTTATAGTCACAGGCGATGAGCTAGCATCTGAAGACGCTGTTGTTGTTTCTTCTACAGTCGATTTGGGAGTCGTTTCAGGAGATGAAGTCTGTTCAGTGTTTGGCGTAGATTCGCTTGAACTTGCGGTTATAGTCACAGGCGATGGGCTAGGATCTGTAGATGCTATTGTTATTTCTTCTTCAGTCGATTTGGGAGTCATTTCAGGAGATGAATTCTGTTCAGTGTTTGGCGTAGATTCGCTTGAACTTGCGGTTATAGTCACAGGCGATGAGCTAGGATCTGTAGATGCTATTGTTGTTTCTTCTTCAGTCGATTTGGGAGTCGTTTCAGGAGATGAAGTCGGTTCAGTGTTTGGCGTAGATTCGCTTGAACTTGCGGTTATAGTCACAGGCGATGAGCTAGGATCTGTAGACGCTGTTGTTGTTTCTTCTTCAGTCGATTTGGTAGTCGTTTCAGGAGATGAAGTCTGTTCAGTGTTTGGCGTAGACTCGCTTTAACTTGCGGTTATAGTCACAGGCGATGAGCTAGGATCTGTAGATGCTATTGTTGTTTCTTCTTCAGTCGATTTGGTAGTCGTTTCAGGAGATGAAGTCTGTTCAGTGTTTGGCGTAGATTCGCTTGAACTTGCGGTTATAGTCACAGGCGATGAGCTAGCATCTGAAGACGCTGTTGTTGTTTCTTCTTCAGCCGACTTGGGAGTCGTTTCAGGAGATGAATTCTGTTCAGTGTTTGGCATAGACTCGCTTGAACTTGCGGTTATAGTCACAGGCGATGAGCTAGGATCTGAAGACGCTGTTGTTGTTTCTTCTACAGTCGATTTGGGAGTCGTTTCAGGAGATGAAGTCTGTTCAGTGTTTGGCGTAGATTCGCTTGAACTTGCGGTTATAGTCACAGGCGATGGGCTAGGATCTGTAGATGCTATTGTTATTTCTTCTTCAGTCGATTTGGGAGTCGTTTCAGGAGATGGAGTCGGTTCAGTGATTGGCGTAGATTCGCTTGAACTTGCGGTTATAGTCACAGGCGATGAGCTAGGATCTGTAGACGCTGATGTTGTTTCTTCTTCAGTCGATTTGGTAGTCGTTCCAGGAGATGAAGTCTGTTCAGTGTTTGGCGTAGATTTGCTTGAACTTGCGGTTATAGTCACAGGCGATGAGCTAGGATCTGAAGACGCTGTTGTTGTTTCTTCCTCAGTCGATTTGGGAGTCGTTTCAGGAGATGATGTCTGTTCAGTGTTTGGCGTAGATTCGCTTGAACTTGTGGTTATAGTTACAGGCGTTGAGCTAGGATCTGAAGACGCTGTTGTTGTTTCTTCTTCAGTCGATTTGGGAGTCGTTTCAGGAGATGAAGTCTGTTCAGTGTTTGGCGTAGATTCGCTTGAACTTGCGGTTATAGTCACAGGCGAAGAGCTAGGATCTGAAGACGCTGCTGTTGTTTCTTCTTCAGTCGATTTGGTAGTCGTTTCAGGAGATAAAGTCTGTTCAGTGTTTGGCGTAGACTCGCTTGAACTTGCGGTTATAGTCACAGGCGATGAGCTAGGATCTGAAGACGCTGTTGTTGTTTCTTCTTCAGCCGATTTGGGAGTCGTTTCAGGAGATGAAGTCTGTTCAGTGTTTGGCGTAGATTCGCTTGAACTTGCGGTTATAGTCACAGGCAGTGAGCTAGGATCTGTAGATGCTATTGTTGTTTCTTCTTCAGTCGATTTGGGAGTCGTTTCAGGAGATGAAGTCTGTTCAGAGTTTGGCGTAGATTCGCTTGAACTTGCGGTTATAGTCACAGGCGATGAGCTAGGATCTGTAGATGCTATTCTTGTTTCTCCTTCAGTCGATTTGGGAGTCATTTCAAGAGATGAAGTCTGTTCAGTGTTTGGCGTAGACTCGTTTGAACTTGCGGTTATAGTCACAGGCGATGAGCTAGGATCTGTAGATGCTATTGTTGTTTCTTCTTCAGTAGATTTGGGAGTCATTTCAGGAGATGAATTCTGTTCAGTGTTTGGCGTAGATTCGCTTGAACTTGCGGTTATAGTCACAGGCGATGAGCTAGGATCTGTAGATGCTATTGTTGTTTCTTCTACAGTTGATTGGGGAGTCGTTTCAGGAGATAAAGTCTGTTTAGTGTTTGGCGTAGATTCGCTTGAACTTGCGGTTATAGTCACAGGCGATGAGCTAGGATCTGTAGACGCTGTTGTTGTTTCTTCTTCAGTCAATTTGGTAGTCGTTTCAGGAGATGAAGTCTGTTCAGTGTTTGGCGTAGACTCGCTTTAACTTGCGGTTATAGTCACAGGCGATGAGCTAGGATCTGAAGACGCTGTAGTTGTTTCTTCTAAAGTCGATTTGGGAGTCGTTTCAGGAGATAAAGTCTGTTTAGTGTTTGGCGTAGATTCGCTTGAACTTGCGGTTATAGTCACAGGCGATGAGCTAGGATCTGTAGACGCTGTTGTTGTTTCTTCTTCAGTCGATTTGGTAGTCGTTTCAGGAGATGAAGTCTGTTCAGTGTTTGGCGTAGACTCACTTTAACTTGCGGTTATAGTCATAGGCGATGAGCTAGGATCTGTAGATGCTATTGTTGTTTCTTCTTCAGTCGATTTGGTAGTCGTTCCAGGAGATGAAGTCTGTTCAGTGTTTGGCGTAGATTCGCTTGAACTTGCGGTTATAGTCACAGGCGATGAGCTAGGATCTGTAGACGCTGTTGTTGTTTCTTCTTCAGTCAATTTGGGAGTCGTTTCAGGAGATGTAGTCTGTTCAGTGTTTGGCGTAGACTCGCTTTAACTTGCGGTTATAGTCACAGGCGATGAGCTAGGATCTGAAGACGCTGTAGTTGTTTCTTCCTCAGTCGATTTGGGAGTCATTTCAGGAGATGAAGTCTGTTCAGTGTTTGGCGTAGATTCGCTTGAACTTGCGGTTATAGTCATAGGCGATGAGCTAGGATCTGTAGACGCTGTTGTTGTTTCTTCTTCAGTCAATTTGGGAGTCGTTTCAGGAGATGTAGTCTGTTCAGTGTTTGGCGTAGACTCGCTTTAACTTGCGGTTATAGTCACAGGCGATGAGCTAGGATCTGTAGATGCTATTGTTGTTTCTCCTTCAGTCGATTTGGGAGTCATTTCAGGAGATGAAGTCTGTTCAGTGTTTGGCGTAGATTCGCTTGAACTTGCGGTTATAGTCATAGGCGATGAGCTAGGATCTATAGATGCTATTGTTGTTTCTTCTTCAGTCGATTTGGGAGTCGTTTCAGGAGATGAAGTCTGTTCAGTGTTTGGCGTAGATTCGCTTGAACTTGCGGTTATAGTCACAGGCGATGAGCTAGGATCTGTAAATGCTATTGTTGTTTCTTCTTCAGTCGATTTGGGAGTCGTTTCAGGAGATGAAGTCTGTTCAGTGTTTGGCGTAGTTTCGCTTGAACTTGCGGTTATAGTCACAGGCGATGAGCTAGGATCTGTAGATGCTATTGTTGTTTCATCTTCAGTCGATTTGGGAGTCATTTCAGGAGATGAATTCTGTTCAGTGTTTGGCGTAGATTCGCTTGAACTTGCGGTTATAGTCACAGGCGATGAGCTAGGATCTGAAGACGCTGTTGTTGTTTCTTCCTCAGTCGATTTGGGAGTCGTTTCAGGAGATAAAGTCTGTTCAGTGTTTGGCGTAGACTCGCTTGAACTTGCGGTTATAGTCACAGGCGATGAGCTAGGATCTGAAGACGCTGTTGTTGTTTCTTCTTCAGTCCATTTGGGAGTCGTTTCAGGAGATGAAGTCTGTTCAGTGTTTGGCGTAGATTCGCTTGAACTTGCGGTTATAGTCACAGGCGATGAGCTAGGATCTGTAGATGCTATTGTTGTTTCTTCTTCAGTCGATTTGGGAGTCGTTTCAGGAGATGAAGTCTGTTCAGAGTTTGGCGTAGATTCGCTTGAACTTGCGGTTATAGTCATAGGCGATGAGCTAGGACCTGAAGACTCTGTTGTTGTTTCTTCCTCAGTCGATTTGGGAGTCGTTTCAGGAGATGATGTCTGTTCAGTGTTTGGCGTAGATTCGCTTGAACTTGTGGTTATAGTTACAGGCGATGAGCTAGGATCTGAAGACGCTGTTGTTGTTTCTTCTTCAGTCGATCTGGTAGTCGTTCCAGGAGATGAAGTCTGTTCAGTGTTTGGCGTAGATTCGCTTGAACTTGCGGTTATAGTCACAGGCGATGAGCTAGGACCTGAAGACTCTGTTGTTGTTTCTTCCTCAGTCGATTTGGGAGTCGTTTCAGGAGATGATGTCTGCTCAGTGTTTGGCGTAGATTCGCTTGAACTTGTGGTTATAGTTACAGGCGGTGAGCTAGGATCTGAAGACGCTGTTGTTGTTTCTTCTTCAGTCGATTTGGGAGTCGTTTCAGGAGATAAAGTCTGTTCAGTGTTTGGCGTAGATTCGCTTGAACTTGCGGTTATAGTCACAGGCGATGAGCTAGGATCTGAAGATGCTGTTGTTGTTTCTTCTTCAGTCGATTTGGTAGTCGTTTCAGGAGATAAAGTCTGTTCAGTGTTTGGCGTAGACTCGCTTGAACTTGCGGTTATAGTCACAGGCGATGAGCTAGGATCTGAAGACGCTGTTGTTGTTTCTTCTTCAGCCGATTTGGGAGTCGTTTCAGGAGATGAAGTCTGTTCAGTGTTTGACGTAGATTCGCTTGAACTTGCGGTTATAGTCACAGGCAATGAGCTAGGATCTGTAGATGCTATTGTTGTTTCTTCTTCAGTCGATTTGGGAGTCGTTTCAGGAGATGAAGTCTGTTCAGAGTTTGGCGTAGATTCGCTTGAACTTGCGGTTATAGTCATAGGCGATGAGCTAGGATCTGTAGATGCTATTGCTGTTTCTTCTTCAGTCGATTTGGGAGTCATTTCAGGAGATGAAGTCTGTTCAGTGTTTGGCGTAGATTCGTTTGAACTTGCGGTTATAGTCACAGGCGATGAGCTAGGATCTGTAGATGCTATTGTTGTTTCTTCTTCAGTCGATTTGGGAGTCGTTTCAGGAGATGAAGTCTGTTCAGTGTTTGGCGTAGATTCGCTTTAACTTGCGGTTATAGTCATAGGCGATGAACTAGGATCTGTAGATGCTATTGTTGTTTCTTCTTCAGTCGATTTGGGAGTCATTTCAGGAGATGAAGTCTGTTCAGTGTTTGGCGTAGATTCGCTTGAACTTGCGGTTATAGTCACAGGCGATGGGCTAGGATCTGTAGATGCTATTGTTATTTCTTCTTCAGTCGATTTGGGAGTCGTTTCAGGAGATGGAGTCGGTTCAGTGATTGGCGTAGATTCGCTTGAACTTGCGGTTATAGTCACAGGCGATGAGCTAGGATCTGTAGACGCTGTTGTTGTTTCTTCTTCAGTCGATTTGGTAGTCGTTCCAGGAGATGAAGTCTGTTCAGTGTTTGGCGTAGATTTGCTTGAACTTGCGGTTATAGTCACAGGCGATGAGCTAGGATCTGAAAACGCTGTTGTTGTTTCTTCCTCAGTCGATTTGGGAGTCGTTTCAGGAGATGATGTCTGTTCAGTGTTTGGCGTAGGTTCGCTTGAACTTGTGGTTATAGTTACAGGCGTTGAGCTAGGATCTGAAGACGCTGTTGTTGTTTCTTCTTCAGTCGATTTGGGAGTCGTTTCAGGAGATGAAGTCTGTTCAGTGTTTGGCGTAGATTCGCTTGAACTTGCGGTTATAGTCACAGGCGAAGAGCTAGGATCTGAAGACGCTGTTGTTGTTTCTTCTTCAGTCGATTTGGTAGTCGTTTCAGGAGATAAAGTCTGTTCAGTGTTTGGCGTAGACTCGCTTGAACTTGCGGTTATAGTCACAGGCGATGAGCTAGGATCTGAAGACGCTGTTGTTGTTTCTTCTTCAGCCGATTTGGGAGTCGTTTCAGGAGATGAAGTCTGTTCAGTGTTTGGCGTAGATTCGCTTGAACTTGCGGTTATAGTCACAGGCAGTGAGCTAGGATCTGTAGATGCTATTGTTGTTTCTTCTTCAGTCGATTTGGGAGTCGTTTCAGGAGATGAAGTCTGTTCAGAGTTTGGCGTAGATTCGCTTGAACTTGCGGTTATAGTCATAGGCGATAAGCTAGGATCTGTAGATGCTATTGTTGTTTATTCTTCAGTCGATTTGGGAGTGGTTTCAGGAGATGAAGTCTGTTCAGAGTTTGGCGTAGATTCGCTTGAACTTGCGGTTATAGTCACAGGCGATGAGCTAAGATCTGTAGATGCTATTGTTGTTTCTCCTTCAGTCGATTTGGGAGTCATTTCAGGAGATGAAATCTGTTCAGTGTTTGGCGTAGATTCGCTTGAACTTGCGGTTATAGTCACAGGCGATGAGCTAGGATCTGTAGATGCTATTGTTGTTTCTTCTTCAGTAGATTTGGGAGTCATTTCAGGAGATGAAGTCTGTTCAGTGTTTGGCGTAGATTCGCTTGAACTTGCGGTTATAGTCACAGGCGATGAGCTAGGATCTGTAGATGCTATTGTTGTTTCTTCTTCAGTAGATTTGGGAGTCATTTCAGGAGATGAAGTCTGTTCAGTGTTTGGCGTAGATTCGCTTGAACTTGCGGTTATAGTCACAGGCGATGAGCTAGGATCTGTAGATGCTATTGTTGTTTCTTCTACAGTTGATTGGGGAGTCGTTTCAGGAGATAAAGTCTGTTTAGTGTTTGGCGTAGATTCGCTTGAACTTGCGGTTATAGTCACAGGCGATGAGCTAGGATCTGTAGACGCTGTTGTTGTTTCTTCTTCAGTCGATTTGGTAGTCGTTTCATGAGATGAAGTCTGTTCAGTGTTTGGCGTAGATTCGCTTGAACTTGCGGTTATAGTCACAGGCGATGAGCTAGGATCTGAAGACGCTGTTGTTGTTTCTTCTTCAGTCGATTTGGTAGTCGTTTCAGGAGATAAAGTCTGTTCAGTGTTTGGCGTAGATTCGCTTGCACTTGCGGTTATAGTCACAGGCGATGAGCTAGGATCTGTAGACGCTGTTGTTGTTTCATCTTCAGTCGACTTGGTAGTCGTTCCAGGAGATGAAGTCTGTTCAGTGTTTGGCGTAGATTCGCTTGAACTTGCGGTTATAGTCACAGGCGATGAGCTAGGATCTGAAGACGCTGTTGTTGTTTCTTCCTCAGTCGATTTGGGAGTCGTTTCAGGAGAAAATGTCTGTTCAGTGTTTGGCGTAGATTCGCTTGAACTTGCGGTTATAGTCACAGGCGATGAGCTAGGATCTGAAGACGCTGTTGTTGTTTCTTCCTCAGTCGATTTGGGAGTCGTTTCAGGAGATAATGTCTGTTCAGTGTTTGGCGTAGATTCGCTTGAACTTGCGGTTATAGTCACAGGCGATGAGCTAGGATCTGTAGATGCTATTGTTGTTTCTTCTACAGTTGATTGGGGAGTCGTTTCAGGAGATAAAGTCTGTTTAGTGTTTGGCGTAGATTCGCTTGAACTTGCGGTTATAGTCACAGGCGATGAGCTAGGATCTGTAGACGCTGTTGTTGTTTCTTCTTCAGTCGATTTGGTAGTCGTTTCATGAGATGAAGTCTGTTCAGTGTTTGGCGTAGATTCGCTTGAACTTGCGGTTATAGTCACAGGCGATGAGCTAGGATCTGAAGACGCTGTTGTTGTTTCTTCTTCAGTCGATTTGGTAGTCGTTTCAGGAGATGAAGTCTGTTCAGTGTTTGGCGTAGACTCGCTTTAACTTGCGGTTATAGTCATAGGCGATGAGCTAGGATCTGTAGATGCTATTGTTGTTTCTTCTTCAGTCGATTTGGTAGTCGTTTCAGGAGATGAAGTCTGTTCAGTGTTTGGCGTAGATTCGCTTGAACTTGCGGTTATAGTCACAGGCGATGAGTTAGGATCTGTAGATGCTATTGTTGTTTCTTCTTCAGTCGATTTGGGAGTCGTTTCAGGAGATGAAGTCTGTTCAGTGTTTGGCGTAGATTCGCTTGAACTTGCGGTTATAGTCACAGGCGATGAGCTAGGATCTGTAGATGCTATTGTTGTTTCTTCTTCAGTCGATTTGGGAGTCATTTCAGGAGATGAAGTCTGTTCAGTGTTTGGCGTAGATTCGCTTGAACTTGCGGTTATAGTCACAGGCGATGAGCTAGAATCTGTAGACGCTGTTGTTGTTTCTTCTTCAGTCGATTTGGTAGTCGTTCCAGGAGATGAAGTCTGTTCAGTGTTTGGCGTAGATTCGCTTGAACTTGTGGTTATAGTTACAGGCGGTGAGCTAGATCTGAAGACGCTGTTGTTGTTTCTTCTTCAGTCGATTTGGGAGTCGTTTCAGGAGATAAAGTCTGTTCAGTGTTTGGCGTAGATTCGCTTGAACTTGCGGTTATAGTCACAGGCGATGAGCTAGGATCTGTAGATGCTATTGTTGTTTCTTCTTCAGTCGATTTGGGAGTCATTTCAGGAGATGAAGTCTGTTCAGTGTTTGGCGTAGATTCGCTTGAACTTGCGGTTATAGTCACAGGCGATGAGCTAGAATCTGTAGACGCTGTTGTTGTTTCTTCTTCAGTCGATTTGGTAGTCGTTCCAGGAGATGAAGTCTGTTCAGTGTTTGGCGTAGATTCGCTTGAACTTGTGGTTATAGTTACAGGCGGTGAGCTAGATCTGAAGACGCTGTTGTTGTTTCTTCTTCAGTCGATTTGGGAGTCGTTTCAGGAGATAAAGTCTGTTCAGTGTTTGGCGTAGATTCGCTTGAACTTGCGGTTATAGTCACAGGCGATGAGCTAGGATCTGAAGACGCTGTTGTTGTTTCTTCTTCAGTCGATTTGGTAGTCGTTTCAGGAGATAAAGTCTGTTCAGTGTTTGGCATGGACTCGCTTGAACTTGCGGTTATAGTCACAGGCGATGAGCTAGGATCTGAAGACGCTGTTGTTGTTTCTTCTTCAGCCGATTTGGGAGTCGTTTCAGGAGATGAAGTCTGTTCAGTGTTTGGCGTAAATTCGCTTGAACTTGCGGTTATAGTCATAGGCGATGAGCTAGGATCTGTAGATGCTATTGTTGTTTCTTCTTCAGTCGATTTGGGAGTCATTTCAGGAGATGAAGTCTGTTCAGTGTTTGGCGTAGATTCGCTTGAACTTGCGGTTATAGTCACATGCAATGAGCTAGCATCTGTAGATGCTATTGTTGTTTCTTCTTCAGTCGATTTGGTAGTCGTTTCAGGAGATGAAGTCTGTTCAGATTTTGGCGTAGATTCGCTTGAACTTGCGGTTATAGTCATAGGCGATGAGCTAGGATCTGTAGATGCTATTGTTGTTTCTTCTTCAGTCGATTTGGGAGTCATTTCAGGAGATGAAGTCTGTTCAGTGTTTGGCGTAGATTCGCTTGAACTTGCGGTTATAGTCACAGGCGATGAGCTAGGATCTGTAGATGCTATTGTTGTTTCTTCTTCAGTCGATTTGGTAGTCGTTTCAGGAGATGAAGTCTGTTCAGTGTTTGGCGTAGATTCGCTTGAACTTGCGGTTATAGTCACAGGCGATGAGTTAGGATCTGTAGATGCTATTGTTGTTTCTTCTTCAGTCGATTTGGGAGTCGTTTCAGGAGATGAAGTCTGTTCAGTGTTTGGCGTAGATTCGCTTGAACTTGCGGTTATAGTCACAGGCGATGAGCTAGGATCTGTAGATGCTATTGTTGTTTCTTCTTCAGTCGATTTGGGAGTCATTTCAGGAGATGAAGTCTGTTCAGTGTTTGGCGTAGATTCGCTTGAACTTGCGGTTATAGTCACAGGCGATGAGCTAGAATCTGTAGACGCTGTTGTTGTTTCTTCTTCAGTCGATTTGGTAGTCGTTCCAGGAGATGAAGTCTGTTCAGTGTTTGGCGTAGATTCGCTTGAACTTGCGGTTATAGTCACAGGCGATGAGCTAGGATCTGAAGACGCTGTTGTTGTTTCTTCCTCAGTCGATTTGGGAGTCGTTTCAGGAGATGATGTCTGTTCAGTGTTTGGCGTAGATTCGCTTGAACTTGTGGTTATAGTTACAGGCGGTGAGCTAGATCTGAAGACGCTGTTGTTGTTTCTTCTTCAGTCGATTTGGTAGTCGTTTCAGGAGATAAAGTCTGTTCAGTGTTTGGCATGGACTCGCTTGAACTTGCGGTTATAGTCACAGGCGATGAGCTAGGATCTGAAGACGCTGTTGTTGTTTCTTCTTCAGCCGATTTGGGAGTCGTTTCAGGAGATGAAGTCTGTTCAGTGTTTGGCGTAAATTCGCTTGAACTTGCGGTTATAGTCACATGCAATGAGCTAGCATCTGTAGATGCTATTGTTGTTTCTTCTTCAGTCGATTTGGGAGTCGTTTCAGGAGATGAAGTCTGTTCAGAGTTTGGCGTAGATTCGCTTGAACTTGCGGTTATAGTCATAGGCGATGAGCTAGGATCTGTAGATGCTATTGTTGTTTCTTCTTCAGTCGATTTGGGAGTCATTTCAGGAGATGAAGTCTGTTCAGTGTTTGGCGTAGATTCGCTTGAACCTGCGGTTATAGTCATAGGCGATGAACTAGAATCTGTAGATGCTATTGTTGTTTCTTCTTCAGTCGATTTGGGAGTCGTTTCAGGAGATGAAGTCGGTTCAGTGTTTGGCGTAGATTCGCTTGAACTTGCGGTTATAGTCACAGGCGATGAGCTAGGATCTGTAGACGCTGATGTTGTTTCTTCTTCAGTCGATTTGGTAGTCGTTCCAGGAGATGAAGTCTGTTCAGTGTTTGGCGTAGATTCGCTTGAACTTGCGGTTATAGTCACAGGCGATGAGCTAGGATCTGAAGACGCTGTTGTTGTTTCTTCCTCAGTCGATTTGGGAGTCGTTTCAGGAGATGATGTCTGTTCAGTGTTTGGCGTAGATTCGCTTGAACTTGTGGTTATAGTTACAGGCGGTGAGCTAGGATCTGAAGACGCTGTTGTTGTTTCTTCTTCAGTCGATTTGGGAGTCGTTTCAGGAGATGAAGTCTGTTCAGTGTTTGGCGTAGATTCGCTTGAACTTGCGGTTATATTCACAGGCGAAGAGCTAGGATCTGTAGATGCTATTGTTGTTTCTCCTTCAGTCGATTTGGGAGTCACTTCAGGAGATGAAGTCTGTTCAGTGTTTGGCGTAGATTCGCTTGAACTTGCGGTTATAGTCATAGGCGATGAGCTAGGATCTGTAGATGCTATTGTTGTTTCTTCTTCAGTCGATTTGGGAGTCGTTTCAGGAGATGAAGTCTGTTCAGTGTTTGGCGTAGATTCGCTTGAACTTGCGGTTATAGTCACAGGCGATGAGCTAGGATCTGTAAATGCTATTGTTGTTTCTTCTTCAGTCGATTTGGGAGTCGTTTCAGGAGATGAAGTCTGTTCAGTGTTTGGCGTAGATTCGCTTGAACTTGCGGTTATAGTCAGAGGCGATGAGCTAGGATCTGTAGATGCTATTGTTGTTTCATCTTCAATCGATTTGGGAGTCATTTCAGGAGATGAAGTCTGTTCAGTGTTTGGCGTAGATTCGCTTGAACTTGCGGTTATAGTCACAGGAGATGAGCTAGGATCTGAAGACGCTGTTGTTGTTTCTTCCTCAGTCGATTTGGGAGTCGTTTCAGGAGATAAAGTCTGTTCAGTGTTTGGCGTAGACTCGCTTGAACTTGCGGTTATAGTCACAGGCGATGAGCTAGGATCTGAAGACGCTGTTGTTGTTTCTTCCTCAGTCGATTTGGGAGTCGTTTCAGGAGATGAAGTCTGTTCAGTGTTTGGCGTAGATTCGCTTGAACTTGCGGTTATAGTCACAGGCGATGAGCTAGGATCTGTAAATGCTATTGTTGTTTCTTCTTCAGTCGATTTGGGAGTCGTTTCAGGAGATGAAGTCTGTTCAGTGTTTGGCGTAGATTCGCTTGAACTTGCGGTTATAGTCAGAGGCGATGAGCTAGGATCTGTAGATGCTATTGTTGTTTCATCTTCAATCGATTTGGGAGTCATTTCAGGAGATGAAGTCTGTTCAGTGTTTGGCGTAGATTCGCTTGAACTTGCGGTTATAGTCACAGGAGATGAGCTAGGATCTGAAGACGCTGTTGTTGTTTCTTCCTCAGTCGATTTGGGAGTCGTTTCAGGAGATAAAGTCTGTTCAGTGTTTGGCGTAGACTCGCTTGAACTTGCGGTTATAGTCACAGGCGATGAGCTAGGATCTGAAGACGCTGTTGTTGTTTCTTCTTCAGTCGATTTGGGAGTCGTTTCAGGAGATGAAGTCTGTTCAGTGTTTGGCGTAGATTCGCTTGAACTTGCGGTTATATTCACAGGCGAAGAGCTAGGATCTGTAGATGCTATTGTTGTTTCTCCTTCAGTCGATTTGGGAGTCACTTCAGGAGATGAAGTCTGTTCAGTGTTTGGCGTAGATTCGCTTGAACTTGCGGTTATAGTCATAGGCGATGAGCTAGGATCTGTAGATGCTATTGTTGTTTCTTCTTCAGTCGATTTGGGAGTCGTTTCAGGAGATGAAGTCTGTTCAGTGTTTGGCGTAGATTCGCTTGAACTTGCGGTTATAGTCACAGGCGATGAGCTAGGATCTGTAAATGCTATTGTTGTTTCTTCTTCAGTCGATTTGGGAGTCGTTTCAGGAGATGAAGTCTGTTCAGTGTTTGGCGTAGATTCGCTTGAACTTGCGGTTATAGTCAGAGGCGATGAGCTAGGATCTGTAGATGCTATTGTTGTTTCATCTTCAATCGATTTGGGAGTCATTTCAGGAGATGAAGTCTGTTCAGTGTTTGGCGTAGATTCGCTTGAACTTGCGGTTATAGTCACAGGAGATGAGCTAGGATCTGAAGACGCTGTTGTTGTTTCTTCCTCAGTCGATTTGGGAGTCGTTTCAGGAGATAAAGTCTGTTCAGTGTTTGGCGTAGACTCGCTTGAACTTGCGGTTATAGTCACAGGAGATTAGCTAGGATCTGAAGACGCTGTTGTTGTTTCTTCCTCAGTCGATTTGGGAGTCGTTTCAGGAGATGAAGTCTGTTCAGTGTTTGGCGTAGATTCGCTTGAACTTGCGGTTATAGTCACAGGCAATGAGCTAGGATCTGTAGATGCTATTGTTGTTTCTTCTTCAGTCGATTTGGGAGTCGTTTCAGGAGATGAAGTCTGTTCAGAGTTTGGCGTAGATTCGCTTGAACTTGCGGTTATAGTCATAGGCGATGAGCTAGGATCTGAAGACGCTGTTGTTGTTTCTTCCTCAGTCGATTTGGGAGTCGTTTCAGGAGATGATGTCTGTTCAGTGTTTGGCGTAGATTCGCTTGAACTTGTGGTTATAGTTACAGGCGGTGAGCTAGGATCTGAAGACGCTGTTGTTGTTTCTTCTTCAGTCGATTTGGTAGTCGTTTCAGGAGATGAAGTCTGTTCAGTGTTTGGCGTAGACTCGCTTTAACTTGCGGTTATAGTCATAGGCGATGATCTAGGATCTGTAGATGCTATTGTTGTTTCTTCTTCAGTCGATTTGGGAGTCGTTTCAGGAGATGAAGTCTGTTCAGTGTTTGGCGTAGATTCGCTTGAACTTGCGGTTATAGTCACAGGCCATGAGTTAGGATCTGTAGATGCTATTGTTGTTTCTTCTTCAGTCGATTTGGGAGTCGTTTCAGGAGATGAAGTCTGTTCAGTGTTTGGCGTAGATTCGCTTGAACTTGCGGTTATAGTCACAGGCGATGAGCTAGGATCTGTAGATGCTATTGTTGTTTCTTCTTCAGTCGATTTGGGAGTCATTTCAGGAGATGAAGTCTGTTCAGTGTTTGGCGTAGATTCGCTTGAACTTGCGGTTATAGTCACAGGCGATGAGCTAGGATCTGTAGACGCTGTTGCTGTTTCTTTTTCAGCCGATTTGGGAGTCGTTTCAGGAGATGAAGTCTGTTCAGTGTTTGGCGTAGATTCGCTTGAACTTGCGGTTATAGTCATAGGCGATGAACTAGGATCTGTAGATGCTATTGTTGTTTCTTCTTCAGTCGATTTGGGAGTCATTTCAGGAGATGAAGTCTGTTCAGTGTTTGGCGTAGATTCGCTTGAACTTGCGGTTATAGTCACAGGCGATGAGCTAGGATCTGTAGATGCTATTGTTGTTTCTTCTTCAGTCGATTTGGGAGTCGTTTCAGGAGATGAAGTCGGTTCAGTGTTTGGCGTAGATTCGCTTGAACTTGCGGTTATAGTCACAGGCGATGAGCTAGGATCTGTAGACGCTGATGTTGTTTCTTCTTCAGTCGATTTGAGAGTCATTTCAGGAGATGAAGTCTGTTCAGTGTTTGGCGTAGATTCGCTTGAACTTGCGGTTATAGTCACAGGCGATGAGCTAGGATCTGAAGACGCTGTTGTTGTTTCTTCCTCAGTCGATTTGGGAGTCGTTTCAGGAGATAAAGTCTGTTCAGTGTTTGGCGTAGACTCGCTTGAACTTGCGGTTATAGTCACAGGCGATGAGCTAGGATCTGAAGACGCTGTTGTTGTTTCCTCTTCAGCCGATTTGGGAGTCGTTTCAGGATATGAAGTCTGTTCAGTGTTTGGCGTAGATTCGCTTGAACTTGCGGTTATAGTCACAGGCAATGAGCTAGGATCTGTAGATGCTGTTGTTGTTTCTTCCTCAGTCGATTTGGGAGTCGTTTCAGGAGATGATGTCTGTTCAGTGTTTGGCGTAGACTCGCTTGAACTTGCGGTTATAGTCACAGGCGATGAGCTAGGATCTGAAGACGCTGTTGTTGTTTCCTCTTCAGCCGATTTGGGAGTCGTTTCAGGATATGAAGTCTGTTCAGTGTTTGGCGTAGATTCGCTTGAACTTGCGGTTATAGTCACAGGCAATGAGCTAGGATCTGTAGATGCTGTTGTTGTTTCTTCCTCAGTCGATTTGGGAGTCGTTTCAGGAGATGATGTCTGTTCAGTGTTTGGCGTAGATTCGCTTGAACTTGCGGTTATAGTCACAGGCGATGAGCTAGGATCTGAAGACGCTGTTGTTGTTTCTTCTTCAGTCGATTTGGTAGTCGTTCCAGGAGATGAAGTCTGTTCAGTGTTTGGCGTAGATTCGCTTGAACTTGCGGTTATAGTCACAGGCGATGAGCTAGGATCTGAAGACGCTGTTGTTGTTTCTTCCTCAGTCGATTTGGGAGTCGTTTCAGGAGATGATGTCTGTTCAGTGTTTGGCGTAGACTCGCTTGAACTTGCGGTTATAGTCACAGGCGATGAGCTAGGATCTGAAGACGCTGTTGTTGTTTCCTCTTCAGCCGATTTGGGAGTCGTTTCAGGATATGAAGTCTGTTCAGTGTTTGGCGTAGATTCGCTTGAACTTGCGGTTATAGTCACAGGCGATGAGCTAGGATCTGTAGACGCTGTTGCTGTTTCTTTTTCAGCCGATTTGGGAGTCGTTTCAGGAGATGAAGTCTGTTCAGTGTTTGGCGTAGATTCGCTTGAACTTGCGGTTATAGTCATAGGCGATGAACTAGGATCTGTAGATGCTATTGTTGTTTCTTCTTCAGTCGATTTGGGAGTCATTTCAGGAGATGAAGTCTGTTCAGTGTTTGGCGTAGATTCGCTTGAACTTGCGGTTATAGTCACAGGCGATGAGCTAGGATCTGTAGATGCTATTGTTGTTTCTTCTTCAGTCGATTTGGGAGTCGTTTCAGGAGATGAAGTCGGTTCAGTGTTTGGCGTAGATTCGCTTGAACTTGCGGTTATAGTCACAGGCGATGAGCTAGGATCTGTAGACGCTGATGTTGTTTCTTCTTCAGTCGATTTGAGAGTCATTTCAGGAGATGAAGTCTGTTCAGTGTTTGGCGTAGATTCGCTTGAACTTGCGGTTATAGTCACAGGCGATGAGCTAGGATCTGAAGACGCTGTTGTTGTTTCTTCCTCAGTCGATTTGGGAGTCGTTTCAGGAGATAAAGTCTGTTCAGTGTTTGGCGTAGACTCGCTTGAACTTGCGGTTATAGTCACAGGCGATGAGCTAGGATCTGAAGACGCTGTTGTTGTTTCCTCTTCAGCCGATTTGGGAGTCGTTTCAGGATATGAAGTCTGTTCAGTGTTTGGCGTAGATTCGCTTGAACTTGCGGTTATAGTCACAGGCAATGAGCTAGGATCTGTAGATGCTGTTGTTGTTTCTTCCTCAGTCGATTTGGGAGTCGTTTCAGGAGATGATGTCTGTTCAGTGTTTGGCGTAGACTCGCTTGAACTTGCGGTTATAGTCACAGGCGATGAGCTAGGATCTGAAGACGCTGTTGTTGTTTCCTCTTCAGCCGATTTGGGAGTCGTTTCAGGATATGAAGTCTGTTCAGTGTTTGGCGTAGATTCGCTTGAACTTGCGGTTATAGTCACAGGCAATGAGCTAGGATCTGTAGATGCTGTTGTTGTTTCTTCCTCAGTCGATTTGGGAGTCGTTTCAGGAGATGATGTCTGTTCAGTGTTTGGCGTAGATTCGCTTGAACTTGCGGTTATAGTCACAGGCGATGAGCTAGGATCTGAAGACGCTGTTGTTGTTTCTTCTTCAGTCGATTTGGTAGTCGTTCCAGGAGATGAAGTCTGTTCAGTGTTTGGCGTAGATTCGCTTGAACTTGCGGTTATAGTCACAGGCGATGAGCTAGGATCTGAAGACGCTGTTGTTGTTTCTTCCTCAGTCGATTTGGGAGTCGTTTCAGGAGATGATGTCTGTTCAGTGTTTGGCGTAGACTCGCTTGAACTTGCGGTTATAGTCACAGGCGATGAGCTAGGATCTGAAGACGCTGTTGTTGTTTCCTCTTCAGCCGATTTGGGAGTCGTTTCAGGATATGAAGTCTGTTCAGTGTTTGGCGTAGATTCGCTTGAACTTGCGGTTATAGTCACAGGCGATGAGCTAGGATCTGTAGACGCTGTTGCTGTTTCTTTTTCAGCCGATTTGGGAGTCGTTTCAGGAGATGAAGTCTGTTCAGTGTTTGGCGTAGATTCGCTTGAACTTGCGGTTATAGTCATAGGCGATGAACTAGGATCTGTAGATGCTATTGTTGTTTCTTCTTCAGTCGATTTGGGAGTCATTTCAGGAGATGAAGTCTGTTCAGTGTTTGGCGTAGATTCGCTTGAACTTGCGGTTATAGTCACAGGCGATGAGCTAGGATCTGTAGATGCTATTGTTGTTTCTTCTTCAGTCGATTTGGGAGTCGTTTCAGGAGATGAAGTCGGTTCAGTGTTTGGCGTAGATTCGCTTGAACTTGCGGTTATAGTCACAGGCGATGAGCTAGGATCTGTAGACGCTGATGTTGTTTCTTCTTCAGTCGATTTGAGAGTCATTTCAGGAGATGAAGTCTGTTCAGTGTTTGGCGTAGATTCGCTTGAACTTGCGGTTATAGTCACAGGCGATGAGCTAGGATCTGAAGACGCTGTTGTTGTTTCTTCCTCAGTCGATTTGGGAGTCGTTTCAGGAGATAAAGTCTGTTCAGTGTTTGGCGTAGACTCGCTTGAACTTGCGGTTATAGTCACAGGCGATGAGCTAGGATCTGAAGACGCTGTTGTTGTTTCCTCTTCAGCCGATTTGGGAGTCGTTTCAGGATATGAAGTCTGTTCAGTGTTTGGCGTAGATTCGCTTGAACTTGCGGTTATAGTCACAGGCAATGAGCTAGGATCTGTAGATGCTGTTGTTGTTTCTTCCTCAGTCGATTTGGGAGTCGTTTCAGGAGATGATGTCTGTTCAGTGTTTGGCGTAGACTCGCTTGAACTTGCGGTTATAGTCACAGGCGATGAGCTAGGATCTGAAGACGCTGTTGTTGTTTCCTCTTCAGCCGATTTGGGAGTCGTTTCAGGATATGAAGTCTGTTCAGTGTTTGGCGTAGATTCGCTTGAACTTGCGGTTATAGTCACAGGCAATGAGCTAGGATCTGTAGATGCTGTTGTTGTTTCTTCCTCAGTCGATTTGGGAGTCGTTTCAGGAGATGATGTCTGTTCAGTGTTTGACGTAGATTCGCTTGAACTTGCGGTTATAGTCACAGGCGATGAGCTAGGATCTGAAGACGCTGTTGTTGTTTCTTCTTCAGTCGATTTGGTAGTCGTTCCAGGAGATGAAGTCTGTTCAGTGTTTGGCGTAGATTCGCTTGAACTTGCGGTTATAGTCACAGGCGATGAGCTAGGATCTGAAGACGCTGTTGTTGTTTCTTCCTCAGTCGATTTGGGAGTCGTTTCAGGAGATGATGTCTGTTCAGTGTTTGGCGTAGACTCGCTTGAACTTGCGGTTATAGTCACAGGCGATGAGCTAGGATCTGAAGACGCTGTTGTTGTTTCCTCTTCAGCCGATTTGGGAGTCGTTTCAGGATATGAAGTCTGTTCAGTGTTTGGCGTAGATTCGCTTGAACTTGCGGTTATAGTCATAGGCGATGAGCTAGGATCTGTAGATGCTATTGTTGTTTCTTCTTCAGTCGATTTGGGAGTCGTTTCAGGAGATGAAGTCTGTTCAGTGTTTGGCGTAGATTCGCTTGAACTTGCGGTTATAGTCACAGGCGATGAGCTAGGATCTGTAAATGCTATTGTTGTTTCTTCTTCAGTCGATTTGGGAGTCGTTTCAGGAGATGAAGTCTGTTCAGTGTTTGGCGTAGATTCGCTTGAACTTGCGGTTATAGTCAGAGGCGATGAGCTAGGATCTGTAGATGCTATTGTTGTTTCATCTTCAATCGATTTGGGAGTCATTTCAGGAGATGAAGTCTGTTCAGTGTTTGGCGTAGATTCGCTTGAACTTGCGGTTATAGTCACAGGAGATGAGCTAGGATCTGAAGACGCTGTTGTTGTTTCTTCCTCAGTCGATTTGGGAGTCGTTTCAGGAGATAAAGTCTGTTCAGTGTTTGGCGTAGACTCGCTTGAACTTGCGGTTATAGTCACAGGCGATGAGCTAGGATCTGAAGACGCTGTTGTTGTTTCTTCTTCAGCCGATTTGGGAGTCGTTTCAGGAGATGAAGTCTGTTCAGTGTTTGGCGTAGATTCGCTTGAACTTGCGGTTATAGTCACAGGCAATGAGCTAGGATCTGTAGATGCTATTGTTGTTTCTTCTTCAGTCGATTTGGGAGTCGTTTCAGGAGATGAAGTCTGTTCAGAGTTTGGCGTAGATTCGCTTGAACTTGCGGTTATAGTCATAGGCGATGAGCTAGGATCTGAAGACGCTGTTGTTGTTTCTTCCTCAGTCGATTTGGGAGTCGTTTCAGGAGATGATGTCTGTTCAGTGTTTGGCGTAGATTCGCTTGAACTTGTGGTTATAGATACAGGCGGTGAGCTAGGATCTGAAGACGCTGTTGTTGTTTCTTCTTCAGTCGATTTGGTAGTCGTTTCAGGAGATGAAGTCTGTTCAGTGTTTGGCGTAGACTCGCTTTAACTTGCGGTTATAGTCATAGGCGATGAGCTAGGATCTGTAGATGCTATTGTTGTTTCTTCTTCAGTCGATTTGGGAGTCATTTCAGGAGATGAAGTCTGTTCAGTGTTTGGCGTAGATTCGCTTGAACTTGCGGTTATAGTCACAGGCGATGAACTAGGATCTGTAGATGCTATTGTTGTTTCTTCTTCAGTCGATTTGGGAGTCATTTCAGGAGATGAAGTCTGTTCAGTGTTTGGCGTAGATTCGCTTGAACTTGCGGTTATAGTCACAGGCGATGAGCTAGGATCTGTAGATGCTATTGTTGTTTCTTCTTCAGTCGATTTGGGAGTCATTTCAGGAGATGAAGTCTGTTCAGTGTTTGGCGTAGATTCGCTTGAACTTGCGGTTATAGTCACAGGCGATGAGCTAGGATCTGAAGACGCTGTTGTTGTTTCTTCTTCAGCCGATTTGGGAGTCGTTTCAGGAGATGAAGTCTGTTCAGTGTTTGGCGTAGATTCGCTTGAACTTGCGGTTATAGTCACAGGCAATGAGCTAGGATCTGTAGATGCTATTGTTGTTTCTTCTTCAGTCGATTTGGGAGTCGTTTCAGGAGATGAAGTCTGTTCAGAGTTTGGCGTAGATTCGCTTGAACTTGCGGTTATAGTCATAGGCGATGAGCTAGGATCTGAAGACGCTGTTGTTGTTTCTTCCTCAGTCGATTTGGGAGTCGTTTCAGGAGATGATGTCTGTTCAGTGTTTGGCGTAGATTCGCTTGAACTTGTGGTTATAGATACAGGCGGTGAGCTAGGATCTGAAGACGCTGTTGTTGTTTCTTCTTCAGTCGATTTGGTAGTCGTTTCAGGAGATGAAGTCTGTTCAGTGTTTGGCGTAGACTCGCTTTAACTTGCGGTTATAGTCATAGGCGATGAGCTAGGATCTGTAGATGCTATTGTTGTTTCTTCTTCAGTCGATTTGGGAGTCATTTCAGGAGATGAAGTCTGTTCAGTGTTTGGCGTAGATTCGCTTGAACTTGCGGTTATAGTCATAGGCGATGAACTAGGATCTGTAGATGCTATTGTTGTTTCTTCTTCAGTCGATTTGGGAGTCATTTCAGGAGATGAAGTCTGTTCAGTGTTTGGCGTAGATTCGCTTGAACTTGCGGTTATAGTCACAGGCGATGAGCTAGGATCTGTAGATGCTATTGTTGTTTCTTCTTCAGTCGATTTGGGAGTCATTTCAGGAGATGAAGTCTGTTCAGTGTTTGGCGTAGATTCGCTTGAACTTGCGGTTATAGTCATAGGCGATGAACTAGGATCTGTAGATGCTATTGTTGTTTCTTCTTCAGTCGATTTGGGAGTCATTTCAGGAGATGAAGTCTGTTCAGTGTTTGGCGTAGATTCGCTTGAACTTGCGGTTATAGTCACAGGCGATGAGCTAGGATCTGTAGATGCTATTGTTGTTTCTTCTTCAGTCGATTTGGGAGTCGTTTCAGGAGATGAAGTCGGTTCAGTGTTTGGCGTAGATTCGCTTGAACTTGCGGTTATAGTCACAGGCGATGAGCTAGGATCTGTAGACGCTGATGTTGTTTCTTCTTCAGTCGATTTGAGAGTCATTTCAGGAGATGAAGTCTGTTCAGTGTTTGGCGTAGATTCGCTTGAACTTGCGGTTATAGTCACAGGCGATGAGCTAGGATCTGAAGACGCTGTTGTTGTTTCTTCCTCAGTCGATTTGGGAGTCGTTTCAGGAGATAAAGTCTGTTCAGAGTTTGGCGTAGATTCGCTTGAACTTGCGGTTATAGTCATAGGCGATGAGCTAGGATCTGAAGACGCTGTTGTTGTTTCTTCCTCAGTCGATTTGGGAGTCGTTTCAGGAGATGATGTCTGTTCAGTGTTTGGCGTAGATTCGCTTGAACTTGTGGTTATAGATACAGGCGGTGAGCTAGGATCTGAAGACGCTGTTGTTGTTTCTTCTTCAGTCGATTTGGTAGTCGTTTCAGGAGATGAAGTCTGTTCAGTGTTTGGCGTAGACTCGCTTTAACTTGCGGTTATAGTCATAGGCGATGAGCTAGGATCTGTAGATGCTATTGTTGTTTCTTCTTCAGTCGATTTGGGAGTCATTTCAGGAGATGAAGTCTGTTCAGTGTTTGGCGTAGATTCGCTTGAACTTGCGGTTATAGTCACAGGCGATGAGCTAGGATCTGTAGATGCTATTGTTGTTTCTTCTTCAGTCGATTTGGGAGTCATTTCAGGAGATGAAGTCTGTTCAGTGTTTGGCGTAGATTCGCTTGAACTTGCGGTTATAGTCATAGGCGATGAACTAGGATCTGTAGATGCTATTGTTGTTTCTTCTTCAGTCGATTTGGGAGTCATTTCAGGAGATGAAGTCTGTTCAGTGTTTGGCGTAGATTCGCTTGAACTTGCGGTTATAGTCACAGGCGATGAGCTAGGATCTGTAGATGCTATTGTTGTTTCTTCTTCAGTCGATTTGGGAGTCATTTCAGGAGATGAAGTCTGTTCAGTGTTTGGCGTAGATTCGCTTGAACTTGCGGTTATAGTCATAGGCGATGAACTAGGATCTGTAGATGCTATTGTTGTTTCTTCTTCAGTCGATTTGGGAGTCATTTCAGGAGATGAAGTCTGTTCAGTGTTTGGCGTAGATTCGCTTGAACTTGCGGTTATAGTCACAGGCGATGAGCTAGGATCTGTAGATGCTATTGTTGTTTCTTCTTCAGTCGATTTGGGAGTCGTTTCAGGAGATGAAGTCGGTTCAGTGTTTGGCGTAGATTCGCTTGAACTTGCGGTTATAGTCACAGGCGATGAGCTAGGATCTGTAGACGCTGATGTTGTTTCTTCTTCAGTCGATTTGAGAGTCATTTCAGGAGATGAAGTCTGTTCAGTGTTTGGCGTAGATTCGCTTGAACTTGCGGTTATAGTCACAGGCGATGAGCTAGGATCTGAAGACGCTGTTGTTGTTTCTTCCTCAGTCGATTTGGGAGTCGTTTCAGGAGATAAAGTCTGTTCAGTGTTTGGCGTAGACTCGCTTGAACTTGCGGTTATAGTCACAGGCGATGAGCTAGGATCTGAAGACGCTGTTGTTGTTTCCTCTTCAGCCGATTTGGGAGTCGTTTCAGGATATGAAGTCTGTTCAGTGTTTGGCGTAGATTCGCTTGAACTTGCGGTTATAGTCACAGGCAATGAGCTAGGATCTGTAGATGCTGTTGTTGTTTCTTCCTCAGTCGATTTGGGAGTCGTTTCAGGAGATGATGTCTGTTCAGTGTTTGGCGTAGACTCGCTTGAACTTGCGGTTATAGTCACAGGCGATGAGCTAGGATCTGAAGACGCTGTTGTTGTTTCCTCTTCAGCCGATTTGGGAGTCGTTTCAGGATATGAAGTCTGTTCAGTGTTTGGCGTAGATTCGCTTGAACTTGCGGTTATAGTCATAGGCGATGAACTAGGATCTGTAGATGCTATTGTTGTTTCTTCTTCAGTCGATTTGGGAGTCATTTCAGGAGATGAAGTCTGTTCAGTGTTTGGCGTAGATTCGCTTGAACTTGCGGTTATAGTCACAGGCGATGAGCTAGGATCTGTAGATGCTATTGTTGTTTCTTCTTCAGTCGATTTGGGAGTCGTTTCAGGAGATGAAGTCGGTTCAGTGTTTGGCGTAGATTCGCTTGAACTTGCGGTTATAGTCACAGGCGATGAGCTAGGATCTGTAGACGCTGATGTTGTTTCTTCTTCAGTCGATTTGAGAGTCATTTCAGGAGATGAAGTCTGTTCAGTGTTTGGCGTAGATTCGCTTGAACTTGCGGTTATAGTCACAGGCGATGAGCTAGGATCTGAAGACGCTGTTGTTGTTTCTTCCTCAGTCGATTTGGGAGTCGTTTCAGGAGATAAAGTCTGTTCAGTGTTTGGCGTAGACTCGCTTGAACTTGCGGTTATAGTCACAGGCGATGAGCTAGGATCTGAAGACGCTGTTGTTGTTTCCTCTTCAGCCGATTTGGGAGTCGTTTCAGGATATGAAGTCTGTTCAGTGTTTGGCGTAGATTCGCTTGAACTTGCGGTTATAGTCACAGGCAATGAGCTAGGATCTGTAGATGCTGTTGTTGTTTCTTCCTCAGTCGATTTGGGAGTCGTTTCAGGAGATGATGTCTGTTCAGTGTTTGGCGTAGATTCGCTTGAACTTGCGGTTATAGTCACAGGCGATGAGCTAGGATCTGAAGACGCTGTTGTTGTTTCCTCTTCAGCCGATTTGGGAGTCGTTTCAGGATATGAAGTCTGTTCAGTGTTTGGCGTAGATTCGCTTGAACTTGCGGTTATAGTCACAGGCGATGAGCTAGGATCTGAAGACGCTGTTGTTGTTTCTTCCTCAGTCGATTTGGGAGTCGTTTCAGGAGATAAAGTCTGTTCAGTGTTTGGCGTAGACTCGCTTGAACTTGCGGTTATAGTCACAGGCGATGAGCTAGGATCTGAAGACGCTGTTGTTGTTTCCTCTTCAGCCGATTTGGGAGTCGTTTCAGGATATGAAGTCTGTTCAGTGTTTGGCGTAGATTCGCTTGAACTTGCGGTTATAGTCACAGGCAATGAGCTAGGATCTGTAGATGCTGTTGTTGTTTCTTCCTCAGTCGATTTGGGAGTCGTTTCAGGAGATGATGTCTGTTCAGTGTTTGGCGTAGATTCGCTTGAACTTGCGGTTATAGTCACAGGCGATGAGCTAGGATCTGAAGACGCTGTTGTTGTTTCCTCTTCAGCCGATTTGGGAGTCGTTTCAGGATATGAAGTCTGTTCAGTGTTTGGCGTAGATTCGCTTGAACTTGCGGTTATAGTCACAGGCAATGAGCTAGGATCTGTAGATGCTGTTGTTGTTTCTTCCTCAGTCGATTTGGGAGTCGTTTCAGGAGATGATGTCTGTTCAGTGTTTGGCGTAGATTCGCTTGAACTTGCGGTTATAGTCACAGGCGATGAGCTAGGATCTGAAGACGCTGTTGTTGTTTCTTCTTCAGTCGATTTGGTAGTCGTTCCAGGAGATGAAGTCTGTTCAGTGTTTGGCGTAGATTCGCTTGAACTTGCGGTTATAGTCACAGGCGATGAGCTAGGATCTGAAGACGCTGTTGTTGTTTCTTCCTCAGTCGATTTGGGAGTCGTTTCAGGAGATGATGTCTGTTCAGTGTTTGGCGTAGACTCGCTTGAACTTGCGGTTATAGTCACAGGCGATGAGCTAGGATCTGAAGACGCTGTTGTTGTTTCCTCTTCAGCCGATTTGGGAGTCGTTTCAGGATATGAAGTCTGTTCAGTGTTTGGCGTAGATTCGCTTGAACTTGCGGTTATAGTCACAGGCGATGAGCTAGGATCTGTAGACGCTGTTGCTGTTTCTTTTTCAGCCGATTTGGGAGTCGTTTCAGGAGATGAAGTCTGTTCAGTGTTTGGCGTAGATTCGCTTGAACTTGCGGTTATAGTCATAGGCGATGAACTAGGATCTGTAGATGCTATTGTTGTTTCTTCTTCAGTCGATTTGGGAGTCATTTCAGGAGATGAAGTCTGTTCAGTGTTTGGCGTAGATTCGCTTGAACTTGCGGTTATAGTCACAGGCGATGAGCTAGGATCTGTAGATGCTATTGTTGTTTCTTCTTCAGTCGATTTGGGAGTCGTTTCAGGAGATGAAGTCGGTTCAGTGTTTGGCGTAGATTCGCTTGAACTTGCGGTTATAGTCACAGGCGATGAGCTAGGATCTGTAGACGCTGATGTTGTTTCTTCTTCAGTCGATTTGAGAGTCATTTCAGGAGATGAAGTCTGTTCAGTGTTTGGCGTAGATTCGCTTGAACTTGCGGTTATAGTCACAGGCGATGAGCTAGGATCTGAAGACGCTGTTGTTGTTTCTTCCTCAGTCGATTTGGGAGTCGTTTCAGGAGATAAAGTCTGTTCAGTGTTTGGCGTAGACTCGCTTGAACTTGCGGTTATAGTCACAGGCGATGAGCTAGGATCTGAAGACGCTGTTGTTGTTTCCTCTTCAGCCGATTTGGGAGTCGTTTCAGGATATGAAGTCTGTTCAGTGTTTGGCGTAGATTCGCTTGAACTTGCGGTTATAGTCACAGGCAATGAGCTAGGATCTGTAGATTCTGTTGTTGTTTCTTCCTCAGTCGATTTGGGAGTCGTTTCAGGAGATGATGTCTGTTCAGTGTTTGGCGTAGTCTCGCTTGAACTTGCGGTTATAGTCACAGGCGATGAGCTAGGATCTGAAGACGCTGTTGTTGTTTCCTCTTCAGCCGATTTGGGAGTCGTTTCAGGATATGAAGTCTGTTCAGTGTTTGGCGTAGATTCGCTTGAACTTGCGGTTATAGTCACAGGCAATGAGCTAGGATCTGTAGATGCTGTTGTTGTTTCTTCCTCAGTCGATTTGGGAGTCGTTTCAGGAGATGATGTCTGTTCAGTGTTTGGCGTAGATTCGCTTGAACTTGCGGTTATAGTCACAGGCGATGAGCTAGGATCTGAAGACGCTGTTGTTGTTTCTTCTTCAGTCGATTTGGTAGTCGTTCCAGGAGATGAAGTCTGTTCAGTGTTTGGCGTAGATTCGCTTGAACTTGCGGTTATAGTCACAGGCGATGAGCTAGGATCTGAAGACGCTGTTGTTGTTTCTTCCTCAGTCGATTTGGGAGTCGTTTCAGGAGATGATGTCTGTTCAGTGTTTGGCGTAGACTCGCTTGAACTTGCGGTTATAGTCACAGGCGATGAGCTAGGATCTGAAGACGCTGTTGTTGTTTCCTCTTCAGCCGATTTGGGAGTCGTTTCAGGATATGAAGTCTGTTCAGTGTTTGGCGTAGATTCGCTTGAACTTGCGGTTATAGTCATAGGCGATGAGCTAGGATCTGTAGATGCTATTGTTGTTTCTTCTTCAGTCGATTTGGGAGTCGTTTCAGGAGATGAAGTCTGTTCAGTGTTTGGCGTAGATTCGCTTGAACTTGCGGTTATAGTCACAGGCGATGAGCTAGGATCTGTAAATGCTATTGTTGTTTCTTCTTCAGTCGATTTGGGAGTCGTTTCAGGAGATGAAGTCTGTTCAGTGTTTGGCGTAGATTCGCTTGAACTTGCGGTTATAGTCAGAGGCGATGAGCTAGGATCTGTAGATGCTATTGTTGTTTCATCTTCAATCGATTTGGGAGTCATTTCAGGAGATGAAGTCTGTTCAGTGTTTGGCGTAGATTCGCTTGAACTTGCGGTTATAGTCACAGGAGATGAGCTAGGATCTGAAGACGCTGTTGTTGTTTCTTCCTCAGTCGATTTGGGAGTCGTTTCAGGAGATAAAGTCTGTTCAGTGTTTGGCGTAGACTCGCTTGAACTTGCGGTTATAGTCACAGGCGATGAGCTAGGATCTGAAGACGCTGTTGTTGTTTCTTCTTCAGCCGATTTGGGAGTCGTTTCAGGAGATGAAGTCTGTTCAGTGTTTGGCGTAGATTCGCTTGAACTTGCGGTTATAGTCACAGGCAATGAGCTAGGATCTGTAGATGCTATTGTTGTTTCTTCTTCAGTCGATTTGGGAGTCGTTTCAGGAGATGAAGTCTGTTCAGAGTTTGGCGTAGATTCGCTTGAACTTGCGGTTATAGTCATAGGCGATGAGCTAGGATCTGAAGACGCTGTTGTTGTTTCTTCCTCAGTCGATTTGGGAGTCGTTTCAGGAGATGATGTCTGTTCAGTGTTTGGCGTAGATTCGCTTGAACTTGTGGTTATAGTTACAGGCGGTGAGCTAGGATCTGAAGACGCTGTTGTTGTTTCTTCTTCAGTCGATTTGGTAGTCGTTTCAGGAGATGAAGTCTGTTCAGTGTTTGGCGTAGACTCGCTTTAACTTGCGGTTATAGTCATAGGCGATGAGCTAGGATCTGTAGATGCTATTGTTGTTTCTTCTTCAGTCGATTTGGGAGTCGTTTCAGGAGATGAAGTCTGTTCAGTGTTTGGCGTAGATTCGCTTGAACTTGCGGTTATAGTCACAGGCCATGAGTTAGGATCTGTAGATGCTATTGTTGTTTCTTCTTCAGTCGATTTGGGAGTCGTTTCAGGAGATGAAGTCTGTTCAGTGTTTGGCGTAGATTCGCTTGAACTTGCGGTTATAGTCACAGGCGATGAGCTAGGATCTGTAGATGCTATTGTTGTTTCTTCTTCAGTCGATTTGGGAGTCATTTCAGGAGATGAAGTCTGTTCAGTGTTTGGCGTAGATTCGCTTGAACTTGCGGTTATAGTCACAGGCGATGAGCTAGGATCTGTAGACGCTGTTGCTGTTTCTTTTTCAGCCGATTTGGGAGTCGTTTCAGGAGATGAAGTCTGTTCAGTGTTTGGCGTAGATTCGCTTGAACTTGCGGTTATAGTCATAGGCGATGAACTAGGATCTGTAGATGCTATTGTTGTTTCTTCTTCAGTCGATTTGGGAGTCATTTCAGGAGATGAAGTCTGTTCAGTGTTTGGCGTAGATTCGCTTGAACTTGCGGTTATAGTCACAGGCGATGAGCTAGGATCTGTAGATGCTATTGTTGTTTCTTCTTCAGTCGATTTGGGAGTCGTTTCAGGAGATGAAGTCGGTTCAGTGTTTGGCGTAGATTCGCTTGAACTTGCGGTTATAGTCACAGGCGATGAGCTAGGATCTGTAGACGCTGATGTTGTTTCTTCTTCAGTCGATTTGAGAGTCATTTCAGGAGATGAAGTCTGTTCAGTGTTTGGCGTAGATTCGCTTGAACTTGCGGTTATAGTCACAGGCGATGAGCTAGGATCTGAAGACGCTGTTGTTGTTTCTTCCTCAGTCGATTTGGGAGTCGTTTCAGGAGATAAAGTCTGTTCAGTGTTTGGCGTAGACTCGCTTGAACTTGCGGTTATAGTCACAGGCGATGAGCTAGGATCTGAAGACGCTGTTGTTGTTTCCTCTTCAGCCGATTTGGGAGTCGTTTCAGGATATGAAGTCTGTTCAGTGTTTGGCGTAGATTCGCTTGAACTTGCGGTTATAGTCACAGGCAATGAGCTAGGATCTGTAGATGCTGTTGTTGTTTCTTCCTCAGTCGATTTGGGAGTCGTTTCAGGAGATGATGTCTGTTCAGTGTTTGGCGTAGACTCGCTTGAACTTGCGGTTATAGTCACAGGCGATGAGCTAGGATCTGAAGACGCTGTTGTTGTTTCCTCTTCAGCCGATTTGGGAGTCGTTTCAGGATATGAAGTCTGTTCAGTGTTTGGCGTAGATTCGCTTGAACTTGCGGTTATAGTCACAGGCAATGAGCTAGGATCTGTAGATGCTGTTGTTGTTTCTTCCTCAGTCGATTTGGGAGTCGTTTCAGGAGATGATGTCTGTTCAGTGTTTGGCGTAGATTCGCTTGAACTTGCGGTTATAGTCACAGGCGATGAGCTAGGATCTGAAGACGCTGTTGTTGTTTCTTCTTCAGTCGATTTGGTAGTCGTTCCAGGAGATGAAGTCTGTTCAGTGTTTGGCGTAGATTCGCTTGAACTTGCGGTTATAGTCACAGGCGGTGAGCTAGGATCTGAAGACGCTGTTGTTGTTTCTTCTTCAGTCGATTTGGGAGTCGTTTCAGGAGATGAAGTCTGTTCAGTGTTTGGCGTAGATTCGCTTGAACTTGCGGTTATATTCACAGGCGAAGAGCTAGGATCTGTAGATGCTATTGTTGTTTCTCCTTCAGTCGATTTGGGAGTCACTTCAGGAGATGAAGTCTGTTCAGTGTTTGGCGTAGATTCGCTTGAACTTGCGGTTATAGTCATAGGCGATGAGCTAGGATCTGTAGATGCTATTGTTGTTTCTTCTTCAGTCGATTTGGGAGTCGTTTCAGGAGATGAAGTCTGTTCAGTGTTTGGCGTAGATTCGCTTGAACTTGCGGTTATAGTCACAGGCGATGAGCTAGGATCTGTAAATGCTATTGTTGTTTCTTCTTCAGTCGATTTGGGAGTCGTTTCAGGAGATGAAGTCTGTTCAGTGTTTGGCGTAGATTCGCTTGAACTTGCGGTTATAGTCAGAGGCGATGAGCTAGGATCTGTAGATGCTATTGTTGTTTCATCTTCAATCGATTTGGGAGTCATTTCAGGAGATGAAGTCTGTTCAGTGTTTGGCGTAGATTCGCTTGAACTTGCGGTTATAGTCGAAGGAGATGAGCTAGGATCTGAAGACGCTGTTGTTGTTTCTTCCTCAGTCGATTTGGGAGTCGTTTCAGGAGATAAAGTCTGTTCAGTGTTTGGCGTAGACTCGCTTGAACTTGCGGTTATAGTCACAGGCGATGAGCTAGGATCTGAAGACGCTGTTGTTGTTTCTTCTTCAGCCGATTTGGGAGTCGTTTCAGGAGATGAAGTCTGTTCAGTGTTTGGCGTAGATTCGCTTGAACTTGCGGTTATAGTCACAGGCAATGAGCTAGGATCTGTAGATGCTATTGTTGTTTCTTCTTCAGTCGATTTGGGAGTCGTTTCAGGAGATGAAGTCTGTTCAGAGTTTGGCGTAGATTCGCTTGAACTTGCGGTTATAGTCATAGGCGATGAGCTAGGATCTGAAGACGCTGTTGTTGTTTCTTCCTCAGTCGATTTGGGAGTCGTTTCAGGAGATGATGTCTGTTCAGTGTTTGGCGTAGATTCGCTTGAACTTGTGGTTATAGTTACAGGCGGTGAGCTAGGATCTGAAGACGCTGTTGTTGTTTCTTCTTCAGTCGATTTGGTAGTCGTTTCAGGAGATGAAGTCTGTTCAGTGTTTGGCGTAGACTCGCTTTAACTTGCGGTTATAGTCATAGGCGATGAGCTAGGATCTGTAGATGCTATTGTTGTTTCTTCTTCAGTCGATTTGGGAGTCGTTTCAGGAGATGAAGTCTGTTCAGTGTTTGGCGTAGATTCGCTTGAACTTGCGGTTATAGTCACAGGCCATGAGTTAGGATCTGTAGATGCTATTGTTGTTTCTTCTTCAGTCGATTTGGGAGTCGTTTCAGGAGATGAAGTCTGTTCAGTGTTTGGCGTAGATTCGCTTGAACTTGCGGTTATAGTCACAGGCGATGAGCTAGGATCTGTAGATGCTATTGTTGTTTCTTCTTCAGTCGATTTGGGAGTCATTTCAGGAGATGAAGTCTGTTCAGTGTTTGGCGTAGATTCGCTTGAACTTGCGGTTATAGTCACAGGCGATGAGCTAGGATCTGTAGACGCTGTTGCTGTTTCTTCTTCAGCCGATTTGGGAGTCGTTTCAGGAGATGAAGTCTGTTCAGTGTTTGGCGTAGATTCGCTTGAACTTGCGGTTATAGTCATAGGCGATGAACTAGGATCTGTAGATGCTATTGTTGTTTCTTCTTCAGTCGATTTGGGAGTCATTTCAGGAGATGAAGTCTGTTCAGTGTTTGGCGTAGATTCGCTTGAACTTGCGGTTATAGTCACAGGCGATGAGCTAGGATCTGTAGATGCTATTGTTGTTTCTTCTTCAGTCGATTTGGGAGTCGTTTCAGGAGATGAAGTCGGTTCAGTGTTTGGCGTAGATTCGCTTGAACTTGCGGTTATAGTCACAGGCGATGAGCTAGGATCTGTAGACGCTGATGTTGTTTCTTCTTCAGTCGATTTGAGAGTCATTTCAGGAGATGAAGTCTGTTCAGTGTTTGGCGTAGATTCGCTTGAACTTGCGGTTATAGTCACAGGCGATGAGCTAGGATCTGAAGACGCTGTTGTTGTTTCTTCCTCAGTCGATTTGGGAGTCGTTTCAGGAGATAAAGTCTGTTCAGTGTTTGGCGTAGACTCGCTTGAACTTGCGGTTATAGTCACAGGCGATGAGCTAGGATCTGAAGACGCTGTTGTTGTTTCCTCTTCAGCCGATTTGGGAGTCGTTTCAGGATATGAAGTCTGTTCTGTGTTTGGCGTAGATTCGCATGAACTTGCGGTTATAGTCACAGGCAATGAGCTAGGATCTGTAGATGCTGTTGTTGTTTCTTCCTCAGTCGATTTGGGAGTCGTTTCAGGAGATGATGTCTGTTCAGTGTTTGGCGTAGATTCGCTTGAACTTGCGGTTATAGTCACAGGCGATGAGCTAGGATCTGAAGACGCTGTTGTTGTTTCTTCCTCAGTCGATTTGGGAGTCGTTTCAGGAGATGATGTCTGTTCAGTGTTTGGCGTAGATTCGCTTGAACTTGTGGTTATAGTTACAGGCGGTGAGCTAGGATCTGAAGACGCTGTTGTTGTTTTTTCTTCAGTCGATTTGGGAGTCGTTTCAGGAGATAAAGTCTGTTCAGTGTTTGGCGTAGATTCGCTTGAACTTGCGGTTATAGTCACAGGCGATGAGCTAGGATCTGAAGACGCTGTTGTTGTTTCTTCTTCAGTCGATTTGGTAGTCGTTTCAGGAGATAAAGTCTGTTCAGTGTTTGGCATAGACTCGCTTGAACTTGCGGTTATAGTCACAGGCGATGAGCTAGGATCTGAAGACGCTGTTGTTGTTTCTTCTTCAGTCGATTTGGGAGTCTCCTGAAACGACTCCCAAATCGAATGCAGAAGAAACAACAACAGCGTCTTCAGATCCTAGCTCATCGCCTGTGACTATAACCGCAAGTTCAAGCGAATCTACGCCAAACACTGAACAGACTTCATCTCCTGAAACGACTCCCAAATCGACTGAAGAAGAAACAACAATAGCATCTACAGATCCTAGCTCATCGCCTGTGACTATATCCGCAAGTCCAAGCGAATCTACGCCAAACACTGAACAGACTTTATCTCCTGAAATGACTCCCAAATCGACTGAAGAATAAACAACAATAGCATGTACAGATCCTAGCTCATCGCCTGTGACTATAACCGCAAGTTCAAGCGATTCTACGCCAAACACTGAACAGACTTCATCTCCTGAAACGACTCCCAAATCGACTGAAGAAGAAATAACAATAGCATCTACAGATCCTAGCTCATCGCCTGTGACTATAACCGCAAGTACAAACGAGTCTACGCCAAACACTAAACAGACTTCATCTCCTGAAGCGACTCCCAAATCGACTGAAGAAGAAACAACAATAGCATCTACAGATCCTAGCTCATTGCCTGTGACTATAACCGCAAGTTCAATCGAATCTACGGCGAACACTGAACAGACTTCATCTCCTGAAACGACTCCCAAATCGGCTGAAGAAGAAACAACAATAGCGTCTTCAGATCCTAGCTCACCGCCTGTGACTATAACCACAAGTTCAAGCGAATCTACGCCAAACACTGAACAGACATCATCTCCTGAAACGACTCCCAAATCGACTGAGGAAGAAACAACAACAGCGTCTTCAGATCCTAGCTCATCGCCTGTGACTATAACCGCAAGTTTAAGCGAATCTACGCCAAACACTAAACAGACTTTATCTCCTGAAACGACTCCCAAATCAACTGTAGAAGAAACAACAACAGCGTCTTCAGATCCTAGCTCATCGCCTGTGACTATAACCGCAAGTTCAAGCGAATCTACGCCAAACACTGAACAGACTTCATCTCCTGAAACGACTCCCAAATCGACTGTAGAAAAACAACTACAGCGTCTTCAGATCCTAGCTCATCGCTTGTGACTATAACCGCAAGTTAAAGCGAGTCTACGCCAAACACTGAACAAAATACATCTCCTGAAACGACTACCAAATCGACTGAAGAAGAAACAACAACAGCGTCTACAGATCCTAGCTCATCGCCTGTGACTATAACCGCAAGTTCAAGCGAATCTACGCCAAACACTAAACAGACTTTATCTCCTGAAACGACTCCCAAATCGACTGTAGAAAAACAACTACAGCGTCTTCAGATCCTAGCTCATCGCTTGTGACTATAACCGCAAGTTAAAGCGAGTCTACGCCAAACACTGAACAGACTACATCTCCTGAAACGACTACCAAATCGACTGAAGAAGAAACAACAACAGCGTCTACAGATCCTAGCTCATCGCCTGTGACTATAACCGCAAGTTCAAGCGAATCTACGCCAAACACTAAACAGACTTTATCTCCTAAAACGACTCCCAAATCAACTGTAGAAGAAACAACAACAGCGTCTTCAGATCCTAGCTCATCGCCTGTGACTACAACCGCAAGTTCAAGCGAATCTATGCCAAACACTGAACAGACTTCATCTCCTGAAACGACTCCCAAATCGACTGAAGAAGAAACAACAACAGCGTCTTCAGATCTTAGCTCATCGTCTGTGACTATAACCGCAAGTTCAAGCGAATCTACGCCAAACACTGAACAGACTTCATCTCCTGAAACGACTCCCAAATCGACTGTAGAAGAAACAACAACAGCGTCTTCAGATCCTAGTTCATCGCCTGTGACTATAACCGCAAGTTCAAGCGAATCTACGCCAAACACTGAACCGACTTCATCTCCTGAAACGACTCCCAAATCGACTGAAGAAGAAACAACAAGTGCATCTACAGATCCTAGCTCATCGCCTGTGACTATAACCGCAAGTTCAAGCGAATCTACGCCAAACACTGAACAGACTTCATCTCCTGAAACGACTCCCAAATCGACTGAAGAAGAAACAACAACAGCGTCTTCAGATCCTAGGTCATCGCCTGTGACTATAACCGCAAGTTCAAACGAGTCTACGCCAAACACTAAACAGACATCATCTCCTGAAACGACTCCCAAATCGACTGAAGAAGAAACAACAACAGCGTCTTCAGATCTTAGCTCATCGCCTGTGACTATAACCGCAAGTTCAAGCGAATATACGCCAAACACTGAACCGACTTCATCTTCTGAAACGACTCCCAAATCGACTGAAGAAGAAACAACAACAGCGTCTACAGATCCTAGCTCATCGCCTGTGACTATAACCGCAAGTTCAAGCGAATCTACGCCAAACACTGAACAGACTTCATCTCCTGAAACGACTCCCAAATCGACTGTAAAAGAAACAACAACAGCGTCTTCAGATCCTAGATCATCGCCTGTGACTATAACCGCAAGTTCATGCGAATCTACGCCAAACACTGAACCGACTCCATATCCTGAGACTACTCCCAAATCGACTGCAGAAGAAACAACAATAGCATCTACAGATCCTAGCTCATCGCCTGTGACTATAACCGCAAGTTCAAGCCAATCTACGCCAAACACTGAACCGACTTCATCTCCTGAAACGACTCCCAAATCGACTGAAGAAGAAACAACAACAGCGTCTTCAGATCCTAGCTCATTGCCTGTGACTATAACCGCAAGTTCAAGCGAATCTACGCCCAACACTGAACAGACTTTATCTCCTGAAACGACTCCCAAATCGACTGTAGAAGAAACAACAACAGCGTCTTCAGATCCTAGCTCAGCGCCTGTGACTATAACCGCAAGTTCAAGCGAATCTACGCCAAACACTGAACTGACTTCATCTCCTGAAACGACTCCCAAATCGACTGAAGAAGAAACAACAATAGCATCTACAGATCCTAGCTCATCGCCTGTGACAATAACCGCAAGTTTAAGCGAATCTACGCTAAACACTGAACAGACTTCATCTCCTGAAACGACTCCCAAATCGACTGAAGAAGAAACAACAATAGCATCTACAGATCCTAGCTCATTGCCTGTGACTATAACCGCAAGTTCAAGCGAATCTACGCCAAACACTGAACAGACTTCATCTCCTGAAACGACTTCCAAATCGGCTGAAGAAGAAACATCAACAGCGTCTTCAGATCCTAGCTCATCGCCTGTGACTATAACCGCAAGTTCAAACGAGTCTACGCCAAACACTAAACAGACTTCATCTCCTGAAGCGACTCCCAAATCGACTGAAGAAGAAACAACAATAGCATCTACAGATCCTAGCTCATCGCCTATGACTATAACCGCAAGTTCAAGCGAATCTACGCCAAACTCTGAACAGACTTCATCTCCTGAAACGACTCCCAAATCGACTGAAGAAGAAACAACAATAGCATCTACAGATCCTAGCTCATTGCCTGTGACTATAACCGCAAGTTCAAGCGAATCTACGCCAAACACTGAACAGACTTCATCTCCTGAAACGAGTTCCAAATCGGCTGAAGAAGAAACATCAACAGCGTCTTCAGATCCTAGCTCATCGACTGTGACTATAACCGCAAGTTCAAGCGAGTCTACGCCAAACACTGAACAGACTTTATCTTCTGAAACGACTACCAAATCGACTGAAGAAGAAACAACAACAGCGTCTTCAGATCCTAGCTCATCGCCTGTGACTATAACCGCAAGTTCAAGCGAATCTACGCCAAACACTGAACAGACTTCATCTCCTGAAACGACTCCCAAATCGACTGAGGATGAAACAACAACAGCGTCTTCAGATCCTAGCTCACCGACTGTAACTATAACCACAAGTTCAAGCGAATCTACGCCAAACACTGAACAGACATCATCTCCTGAAACGACTCCCAAATCGATTGAAGAAGAAACAACAATAGCATCTACAGATCCTAGCTCATCGCCTGTGACTATAACCGCAAGTTCAAGCGAATCTACGCCAAACACTGAACAGACTTCATCTCCTGAAATGACTCCCAAATCGACTGAAGAAGAAACAACAATAGCATCTACAGATTCTAGCTCATCGCCTGTGACTATAACCGCAAGTTCAAGCGAATCTACGCCAAACACTGAACAGACTTCATCTCCTGAAACGACTCTCAAATGGACTGAAGAAGAAACAACAATAGCATCTACAGATCTTAGCTCATCGCCTGTGACTATAACCGCAAGTTCAAACGAGTCTACGCCAAACACTAAACAGACTTCATCTCCTGAAGCGACTCCCAAATCGACTGAAGAAGAAACAACAATAGCATCTACAAATCCTAGCTTATCTCCTATGACTATAACCGCAAGTTCAAGCGAATCTACGCCAAACTCTGAACAGACTTCATCTCCTGAAACGACTCCCAAATCGACTGAAGAAGAAACAACAATAGCATCTACAGATCCTAGCTCATTGCCTGTGACTATAACCGCAAGTTCAAGCGAATCTACGCCAAACACTGAACAGACTTCATCTCCTGAAACGACTACCAAATCGACTGAAGAAGAAACAACAATAGCATCTACAGATCCTAGCTCATCGCCTGTGACTATAACCGCAAGTTCAAGCGAATCTACGCCAAACACTGAACAGACTTCATCTCCTGAAATGACTCCCAAATCGACTGAAGAAGAAACAACAATAGCATCTACAGATCCTAGCTCATCGCCTATGACTATAACCGCAAGTTCAAGCGAATCTACGCCAAACTCTGAACAGACTTTATCTCCTGAAACGACTCCCAAATCGACTGAAGAAGAAACAACAACAGCGTCTTCAGATCCTAGCTCATCGCCTGTGACTATAACCGCAAGTTCAAGCGAATCTACGCCAAACACTGAACAGACTTTATCTCCTGAAACGACTCCCAAATCGACTGAAGAAGAAACAACAACAGCGTCTTCAGATCCTAGCTCATCGCCTGTGACTATAACCGCAAGTTCAAGCGAATCTACGCCAAACACTGAACAGACTTCATCTCCTGAAGCGACTCCCAAATCGACTGAAGAAGAAACAAAAATAGCATCTACAGATCCTAGCTCACCGCCTGTGACTATAACCGCAAGTTCAAGCGAATCTACGCCAAACACTGAACAGACTTCATCTCCTGAAACGACTCCCAAATGGACTGAAGAAGAAACAACAATAGCATCTACAGATCCTAGCTCATCGCCTGTGACTATAACCGCAAGTTCAAACGAGTCTACGCCAAACACTAAACAGACTTCATCTCCTGAAATGACTCCCAAATCGACTGAAGAAGAAACAACAATAGCATCTACAGATCCTAGCTCATCTCCTATGACTATAACCGCAAGTTCAAGCGAATCCACGCCAAACACTGAACAGACATCATCTCCTGAAACGACTCCCAAATCGACTGAAGAAGAAACAACAGCAGCGTCTTCAGATCTTAGCTCATCGCCTGTGACTATAACCGCAAGTTCAAGCGAATCTACGCCAAACACTGAACCGACTTCATCTCCTGAAACGACTCCCAAATCGACTGAAGAATAAACAACAACAGCGTCTACAGATCCTAGCTCATCGCCTGTGACTATAACCGCAAGTTCAAGCGAATCTACGCCAAACACTGAACAGACTTCATCTTCTGAAACGACTCCCAAATCGACTGAAGAAGAAACAACAACAGCATCTTCAGATCCTAGCTCATCGCCTGTGACTATAACCGCAAGTTCAAGCGAGTCCACGCCAAACACTGAACAGACATCATCTCCTGAAACGACTCCCAAATCGACTGAAGAAGAAACAACAACAGAGTCTTCAGATCTTAGCTCATCGCCTGTGACTATAACCGCAAGTTCAAGCGAATCTACGCCAAACACTGAACCGACTTCATCTCCTGAAACGACTCCCAGATCGACTGAAGAAGAAACAACAACAGCGTCTACAGATCCTAGCTCATCGCCTGTGACTATAACCGCAAGTTCAAGTGAATCTACGCCAAACACTGAACAGACTTCATCTCCTGAAATGACTCCCAAATCGACTGAAGAAGAAACAACAATAGCATCTAAAGATCCTAGCTCATCGCCTGTGACTATAACCGCAAGTTCAAGCGAATCTACGCCAAACACTGAACAGACTTCATCTCCTGAAATGACTCCCAAATCGACTAAAGAAGAAACAACAACAGCGTCTTCAGATCCTAGCTCATCGCCTGTGACTATAACCGCAAGTTCAAGCGAATCTACGCAAAAACACTGAACAGACGTCATCTCCTGAAACGACTCCCAAATCGACTGATGAAGAAACAACAATATCATCTACTGATCCTAGCACATCGCCTGTGACTATAACCGCAAGTTCAAACGAGTCTACGCCAAACACTAAACAGACTTCATCTCCTGAAACGACTCCCAAATCGACTGAAGAAGAATCAATAATAGCATCTACAGATCCTAGCTCATCGCCTGTGACTATAACCGCAAGTTCAAGCGAATCTACGCCAAACACTGAACAGACCTCATCTCCTGAAACGACTCCCAAATCGACTGAAGAAGAAACAACAATAGCATCTACAGATCCTAGCACATCGCCTGTGACTATAACCGCAAGTTCAAACGAGTCTACGCCAAACACTGAACAGACTTTATCTCCTGAAACGACTCCCAAATCGACTGTAGAAGAAACAACAACAGCGTCTACAGATCCTAGCTCATTGCCTGTGACTATAACCGCAAATTCAAGCGAATCTACGCCAAACACTGAACAGACTTCATCTCCTGAAACGACTTCCAAATCGACTGAGGAAGAAACAACAATAGCATCTACAGATCCTAGCTCATCGCCTGTGACTATAACCGCAAGTTCAAACGAGTCTACGCCAAACACTAAACAGACTTCATCTCCTGAAACGACTCCCAAATCGACTGAAGAAGAATCAATAATAGCATCTACAGATTCTAGCTCATCGCCTATGACTATAACCGCAAGTTCAAGCGAATCTACGCCAAACACTGAACAGACTTCATCTCCTGAAACGACTACCAAATCGACTGAAGAAGAAACAACAACAGCGTCTTCAGTTCCTAGCTCATCGCCTGTGACTATAACCGCAAGTTCAAGCGAGTCTATGCCAAACACTGAACAGAATTCATCTCCTGAAACGACTCCCAAGTCGGCTGAAGAAGAAACAACAACAGCGTCTTCAGATCCTAGCTCATCGCCTGTGACTATAACCGCAAGTTCAAGCGAGTCTATGCCAAACACTGAACAGAATTCATCTCCTGAAACGACTCCCAAGTCGGCTGAAGAAGAAACAACAACAGCGTCTTCAGATCTTAGCTCATCGCCTGTGACTATAACCGCAAGTTCAAGCGAATCTACGCCAAACACTGAACAGACTTCATCTCCTGAAACGACTACCAAATCGACTGAAGAAGAAACAACAACAGCGTCTTCAGTTCCTAGCTCATCGCCTGTGACTATAACCGCAAGTTCAAGCGAATCTACGCCAAACACTGAACAGACTTCATCTCCTGAAACGACTACCAAATCGACTGAAGAAGAAACAACAATAGCATCTACAGATCCTAGCTCATCGCCTGTGACAATAACCGCAAGTTTAAGCGAATCTACGCCAAACACTGAACAGACTTTATCTCCTGAAATGACTCCCAAATCGACTGAAGAAGAAAAAACAATAGCATCTACAGATCCTAGCTCATCGCCTGTGACTATAACCGCAAGTTCAAGCGAATCTACGCCAAACACTGAACCGACATCATCTCCTGAAACGACTCCCAAATCGACTGAAGAAGAAACAACAATAGCATCTACAGATCCTAGCTCATCGCCTGTGACTATAACCGCAAGTTCAAGCGAATCTACGCCAAACACTGAACAGACTTCATCTCCTGAAATGACTCCCAAATCGACTGAAGAAGAAACAACAATAGCATCTACAGATTCTAGCTCATCGCCTGTGACTATGACCGCAAGTTCAAGCGAATCTACGCCAAACACTGAACAGACTTCATCTCCAGAAATGACTCCCAAATCGACTGAAGAAGAAACAACAATAGCATCTACAGATCCTAGCTCATCGCCAGTGACAATAACCGCAAGTTTAAGCGAATCTACGCCAAACACTGAACAGACTTCATCTCCTGAAATGACTCCCAAATCGACTGAAGAAGAAACAACAATAGCATCTACAGATCCTAGCTCATCGCCTGTGACTATAACCGCAAGTTCAAGCGAATCTACGCTAAACACTGAACCGACTTCATCTCCTGAAACGACTCCCAAATCGACTGAAGAAGAAACAACAATAGCATCTACAGATTCTAGCTCATCGCCTGTGACTATAACCGCAAGTTCAAGCGAATCTACGCCAAACACTGAACAGACTTCATCTCCTGAAACGACTACCAAATCGACTGAAGAAGAAACAACAACAGCGTCTTCAGTTCCTAGCTCATCGCCTGTGACTATAACCGCAAGTTCAAGCGAATCTACGCCAAACACTGAACAGACTTCATCTCCTGAAACGACTACCAAATCGACTGAAGAAGAAACAACAATAGCATCTACAGATCCTAGCTCATCGCCAGTGACAATAACCGCAAGTTTAAGCGAATCTACGCCAAACACTGAACAGACTTCATCTCCTGAAATGACTCCCAAATCGACTGAAGAAGAAACAACAATAGCATCTACAGATCCTAGCTCATCGCCTGTGACTATAACCGCAAGTTCAAGCGAATCTACGCCAAACACTGAACCGACTTCATCTCCTGAAACGACTCCCAAATCGACTGAAGAAGAAACAACAATAGCATCTACAGATCCTAGCTCATCGCCTGTGACTATAACCGCAAGTTCAAGCGAATCTACGCCAAACACTGAACAGACCTCATCTCCTGAAATGACTCCCAAATCGACTGAAGAAGAAACAACAATAGCATCTACAGATTCTAGCTCATCGCCTGTGACTATAACCGCAAGTTCAAGCGAATCTACGCCAAACACTGAACAAACTTCATCTCCTGAAATGACTCCCAAATCGACTGAAGAAGAAACAACAATAGCATCTACAGATCCTAGCTCATCGCCTGTGACTATAACCGCAAGTTCAAGCGAATCTACGCCAAACACTGAACCGACTTCATCTCCTGAAACGACTCCCAAATCGACTGAAGAAGAAACAACAATAGCATCTACAGATCCTAGCTCATCGCCTGTGACTATAACCGCAAGCTCAAGCGAATCTACGCCAAACACTGAACAGACTTCATCTCTTGAAACGACTACCAAATCGACTGAAGAAGAAACAACAATAGCATCTACAGATCCTAGCTCATCGCCTGTGACTATAACCGCAAGTTCAAGCGAATCTACGCCAAACACTGAACCGACTTCATCTCCTGAAACGACTCCCAAATCGACTGAAGAAGAAACAACAATAGCATCTACAGATCCTAGCTCATCGCCTGTGACTATAACCGCAAGTTCAAGCGAATCTACGCCAAACACTGAACATACTTCATCTCCTGAAATGACTCCCAAATCGACTGAAGAAGAAACAACAATAGCATCTACAGATCCTAGCTCATCGCCTGTGACTATAACCGCAAGTTCAAGCGAATCTACGCCAAACACTGAACAGACTTCATCTCCTGAAATGACTCCCAAATCGATTGAAGAAAAACAACAATAGCATCTACAGATCCTAGCTCATCGCCAGTGACTATAACCGCAAGTTCAAGCGAATCTACGCCAAACACTGAACCGACTTCATCTCCTGAAACGACTCCCAATTCGACTGAAGATGAAACAACAATAGCATCTACAGATCTTAGCTCATCGCCTGTGACAATAACCGCAAGTTCAAGCGAATCTACGCCAAACACTGAACAGACTTCATCTCCTGAAACGACTCCCAAATCGACTGAAGAAGAAACAACAATAGCATCTACAGATCCTAGCTCATTGCCTGTGACTATAACCGCAAATTCAAGCGAATCTACGCCAAACACTAAACAGACTTCATCTCCTGAAACGACTCCCAAATGGACTGAGGAAGAAACAACAATAGCATCTACAGATCCTAGCTCATCGCCTGTGACTATAACCGCAAGTTCAAACGAGTCTACGCCAAACACTAAACAGACTTCATCTCCTGAAACGACTCCCAAATCGACTGAAGAAGAATCAATAATAGCATCTACAGATCCTAGCTCATCGCCTATGACTATAACCGCAAGTTCAAGCGAATCTACGCCAAACACTGAACAGACTTCATCTCCTGAAACGACTCCCAAATCGACTGTAGAAGAAACAACAACAGCGTATTCAGATCCTAGCTCATCGCCTGTGACTATAACCGCAAGTTCAAGCGAGTCTATGCCAAACACTGAACAGAATTCATCTCCTGAAACGACTCCCAAATCGGCTGAAGAAGAAACAACAACAGCGTCTTCAGATCCTAGCTCATCGCCTGTGACTATAACCGCAAGTTCAAGCGAATCTACGCCAAACACTGAACAGACTTCATCTCCTGAAACGACTCCCAAATCGACTGTAGAAGAAACAACAACAGCGTCTTCAGATCCTAGCTCATCGCCTGTGACTATAACCGCAAGTTCAAGCGAGTCTATGCCAAACACTGAACAGAATTCATCTCCTGAAACGACTCCCAAATCGGCTGAAGAAGAAACAACAACAGCGTCTTCAGATCCTAGCTCATCGCCTGTGACTATAACCGCAAGTTCAAGCGAATCTACGCCAAACACTGAACAGACTTCATCTCCTGAAACGACTACCAAATCGACTGAAGAAGAAACAACAACAGCGTCTTCAGTTCCTAGCTCATCGCCTGTGACTATAACCGCAAGTTCAAGCGAATCTACGCCAAACACTGAACAGACTTCATCTCCTGAAACGACTCCCAAATCGACTGAAGAAGAAACAACAATAGCATCTACAGATCCTAGCTCATCGCCTGTGACTATAACCGCAAGTTCAAGCGAATCTACGCCAAACACTGAACCGACTTCATCTCCTGAAACGACTCCCAAATCGACTGAAGAAGAAACAACAATAGCATCTACAGATTCTAGCTCATCGCCTGTGACTATAACCGCAAGTTCAAGCGAATCTACGCCAAACACTGAACAGACTTCATCTCCTGAAACGACTACCAAATCGACTGAAGAAGAAACAACAACAGCGTCTTCAGTTCCTAGCTCATCGCCTGTGACTATAACCGCAAGTTCAAGCGAATCTACGCCAAACACTGAACAGACTTCATCTCCTGAAACGACTACCAAATCGACTGAAGAAGAAACAACAATAGCATCTACAGATCCTAGCTCATCGCCAGTGACAATAACCGCAAGTTTAAGCGAATCTACGCCAAACACTGAACAGACTTCATCTCCTGAAATGACTCCCAAATCGACTGAAGAAGAAACAACAATAGCATCTACAGATCCTAGCTCATCGCCTGTGACTATAACCGCAAGTTCAAGCGAATCTACGCCAAACACTGAACCGACTTCATCTCCTGAAACGACTCCCAAATCGACTGAAGAAGAAACAACAATAGCATCTACAGATCCTAGCTCATCGCCTGTGACTATAACCGCAAGTTCAAGCGAATCTACGCCAAACACTGAACAGACCTCATCTCCTGAAATGACTCCCAAATCGACTGAAGAAGAAACAACAATAGCATCTACAGATCCTAGCTCATCGCCTGTGACTATAACCGCAAGTTCAAGCGAATCTACGCCAAACACTGAACCGACTTCATCTCCTGAAACGACTCCCAAATCGACTGAAGAAGAAACAACAATAGCATCTACAGATCCTAGCTCATCGCCTGTGACAATAACCGCAAGTTCAAGCGAATCTACGCCAAACACTGAACAGACTTCATCTCTTGAAACGACTCCCAAATCGACTGAAGAAGAAACAACAATAGCATCTACAGATCCTAGCTCATTGCCTGTGACTATAACCGCAAATTCAAGCGAATCTACGCCAAACACTGAACAGACTTCATTTCCTGAAACGACTCCAAAATCGACTGAAGCAGAAACAACAATAGCATCCACAGATCCTAGCTCATCGCCTGTGACTATAACCGCAAGTTCAAACGAGTCTACGCCAAACACTAAACAGACTTCATCTCCTGAAACGACTCCCAAATCGACTGAAGAAGAATCAATAATAGCATCTACAGATCTTAGCTCATCGCCTATGACTATAACCGCAAGTGCAAGCGAATCTACGCCAAACACTGAACCGACTCCATATCCTGAAACGACTCCCAAATCGACTGCATAAGAAACAACAATAGCATCTACAGATCCTAGCTCATCGCCTGTGACTATAACCGCAAGTTCAAACGAGTCTACGCCAAACACTAAACAGACTCCATATCCTGAAACGACTCCCAAATCGACTGAAGAAGAAACAACAACAGCGTCTTCAGATCCTAGCTCATCGCCTGTGACTATAACCGCAAGTTCAATCGAATCTACGCCAAACACTGAACAGACTTCATCTCCTGAAACGACTCCCAAATCGACTGAAGATGAAACAACAATAGCATCTACAGATCCTAGCTCATCGCCTGTGACTATAACCGCAAGTTCAAGCGAATCTACGCCAAACACTGAAGAGACTTCATCTCCTGAAACGACTCTCAAATCGACTGTAGAAGAAACAACAACAGCATCTACAGATCCTAGCTCATCGCCTGTGACTATAACCGCAAGTTCAAGCGAATCTACGCCAAACACTGAAGAGACTTCATCTCCTGAAACGACTCCCAAATCGACTGTAGAAGAAACAACAACAGCGTCTTCAGATCCTAGCTCATCGCCTGTGACTATAACCGCAAGTTCAAGCGAATCTACGCCAAACACTGAACAAACTTCATCTCCTGAAACGACTACCAAATCGACTGAAGAAGAAACAACAACAGCACCTACAGATCCTAGCTCATCGCCTGTGACTATAACCGCAAGTTCAAGCGAGTCTACGCCAAACACTGAACAGAATTCATCTCCTGAAACGACTCCCAAATCGGCTGAAGAAGAAACAACAACAGCGTCTTCAGATCCTAGCTCATCGCCTGTGACTAAAACCGCAAGTTCAAGCGAGTCTACGCCAAACACTGAACAGACTTTATCTCCTGAAACGACTACCAAATCGACTGAAGAAGAAACAACAACAGCGTCTTCAGATCCTAGCTCATCGCCTATGACTATAACCGCAAGTTCAAGCGAATCTACGCCATACACTCAACAGACTTCATCTCCTGAAACGACTACCAAATCGACTGAAGAAGAAACAACAACAGCGTCTTCAGTTCCTAGCTCATCGCCTGTGACAATAACCGCAAGTTTAAGCGAATCTACGCCAAACACTGAACAGAATTCATCTCCTGAAATGACTCCCAAATCGACTGAAGAAGAAACAACAATAGCATCTACAGATCCTAGCTCATCGCCTGTGACTATAACCGCAAGTTCAAGCGAATTTACGCCAAACACTGAACCGACTTCATCTCCTGAAACGACTCCCAAATCGACTGAAGAAGAAACAACAATAGCATCTACAGATCCTAGCTCATCGCCTGTGACTATAACCGCAAGTTCAAGCGAATCTACGCCAAACACTGAACAGACTTCATATCCTGAAATGACTCCCAAATCGACTGAAGAAGAAACAACAATAGCATCTACAGAACCTAGCTCATCGCCTGTGACTATAACCGCAAGTTCAAGCGAATCTACGCAAAACACTGAACAGACTTCATCTCCTGAAATGACTCCCAAATCGACTGAAGAAGAAACAACAATAGCATCTACAGATCCTAGCTCATCGCCTGTGACTATAACCGCAAGTTCAAACGAGTCTACGCCAAACACTAAACAGACTTCATCTCCTGAAGCGACTCCCAAATCGACTGAAGAAGAAACAACAATAGCATCTACAGATCCTAGCTCATTGCCTGTGACTATAACCGCAAGTTCAAGCGAATCTACGCCAAACACTGAACAGACTTCATCTCCTGAAACGACACCCAAATCGGCTGAAGAAGAAACATCAACAGCGTCTTCAGATCCTAGCTCATCGCCTGTGACTATAACCGCAAGTTCAAACGAGTCTACGCCAAACACTGAACAGACTTTATCTCCTGAAACGACTACCAAATCGACTGAAGAATAAACAACAACAGCGTCTTCAGATCCTAGCTCATCGCCTGTGACTATAACCGCAAGTTCAAGCGAATCTACGCAAAACACTGAACAGACTTCATCTCCTGAAATGACTCCCAAATCGACTGAAGAAGAAACAACAATAGCATCTACAGATCCTAGCTCATCGCCTGTGACTATAACCGCAAGTTCAAGCGAATCTACGCCAAACACTGAACAGAATTCATCTCCTGAAACGACTCCCAAATCGACTGAAGAAGAAACAACAATAGCATCTACAGATCCTAGCTCATCGCCTGTGACTATAACCGCAAGTTTAAGCGAATCTACGCCAAACACTGAACAGAATTCATCTCCTGAAATGACTCCCAAATCGACTGAAGAAGAAACAACAATAGCATCTACAGATCCTAGCTCATCGCCTGTGACTATAACCGCAAGTTCAAGCGAATTTACGCCAAACACTGAACCGACTTCATCTCCTGAAACGACTCCCAAATCGACTGAAGAAGAAACAACAATAGCATCTACAGATCCTAGCTCATCGCCTGTGACTATAACCGCAAGTTCAAGCGAATCTACGCCAAACACTGAACAGACTTCATATCCTGAAATGACTCCCAAATCGACTGAAGAAGAAACAACAATAGCATCTACAGAACCTAGCTCATCGCCTGTGACTATAACCGCAAGTTCAAGCGAATCTACGCAAAACACTGAACAGACTTCATCTCCTGAAATGACTCCCAAATCGACTGAAGAAGAAACAACAATAGCATCTACAGATCCTAGCTCATCGCCTGTGACTATAACCGCAAGTTCAAACGAGTCTACGCCAAACACTAAACAGACTTCATCTCCTGAAGCGACTCCCAAATCGACTGAAGAAGAAACAACAATAGCATCTACAGATCCTAGCTCATTGCCTGTGACTATAACCGCAAGTTCAAGCGAATCTACGCCAAACACTGAACAGACTTCATCTCCTGAAACGACACCCAAATCGGCTGAAGAAGAAACATCAACAGCGTCTTCAGATCCTAGCTCATCGCCTGTGACTATAACCGCAAGTTCAAGCGAGTCTACGCCAAACACTGAACAGACTTTATCTCCTGAAACGACTACCAAATCGACTGAAGAATAAACAACAACAGCGTCTTCAGATCCTAGCTCATCGCCTGTGACTATAACCGCAAGTTCAAGCGAATCTACGCCAAACACTGAACAGACTTCATCTCCTGAAACGACTACCAAATCGACTGAAGAAGAAACAACAACAGCGTCTTCAGATCCTAGCTCATCGCCTGTGACTATAACCGCAAGTTCAAGCGAATCTACGCCAAACACTGAACAGACATCATCTCCTGAAACGACTCCCAAATCGACTGAGGAAGAAACAACAACAGCGTCTACAGATCCTAGCTCATCGCCTGTGACTATAACCGCAATTTCAAGCGAATCTACGCCAAACACTGAACCGACTTCATCTCCTGAAACGACTCCCAAATCGACTGAAGAAGAAACAACAACAGCGTCTACAGATCCTAGCTCATCGCCTGTGACTATAACCGCAAGTTCAAGCGAATCCACGCCAAACACTGAACAGACATCATCTCCTGAAACGACTCCCAAATCGACTGAAGAAGAAACAACAACAACGTCTTCAGATCTTAGCTCATCGCCTGTGACTATAACCGCAAGTTCAAACGAATCCACGCCAAACACTGAACAGACATCATCTCCTGAAACGACTCCCAAATCGACTGAAGAAGAAACAACAACAACGTCTTCAGATCTTAGCTCATCGCCTGTGACTATAACCGCAAGTTCAAACGAATCCACGCCAAACACTGAACAGACATCATCTCCTGAAACGACTCCCAAATCGACTGAAGAAGAAACAACAACAGCGTCTACAGATCCTAGCTCATCGCCTGTGACTATAACCGCAAGTTCAAGCGAATCCACGCCAAACACTGAACAGACATCATCTCCTGAAACGACTCCCAAATCGACTGAAGAAGAAACAACAACAACGTCTTCAGATCTTAGCTCATCGCCTGTGACTATAACCGCAAGTTCAAACGAATCCACGCCAAACACTGAACCGACTTCATCACCTGAAACGACTCCCAAATCGACTGAAGAAGAAACAACAACAACGTCTTCAGATCTTAGCTCATCGCCTGTGACTATAACCGCAAGTTCAAACGAATCCACGCCAAACACTGAACAGACATCATCTCCTGAAACGACTCCCAAATCGACTGAAGAAGAAACAACAACAACGTCTTCAGATCTTAGCTCATCGCCTGTGACTATAACCGCAAGTTCAAACGAATCCACGCCAAACACTGAACAGACATCATCTCCTGAAACGACTCCCAAATCGACTGAAGAAGAAACAACAACAGCGTCTACAGATCCTAGCTCATCGCCTGTGACTATAACCGCAAGTTCAAGCGAATCCACGCCAAACACTGAACAGACATCATCTCCTGAAACGACTCCCAAATCGACTGAAGAAGAAACAACAACAACGTCTTCAGATCTTAGCTCATCGCCTGTGACTATAACCGCAAGTTCAAACGAATCCACGCCAAACACTGAACCGACTTCATCACCTGAAACGACTCCCAAATCGACTGAAGAAGAAACAACAACAGCGTCTACAGATCCTAGCTCATCGCCTGTGACTATAACCGCAAGTTCAAGCGAATCTACGCCAAACACTGAACAGACTTCATCTCCTGAAATGACTACCAAATCGACTGAAGATGAAACAACAATAGCATCTACAGATCCTAGCTCATCGCCTGTGACAATAACCACAAGTTTAAGCGAATCTACGCCAAACACTGAGCAGGCTTCATCTCCTGAAATGACTCCCAAATCGACTGAAGAAGAAACAACAAAAACGTCTTCAGATCCTATCTCATCGCCTGTGACTATAACCGCAAGTTCAAGCGAGTCTACGCCAAACACTAAACAGACTTCATCTCCTGAAGCGACTCCCAAATCGACTGAAGAAGAAACAACAATAGCATCTACAGATCCTAGCTCATTGCCTGTGACTATAACCGCAAGTTCAAGCGAATCTACGCCAAACACTGAACAGACTTCATCTCCTGAAACGACTCCCAAATCGGCTGAAGAAGAAACAACAATAGCATCTAAAGATCCTAGCTCATCGCCTGTGACTATAACCGCAAGTTCAAGCGAGTCTACGCCAAACACTGAACAGACTTTATCTCCTGAAACGACTACCAAATCGACTGAAGAAGAAACAACAATAGCATCTACAGATCCTAGCTCATCGCCTGTGACTATAACCGCAAGTTCAAGCGAATCCACGCCAAACACTGAACAGACTTCATCTCCTGAAATGACTCCCAAATCGACTGAAGAAGAAACAACAATAGCATCTACAGATCCTAGCTCATCGCCTGTGACTATAACCGCAAGTTCAAACGAGTCTACGCCAAACACTAAACAGACTTCATCTCCTGAAGCGACTCCCAAATCGACTGAAGAAGAAACAACAATAGCATCTACAGATCCTAGCTCATTGCCTGTGACTATAACCGCAAGTTCAAGCGAATCTACGCCAAACACTGAACAGACTTCATCTCCTGAAACGACACCCAAATCGGCTGAAGAAGAAACATCAACAGCGTCTTCAGATCCTAGCTCATCGCCTGTGACTATAACCGCAAGTTCAAGCGAGTCTACGCCAAACACTGAACAGACTTTATCTCCTGAAACGACTACCAAATCGACTGAAGAATAAACAACAACAGCGTCTTCAGATCCTAGCTCATCGCCTGTGACTATAACCGCAAGTTCAAGCGAATCTACGCAAAACACTGAACAGACTTCATCTCCTGAAATGACTCCCAAATCGACTGAAGAAGAAACAACAATAGCATCTACAGATCCTAGCTCATCGCCTGTGACTATAACCGCAAGTTCAAGCGAATCTACGCCAAACACTGAACAGAATTCATCTCCTGAAACGACTCCCAAATCGACTGAAGAAGAAACAACAATAGCATCTACAGATCCTAGCTCATCGCCTGTGACTATAACCGCAAGTTTAAGCGAATCTACGCCAAACACTGAACAGAATTCATCTCCTGAAATGACTCCCAAATCGACTGAAGAAGAAACAACAATAGCATCTACAGATCCTAGCTCATCGCCTGTGACTATAACCGCAAGTTCAAGCGAATTTACGCCAAACACTGAACCGACTTCATCTCCTGAAACGACTCCCAAATCGACTGAAGAAGAAACAACAATAGCATCTACAGATCCTAGCTCATCGCCTGTGACTATAACCGCAAGTTCAAGCGAATCTACGCCAAACACTGAACAGACTTCATATCCTGAAATGACTCCCAAATCGACTGAAGAAGAAACAACAATAGCATCTACAGAACCTAGCTCATCGCCTGTGACTATAACCGCAAGTTCAAGCGAATCTACGCAAAACACTGAACAGACTTCATCTCCTGAAATGACTCCCAAATCGACTGAAGAAGAAACAACAATAGCATCTACAGATCCTAGCTCATCGCCTGTGACTATAACCGCAAGTTCAAACGAGTCTACGCCAAACACTGAACAGACTTCATCTCCTGAAACGACTACCAAATCGACTGAAGAAGAAACAACAACAACGTCTTCAGATCTTAGCTCATCGCCTGTGACTATAACCGCAAGTTCAAGCGAATCTACGCCAAACACTGAACAGACTTCATCTCCTGAAACGACTACCAAATCGACTGAAGAAGAAACAACAACAGCGTCTTCAGATCCTAGCTCATCGCCTGTGACTATAACCGCAAGTTCAAGCGAATCTACGCCAAACACTGAACAGACATCATCTCCTGAAACGACTCCCAAATCGACTGAGGAAGAAACAACAACAGCGTCTACAGATCCTAGCTCATCGCCTGTGACTATAACCGCAATTTCAAGCGAATCTACGCCAAACACTGAACCGACTTCATCTCCTGAAACGACTCCCAAATCGACTGAAGAAGAAACAACAACAGCGTCTACAGATCCTAGCTCATCGCCTGTGACTATAACCGCAAGTTCAAGCGAATCCACGCCAAACACTGAACAGACATCATCTCCTGAAACGACTCCCAAATCGACTGAAGAAGAAACAACAACAACGTCTTCAGATCTTAGCTCATCGCCTGTGACTATAACCGCAAGTTCAAACGAATCCACGCCAAACACTGAACAGACATCATCTCCTGAAACGACTCCCAAATCGACTGAAGAAGAAACAACAACAACGTCTTCAGATCTTAGCTCATCGCCTGTGACTATAACCGCAAGTTCAAACGAATCCACGCCAAACACTGAACAGACATCATCTCCTGAAACGACTCCCAAATCGACTGAAGAAGAAACAACAACAGCGTCTACAGATCCTAGCTCATCGCCTGTGACTATAACCGCAAGTTCAAGCGAATCCACGCCAAACACTGAACAGACATCATCTCCTGAAACGACTCCCAAATCGACTGAAGAAGAAACAACAACAACGTCTTCAGATCTTAGCTCATCGCCTGTGACTATAACCGCAAGTTCAAACGAATCCACGCCAAACACTGAACCGACTTCATCACCTGAAACGACTCCCAAATCGACTGAAGAAGAAACAACAACAACGTCTTCAGATCTTAGCTCATCGCCTGTGACTATAACCGCAAGTTCAAACGAATCCACGCCAAACACTGAACAGACATCATCTCCTGAAACGACTCCCAAATCGACTGATGAAGAAACAACAACAACGTCTTCAGATCTTAGCTCATCGCCTGTGACTATAACCGCAAGTTCAAACGAATCCACGCCAAACACTGAACAGACATCATCTCCTGAAACGACTCCCAAATCGACTGAAGAAGAAACAACAACAGCGTCTACAGATCCTAGCTCATCGCCTGTGACTATAACCGCAAGTTCAAGCGAATCCACGCCAAACACTGAACAGACATCATCTCCTGAAACGACTCCCAAATCGACTGAAGAAGAAACAACAACAACGTCTTCAGATCTTAGCTCATCGCCTGTGACTATAACCGCAAGTTCAAACGAATCCACGCCAAACACTGAACCGACTTCATCACCTGAAACGACTCCCAAATCGACTGAAGAAGAAACAACAACAGCGTCTACAGATCCTAGCTCATCGCCTGTGACTATAACCGCAAGTTCAAGCGAATCTACGCCAAACACTGAACAGACTTCATCTCCTGAAATGACTACCAAATCGACTGAAGATGAAACAACAATAGCATCTACAGATCCTAGCTCATCGCCTGTGACAATAACCACAAGTTTAAGCGAATCTACGCCAAACACTGAGCAGGCTTCATCTCCTGAAATGACTCCCAAATCGACTGAAGAAGAAACAACAAAAACGTCTTCAGATCCTATCTCATCGCCTGTGACTATAACCGCAAGTTCAAGCGAGTCTACGCCAAACACTAAACAGACTTCATCTCCTGAAGCGACTCCCAAATCGACTGAAGAAGAAACAACAATAGCATCTACAGATCCTAGCTCATTGCCTGTGACTATAACCGCAAGTTCAAGCGAATCTACGCCAAACACTGAACAGACTTCATCTCCTGAAACGACTCCCAAATCGGCTGAAGAAGAAACAACAATAGCATCTAAAGATCCTAGCTCATCGCCTGTGACTATAACCGCAAGTTCAAGCGAGTCTACGCCAAACACTGAACAGACTTTATCTCCTGAAACGACTACCAAATCGACTGAAGAAGAAACAACAACAACGTCTTCAGATCCTAGCTCATCGCCTGTGACTATAACCGCAAGTTCAAGCGAATCTACGCCAAACACTGAACAGACTTCATCTCCTGAAATGACTCCCAAATCGACTGAAGAAGAAACAACAATAGCATCTAAAGATCCTAGCTAATCGCCTGTGACTATAACCGCAAGTTCAAGCGAGTCTACGCCAAACACTGAACAGACTTCATCTCCTGAAATGACTCCCAAATCGACTGAAGAAGAAACAACAACAGCGTCTTCAGATCCTAGCTCATCGCCTGTGACTATAACCGCAAGTTCAAGCGAGTCTACGCCAAACACTGAACAGACTTTATCTCCTGAAACGACTACCAAATCGACTGAAGAAGAAACAACAACAGCGTCTTCAGATCCTAGCTCATCGCCTGTGACTATAACCGCAAGTTCAAGCGAATCTACGCCAAACACTGAACAGACTTCATCTCCTGAAATGACTCCCAAATCGACTGAAGAAGAAACAACAATAGCATCTAAAGATCCTAGCTAATCGCCTGTGACTATAACCGCAAGTTCAAGCGAATCTACGCCAAACACTGAACAGACTTCATCTCCTGAAATGACTCCCAATTCGACTGAAGAAGAAACAACAACAGCGTCTTCAGATCTTAGCTCATCGCCTGTGACTATAACCGCAAGTTCAAACGAATCTACGCCAAACATTGAACCGACTTCATCTCCTGAAACGACTCCCAAATCGACTGAAGAAGAAACAACAACAGCCTCTACAGATCCTAGCTCATCGCCTGTGACTATAACCGCAAGTTCAAGCGAATCTACGCCAAACACTGAACAGACTTCATCTCCTGAAATGACTCCCAAATCGACTGAAGAAGAAACAACAATAGCATCTAAAGATCCTAGCTCAGTGTTCTTCAACCTTTGCCATCCGGCGGAACCCTTTGTCGAGATATTTTTTTTTATGGAACCCTTCATTTAGTAATACACCCAGATGAGATTTTAGGGACAGCTGCGTTGACTTGTTACGAACAAGGTGAGCCCGTGCTTTGGTAATAAAAACTCTAAATAAGATTTAAATTTGCATTTATTTAAACAAACTTTAAACAAAAAGATAAATATTCCAAATAAAATAATATATAAAATAAAAAATAAAAATTAATGACTTTTTTGCGCTTGCTTATTATTGCACAAATTATCAATATCGGGATGGATCGTTGTTAATTGGAGACGCATATCATCCTCAGCGTCAAGTCTATTTCTGTACTTGGTTTTTGTTGCGACGTAAACAGAAAACGATTTCTCACAAAGGTAGGTTGTCACGAAAGGCATCAATTCTTTTACGGCACGTTTGGAAATTTCTGGAAATTCGTCCATTAATTTTATCCAAAATGGGCCAATGCCATCCGGCAAAGTCCATTTGGCTCATCTTTATCACCAGTCCAAGTAAATCCGAAGTTCAAGTAATCTTCATCATATTTTCGTTTTTTTCGACTTGTTGTTCCCGCTTTATTTTCTTCTCCAATAATATCTGTCGAGTCTAATGTTGGCGGAAGACAGTTGGAATTTTCAAGATAGCAAGAGGATTGTTCTTGGGATTGTGATTCCAATTTGCCACTTTTGAGCCAATTCAGCATCATATTTCTGAACGATTCTAGGTTAGGATCAAACAAAATACAATTTATTTTAAAACTGTAAGTTAACTTACCTTTGCTTGTCTAAACCTAAAACAACAACAAAACTACGACCACAAGTACAGTTACATATTTTTGAAAATTAAGGTTAAGTGCAGTGTAAGTCAACTATGCGAATGGATAACATGTTTCAACATGAAACTCCGATTGACGCATGTGCATTCTGAAGAGCGGCGCGGCCGACGTCTCTCGAATTGAAGCAATGACTCGCGGAGCGGAACCCCGAAAGCCTTTGGGTGGAACCCTAGGGTTCCGCGGAACACAGGTTGAAGAACACTGTCCTAGCTCATCGCCTGTGACTATAACCGCAAGTTCAAGCGAATCTACGCCAAACAATGAACAGACTTCATCTCCTGAAATGACTCCCAAATCGACTGAAGAAGAAACAACAACAGCGTCTTCAGATCTTAGCTCATCGCCTGTGACTATAACCGCAAGTTCAAACGAATCTACGCCAAACACTGAACCGACTTCATCTCCTGAAACGACTCCCAAATCGACTGAAGAAGAAACAACAATAGCATCTACAGATCCTAGCTCATTGCCTGTGACTATAACCGCAAGTTCAAGCGAATCTACGCCAAACACTGAACAGACTTCATCTCCTGAAACGACTCCCAAATCGGCTGAAGAAGAAACAACAATAGCATCTAAAGATCCTAGCTCATCGCCTGTGACTATAACCGCAAGTTCAAGCGAGTCTACGCCAAACACTGAACAGACTTTATCTCCTGAAACGACTACCAAATCGACTGAAGAAAAACAACAACAACGTCTTCAGATCCTAGCTCATCGCCTGTGACTATAACCGCAAGTTCAAGCGAATCTACGCCAAACACTGAACAGACTTCATCTCCTGAAATGACTCCCAAATCGACTGAAGAAGAAACAACAATAGCATCTAAAGATCTTAGCTCATCGCCTGTGACTATAACCGCAAGTTCAAGCGAGTCTACGCCAAACACTGAACAGACTTTATCTCCTGAAACGACTACCAAATTGACTGAAGAAGAAACAACAACAGCGTCTTCAGATCCTAGCTCATCGCCTGTGACTATAACCGCAAGTTCAAGCGAATCTACGCCAAACACTGAACAGAATTCATCTCCTGAAATGACTCCCAAATCGACTGAAGAAGAAACAACAATAGCATCTAAAGATCCTAGCTAATCGCCTGTGACTATAACCGCAAGTTCAAGCGAATCTACGCCAAACACTGAACAGACTTCATCTCCTGAAATGACTCCCAAATCGACTGAAGAAGAAACAACAACAGCGTCTTCAGATCTTAGCTCATCGCCTGTGACTATAACCGCAAGTTCAAACGAATCTACGCCAAACACTGAACCGACTTCATCTCCTGAAACGACTCCCAAATCGACTGAAGATGAAACAACAACAGCGTCTACAGATCCTAGCTCATCGCCTGTGACTATAACCGCAAGTTCAAGCGAATCTACGCCAAACACTGAACAGACTTCATCTCCTGAAATGACTCCCAAATCGACTGAAGAAGAAACAACAATAGCATCTAAAGATCCTAGCTCATCGCCTGTGACTATAACCGCAAGTTCAAGCGAATCTACGCCAAACACTGAACAGACTTTATCTCCTGAAATGACTCCCAAATCGACTGAAGAAGAAACAACAATAGCATCTAAAGATCCTAGCTCATCGCCTGTGACTATAACCGCAAGTTCAAGCGAATCTACGCCAAACACTGAACAGACTTCATCTCCTGAAATGACTCCCAAATCGACTGAAGAAGAAACAACAACAGCGTCTTCAGATCTTAACTCATCGCCTGTGACTATAACCGCAAGTTCAAACGAATCTACGCCAAACACTGAACCGACTTCATCTCCTGAAACGACTCCCAAATCGACTGAAGAAGAAACAACAACAGCGTCTACAGATCCTAGCTCATCGCCTGTGACTATAACCGCAAGTTCAAGCGAATCTACGCCAAACACTGAACAGACTTCATCTCCTGAAATGACTCCCAAATCGACTGAAGAAGAAACAACAACAGCGTCTTCAGATCTTAGCTCATCGCCTGTGACTATAACCGCAAGTTCAAACGAATCTACGCCAAACACTGAACCGACTTCATCTCCTGAAACGACTCCCAAATCGACTGAAGAAGAAACAACAACAGCGTCTACAGATCCTAGCTCATCGCCTGTGACTATAACCGCAAGTTCAAGCGAATCTACGCCAAACACTGAACAGACTTCATCTCCTGAAATGACTCCCAAATCGACTGAAGAAGAAACAACAATAGCATCTAAAGATCCTAGCTCATCGCCTGTGACTATAACCGCAAGTTCAAGCGAATCTACGCCAAACACTGAACAGACTTCATCTCCTGAAATGACTCCCAAATCGACTGAAGAAGAAACAACAATAGCATCTACAGATCCTAGCTCATCGCCTGTGACTATAACCGCAAGTTCAAGCGAATCTACGCCAAACACTGAACAGACTTCATCTCCTGAAACGACTCCCAAATCGACTGAAGAAGAAACAACAATAGCATCTACAGATCCTAGCACATCGCCTGTGACTATAACCGCAAGTTCAAACGAGTCTACGCCAAACACTAAACAGACTCCATATCCTGAAACGACTCCCAAATCGACTGAAGAAGAAACAACAACAGCGTCTTCAGATCCTAGCTCATCGCCTGTGACTATAACCGCAAGTTCAAGCGAATCTACGCCCAACACTGAACAGACTTCATCTCCTGAAACGACTACCAAATCGACTGAAGAAGAAACAACAACAGCGTCTTCAGATCCTAGCTCATCGCCTGTGACTAAAACCGCAAATTCAACCGAGTCTACGCCAAACACAGAACAGACTTTATCTCCTGAAACGACTACCAAATCGACTGAAGAAGAAACAACAACAGAGTCTTCAGATCCTAGCTCATCGCCTGTGACTATAACCGCAAGTTCAAGCGAATCTACGCCAAACACTGAACAGACTTCATCTCCTGAAACGACTACCAAATCGACTGAAGAAGAAACAACAACAGAGTCTTCAGTTCCTAGCTCATCGCCTGTGACTATAACCACAAGTTCAAGCGAATCTACGCCAAACACTGAACAGACTTCATCTCCTGAAACGACTACCAAATCGACTGAAGAAGAAACAACAATAGCATCTACAGATCCTAGCTCATCGCCTGTGACTATAACCGCAAGTTCAAGCGAATCCACGCCAAACACTGAACAGACATCATCTCCTGAAACGACTCCCAAATCGACTGAAGAAGAAACAACAACAGCGTCTTCAGATCTTAGCTCATTGCCTGTGACTATAACCGCAAGTTCAAACGAATCTACGCCAAACACTGAACCGACTTCATCTCCTGAAACGATTCCCAAATCGACTGAAGAAGGAACAACAACAGCGTCTACAGATCCTAGCTCATCGCCTGTGACTATAACCGCAAGTTCAAGCGAATCTACGCCAAACACTGAACAGACTTCATCTCCTGAAATGACTCCCAAATCGACTGAAGAAGAAACAACAATAGCATCTAAAGATCCTAGCTCATCGCCTGTGACTATAACCGCAAGTTCAAGCGAATCTACGCCAAACACTGAACAGACTTCATCTCCTGAAATGACTCCCAAATCGACTGAAGAAGAAACAACAATAGCATCTACAGATCCTAGCTCATCGCCTGTGACTATAACCGCAAGTTCAAGCGAATCTACGCCAAACACTGAACAGACTTCATCTCCTGAAACGACTCCCAAATCGACTGAAGAAGAAACAACAATAGCATCTACAGATCCTAGCACATCGCCTGTGACTATAACCGCAAGTTCAAACGAGTCTACGCCAAACACTAAACAGACTTCATCTCCTGAAACGACTCCCAAATCGACTGAAGAATAATCAAAAATAGCATCTACAGATCCTAGCTCATCGCCTATGACTATAACCGCAAGTTCAAACGAGTCTACGCCAAACACTAAACAGACTTCATCTCCTGAAACGACTCCCAAATCGACTAAAGAAGAAACATCAATAGCATCTACAGATCCTAGCTCATTGCCTGTGACTATAACCGCAAATTCAAGCGAATCTACGCCAAACACTGAACAGACTTCATCTCCTGAAACGACTCCAAAATCGACTGAAGCAGAAACAGCAATAGCATCTACAGATCCTAGCTCATCGCCTGTGACTATAACCGCAAGTTCAAACGAGTCTACGTCAAACACTAAACAGACTTCATCTCCTGAAACGACTCCCAAATCGACTGAAGAAGAATCAATAATAGCATCTACAGATCCTAGCTCATCGCCTATGATTATAACCGCAAGTTCAAGCGAATCTACGCCAAACACTGAACCGACTCCATATCCTGAAACGACTCCCAAATCGACTGCATAAGAAACAACAATAGCATCTACAGATCCTAGCTCATCGCCTGTGACTATAACCGCAAGTTCAAGCGAATCTACGCCAAACACTGAACCGACTTCATCTCCTGAAACGACTCCCAAATCGACTGCAGAAGAAACAACAATAGCATCTACAGATCCTAGCTAATCGCCTGTGACTATAACCGCAAGTTCAAGCGAATCTACGCCAAACACTGAACAGACTTCATCTCCTGAAACGACTCCCAAATCGACTGAAGAAGAAACAACAATAGCATCTACAGATCCTAGCTCATCGCCTGTGACTATAACCGCAAGTTCATGCGAATCTACGCCAAACACTGAACCGACTCCATATCCTGAAACGAATCCCAAATCGACTGCAGAAGAAACAACAATAGCATCTACAGATCCTAGCTCATCGCCTGTGACTATAACCGCAAGTTCAAGCGAATCTACGCCAAACACTGAACCGACTTCATCTCCTGAAACGACTCCCAAATCGACTGCAGAAGAAACAACAACAGCATCTACAGATCCTAGCTCATCGCCTGTGACTATAACCGCAAGTTCAAGCGAGTCTACGCCAAACACTGAACAGAATTCATCTCCTGAAACGACTCCCAAATCGGCTGAAGAAGAAACAACAACAGCGTCTTCAGATCCTAGCTCATCGCCTGTGACTAAAACCGCAAGTTCAAGCGAGTCTACGCCAAACACTGAACAGACTTTATCTCCTGAAACGACTACCAAATCGACTGAAGAAGAAACAACAACAGCGTCTTCAGATCCTAGCTCATCGCCTATGACTATAACCGCAAGTTCAAGCGAATCTACGCCATACACTCAACAGACTTCATCTCCTGAAACGACTACCAAATCGACTGAAGAAGAAACAACAACAGCGTCTTCAGTTCCTAGCTCATCGCCTGTGACAATAACCGCAAGTTTAAGCGAATCTACGCCAAACACTGAACAGACTTCATCTCCTGAAATGACTCCCAAATCGACTGAAGAAGAAACAACAATATCATCTACAGATCCTAGCTCATCGCCTGTGACTATAACCGCAAGTTCAAGCGAATTTACGCCAAACACTGAACCGACTTCATCTCCTGAAACGACTACCAAATCGACTGAAGAAGAAACATCAACAGCGTCTTCAGATCCTAGCTCATCGCCTGTGACTATAACCGCAAGTTCAAGCGAGTCTACGCCAAACACTGAACAGACTTTATCTCCTGAAACGACTACCAAATCGACTGAAGAAGAAACAACAACAGCGTCTTCAGATCCTAGCTCATCGCCTGTGACTATAACCGCAAGTTCAAGCGAATCTACGCCAAACACTGAACAGACTTCATCTCCTGAAATGACTGCCAAATCGACTGAAGAAGAAACAACAATAGCATCTACAGATCCTAGCTCATCGCCTGTGACTATAACCGCAAGTTCAAACGAGTCTACGCCAAACACTAAACAGACTTCATCTCCTGAAGCGACTCCCAAATCGACTGAAGAAGAAACAACAATAGCATCTACAGATCCTAGCTCATTGCCTGTGACTATAACCGCAAGTTCAAGCGAATCTACGCCAAACACTGAACAGACTTCATCTCCTGAAACGACTCCCAAATCGGCTGAAGAAGAAACATCAACAGCGTCTTCAGATCCTAGCTCATCGCCTGTGACTATAACCGCAAGTTCAAGCGAGTCTACGCCAAACACTGAACAGACTTTATCTCCTGAAACGACTACCAAATCGACTGAAGAAGAAACAACAACAGCGTCTTCAGATCCTAGCTCATCGCCTGTGACTATAACCGCAAGTTCAAGCGAATCTACGCCAAACACTGAACAGACGTCATCTCCTGAAACGACTACCAAATCGACTGAAGAAGAAACAACAACAGCGTCTTCAGATCTTAGCTCATCGCCTGTGACTATAACCGCAAGTTCAAGCGAATCTACGCCAAACACTGAACAGACATCATCTCCTGAAACGACTCCCAAATCGACTGAGGAAGAAACAACAACAGCGTCTACAGATCCTAGCTCATCGCCTGTGACTATAACCGCAATTTCAAGCGAATCAACGCCAAACACTGAACCGACTTCATCTCCTGAAACGACTCCCAAATCGACTGAAGAAGAAACAACAACAACGTCTTCAGATCTTAGCTCATCGCCTGTGACTATAACCGCAAGTTCAAACGAGTCTACGCCAAACACTGAACCGACTTCATCTCCTGAAACGACTCCCAAATCGACTGAAGAAGAAACAACAACAGCGTCTACAGATCCTAGCTCATCGCCTGTGACTATAACCGCAAGATCAAGCGAATCTACGCCAAACACTAAACAGACTTCATCTCCTGAAATGACTACCAAATCGACTGAAGATGAAACAACAATAGCATCTACAGATCCTAGCTCATCGCCTGTGACAATAACCACAAGTTTAAGCGAATCTACGCCAAACACTGAGCAGGCTTCATCTCCTGAAATGACTCCCAAATGGACTGAAGAAGAAACAACAATAGCATCTACAGATCCTAGCTCATCGCCTGTGACTATAACCGCAAGTTCAAGCGAATCTACGCCAAACACTGAACAGACATCATCTCCTGAAACGACTCCCAAATCGACTGAGGAAGAAACAACAACAGCGTCTACAGATCCTAGCTCATCGCCTGTGACTATAACCGCAATTTCAAGCGAATCTACGCCAAACACTGAACCGACTTCATCTCCTGAAACGACTCCCAAATCGACTGAAGAAGAAACAACAATAGCATCTACAGATCCTAGCTCATCGCCTGTGACTATAACCGCAAGTTGAAGCGAATCTACGCCAAACACTGAACAGACTTCATCTCCTGAAATGACTCCCAAATCGACTGAAGAAGAAACAACAATAGCATCTACAGATCCTAGCTCATCGCCTGTGACTATAACCGCAATTTCAAGCGAATCTACGCCAAACACTGAACCGACTTCATCTCCTGAAACGACTCCCAAATCGACTGAGGAAGAAACAACAACAGCGTCTACAGATCCTAGCTCATCGCCTGTGACTATAACCGCAATTTCAAGCGAATCTACGCCAAACACTGAACCGACTTCATCTCCTGAAACGACTCCCAAATCGACTGAAGAAGAAATAACAACAGCGTCTACAGATCCTAGCTCATCGCCTGTGACTATAACCGCAAGTTCAAGCGAATCTACGCCAAACACTGAACAGACTTCATCTCCAGAGACGACTCCCAAATCGACTGAAGAAGAAACAACAACAGCATCTACAGATCCTAGCTCATCGCCTGTGACTATAACCGCAAGTTCAAGCGAATCTACGCCAAACACTGAACCGATTTCATCTCCTGAAACGACTCCCAAATCGACTGAAGAAGAAACAACAATAGCATCTACAGATCCTAGCTCATCGCCTGTGACTATAACCGCAAGTTGAAGCGAATCTACGCCAAACACTGAACAGACTTCATCTCCTGAAATGACTCCCAAATCGACTGAAGAAGAAACAACAATAGCATCTACAGATCCTAGCTCATAGCCTGTGACTATAACCGCAAGTTCAAACGAGTCTACGCCAAACACTAAACAGACTGCATCTCCTGAAACGACTCCCAAATCGACTGAAGAAGAAACAACAATAGCATCTACAGATCCTAGTTCATCGCCTATGACTATAACCGCAAGTTCAAGCGAATCTACGCCAAACACTGAACAGACTTCATCTCCTGAAACGACTCCCAAATCGACTGTAGAAGAAACAACAATAGCATCTACAGATCCTAGCTCATCGCCTGTGACTATAACCGCAAGTTCAAGCGAATCTACGCCAAACACTGAACCGACTTCATCTCCTGAAACGACTCCCAAATCGACTGAAGAAGAAACAACAATAGCATCTACAGATCCTAGCTCATCGCCTGTGACAATAACCGCAAGTTTAAGCGAATCTACGCCAAACACTGAACAGACTTCACCTCCTGAAATGACTCCCAAATCGACTGAAGAAGAAACAACAACAGCGTCTTCAGATCCTAGCTCATCGCCTGTGACTATAACCGCAAGTTCAAGCGAATCTACGCCAAACACTGAACAGACTTCATCTCCTGAAACGACTCCCAAATCGACTGAAGAAGAAACAACAATAGCATCTACAGATCCTAGCTCATAACCGCAAGTTCAAGCGAATCTACGCCAAACACTGAACAGACTTCATCTCCTGAAACGACTGCCAAATCGACTGAAGAAGAAACAACAATAGCATCTACAGATCCTGGCTCATCGCCTGTGACAATAACCGCAAGTTTAAGCGAATCTACGCCAAACACTGAACAGACTTCACCTCCTGAAATGACTCCCAAATCGACTGAAGAAGAAACAACAATAGCATCTACAGATCCTAGCTCATCGCCTGTGACTATAACCGCAAGTTCAAGCGAATCTACGCCAAACACTGAACAGACTTCATCTCCTGAAACGACTCCCAAATCGACTGAAGAAGAAACAACAATAGCATCTACAGTTCCTAGCTCATAGCCTGTGACTATAACCGCAAGTTCAAACGAGTCTACGCCAAACACTAAACAGACTTCATCTCCTGAAACGACTCCCAATTCGACTGAAGAAGAAACAACAATAGCATCTACAGATCCTAGTTCATCGCCTATGACTATAACCGCAAGTTCAAACGAATCTACGCCAAACACTGAACAGACTTCATCTCCTGAAACGACTCCCAAATCGACTGTAGAAGAAACAACAATAGCATCTACAGATCCTAGCTCATCGCCTGTGACTATAACCGCAAGTTCAAGCGAATCTACGCCAAACACTGAACCGACTTCATCTCCTGAAACGACTCCCAAATCGACTGAAGAAGAAACAACAATAGCATCTACAGATCCTAGCTCATCGCCTGTGACAATAACCGCAAGTTTAAGCGAATCTACGCCAAACACTGAACAGACTTCACCTCCTGAAATGACTCCCAAATCGACTGAAGAAGAAACAACAACAGCATCTACAGATCCTAGCTCATCGCCTGTGACTATAACCGCAAGTTCAAGCGAATCTACGCCAAACACTGAACCGAATTCATCTCCTGAAACGACTCCCAAATCGACTGAAGAAGAAACAACAATAGCATCTACAGATCCTAGCTCATCGCCTGTGACAATAACCGCAAGTTTAAGCGAATCTACGCCAAACACTGAACAGACTTCATCTCCTGAAATGACTCCCAAATCGACTGAAGAAGAAACAACAATAGCATCTACAGATCCTAGCTCATCGCCTGTGACTATAACCGCAAGTTCAAGCGAGTCTATGCCAAACACTGAACAGAATTTATCTCCTGAAACGACTCCCAAATCGGCTGAAGAAGAAACAACAACAGCGTCTTCAGTTCCTAGCTCATCGCCTGTGACTATAACCGCAAGTTCAAGCGAATCTACGCCAAACACTGAACAGACTTCATCTCCTGAAACGACTACCAAATCGACTGAAGAAGAAACAACAACAGCGTCTTCAGATCCTAGCTCATCGCGTGTGACTATAACCGCAAGTTCAGGCGAATCTACGCCAAACACTGAACAGACTTCATCTCCTGAAACGACTACCAAATCGACTGAAGAAGAAACAACAACAGCATCTACAGTTCCTAGCTCATCGCCTGTGACTATAACCGCAAGTTCAAGCGAATCTATGCCAAACACTGAACAGAATTCATCTCCTGAAACGACTCCCAAATCGGCTGAAGAAGAAACAACAACAGCGTCTTCAGTTCCTAGCTCATCGCCTGTGACTATAACCGCAAGTTCAAGCGAATCTACGCCAAACACTGAACAGACTTCATCTCCTGAAACGACTCCCAAATCGACTGTAGAAGAAAACACAACAGCGTCTTCAGATCCTAGCTCATCGCCTGTGACTATAACCGCAAGTTCAAACGAGTCTACGTCAAACACTAAACAGACTTCATCTCCTGAAACGACTCCCAAATCGACTGAAGAAGAATCAATAATAGCATCTACAGATCCTAGCTCATCGCCTATGATTATAACCGCAAGTTCAAGCGAATCTACGCCAAACACTGAACCGACTCCATATCCTGAAACGACTCCCAAATCGACTGCATAAGAAACAACAATAGCATCTACAGATCCTAGCTCATCGCCTGTGACTATAACCGCAAGTTCAAGCGAATCTACGCCAAACACTGAACAGACTTCATCTCCTGAAACGACTCCCAAATCGACTGTAGAAGAAACAACAATAGCATCTACAGATCCTAGCTCATCGCCTGTGACTATAACCGCAAGTTCAAGCGAATCTACGCCAAACACTGAACCGACTTCATCTCCTGAAACGACTCCCAAATCGACTGAAGAAGAAACAACAATAGCATCTACAGATCCTAGCTCATCGCCTGTGACAATAACCGCAAGTTTAAGCGAATCTACGCCAAACACTGAACAGACTTCACCTCCTGAAATGACTCCCAAATCGACTGAAGAAGAAACAACAACAGCATCTACAGATCCTAGCTCATCGCCTGTGACTATAACCGCAAGTTCAAGCGAATCTACGCCAAACACTGAACCGAATTCATCTCCTGAAACGACTCCCAAATCGACTGAAGAAGAAACAACAATAGCATCTACAGATCCTAGCTCATCGCCTGTGACAATAACCGCAAGTTTAAGCGAATCTACGCCAAACACTGAACAGACTTCATCTCCTGAAATGACTCCCAAATCGACTGAAGAAGAAACAACAATAGCATCTACAGATCCTAGCTCATCGCCTGTGACTATAACCGCAAGTTCAAGCGAGTCTATGCCAAACACTGAACAGAATTTATCTCCTGAAACGACTCCCAAATCGGCTGAAGAAGAAACAACAACAGCGTCTTCAGTTCCTAGCTCATCGCCTGTGACTATAACCGCAAGTTCAAGCGAATCTACGCCAAACACTGAACAGACTTCATCTCCTGAAACGACTACCAAATCGACTGAAGAAGAAACAACAACAGCGTCTTCAGATCCTAGCTCATCGCGTGTGACTATAACCGCAAGTTCAGGCGAATCTACGCCAAACACTGAACAGACTTCATCTCCTGAAACGACTACCAAATCGACTGAAGAAGAAACAACAACAGCATCTACAGTTCCTAGCTCATCGCCTGTGACTATAACCGCAAGTTCAAGCGAATCTATGCCAAACACTGAACAGAATTCATCTCCTGAAACGACTCCCAAATCGGCTGAAGAAGAAACAACAACAGCGTCTTCAGTTCCTAGCTCATCGCCTGTGACTATAACCGCAAGTTCAAGCGAATCTACGCCAAACACTGAACAGACTTCATCTCCTGAAACGACTCCCAAATCGACTGTAGAAGAAAACACAACAGCGTCTTCAGATCCTAGCTCATCGCCTGTGACTATAACCGCAAGTTCAAACGAGTCTACGTCAAACACTAAACAGACTTCATCTCCTGAAACGACTCCCAAATCGACTGAAGAAGAATCAATAATAGCATCTACAGATCCTAGCTCATCGCCTATGATTATAACCGCAAGTTCAAGCGAATCTACGCCAAACACTGAACCGACTCCATATCCTGAAACGACTCCCAAATCGACTGCATAAGAAACAACAATAGCATCTACAGATCCTAGCTCATCGCCTGTGACTATAACCGCAAGTTCAAGCGAATCTACGCCAAACACTGAACCGACTTCATCTCCTGAAACGACTCCCAAATCGACTGCAGAAGAAACAACAATAGCATCTACAGATCCTAGCTAATCGCCTGTGACTATAACCGCAAGTTCAAGCGAATCTACGCCAAACACTGAACAGACTTCATCTCCTGAAACGACTCCCAAATCGACTGAAGAAGAAACAACAATAGCATCTACAGATCCTAGCTCATCGCCTGTGACTATAACCGCAAGTTCATGCGAATCTACGCCAAACACTGAACCGACTCCATATCCTGAAACGAATCCCAAATCGACTGCAGAAGAAACAACAATAGCATCTACAGATTCTAGCTCATCGCCTGTGACTATAACCGCAAGTTCAAGCGAATCTACGCCAAACACTGAACCGACTTCATCTCCTGAAACGACTCCCAAATCGACTGAAGAAGAAACAACAATAGCATCTACAGATCCTAGCTCATCGCCTGTGACTATAACTGCAAGTTCAAACGAGTCTACGCCAAACACTAAACAGACTTCATCTCCTGAAGCGACTCCCAAATCGACTGAAGAAGAAACAACAATAGCATCTACAGATCCTAGCTCATTGCCTGTGACTATAACCGCAAGTTCAAGCGAATCTACGCCAAACACTGAACAGACTTCATCTCCTGAAACGACTCCCAAATCGGCTGAAGAAGAAACATCAACAGCGTCTTCAGATCCTAGCTCATCGCCTGTGACTATAACCGCAAGTTCAAGCGAGTCTACGCCAAACACTGAACAGACTTTATCTCCTGAAACGACTACCAAATCGACTGAAGAAGAAACAACAACAGCGTCTTCAGATCCTAGCTCATCGCCTGTGACTATAACCGCAAGTTCAAGCGAATCTACGCCAAACACTGAACAGACGTCATCTCCTGAAACGACTACCAAATCGACTGAAGAAGAAACAACAACAGCGTCTTCAGATCTTAGCTCATCGCCTGTGACTATAACCGCAAGTTCAAGCGAATCTACGCCAAACACTGAACAGACATCATCTCCTGAAACGACTCCCAAATCGACTGAGGAAGAAACAACAACAGCGTCTACAGATCCTAGCTCATCGCCTGTGACTATAACCGCAATTTCAAGCGAATCAACGCCAAACACTGAACCGACTTCATCTCCTGAAACGACTCCCAAATCGACTGAAGAAGAAACAACAACAGCGTCTACAGATCCTAGCTCATCGCCTGTGACTATAACCGCAAGTTCAAGCGAATCTACGCCAAACACTGAACAGACTTCATCTCCTGAGACGACTCCCAAATCGACTGAAGAAGAAACAACAACAGCATCTACAGATCCTAGCTCATCGCCTGTGACTATAACCGCAAGTTCAAGCGAATCCACGCCAAACACTGAACAGACATCATCTCCTGAAACGACTCCCAAATCGACTGAAGAAGAAACAACAACAACGTCTTCAGATCTTAGCTCATCGCCTGTGACTATAACCGCAAGTTCAAACGAGTCTACGCCAAACACTGAACCGACTTCATCTCCTGAAACGACTCCCAAATCGACTGAAGAAGAAACAACAACAGCGTCTACAGATCCTAGCTCATCGCCTGTGACTATAACCGCAAGATCAAGCGAATCTACGCCAAACACTAAACAGACTTCATCTCCTGAAATGACTACCAAATCGACTGAAGATGAAACAACAATAGCATCTACAGATCTTAGCTCATCGCCTGTGACAATAACCACAAGTTTAAGCGAATCTACGCCAAACACTGAGCAGGCTTCATCTCCTGAAATGACTCCCAAATGGACTGAAGAAGAAACAACAATAGCATCTACAGATCCTAGCTCATCGCCTGTGACTATAACCGCAAGTTCAAGCGAATCTACGCCAAACACTGAACAGACATCATCTCCTGAAACGACTCCCAAATCGACTGAGGAAGAAACAACAACAGCGTCTACAGATCCTAGCTCATCGCCTGTGACTATAACCGCAATTTCAAGCGAATCTACGCCAAACACTGAACCGACTTCATCTCCTGAAACGACTCCCAAATCGACTGAAGAAGAAACAACAACAGCGTCTACAGATCCTAGCTCATCGCCTGTGACTATAACCGCAAGTTCAAGCGAATCTACGCCAAACACTGAACAGACTTCATCTCCAGAGACGACTCCCAAATCGACTGAAGAAGAAACAACAACAGCATCTACAGATCCTAGCTCATCGCCTGTGACTATAACCGCAAGTTCAAGCGAATCTACGCCAAACACTGAACCGATTTCATCTCCTGAAACGACTCCCAAATCGACTGAAGAAGAAACAACAATAGCATCTACAGAACCTAGCTCATCGCCTGTGACTATAACCGCAAGTTGAAGCGAATCTACGCCAAACACTGAACAGACTTCATCTCCTGAAATGACTCCCAAATCGACTGAAGAAGAAACAACAATAGCATCTACAGATCCTAGCTCATAGCCTGTGACTATAACCGCAAGTTCAAACGAGTCTACGCCAAACACTAAACAGACTGCATCTCCTGAAACGACTCCCAAATCGACTGAAGAAGAAACAACAATAGCATCTACAGATCCTAGTTCATCGCCTATGACTATAACCGCAAGTTCAAGCGAATCTACGCCAAACACTGAACAGACTTCATCTCCTGAAACGACTCCCAAATCGACTGTAGAAGAAACAACAATAGCATCTACAGATCCTAGCTCATCGCCTGTGACTATAACCGCAAGTTCAAGCGAATCTACGCCAAACACTGAACCGACTTCATCTCCTGAAACGACTCCCAAATCGACTGAAGAAGAAACAACAATAGCATCTACAGATCCTAGCTCATCGCCTGTGACAATAACCGCAAGTTTAAGCGAATCTACGCCAAACACTGAACAGACTTCACCTCCTGAAATGACTCCCAAATCGACTGAAGAAGAAACAACAACAGCGTCTTCAGATCCTAGCTCATCGCCTGTGACTATAACCGCAAGTTCAAGCGAATCTACGCCAAACACTGAACAGACTTCATCTCCTGAAACGACTCCCAAATCGACTGAAGAAGAAACAACAATAGCATCTACAGATCCTAGCTCATAACCGCAAGTTCAAGCGAATCTACGCCAAACACTGAACAGACTTCATCTCCTGAAACGACTGCCAAATCGACTGAAGAAGAAACAACAATAGCATCTACAGATCCTGGCTCATCGCCTGTGACAATAACCGCAAGTTTAAGCGAATCTACGCCAAACACTGAACAGACTTCACCTCCTGAAATGACTCCCAAATCGACTGAAGAAGAAACAACAATAGCATCTACAGATCCTAGCTCATCGCCTGTGACTATAACCGCAAGTTCAAGCGAATCTACGCCAAACACTGAACAGACTTCACCTCCTGAAATGACTCCCAAATTGACTGAAGAAGAAACAACAATAGCATCTACAGATCCTAGCTCATCGCCTGTGACTATAACCGCAAGTTCAAGCGAATCTACGCCAAACACTGAACAGACTTCATCTCCAGAGACGACTCCCAAATCGACTGAAGAAGAAACAACAACAGCATCTACAGATCCTAGCTCATCGCCTGTGACTATAACCGCAAGTTCAAGCGAATCTACGCCAAACACTGAACCGAATTCATCTCCTGAAACGACTCCCAAATCGACTGAAGAAGAAACAACAATAGCATCTACAGATCCTAGCTCATCGCCTGTGACAATAACCGCAAGTTTAAGCGAATCTACGCCAAACACTGAACCGAATTCATCTCCTGAAATGACTCCCAAATCGACTGAAGAAGAAACAACAATAGCATCTACAGATCCTAGCTCATCGCCTGTGACTATAACCGCAAGTTCAAGCGAATCTACGCCAAACACTGAACCGAATTCATCTCCTGAAATGACTCCCAAATCGACTGAAGAAGAAACAACAATAGCATCTACAGATCCTAGCTCATCGCCTGTGACTATAACCGCAAGTTCAAGCGAGTCTATGCCAAACACTGAACAGAATTCATCTCCTGAAACGACTCCCAAATCGGCTGAAGAAGAAACAACAACAGCGTCTTCAGTTCCTAGCTCATCGCCTGTGACTATAACCGCAAGTTCAAGCGAATCTACGCCAAACACTGAACAGACTTCATCTCCTGAAACGACTACCAAATCGACTGAAGAAGAAACAACAACAGCGTCTTCAGATCCTAGCTCATCGCGTGTGACTATAACCGCAAGTTCAGGCGAATCTACGCCAAACACTGAACAGACTTCATCTCCTGAAACGACTACCAAATCGACTGAAGAAGAAACAACAACAGCATCTACAGATCCTAGCTCATCGCCTGTGACTATAACCGCAAGTTCAAGCGAATCTATGCCAAACACTGAACAGAATTCATCTCCTGAAACGACTCCCAAATCGGCTGAAGAAGAAACAACAACAGCGTCTTCAGTTCCTAGCTCATCGCCTGTGACTATAACCGCAAGTTCAAGCGAATCTACGCCAAACACTGAACAGACTTCACCTCCTGAAACGACTCCCAAATCGACTGTAGAAGAAAACACAACAGCGTCTTCAGATCCTAGCTCATCGCCTGTGACTATAACCGCAAGTTCAAGCGAATCTACGCCAAACACTGAAGAGACTTCATCTTCTGAAACGACTCCTAAATCGACTGTAGAAGTAACAACAACAGCGTCTTCAGATCCTAGCTCATCGCCTGTGACTATAACCGCAAGTTCAAGCGAATCTACGCCAAACACTGAACAAACTTCATCTCCTGAAACGACTACCAAATCGACTGAAGAAGAAACAACAACAGCATCTACAGATCCTAGCTCATCGCCTGTGACTATAACCGCAAGTTCAAGCGAGTCTACGCCAAACACTGAACAGACTTCATCTCCTGAAACGACTCCCAAATCGGCTGAAGAAGAAACAGCAACAGCGTCTTCAGATCCTAGCTCATCGCCTGTGACTAAAACCGCAAGTTCAAGCGAGTCTACGCCAAACACTGAACAGACTTTATCTCCTGAAACGACTACCAAATCGACTGAAGAAGAAACAACAACAGCGTCTTCAGATCCTAGCTCATCGCCTGTGACTATGACCGCAACTTCAAGCGAATCTACGCCAAACACTGAACAGACTTCATCTCCTGAAACGACTACCAAATCGACTGAAGAAGAAACAACAATAGCATCTACAGATCCTGGCTCATCGCCTGTGACAATAACCGCAAGTTTAAGCGAATCTACGCCAAACACTGAACAGACTTCATCTCCTGAAATGACTCCCAAATCGACTGAAGAAGAAACAACAATAGCATCTACAGATCCTAGCTCATAGCCTGTGACTATAACCGCAAGTTCAAACGAGTCTACGCCAAACACTAAACAGACTTCATCTCCTGAAACGACTCCCAAATCGACTGTAGAAGAAACAACAACAGCGTCTTCAGATCCTAGCTCATCGCCTGTGACTATAACCGCAAGTTCAAGCGAATCTACGCCAAACACTGAACAAACTTCATCTCCTGAAACGACTACCAAATCGACTGAAGAAGAAACAACAACAGCATCTACAGATCCTAGCTCATCGCCTGTGACTATAACCGCAAGTTCAAGCGAGTCTATGCCAAACACTGAACAGAATTCATCTCCTGAAACGACTCCCAAATCGGCTGAAGAAGAAACAACAACAGCGTCTTCAGTTCCTAGCTCATCGCCTGTGACTATAACCGCAACTTCAAGCGAATCTACGCCAAACACTGAACAGACTTCATCTCCTGAAACGACTACCAAATCGACTGAAGAAGAAACAACAACAGCGTCTTCAGATCCTAGCTCATCGCCTGTGACTAAAACCGCAAATTCAACCGAGTCTACGCCAAACACTGAACAGACTTTATCTCCTGAAACGACTACCAAATCGACTGAAGAAGAAACAACAACAGCGTCTTCAGATCCTAGCTCATCGCCTGTGACTATAACCGCAAGTTCAAGCGAATCTACGCCAAACACTGAACAGACTTCATCTCCTGAAACGACTACCAAATCGACTGAAGAAGAAACAACAACAGCGTCTTCAGTTCCTAGCTCATCGCCTGTGACTATAACCGCAATTTCAAGCGAATCTACGCCAAACACTGAACAGACTTCATCTCCTGAAACGACTACCAAATCGACTGAAGAAGAAACAACAACAGCATCTACAGATCCTAGCTCATCGCCTGTGACTATAACCGCAAGTTCAAGCGAATCTACGCCAAACACTGAACAGACTTCATCTCCTGAAACGACTACCAAATCGACTGAAGAAGAAACAACAACAGCATCTACAGATCCTAGCTCATCGCCTGTGACTATAACCGCAAGTTCAAGCGAATCTATGCCAAACACTGAACAGAATTCATCTCCTGAAACGACTCCCAAATCGACTGAAGAAGAAACAACAATAGCATCTACAGATCCTAGTTCATCGCCTATGACTATAACCGCAAGTTCAAACGAATCTACGCCAAACACTGAACAGACTTCATCTCCTGAAACGACTCCCAAATCGACTGTAGAAGAAACAACAATAGCATCTACAGATCCTAGCTCATCGCCTGTGACTATAACCGCATGTTCAGGCGAATCTACGCCAAACACTGAACAGACTTCATCTCCTGAAACGACTACCAAATCGACTGAAGAAGAAACAACAACAGCATCTACAGATCCTAGCTCATCGCCTGTGACTATAACCGCAAGTTCAAGCGAATCTATGCCAAACACTGAACAGAATTCATCTCCTGAAACGACTCCCAAATCGACTGAAATAGAAACAACAACAGCGTCTACAGATCCTAGCTCATCGCCTGTGACTATATCCGCAAGTTCAAGCGAATCTACGCCAAACACTGAACAGACTTCATCTCCTGAAACGTCTACCAAATCGACTGAAGAAGAAACAACAATAGCATCTACAGATCCTAGCTCATCGCCATTGACTATAACCGCAAGTTCAAGCGAATCTACGCCAAACACTGAACAGACTTCATCTCTTGAAACGACTCCCAAATCGACTGTAGAAGAAACAACAACAGCGTCTACAGATCCTAGCACATCGCCTGTGACTATAACCGCAAGTTCAAGCGAATCTACGCCAAACACTGAACAGACTTCATCTCTTGAAACGACTCCCAAATCGACTGTAGAAGAAACAACAACAGCGTCTACAGATCCTAGCACATCGCCTGTGACTATAACCGCAAATTCAAGCGGATCTACGCCAAACACTGAACAGACTTCATCTCTTGAATCGACTCCCAAATCGACTGTAGAAGAAACAACAACAGCTTCTTCAGATCCTAGCTCATCGCCTGTGACTATAACCGCAAGTTCAAGCGAATCTACGCCAAACACTGAACAGACTTCATCTCCTGAAACGACTACCAAATCGACTGAAATAGAAACAACAACAGCGTCTACAGATCCTAGCTCATCGCCTGTGACTATATCCGCAAGTTCAAGCGAATCTACGCCAAACACTGAACAGACTTCTTCTCCTGAATCGACTCCCAAATCGACTGTAGAAGAAACAACAACAGCGTCTTCAGATCCTAGCTCATCGCCTGTGACTATAACCGCAAGTTAAAGCGAGTCTACGCCAAACAATGAACAGACTTCATCTCTTGAAACGACTCCCAAATCGACTGTAGAAGAAACAACAACAGCGTCTTCAGATCATAGCTCATCGCCTGTGACTATAACCGCAAGTTCAAGCGAATCTACGCCAAACACTGAACAGACTTCATCTCCTGAAACGACTCCCAAATCGACTGAAGAAGAAACAACAATAGCATCTACAGATCCTAGCTCATCGCCTGTGACTATAACCGCAAGTTCAAGCGAATCTACGCCAAACACTGAACCGAATTCATCTTTTGATACGACTCCCAAATCGACTGAAGGAGAAACAACAATAGCAACTACAGATCCTAGCTCATCGCCTGTGACTATAACCGCAAGTTCAAACGAGTCTACGCCCAACACTGAACAGACTTCATCTCCTGAAACGACTCTCAAATCGACTGAAGAAGAAACAACAATAGCATCTACAGATACTAGCTCATCGCCTGTGACTATAACCGCAAGTTCAAGCGAATCTACGCCAAACACTGAACAGACTTCATCTCCTGAAACGACTACCAAATCGGCTAAAGAAGAAACAACAACAGCGTCTTCAGATCCTAGCTCATCGCCTGTGACTATAACCGCAAGTTCAAGCGAATATACGCCAAACACTGAACAGACCTAATCTCCTGAAATGACTCCCAAATCGACTGAAGAAGAAACAACAACAGCGTCTACAGATCCTAGCTCATCGCCTGTGACTATAACCGCAAGTTCAAGCGAATCTACGCCAAACACTGAACAGACTTCATCTCTTGAAACGACTCCCAAATCGACTGTAGGAAAATCATCAACAGCGTCTTCAGATCCTAGTTCATCGCTTGTGACTATAACCGCAAGTTCAAGCGAATCTACGCCAAACACTGAACAGACTTCATCTCCTGAAACGACTACCAAATCGCCTGAAGAAGAAACAACTACAGCGTCTTCAGATCCTAGCTCATCGCCTGTGACTATAACGGCAAGTTCAAGCGAATCTACGCCAAACACTGAACAGACTTCATCTCTTGAAACGACTCCCAAATCGACTGTAGGAAAATCATCAACAGCGTCTTCAGATCCTAGTTTATCGCTTGTGACTATAACCGCAAGTTCAAGCGAATCTACGCCAAACACTGAACAGACTTCATCTCCTGAAACGACTCCCAAATCGACTGAAGGAGAAACAACAATAGCATCTACAGATCCTAGCTCATCGCCTGTGACTATAACCGCAAGTTCAAGTGAATCTACGCCAAACACTTAACAGACTTTATCTCCTGAAACGACTCCCAAATCGACTGTTGAAGAAACAACTACAGCGTCTTCAGATCCTAGCTCATCGCCTGTGACTATAACCGCAAGTTCAAGCGAGAATACGCCAAACACTGAACAGACTTCATCTCCTCAAACGACTACCAAATCGACTGAAGAAGAAACAACAACAGCGTCTACAGATCCTAGCTCATCGCCTGTGACTATAACCGCAAGTTCAAGCGAATCTACTCCAAACAATAAACAGAATTTATCTCCTGAAACGACTCCCAAATCGACTGTAGAAGAAACAACTTCAGCGTCTTCAGATCCTAGCTCATCGCCTGTTACTATAACCGCAAATTCAAGCGAATCTACGCCAAACACTGAACAGACTTCATCTCCTGAAACGACTCCCAAATCGACTGTAGAAGAAAACACAACAGCGTCTTCAGATCCTAGCTCATTGCCTGTGACTATAACCGCAAGTTCAACCAAATCTACGCCAAACAATAAACAGACTTTATCTCCTGAAACGACTCCCAAATCGATTGTAGAAGAAACAACTTTAGCGTCTTCAGATCCTAGCTCATCGCCTGTGACTATAACCGCAAGTTCAAGCGAATCTACGCCAAACACTGAACAGATTTCATCTCTTGAAACGACTCCCAAATCGACTGTAGAAGAAACATCAACAGCGTCTTCAGATCCTAGTTCATCGCTTGTGACTATAACCGCAAGTTCAAGCGAATCTACGCCAAACTCTGAACAGATTTCATCTCCTGAAACGAGTACCAAATCGACTGAAGAAGAGACAACTACAGCGTCTTCAGATCCTAGCTCATCGCCTGTGACTATAACCGCATGTTCAAGCGAGTCTACGCCAAACACTGAACAGACTTCATCTCCTGAAACGGCTACCAAATCGACTGAAGGAGAAACAACAATAGCATCTACAGATCCTAGCTCATCGCCTATGACTATAACCGCAAGCTCATGCGAATCTACGCCAAACACTGAACAGACTTCATCTCCTGAAACGACTCCCAAATCGACTGAAGGAGAAACAACAATAGCATCTACAGATCCTAGCTCATCGCCTATGACTATAACCGCAAGTTCAAGCGAATCTACGCTTAACACTGAGCAGAATTCATCTCTTGAAACGACTCCCAAATCGACTGAAGAAGAAACAACAATAGCATCTACAGATCCTAGCTCATCGCCTATGACTATAACCGCAAGCTCATGCGAATCTACGCCCAACACTGAACAGACTTCATCTCCTGAAACGACTCCCAAATCGACTGAAGGAGAAACAACAATAGCATCTACAGATCCTAGCTCATCGCCTATGACTATAACCGCAAGTTCAAGCGAATCTACGCCAAACACTGAACAGACTTCATCTCCTGAAACGACTCCCAAATCGACTGAAGAAGAAACAACAATAGCATCTACAGATCCTAGCTCATTGCCTGTGACTATAACCGCAAATTCAAGCGAATCTACGCCAAACACTGAACAGACTTCATCTCCTGAAACGACTCCTAAATCGACTGTAGAAGAAACAACAACAGCGTCTTCAGATCCTAGCTCATCGCCTGTGACTATAACCGCAAGTTCAAGCGAATCTACGCCAAACACTAAACAGACTTTATCTCCTGAAACGACTCCCAAATCGACTGAAGAAGAAACAACAATAGCATCTACAGATTCTAGCTCATCGCCTGTGACTATAACCGCAAGTTCAAGCGAATCTACGTCAAACACTGAACAGACTTCATCTCCTGAAACGACTCCCAAATCGACTGTAGAAGAAACAACAACAGCGTTTTCAGATCCTAGCTCATCGCCTGTGACTATAACCGCAAGTTCAAGCGAATCTACGCCAAACACTGAACAGACTTCATCTCCTGAAACGACTCCCAAATCGACTGAAGAAGAAACAACAACAGCGTCTACAGATCCTAGCTCATCGCCCGTGACTATAGCCGCAAGTTCAAGCGAATCTACTCCAAACAATAAACAGACTTTATCTCCTGAAACGACTCCCAAATCGACTGAAGAAGAAACAACAATAGCATCTACAGATCCTAGCTCATCGCCTATGACTATAACCGCAAGCTCATGCGAATCTACGCCAAACACTGAACAGACTTCATCTCCTGAAACGACTCCCAAATCGACTGAAGAAGAAACAACAACAGCGTCTACAGATCCTAGCTCATCGCCCGTGACTATAGCCGCAAGTTCAAGCGAATCTACTCCAAACAATAAACAGACTTTATCTCCTGAAACGACTCCCAAATCGACTGAAGAAGAAACAACAATAGCATCTACAGATTCTAGCTCATCGCCTATGACTATAACCGCAAGCTCATGCGAATCTACGCCAAACACTGAACAGACTTCATCTCCTGAAACGACTCCCAAATCGACTGAAGAAGAAACAACAACAGCGTCTACAGATCCTAGCTCATCGCCCGTGACTATAGCCGCAAGTTCAAGCGAATCTACTCCAAACAATAAACAGACTTTATCTCCTGAAACGACTCCCAAATCGACTGAAGAAGAAACAACAATAGCATCTACAGATCCTAGCTCATCGCCTATGACTATAACCGCAAGCTCATGCGAATCTACGCCAAACACTGAACAGACTTCATCTCCTGAAACGACTCCCAAATCGACTGAAGAAGAAACAACAACAGCGTCTACAGATCCTAGCTCATCGCCCGTGACTATAGCCGCAAGTTCAAGCGAATCTACTCCAAACAATAAACAGACTTTATCTCCTGAAACGACTCCCAAATCGACTGAAGAAGAAACAACAATAGCATCTACAGATTCTAGCTCATCGCCTGTGACTATAACCGCAAGCTCATGCGAATCTACGCCAAACACTGAACAGACTTCATCTCCTGAAACGACTCCCAAATCGACTGAAGAAGAAACAACAACAGCGTCTACAGATCCTAGCTCATCGCCCGTGACTATAGCCGCAAGTTCAAGCGAATCTACTCCAAACAATAAACAGACTTTATCTCCTGAAACGACTCCCAAATCGACTGAAGAAGAAACAACAATAGCATCTACAGATTCTAGCTCATCGCCTATGACTATAACCGCAAGCTCATGCGAATCTACGCCAAACACTGAACAGACTTCATCTCCTGAAACGACTCCCAAATCGACTGAAGAAGAAACAACAACAGCGTCTACAGATCCTAGCTCATCGCCCGTGACTATAGCCGCAAGTTCAAGCGAATCTACTCCAAACAATAAACAGACTTTATCTCCTGAAACGACTCCCAAATCGACTGAAGAAGAAACAACAATAGCATCTACAGATCCTAGCTCATCGCCTATGACTATAACCGCAAGCTCATGCGAATCTACGCCAAACACTGAACAGACTTCATCTCCTGAAACGACTCCCAAATCGACTGAAGAAGAAACAACAACAGCGTCTACAGATCCTAGCTCATCGCCCGTGACTATAGCCGCAAGTTCAAGCGAATCTACTCCAAACAATAAACAGACTTTATCTCCTGAAACGACTCCCAAATCGACTGAAGAAGAAACAACAATAGCATCTACAGATTCTAGCTCATCGCCTGTGACTATAACCGCAAGTTCAAGCGAATCTACGCCAAACACTGAACAGACTTCATCTCCTGAAACGACTCCTAAATCGACTGTAGAAGAAACAACAACAGCGTCTTCAGATCCTAGCTCATCGCCTGTGACTATAACCGCAAGTTCAAGCGAATCTACGCCAAACACTAAACAGACTTTATCTCCTGAAACGACTCCCAAATCGACTGAAGAAGAAACAACAATAGCATCTACAGATTCTAGCTCATCGCCTGTGACTATAACCGCAAGTTCAAGCGAATCTACGCCAAACACTGAACAGACTTCATCTCCTGAAACGACTCCTAAATCGACTGTAGAAGAAACAACAACAGCGTCTTCAGATCCTAGCTCATCGCCTGTGACTATAACCGCAAGTTCAAGCGAATCTACGCCAAACACTGAACAGACTTCATCTCCTGAAACGACTACCAAATCGACTGAAGAAGAAACAACAATAGCATCTACAGATCCTAGCTCATCGCCTGTGACTATAACCGCAAGTTCAAGCGAATCTACGCCAAACACTGAACAGACTTCATCTCCTGAAACGACTCCTAAATCGACTGTAGAAGAAACAACAACAGCGTCTACAGATCCTAGCTCATCGCCCGTGACTATAGCCGCAAGTTCAAGCGAATCTACTCCAAACAATAAACAGACTTTATCTCCTGAAACGACTCCCAAATCGACTGAAGAAGAAACAACAATAGCATCTACAGATTCTAGCTCATCGCCTGTGACTATAACCGCAAGTTCAAGCGAATCTACGCCAAACACTGAACAGACTTCATCTCCTGAAACGACTCCCAAATCGACTGAAGAAGAAACAACAATAGCATCTACAGATTCTAGCTCATCGCCTGTGACTATAACCGCAAGTTCAAGCGAATCTACGCCAAACACTGAACAGACTTCATCTCCTGAAACGACTCCTAAATCGACTGTAGAAGAAACAACAACAGCGTCTTCAGATCCTAGCTCATCGCCTGTGACTATAACCGCAAGTTCAAGCGAATCTACGCCAAACACTAAACAGACTTTATCTCCTGAAACGACTCCCAAATCGACTGAAGAAGAAACAACAATAGCATCTACAGATTCTAGCTCATCGCCTGTGACTATAACCGCAAGTTCAAGCGAATCTACGCCAAACACTGAACAGACTTCATCTCCTGAAACGACTCCTAAATCGACTGTAGAAGAAACAACAACAGCGTCTTCAGATCCTAGTTCATCGCCTGTGACTATAACCGCAAGTTCAAGCGAGTCTACGCCAAACACTGAACAGACTTCATCTCCTGAAACGACTCCTAAATCGACTGTAGAAGAAACAACAACAGAGTCTTCAGATCCTAGCTCATCGCCTGTAACTATAACCGCAAGTTCAAGCGAATCTACTCCAAATACTGAACAGACTTTGTCTCCTGAAACGACTACCAAATCGACTGAAGAAGAAACAACAACAGCATGTACAGATCTTAGCTCATCGCCTGTGACTATAACCGCAAGTTCAAGCGAATCTACGCCAAACACTGAACAGACTTTATCTCTTGAAACGACTACCAAATCGACTGAAGAAGAAACAACAACAGAGTCTTCAGATCCTAGCTCATCGCCTGTGACTATAACCGCAAGTTCAAGCGAATCTACGCCAAACACTGAACAGACTTCGTCTCCTGAAACGACTACCAAATCGACTGAAGAAGAAACAACAACAGCGTCTACAGATCCTAGCTCATCGCCTGTGACTATAACCGCAAGTTCAAGCGAATCTACGCCAAACACTGAACAGACTTCATCTCCTGAAACGACTACCAAATCGGCTAAAGAAGAAACAACAACAGCGTCTTCAGATCCTAGCTCATCGCCTGTGACTATAACCGCAAGTTCAAGCGAATATACGCCAAACACTGAACAGACCTAATCTCCTGAAACGACTACCAAATCGACTGAAGAAGAAACAACAACAGCGTCTACAGATCCTAGCTCATCGCCTGTGACTATAACCGCAAGTTCAAGCGAATCTACGCCAAACACTGAACAGACTTCATCTCCTGAAACGACTCCCAAATCGACTGAAGAAGAAACAACAACAGCATCTACAGATCCTAGCTCATCGCCTGTGACTATAACCGCAAGTTCAAGCGAATCTACGCCAAACACTGAACAGACTTCATCTCCTGAAACGACTACCAAATCGACTGAAGAAGTAAAAACAACAGCGTCTACAGATCCTAGCTCATCGCCTGTGACTATAACCGCAAGTTCAAGCGAATCTACGCCAAACACTGAACAGACTTCATCTCCTGAAACGACTCCCAAATCGACTGAAGAAGAAAGAACAATAGCATCTACAGATTCTAGCTCATCGCCTGTGACTATAACCGCAAGTTCAAACGAGTCTACGCCAAACACTAAACAGACTTCATCTCCTGAAACGACTCCCAAATCGACTGTAGAAGAAACAACAATAGCATCTACAGATCCTAGCTCATCGCCTGTGACTATAACCGCAAGTTCAAGCGAATATACGCCAAACACTGAACAGACTTCATCTCCTGAAACGACTCCCAAATCGACTGTAGAAGAAACAACAACAGCGTCTACAGATCCTAGCTCATCGCCTGTGACTATAACCGCAAGTTCAAGCGAATATACGCCAAACACTGAACAGACTTCGTCTCCTGAAACGACTACCAAATCGACTGAAGAAGAAAAAACAACAGCCTCTACAGATCCTAGCTCATCGCCTGTGACTATAACCGCAAGTTCAAGCGAATCTACGCCAAACACTGAACAGACTTCATCTCCTGAAACGACTCCCAAATCGTCTGTAGAAGAAACAACAACAGCGTTTTCAGATCCTGGCTTATCGCCTGTGACTATAACCGCAAGTTCAAGCGAATATACGCCAAACACTGAACCGACTTCATCTCCTGAAACGACTCCCAAATCGACTGAAGAAGAAACAACAATAGCATCTATAGATCCTAGCTCATCGCCTGTGACTATAACCGCAAGTTCAAGCGAATCTACGCCAAACACTGAACAGACTTCATCTCCTGAAATGACTCCCAAATCGACTGAAGAAGAAACAACAATAGCATCTACAGATCCTAGCTCATCGCCTGTGACTATAACCGCAAGGTCAAGCGAAAGTACGTCAAACAGTGATCAGACTTCATCTCCTGAAACGACTCCCAAATCGACTGAAGAAGAAACAACAACAGCGTCTTCATATCCTAGCTCATCGCCTGTGACTATAACCACAAGTTCAAGCGAATCTACGCCAAACACTGAACAGACTTCATCTCCTGAAACGACTCCCAAATCGACTGTAGAAGAAACAACAATAGCATCTACAGATCCTAGCTCATCGCCTATGACTATAACCGCAAGTTCAAGCGAGTCTACGCCAAACACTGAACAGACTTCATCTCCTGAAACGACTCCCAAATCGACTGAAGAAGAAACAACAACAGCGTCTTCAGATCCTAGCTCACCGCCTGTGACTATAACCACAAGTTCAAGCGAATCTACGCCAAACACTGAACAGACTTCATCTCCTGAAACGACTCCCAAATCGACTGAAGAAGAAACAACAACAGCGTCTTCATATCCTAGCTCATCGCCTGTGACTATAACCACAAGTTCAAGCGAATCTACGCCAAACACTGAACAGACTTCATCTCCTGAAACGACTCCCAAATCGACTGTAGAAGAAACAACAATAGCATCTACAGATCCTAGCTCATCGCCTGTGACTATAACCGCAAGTTCAAGCGAGTCTACGCCAAACACTGAACAGACTTCATCTCCTGAAACGACTCCCAAATCGACTGAAGAAGAAACAACAACAGCGTCTTCAGATCCTAGCTCACCGCCTGTGACTATAACCACAAGTTCAAGCGAATCTACGCCAAACACTGAACAGACTTCATCTCCTGAAACGACTCCCAAATCGACTGTAGAAGAAACAACAATAGCATCTACAGATCCTAGCTCATCGCCTATGACTATAACCGCAAGTTCAAGCGAATCTACGCCAAACACTGAACAGACTTCATCTCCTGAAACGACTCCCAAATCGACTGAAGAAGAATCAATAATAGCATCTACAGATCCTAGTTCATCGCCTATGACTATAACCGCAAGTTCAAGCGAATATACGCCAAACACTGAACAGACTTCATCTCTTGAAACGACTTCCAAATCGACTGAAGAAGAAACAACAATAGCATCTACAGATCCTAGCTCATCGCCTGTGACTATAACCGCAAGTTCATCCGAATCTACGCCAAACACTGAACCGACTCCATCTCCTCAAACGACTCCCAAATCGACTGTAGAAGAAACAACAATAGCATCTACAGATCCTAGCTCATCGCCTGTGACTATAACCGCAAGTTCAAGCGAATCTACGCCAAACACTGAACCTACTTCATCTCCTGAAACGACTCCCAAATCGACTGAAGAAGAAACAACAATAGCATCTACAGATCCTAGCTCATCGCCTGTGACTATAACCGCAAGCTCATGCGAATCTACGCCCAACAATGAACAGACTTCATCTCCTGAAACGACTCCCAAATCGACTGAAGGAGAAACAACAATAGCATCTACAGATCCTAGCTCATCGCCTATGACTATAACCGCAAGTTCAAGCGAATCTACGCCAAACACTGAACAGACTTCATCTCCTGAAACGACTTCCAAATCGACTGAAGAAGAAACAACAATAGCATCTACAGATCCTAGCTCATTGCCTGTGACTATAACCGCAAATTCAAGCGAATCTACGCCAAACACTGAACAGACTTCATCTCTTGAAACGACTCCCAAATCGACTGTAGAAGAAAACACAACAGCGTCTTCAGATCCTAGCTCATCGCCTGTGACTATAACCGCAAGTTCAAGCGAATCTACGCCAAACACTGAACAGACTTCATCTCCTGAAACGACTCCCAAATCGACTGTAGAAGAAACAACAACAGCGTTTTCAGATCCTAGCTCATCGCCTGTGACTATAACCGCAAGTTCAAGTGAATCTACGCCAAACACTGAACAGACTTCATCTCCTGAAACGACTCCCAAATCGACTGAAGAAGAAACAACAACAGCGTCTACAGATCCTAGCTCATCGCCTGTGACTATAACCGCAAGTTCAAGCGAATCTACTCCAAACAATAAACATACTTTATCTCCTGAAACGACTCCCAAATCGACTGTAGAAGAAACAACTTCAGCGTCTTCAGATCCTAGCTCATCGCCTGTGACTATAACCGCAAATTCAAGCGAATCTACGCCAAACACTGAACAGACTTCATCTCCTGAAACGACTCCCAAATCGACTGTAGAAGAAAACACAACAGCGTCTTCAGATCCTAGCTCATCGCCTGTGACTATAACCGCAAGTTCAAGCGAATCTACGCTTAACACTGAACAGAATTCATCTCTTGAAACGACTCCCAAATCGACTGAAGAAGAAACAACAATAGCATCTACAGATCCTAGCTCATCGCCTATGACTATAACCGCAAGCTCATGCGAATCTACGCCCAACACTGAACAGACTTCATCTCCTGAAACGACTCCCAAATCGACTGAAGGAGAAACAACAATAGCATCTACAGATCCTAGCTCATCGCCTATGACTATAACCGCAAGTTCAAGCGAATCTACGCCAAACACTGAACAGACTTCATCTCCTGAAACGACTCCCAAATCGACTGAAGAAGAAACAACAATAGCATCTACAGATCCTAGCTCATTGCCTGTGACTATAACCGCAAATTCAAGCGAATCTACGCCAAACACTGAACAGACTTCATCTCCTGAAACGACTCCTAAATCGACTGTAGAAGAAACAACAACAGCGTCTTCAGATCCTAGCTCATCGCCTGTGACTATAACCGCAAGTTCAAGCGAATCTACGCCAAACACTAAACAGACTTTATCTCCTGAAACGACTCCCAAATCGACTGAAGAAGAAACAACAATAGCATCTACAGATTCTAGCTCATCGCCTGTGACTATAACCGCAAGTTCAAGCGAATCTACGTCAAACACTGAACAGACTTCATCTCCTGAAACGACTCCCAAATCGACTGTAGAAGAAACAACAACAGCGTTTTCAGATCCTAGCTCATCGCCTGTGACTATAACCGCAAGTTCAAGCGAATCTACGCCAAACACTGAACAGACTTCATCTCCTGAAACGACTCCCAAATCGACTGAAGAAGAAACAACAACATCGTCTACAGATCCTAGCTCATCGCCCGTGACTATAGCCGCAAGTTCAAGCGAATCTACTCCAAACAATAAACAGACTTTATCTCCTGAAACGACTCCTAAATCGACTGTAGAAGAAACAACTTCAGCGTCTTCAGATCCTAGCTCATCGCCTGTGACTATAACCGCAAATTCAAGCGAATCTACGCCAAACACTGAACAGACTTCATCTCCTGAAACGACTCCCAAATCGACTGTTGAAGAAACAACTACAGCGTCTTCAGATCCTAGCTCATCGCCTGTGACTATAACCGCAAGTTCAAGCGAGAATACGCCAAACACTGAACAGACTTCATCTCCTCAAACGACTACCAAATCGACTGAAGAAGAAACAACAACAGCGTCTACAGATCCTAGCTCATCGCCTGTGACTATAACCGCAAGTTCAAGCGAATCTACTCCAAACAATAAACAGAATTTATCTCCTGAAACGACTCCCAAATCGACTGTAGAAGAAACAACTTCAGCGTCTTCAGATCCTAGCTCATCGCCTGTGACTATAACCGCAAATTCAAGCGAATCTACGCCAAACACTGAACAGACTTCATCTCCTGAAACGACTCCCAAATCGACTGTAGAAGAAAACACAACAGCGTCTTCAGATCCTAGCTCATTGCCTGTGACTATAACCGCAAGTTCAAGCAAATCTACGCCAAACAATAAACAGACTTTATCTCCTGAAACGACTCCCAAATCGATTGTAGAAGAAACAACTTTAGCGTCTTCAGATCCTAGCTCATCGCCTGTGACTATAACCGCAAGTTCAAGCGAATCTACGCCAAACACTGAACAGATTTCATCTCTTGAAACGACTCCCAAATCGACTGTAGAAGAAACATCAACAGCGTCTTCAGATCCTAGTTCATCGCTTGTGACTATAACCGCAAGTTCAAGCGAATCTACGCCAAACTCTGAACAGATTTCATCTCCTGAAACGACTACCAAATCGACTGAAGAAGAGACAACTACAGCGTCTTCAGATCCTAGCTCATCGCCTGTGACTATAACCGCATGTTCAAGCGAGTCTACGCCAAACACTGAACAGACTTCATCTCCTGAAACGACTACCAAATCGACTGAAGAAGAAACAACAATAGCATCTACAGATCCTAGCTCATCGCCTGTGACTATAACCGCAAGTTCAAGCGAATCTACGCCAAACACTGAACAGACTTCATCTCCTGAAATGACTCCCAAATCGACTGAAGAAGAAACAACTACAGCGTCTTCAGATCCTAGCTCATCGCCTGTGACTATAACCGCAAGTTAAAGCGAGTCTACGCCAAACAATGAACAGACTTCATCTCCTGAAACGACTACCAAATCGACTGAAGAAGAAACAACAACAGCGTCTACAGATCATAGCTCATCGCCTGTGACTATAACCGCAAGTTCAAGCGAATCTACGCCAAACACTGAACAGAATTCATCTCCTGAAATGACTCCCAAATCGACTGAAGAAGAAACAACAATAGCATCTACAGATCCTAGCTCATCGCCTGTGACTATAACCGCAAGTTCAAGCGAATCTACGCCAAACACTGAACCGAATTCATCTTTTGATACGACTCCCAAATCGACTGAAGAAGAAACAACAATAGCATCTACAGATCCTAGCTCATCGCCTGTGACTATAACCGCAAGTTCATGCGAATCTACGCCCAACACTGAACAGACTTCATCTCCTGAAACGACTCCCAAATCGACTGAAGAAGAAACAACAATAGCATCTACAGATCCTAGCTCATCGCCTGTGACTATAACCGCAAGTTCAAGCGAATCTACGCCAAACACTGAACAGACTTCATCTCCTGAAATGACTCCCAAATCGACTGAAGAAGAAACAACAATAGCATCTACAGATCTTAGCTCATCGCCTGTGACTATAACCGCAAGTTCAAGCGAATCTACGCCAAACACTGAACAGACTTCATCTCCTGAAATGACTCCCAAATCGACTGAAGGAGAAACAACAATAGCAACTACAGATCCTAGCTCATCGCCTGTGACTATAACCGCAAGTTCAAACGAGTCTACGCCAAACACTAAACAGACTTCATCTCCTGAAATGACTCTCAAATCGACTGAAGAAGAAACAACAATAGCATCTACAGATACTAGCTCATCGCCTGTGACTATAACCGCAAGTTCAAGCGAATCTACGCCAAACACTGAACAGACTTCATCTCCTGAAACGACTACCAAATCGGCTAAAGAAGAAACAACAACAGCGTCTTCAGATCCTAGCTCATCGCCTGTGACTATAACCGCAAGTTCAAGCGAATATACGCCAAACACTGAACAGACCTAATCTCCTGAAACGACTACCAAATCGACTGAAGAAGAAACAACAACAGCGTCTACAGATCCTAGCTCATCGCCTGTGACTATAACCGCAAGTTCAAGCGAATCTACGCCAAACACTGAACAGACTTCATCTCTTGAAACGACTCCCAAATCGACTGTAGGAAAATCATCAACAGCGTCTTCAGATCCTAGTTCATCGCTTGTGACTATAACCGCAAGTTCAAGCGAATCTACGCCAAACACTGAACAGACTTCATCTCCTGAAACGACTACCAAATCGCCTGAAGAAGAAACAACTACAGCGTCTTCAGATCCTAGCTCATCGCCTGTGACTATAACGGCAAGTTCAAGCGAATCTACGCCAAACACTGAACAGACTTCATCTCTTGAAACGACTCCCAAATCGACTGTAGGAAAATCATCAACAGCGTCTTCAGATCCTAGTTTATCGCTTGTGACTATAACCGCAAGTTCAAGCGAATCTACGCCAAACACTGAACAGACTTCATCTCCTGAAACGACTCCCAAATCGACTGAAGGAGAAACAACAATAGCATCTACAGATCCTAGCTCATCGCCTGTGACTATAACCGCAAGTTCAAGCGAATCTACGCCAAACACTTAACAGACTTTATCTCCTGAAACGACTCCCAAATCGACTGTTGAAGAAACAACTACAGCGTCTTCAGATCCTAGCTCATCGCCTGTGACTATAACCGCAAGTTCAAGCGAGAATACGCCAAACACTGAACAGACTTCATCTCCTCAAACGACTACCAAATCGACTGAAGAAGAAACAACAACAGCGTCTACAGATCCTAGCTCATCGCCTGTGACTATAACCGCAAGTTCAAGCGAATCTACTCCAAACAATAAACAGAATTTATCTCCTGAAACGACTCCCAAATCGACTGTAGAAGAAACAACTTCAGCGTCTTCAGATCCTAGCTCATCGCCTGTTACTATAACCGCAAATTCAAGCGAATCTAAGCCAAACACTGAACAGACTTCATCTCCTGAAACGACTCCCAAATCGACTGTAGAAGAAAACACAACAGCGTCTTCAGATCCTAGCTCATTGCCTGTGACTATAACCGCAAGTTCAAGCAAATCTACGCCAAACAATAAACAGACTTTATCTCCTGAAACGACTCCCAAATCGATTGTAGAAGAAACAACTTTAGCGTCTTCAGATCCTAGCTCATCGCCTGTGACTATAACCGCAAGTTCAAGCGAATCTACGCCAAACACTTAACAGATTTCATCTCTTGAAACGACTCCCAAATCGACTGTAGAAGAAACATCAACAGCGTCTTCAGATCCTAGTTCATCGCTTGTGACTATAACCGCAAGTTCAAGCGAATCTACGCCAAACTCTGAACAGATTTCATCTCCTGAAACGAGTACCAAATCGACTGAAGAAGAGACAACTACAGCGTCTTCAGATCCTAGCTCATCGCCTGTGACTATAACCGCATGTTCAAGCGAGTCTACGCCAAACACTGAACAGACTTCATCTCCTGAAACGACTACCAAATCGGCTAAAGAAGAAACAACAACAGCGTCTTCAGATCCTAGCTCATCGCCTGTGACTATAACCGCAAGTTCAAGCGAATATACGCCAAACACTGAACAGACCTAATCTCCTGAAACGACTACCAAATCGACTGAAGAAGAAACAACAACAGCGTCTACAGATCCTAGCTCATCGCCTGTGACTATAACCGCAAGTTCAAGCGAATCTACGCCAAACACTGAACAGACTTCATCTCCTGAAACGACTCCCAAATCGACTGAAGAAGAAACAACAACAGCATCTACAGATCCTAGCTCATCGCCTGTGACTATAACCGCAAGTTCAAGCGAATCTACGCCAAACACTGAACAGACTTCATCTCCTGAAACGACTCCCAAATCGACTGAAGAAGAAACAACAATAGCATCTACAGATCCTAGCTCATTGCCTGTGACTATAACCGCAAATTCAAGCGAATCTACGCCAAACACTGAACAGACTTCATCTCCTGAAACGACTCCTAAATCGACTGTAGAAGAAACAACAACAGCGTCTTCAGATCCTAGCTCATCGCCTGTGACTATAACCGCAAGTTCAAGCGAATCTACGCCAAACACTAAACAGACTTTATCTCCTGAAACGACTCCCAAATCGACTGAAGAAGAAACAACAATAGCATCTACAGATTCTAGCTCATCGCCTGTGACTATAACCGCAAGTTCAAGCGAATCTACGTCAAACACTGAACAGACTTCATCTCCTGAAACGACTCCCAAATCGACTGTAGAAGAAACAACAACAGCGTTTTCAGATCCTAGCTCATCGCCTGTGACTATAACCGCAAGTTCAAGCGAATCTACGCCAAACACTGAACAGACTTCATCTCCTGAAACGACTCCCAAATCGACTGAAGAAGAAACAAGAACAGCGTCTACAGATCCTAGCTCATCGCCCGTGACTATAGCCGCAAGTTCAAGCGAATCTACTCCAAACAATAAACAGACTTTATCTCCTGAAACGACTCCCAAATCGACTGTAGAAGAAACAACTTTAGCGTCTTCAGATCCTAGCTCATCGCCTGTGACTATAACCGCAAATTCAAGCGAATCTACGCCAAACACTGAACAGACTTCATCTCCTGAAACGACTCCCAAATCGACTGTAGAAGAAAACACAACAGCGTCTTCAGATCCTAGCTCATCGCCTGTGACTATAACCGCAAGTTCAAGCAAATCTACGCCAAACAATAAACAGACTTTATCTCCTGAAACGACTCCCAAATCGACTGTAGAAGAAACAACTTCAGCGTCTTCAGATCCTAGCTCATCGCCTGTGACTATAACGGCAAGTTCAAGCGAATCTACGCCAAACACTGAACAGACTTCATCTCTTGAAACGACTCCCAAATCGACTGTAGGAAAATCATCAACAGCGTCTTCAGATCCTAGTTCATCGCTTGTGACTATAACCGCAAGTTCAAGCGAATCTACGCCAAACACTGAACAGACTTCATCTCCTGAAACGACTACCAAATCGCCTGAAGAAGAAACAACTACAGCGTCTTCAGATCCTAGCTCATCGCCTGTGACTATAACGGCAAGTTCAAGCGAATCTACGCCAAACACTGAACAGACTTCATCTCTTGAAACGACTCCCAAATCGACTGTAGGAAAATCATCAACAGCGTCTTCAGATCCTAGTTTATCGCTTGTGACTATAACCGCAAGTTCAAGCGAATCTACGCCAAACACTGAACAGACTTCATCTCCTGAAACGACTCCCAAATCGACTGAAGGAGAAACAACAATAGCATCTACAGATCCTAGCTCATCGCCTGTGACTATAACCGCAAGTTCAAGCGAATCTACGCCAAACACTTAACAGACTTTATCTCCTGAAACGACTCCCAAATCGACTGTTGAAGAAACAACTACAGCGTCTTCAGATCCTAGCTCATCGCCTGTGACTATAACCGCAAGTTCAAGCGAGAATACGCCAAACACTGAACAGACTTCATCTCCTCAAACGACTACCAAATCGACTGAAGAAGAAACAACAACAGCGTCTACAGATCCTAGCTCATCGCCTGTGACTATAACCGCAAGTTCAAGCGAATCTACTCCAAACAATAAACAGAATTTATCTCCTGAAACGACTCCCAAATCGACTGTAGAAGAAACAACTTCAGCGTCTTCAGATCCTAGCTCATCGCCTGTGACTATAACCGCAAATTCAAGCGAATCTACGCCAAACACTGAACAGACTTCATCTCCTGAAACGACTCCCAAATCGACTGTAGAAGAAAACACAACAGCGTCTTCAGATCCTAGCTCATTGCCTGTGACTATAACCGCAAGTTCAAGCAAATCTACGCCAAACAATAAACAGACTTTATCTCCTGAAACGACTCCCAAATCGATTGTAGAAGAAACAACTTTAGCGTCTTCAGATCCTAGCTCATCGCCTGTGACTATAACCGCAAGTTCAAGCGAATCTACGCCAAACACTGAACAGATTTCATCTCTTGAAACGACTCCCAAATCGACTGTAGAAGAAACATCAACAGCGTCTTCAGATCCTAGTTCATCGCTTGTGACTATAACCGCAAGTTCAAGCGAATCTACGCCAAACTCTGAACAGATTTCATCTCCTGAAACGACTACCAAATCGACTGAAGAAGAGACAACTACAGCGTCTTCAGATCCTAGCTCATCGCCTGTGACTATAACCGCATGTTCAAGCGAGTCTACGCCAAACACTGAACAGACTTCATCTCCTGAAACGACTACCAAATCGACTGAAGAAGAAACAACAATAGCATCTACAGATCCTAGCTCATCGCCTGTGACTATAACCGCAAGTTCAAGCGAATCTACGCCAAACACTGAACAGACTTCATCTCCTGAAATGACTCCCAAATCGACTGAAGAAGAAACAACTACAGCGTCTTCAGATCCTAGCTCATCGCCTGTGACTATAACCGCAAGTTAAAGCGAGTCTACGCCAAACACTGAACAGACTTCATCTCCTGAAACGACTACCAAATCGACTGAAGAAGAAACAACAACAGCGTCTACAGATCCTAGCTCATCGCCTGTGACTATAACCGCAAGTTCAAGCGAATCTACGCCAAACACTGAACAGAATTCATCTCCTGAAATGACTCCCAAATCGACTGAAGAAGAAACAACAATAGCATCTACATATCCTAGCTCATCGCCTGTGACTATAACCGCAAGTTCAAGCGAATCTACGCCAAACACTGAACCGAATTCATCTTTTGATACGACTCCCAAATCGACTGAAGAAGAAACAACAATAGCATCTACAGATCCTAGCTCATCGCCTGTGACTATAACCGCAAGTTCATGCGAATCTACGCCCAACACTGAACAGACTTCATCTCCTGAAACGACTCCCAAATCGAATGCAGAAGAAACAACAACAGCGTCTTCAGATCCTAGCTCATCGCCCGTGACTATAACCGCAAGTTCAAGCGAATCTACGCCAAAAACTGAACAGACTTCATCTTCTGAAACGACTCCCAAATCGACTGAAGAAGAAACAACAATAGCATCTACAGATCCTAGCTCATCGCCTGTGACTATAACCGAAAGTTCAAGCGAATCTACGCCAAACACTGAACAGACTTCATCTCCTGAAATGACTCCCAAATCGACTGAAGAAGAAACAACAATAGCATCTACAGATCTTAGCTCATCGCCTGTGACTATAACCGCAAGTTCAAGCGAATCTACGCCAAACACTGAACAGACTTCATCTCCTGAAATGACTCCCAAATCGACTGAAGGAGAAACAACAATAGCAACTACAGATCCTAGCTCATCGCCTGTGACTATAACCGCAAGTTCAAACGAGTCTACGCCAAACACTAAACAGACTTCATCTCCTGAAATGACTCTCAAATCGACTGAAGAAGAAACAACAATAGCATCTACAGATACTAGCTCATCGCCTGTGACTATAACCGCAAGTTCAAGCGAATCTACGCCAAACACTGAACAGACTTCATCTCCTGAAACGACTACCAAATCGGCTAAAGAAGAAACAACAACAGCGTCTTCAGATCCTAGCTCATCGCCTGTGACTATAACCGCAAGTTCAAGCGAATATACGCCAAACACTGAACAGACCTAATCTCCTGAAACGACTACCAAATCGACTGAAGAAGAAACAACAACAGCGTCTACAGATCCTAGCTCATCGCCTGTGACTATAACCGCAAGTTCAAGCGAATCTACGCCAAACACTGAACAGACTTCATCTCCTGAAACGACTCCCAAATCGACTGAAGAAGAAACAACAATAGCATCTACAGATCCTAGCTCATCGTCTGTGACTATAACCGCAAGTTCAAGCGAATATACGCCAAACACTGAACAGACTTCATCTCCTGAAACGACTCCCAAATCGACTGTAGAAGAAACAACAATAGCATCTACAGATCCTAGCTCATCGCCTGTGACTATAACCGCAAGTTCAAGCGAATATACGCCAAACACTGAACAGACTTCATCTCCTGAAACGACTCCCAAATCGACTGTAGAAGAAACAACAACAGCGTCTACAGATCCTAGCTCATCGCCTGTGACTATAACCGCAAGTTCAAGCGAATATACGCCAAACACTGAACAGACTTCGTCTCCTGAAACGACTACCAAATCGACTGAAGAAGAAAAAACAACAGCGTCTACAGATCCTAGCTCATCGCCTGTGACTATAACCGCAAGTTCAAGCGAATCTACGCCAAACACTGAACAGACTTCATCTCCTGAAACGACTACCAAATCGACTGAAGAAGAAAAAACAACAGCGTCTACAGATCCTAGCTCATCGCCTGTGACTATAACCGCAAGTTCAAACGAGTCTACGCCAAACACTAAACAGACTTCATCTCCTGAAGCGACTCCCAAATCGACTGTAGAAGAAACAACAATAGCATCTACAGATCCTAGCTCATCGCCTGTGACTATAACCGCAAGTTCAAGCGAATATACGCCAAACACTGAACAGACTTCATCTCCTGAAACGACTCCCAAATCGACTGTAGAAGAAACAACAACAGCGTCTACAGATCCTAGCTCATCGCCTGTGACTATAACCGCAAGGTCAAGCGAAACTACGTCAAACAGTGAACAGACTTCATCTCCTGAAACGACTCCCAAATCGACTGAAGAAGAAACAACAACAGCGTCTTCATATCCTAGCTCATCGCCTGTGACTATAACCACAAGTTCAAGCGAATCTACGCCAAACACTGAACAGACTTCATCTCCTGAAACGACTCCCAAATCGACTGTAGAAGAAACAACAATAGCATCTACAGATCCTAGCTCATCGCCTGTGACTATAACCGCAAGTTCAAGCGAATATACGCCAAACACTGAACAGACTTCATCTCCTGAAACGACTCCCAAATCGACTGTAGAAGAAACAACAACAGCGTCTACAGATCCTAGCTCATCGCCTGTGACTATAACCGCAAGTTCAAGCGAATATACGCCAAACACTGAACAGACTTCATCTCCTGAAACGACTCCCAAATCGACTGTAGAAGAAACAACAACAGCGTCTACAGATCCTAGCTCATCGCCTGTGACTATAACCGCAAGTTCAAGCGAATATACGCCAAACACTGAACAGACTTCGTCTCCTGAAACGACTACCAAATCGACTGAAGAAGAAAAAACAACAGCGTCTACAGATCCTAGCTCATCGCCTGTGACTATAACCGCAAGTTCAAGCGAATCTACGCCAAACACTGAACAGACTTCATCTCCTGAAACGACTCCCAAATCGTCTGTAGAAGAAACAACAACAGAGTTTTCAGATCCTGGCTTATCGCCTGTGACTATAACCGCAAGTTCAAGCGAATATACGCCAAATAATGAACCGACTTCATCTCCTGAAACGACTCCCAAATCGACTGAAGAAGAAACAACAATAGCATCTATAGATCCTAGCTCATCGCCTGTGACTATAACCGCAAGTTCAAGCGAATCTACGCCAAACACTGAACAGACTTCATCTCCTGAAATGACTCCCAAATCGACTGAAGAAGAAACAACAATAGCATCTACAGATCCTAGCTCATCGCCTGTGACTATAACCGCAAGGTCAAGCGAAACTACGTCAAACAGTGAACAGACTTCATCTCCTGAAACGACTCCCAAATCGACTGAAGAAGAAACAACAACAGCGTCTTCATATCCTAGCTCATCGCCTGTGACTATAACCACAAGTTCAAGCGAATCTACGCCAAACACTGAACAGACTTCATCTCCTGAAACGACTCCCAAAACGACTGTAGAAGAAACAACAATAGCATCTACAGATCCTAGCTCATCGCCTATGACTATAACCGCAAGTTCAAGCGAATCTACGCCAAACACTGAACAGACTTCATCTCCTGAAAGGACTCCCAAATCGACTGAAGAAGAATCAATAATAGCATCTACAGATCCTAGTTCATCGCCTATGACTATAACCGCAAGTTCAAGCGAATATACGCCAAACACTGAACAGACTTCATCTCCTGAAACGACTCCCAAATCGACTGAAGAAGAATCAATAATAGCATCTACAGATCCTAGCTCATCGCCTATGACTATAACCGCAAGTTCAAGCGAATCTACGCCAAACACTGAACAGACTTCATCTCCTGAAACGACTTCCAAATCGACTGAAGAAGAAACAACAATAGCATCTACAGATCCTAGCTCATCGCCTGTGACTATAACCGCAAGTTCATCCGAATCTACGCCAAACACTGAACCGACTCCATCTCCTCAAACGACTCCCAAATCGACTGAAGAAGAAACAACAATAGCATCTACAGATCCTAGCTCATCGCCTGTGACTATAACCGCAAGCTCATGCGAATCTACGCCCAACACTGAACAGACTTCATCTCCTGAAACGACTCCCAAATCGACTGAAGGAGAAACAACAATAGCATCTACAGATCCTAGCTCATCGCCTATGACTATAACCGCAAGTTCAAGCGAATCTACGCCAAACACTGAACAGACTTCATCTCCTGAAACGACTTCCAAATCGACTGAAGAAGAAACAACAATAGCATCTACAGATCCTAGCTCATCGCCTGTGACTATAACCGCAAGCTCATGCGAATCTACGCCCAACACTGAACAGACTTCATCTCCTGAAACGACTCCCAAATCGACTGAAGGAGAAACAACAATAGCATCTACAGATCCTAGCTCATCGCCTATGACTATAACCGCAAGTTCAAGCGAATCTACGCCAAACACTTAACAGACTTCATCTCCTGAAACGACTTCCAAATCGACTGAAGAAGAAACAACAATAGCATCTACAGATCCTAGCTCATCGCCTGTGACTATAACCGCAAGCTCATGCGAATCTACGCCCAACACTGAACAGACTTCATCTCCTGAAACGACTCCCAAATCGACTGAAGGAGAAACAACAATAGCATCTACAGATCCTAGCTCATCGCCTATGACTATAACCGCAAGTTCAAGCGAATCTACGCCAAACACTGAACAGACTTCATCTCCTGAAACGACTTCCAAATCGACTGAAGAAGAAACAACAATAGCATCTACAGATCCTAGCTCATCGCCTGTGACTATAACCGCAAGTTCAAACGAGTCTACGCCAAACACTAAACAGACTTCATCTCCTGAAATGACTCTCAAATCGACTGAAGAAGAAACAACAATAGCATCTACAGATACTAGCTCATCGCCTGTGACTATAACCGCAAGTTCAAGCGAATCTACGCCAAACAGTGAACAGACTTCATCTCCTGAAACGACTACCAAATCGGCTAAAGAAGAAACAACAACAGCGTCTTCAGATCCTAGCTCATCGCCTGTGACTATAACCGCAAGTTCAAGCGAATATACGCCAAACACTGAACAGACCTAATCTCCTGAAACGACTACCAAATCGACTGAAGAAGAAACAACAACAGCGTCTACAGATCCTAGCTCATCGCCTGTGAATATAACCGCAAGTTCAAGCGAATCTACGCCAAACACTGAACAGACTTCATCTCCTGAAACGACTCCCAAATCGACTGAAGAAGAAACAACAACAGCATCTACAGATCCTAGCTCATCGCCTGTGACTATAACCGCAAGTTCAAGCGAATCTACGCCAAACACTGAACAGACTTCATCTCCTGAAACGACTACCAAATCGACTGAAGAAGAAAAAACAACAGCGTCTACAGATCCTAGCTCATCGCCTGTGACTATAACCGCAAGTTCAAACGAGTCTACGCCAAACACTAAACAGACTTCATCTCCTGAAGCGACTCCCAAATCGACTGTAGAAGAAACAACAATAGCATCTACAGATCCTAGCTCATCGCCTGTGACTATAACCGCAAGTTCAAGCGAATATACGCCAAACACTGAACAGACTTCATCTCCTGAAACGACTCCCAAATCGACTGTAGAAGAAACAACAACAGCGTCTACAGATCCTAGCTCATCGCCTGTGACTATAACCGCAAGTTCAAGCGAATATACGCCAAACACTGAACAGACTTCGTCTCCTGAAACGACTACCAAATCGACTGAAGAAGAAAAAACAACAGCGTCTACAGATCCTAGCTCATCGCCTGTGACTATAACCGCAAGTTCAAGCGAATCTACGCCAAACACTGAACAGACTTCATCTCCTGAAACGACTCCCAAATCGTCTGTAGAAGAAACAACAACAGAGTTTTCAGATCCTGGCTTATCGCCTGTGACTATAACCGCAAGTTCAAGCGAATATACGCCAAATACTGAACCGACTTCATCTCCTGAAACGACTCCCAAATCGACTGAAGAAGAAACAACAATAGCATCTATAGATCCTAGCTCATCGCCTGTGACTATAACCGCAAGTTCAAGCGAATCTACGCCAAACACTGAACAGACTTCATCTCCTGAAATGACTCCCAAATCGACTGAAGAAGAAACAACAATAGCATCTACAGATCCTAGCTCATCGCCTGTGACTATAACCGCAAGGTCAAGCGAAACTACGTCAAACAGTGAACAGACTTCATCTCCTGAAACGACTCCCAAATCGACTGAAGAAGAAACAACAACAGCGTCTTCATATCCTAGCTCATCGCCTGTGACTATAACCACAAGTTCAAGCGAATCTACGCCAAACACTGAACAGACTTCATCTCCTGAAACGACTTCCAAATCGACTGAAGAAGAAACAACAATAGCATCTACAGATCCTAGCTCATCGCCTGTGACTATAACCGCAAGTTCATCCGAATCTACGCCAAACACTGAACCGACTCCATCTCCTCAAACGACTCCCAAATCGACTGTAGAAGAAACAACAATAGCATCTACAGATCCTAGCTCATCGCCTGTGACTATAACCGCAAGTTCAAGCGAATCTACGCCAAACACTGAACCGACTTCATCTCCTGAAACGACTCCCAAATCGACTGAAGAAGAAACAACAATAGCATCTACAGATCCTAGCTCATCGCCTGTGACTATAACCGCAAGCTCATGCGAATCTACGCCCAACACTGAACAGACTTCATCTCCTGAAACGACTCCCAAATCGACTGAAGGAGAAACAACAATAGCATCTACAGATCCTAGCTCATCGCCTATGACTATAACCGCAAGTTCAAGCGAATCTACGTCAAACACTGAACAGACTTCATCTCCTGAAACGACTTCCAAATCGACTGAAGAAGAAACAACAATAGCATCTACAGATCCTAGCTCATCGCCTGTGACTATAACCGCAAGTTCAAACGAGTCTACGCCAAACACTAAACAGACTTCATCTCCTGAAATGACTCTCAAATCGACTGAAGAAGAAACAACAATAGCATCTACAGATACTAGCTCATCGCCTGTGACTATAACCGCAAGTTCAAGCGAATCTACGCCAAACACTGAACAGACTTCATCTCCTGAAACGACTACCAAATCGGCTAAAGAAGAAACAACAACAGCGTCTTCAGATCCTAGCTCATCGCCTGTGACTATAACCGCAAGTTCAAGCGAATATACGCCAAACACTGAACAGACCTAATCTCCTGAAACGACTACCAAATCGACTGAAGAAGAAACAACAACAGCGTCTACAGATCCTAGCTCATGGCCTGTGACTATAACCGCAAGTTCAAGCGAATCTACGCCAAACACTGAACAGACTTCATCTCCTGAAACGACTCCCAAATCGACTGAAGAAGAAACAACAACAGCATCTACAGATCCTAGCTCATCGCCTGTGACTATAACCGCAAGTTCAAGCGAATCTACGCCAAACACTGAACAGACTTCATCTCCTGAAACGACTACCAAATCGACTGAAGAAGAAAAAACAACAGCGTCTACAGATCCTAGCTCATCGCCTGTGACTATAACCGCAAGTTCAAATGAGTCTACGCCAAACACTAAACAGACTTCATCTCCTGAAACGACTCCCAAATCGACTGTAGAAGAAACAACAATAGCATCTACAGATCCTAGCTCATCGCCTGTGACTATAACCGCAAGTTCAAGCGAATATACGCCAAACACTGAACAGACTTCATCTCCTGAAACGACTCCCAAATCGACTGTAGAAGAAACAACAACAGCGTCTACAGATCCTAGCTCATCGCCTGTGACTATAACCGCAAGTTCAAGCGAATATACGCCAAACACTGAACAGACTTCGTCTCCTGAAACGACTACCAAATCGACTGAAGAAGAAAAAACAACAGCGTCTACAGATCCTAGCTCATCGCCTGTGACTATAACCGCAAGTTCAAGCGAATCTACGCCAAACACTGAACAGACTTCATCTCCTGAAACGACTCCCAAATCGTCTGTAGAAGAAACAACAACAGAGTTTTCAGATCCTGGCTTATCGCCTGTGACTATAACCGCAAGTTCAAGCGAATCTACGCCAAACACTGAACAGACTTCATCTCCTGAAATGACTCCCAAATCGACTGAAGAAGAAACAACAATAGCATCTACAGATCCTAGCTCATCGCCTGTGACTATAACCGCAAGGTCAAGCGAAACTACGTCAAACAGTGAACAGACTTCATCTCCTGAAACGACTCCCAAATCGACTGAAGAAGAAACAACAACAGCGTCTTCATATCCTAGCTCATCGCCTGTGACTATAACCACAAGTTCAAGCGAATCTACGCCAAACACTGAACAGACTTCATCTCCTGAAACGACTCCCAAAACGACTGTAGAAGAAAACACAACAGCGTCTTCAGATCCTAGCTCATCGCCTGTGACTATAACCGCAAGTTCAAGCGAGTCTACGCCAAACACTGAACAGACTTCATCTCCTGAAACGACTCCCAAATCGACTGAAGAAGAAACAACAACAGCGTCTTCAGATCCTAGCTCACCGCCTGTGACTATAACCACAAGTTCAAGCGAATCTACGCCAAACACTGAACAGACTTCATCTCCTGAAACGACTCCCAAATCGACTGAAGAAGAAACAACAATAGCATCTACAGATCCTAGCTCATCGCCTGTGACTATAACCGCAAGTTCAAACGAGTCTACGCCAAACACTAAACAGACTTCATCTCCTGAAACGACTCCCAAATCGACTGTAGAAGAAACAACAATAGCATCTACAGATCCTAGCTCATCGCCTATGACTATAACCGCAAGTTCAAGCGAATCTACGCCAAACACTGAACCGACTTCATCTCCTGAAAGGACTCCCAAATCGACTGAAGAAGAATCAATAATAGCATCCACAGATCCTAGTTCATCGCCTATGACTATAACCGCAAGTTCAAGCGAATATACGCCAAACACTGAACAGACTTCATCTCCTGAAACGACTCCCAAATCGACTGAAGAAGAATCAATAATAGCATCTACAGATCCTAGCTCATCGCCTATGACTATAACCGCAAGTTCAAGCGAATCTACGCCAAACACTGAACAGACTTCATCTCCTGAAACGACTTCCAAATCGACTGAAGAAGAAACAACAATAGCATCTACAGATCCTAGCTCATCGCCTGTGACTATAACCGCAAGTTCATCCGAATCTACGCCAAACACTGAACCGACTTCATCTCCTGAAACGACTCCCAAATCGACTGAAGAAGAAACAACAATAGCATCTACAGATCCTAGCTCATTGCCTGTGACTATAACCGCAAATTCAAGCGAATCTACGCCAAACACTGAACAGACTTCATCTCTTGAAACGACTCCCAAATCGACTGTAGAAGAAAACACAACAGCGTCTTCAGATCCTAGCTCATCGCCTGTGACTATAACCGCAAGTTCAAGCGAATCTACGCCAAACACTGAACCGACTCCATCTCCTTAAACGACTCCCAAATCGACTGTAGAAGAAACAACAATAGCATCTACAGATCCTATCTCATCGCCTGTGACTATAACAGCAAGTTCAAGCGAATCTACGCCAAACACTGAACCGACTTCATCTCCTGAAACGACTCCCAAATCGACTGAAGAAGAAACAACAATAGCATCTACAGATCCTAGCTCATCGCCTGTGACTATAACCGCAAACTCATGCGAATCTACGCCCAACACTGAACAGACTTCATCTCCTGAAACGACTCCCAAATCGACTGAAGGAGAAACAACAATAGCATCTACAGATCCTAGCTCATCGCCTATGACTATAACCGCAAGCTCATGCGAATCTACGCCAAACACTGAACAGACTTCATCTCCTGAAACGACTCCCAAATCGACTGAAGGAGAAACAACAATAGCATCTACAGATCCTAGCTCATCGCCTATGACTATAACCGCAAGTTCAAGCGAATCTACGCTTAACACTGAACAGAATTCATCTCTTGAAACGACTCCCAAATCGACTGAAGAAGAAACAACAATAGCATCTACAGATCCTAGCTCATCGCCTATGACTATAACCGCAAGCTCATGCGAATCTACGCCCAACACTGAACAGACTTCATCTCCTGAAACGACTCCCAAATCGACTGAAGGAGAAACAACAATAGCATCTACAGATCCTAGCTCATCGCCTATGACTATAACCGCAAGTTCAAGCGAATCTACGCCAAACACTGAACAGACTTCATCTCCTGAAACGACTCCCAAATCGACTGAAGAAAAAACAACAATAGCATCTACAGATCCTAGCTCATTGCCTGTGACTATAACCGCAAATTCAAGCGAATCTACGCCAAACACTGAACAGACTTCATCTCCTGAAACGACTCCTAAATCGACTGTAGAAGAAACAACAACAGCGTCTTCAGATCCTAGCTCATCGCCTGTGACTATAACCGCAAGTTCAAGCGAATCTACGCCAAACACTGAACAGACTTTATCTCCTGAAACGACTCCCAAATCGACTGAAGAAGAAACAACAATAGCATCTACAGATTCTAGCTCATCGCCTGTGACTATAACCGCAAGTTCAAGCGAATCTACGTCAAACACTGAACAGACTTCATCTCCTGAAACGACTCCCAAATCGACTGTAGAAGAAACAACAACAGCGTTTTCAGATCCTAGCTCATCGCCTGTGACTATAACCGCAAGTTCAAGCGAATCTACGCCAAACACTGAACAGACTTCATCTCCTGAAACGACTCCCAAATCGACTGAAGAAGAAACAACAACAGCGTCTACAGATCCTAGCTCATCGCCTGTGACTATAACCGTAAGTTCAAGCAAATCTACGCCAAACACTAAACAGACTTTATCTCCTGAAACGACTCCCAAATCGACTGTAGAAGAAACAACTTCAGCTTCTTCAGATCCTAGCTCATCGCCTGTGACTATAACGGCAAGTTCAAGCGAATCTACGCCAAACACTGAACAGACTTCATCTCCTGAAACGACTCCCAAATCGACTGAAGGAGAAACAACAATAGCATCTACAGATCCTAGCTCATCGCCTGTGACTATAACCGCAAGTTCAAGCGAATCTACGCCAAACACTTAACAGACTTTATCTCCTGAAACGACTCCCAAATCGACTGTTGAAGAAACAACTACAGCGTCTTCAGATCCTAGCTCATCGCCTGTGACTATAACCGCAAGTTCAAGCGAGAATACGCCAAACACTGAACAGACTTCATCTCCTGAAACGACTACCAAATCGACTGAAGAAGAAACAACAACAGCGTCTACAGATCCTAGCTCATCGCCTGTGACTATAACCGCAAGTTCAAGCGAATCTACTCCAAACAATAAACAGAATTTATCTCCTGAAACGACTCCCAAATCGACTGTAGAAGAAACAACTTCAGCGTCTTCAGATCCTAGCTCATCGCCTGTGACTATAACCGCAAATTCAAGCGAATCTACGCCAAACACTGAACAGACTTCATCTCCTAAAACGACTCCCAAATCGACTGTAGAAGAAAACACAACAGCGTCTTCAGATCCTAGCTCATTGCCTGTGACTATAACCGCAAGTTCAAGTAAATCTACGCCAAACAATAAACAGACTTTATCTCCTGAAACGACTCCCAAATCGATTGTAGAAGAAACAACTTTAGCGTCTTCAGATCCTAGCTCATCGCCTGTGACTATAACCGCAAGTTAAAGCGAGTCTACGCCAAACACTGAACAGACTTCATCTCCTGAAACGACTACCAAATCGACTGAAGAAGAAACAACAACAGCGTCTACAGATCCTAGCTCATCGCCTGTGACTATAACCGCAAGTTCAAGCGAATCTACGCCAAACACTGAACCGACTTCATCTCCTGAAACGACTCCCAAATCGACTGAAGAAGAAACAACAATAGCATCTACAGATCCTAGCTCATCGCCTGTGACTATAACCGCAAGTTAAAGCGAGTCTACGCCAAACACTGAACAGACTTCATCTCCTGAAACGACTACCAAATCGACTGAAGAAGAAACAACAACAGCGTCTACAGATCCTAGCTCATCGCCTGTGACTATAACCGCAAGTTCAAGCGAATCTACGCCAAACACTGAACCGACTTCATCTCCTGAAACGACTCCCAAATCGACTGAAGAAGAAACAACAATAGCATCTACAGATCCTAGCTCATCGCCTGTGACTATAACCGCAAGTTAAAGCGAGTCTACGCCAAACACTGAACAGACTTCATCTCCTGAAACGACTACCAAATCGACTGAAGAAGAAACAACAACAGCGTCTACAGATCCTAGCTCATCGCCTGTGACTATAACCGCAAGTTCAAGCGAATCTACGCCAAACACTGAACCGACTTCATCTCCTGAAACGACTCCCAAATCGACTGAAGAAGAAACAACAATAGCATCTACAGATCCTAGCTCATCGCCTGTGACTATAACCGCAAGTTCAAGCGAATCTACGCCAAACACTGAACAGAATTCATCTCCTGAAATGACTCCCAAATCGACTGAAGAAGAAACAACAATAGCATCTACAGATCCTAGCTCATCGCCTGTGACTATAACCGCAAGTTCAAGCGAATCTACGCCAAACACTGAACCGAATTCATCTTTTGATACGACTCCCAAATCGACTGAAGAAGAAACAACAATAGCATCTACAGATCCTAGCTCATCGCCTGTGACTATAACCGCAAGTTCATGCGAATCTACGCCCAACACTGAACAGACTTCATCTCCTGAAACGACTCCCAAATCGAATGCAGAATAAACAACAACAGCGTCTTCAGATCCTAGCTCATCGCCTGTGACTATAACCGCAAGTTCAAGCGAATCTACGCCAAACACTGAACAGACTTCATCTCCTGAAACGACTCCCAAATCGACTGAAGAAGAAACAACAATAGCATCTACAGATCCTAGCTCATCGCCTGTGACTATAACCGCAAGTTCAAGCGAATCTACGCCAAACACTGAACAGACTTCATCTCCTGAAATGACTCCCAAATCGACTGAAGAAGAAACAACAATAGCATCTACAGATCCTAGATCATCGCCTGTGACTATAACCGCAAGTTCAAGCGAATCTACGCCAAACACTGAACAGACTTCATCTCCTGAAATGACTCCCAAATCGACTGAAGGAGAAACAACAATAGCAACTACAGATCCTAGCTCATCGCCTGTGACTATAACCGCAAGTTCAAACGAGTCTACGCCAAACACTAAACAGACTTCATCTCCTGAAATGACTCCCAAATCGACTGAAGAAGAAACAACAATAGCATCTACAGATCCTAGCTCATCGCCTATGACTATAACCGCAAGTTCAAGCGAATCTACGCCAAACACTGAACAGACATCATCTCCTGAAACGACTCCCAAATCGACTGAGGAAGAAACAACAACAGCGTCTTCAGATCCTAGCTCATCGCCTGTGACTATAACCGCAAGTTCAAGCGAATCTACGCCAAACACTAAACAGACTTTATCTCCTGAAACGACTCCCAAATCGACTGTAGAAGAAACAACTACAGCGTCTTCAGATCCTAGCTCATCGCCTGTGACTATAACCGCAAGTTCAAGCGAATCTACGCCAAACACTGAACAGACTTCATCTCCTGAAACGACTCCCAAATCGACTGAAGAAGAAACAACAATAGCATCTACAGATCCTAGCTCATCGCCTGTGACTATAACCGCAAGTTCAAGCGAATCTACGCCAAACACTGAACAGACTTCATCTCCTGAAATGACTCCCAAATCGACTGAAGAAGAAACAACAATAGCATCTACAGATCCTAGATCATCGCCTGTGACTATAACCGCAAGTTCAAGCGAATCTACGCCAAACACTGAACAGACTTCATCTCCTGAAATGACTCCCAAATCGACTGAAGGAGAAACAACAATAGCAACTACAGATCCTAGCTCATCGCCTGTGACTATAACCGCAAGTTCAAACGAGTCTACGCCAAACACTAAACAGACTTCATCTCCTGAAATGACTCCCAAATCGACTGAAGAAGAAACAACAATAGCATCTACAGATCCTAGCTCATCGCCTATGACTATAACCGCAAGTTCAAGCGAATCTACGCCAAACACTGAACAGACATCATCTCCTGAAACGACTCCCAAATCGACTGAGGAAGAAACAACAACAGCGTCTTCAGATCCTAGCTCATCGCCTGTGACTATAACCGCAAGTTCAAGCGAATCTACGCCAAACACTAAACAGACTTTATCTCTTGAAACGACTACCAAATCGACTGAAGAAGATACACCAATAGCATCTACAGATCCTAGCTCATCGCCTATGACTATAACCGCAAGTTCAAGCGAATCTACGCCAAACTCTGAACAGACTTCATCTCCTGAAACGACTCCCAAATCGGCTGAAGAAGAAACAACAACAGCGTCTTCAGATCCTAGCTCATCGCCTGTGACTATAACCGCAAGTTCAAGCGAGTCTACGCCAAACACTGAACAGACTTTATCTCCTGAAACGACTACCAAATCGACTGAAGAAGAAACAACAACAGCGTCTTCAGATCCTAGCTCATCGCCTGTAACTATAACCACAAGTTCAAGCGAATCTACGCACGCCAAACACTGAACAGACATCATCTCCTGTAACGACTCCCAAATCGACTGAGGAAGAAACAACAACAGCGTCTTCAGATCCTAGCTCATCGCCTGTGACTATAACCGCAAGTTCAAGCGAATCTACGCCAAACACTGAACAGACATCATCTCCTGGAACGACTCCCAAATCGACTGAGGAAGAAACAACAACAGCGTGTTCAGATCCTAGCTCACCGCCTGTAACTATAACCACAAGTTCAAGCGAATCTACGCCAAACACTGAACAGACATCATCTCCTGGAACGACTCCCAAATCGACTGAGGAAGAAACAACAACAGCGTCTTCAGATCCTAGCTCATCGCCTGTGACTATAACCGCAAGTTCAAGCGAATCTACGCCAAACACTGAACCGACTTCATCTCCTGAAACGACTCCCAAATCGACTGAAGAAGAAACAACAACAGCGTCTACAGATCCTAGCTCATCGCCTGTGACTATAACCGCAAGTTCAAGCGAATCTACGCCAAACACTAAACAGACTTTATCTCTTGAAACGACTCCCAGATCAAATGTAGAAGAAACAACTACAGCGTCTTCAGATCCTAGCTCATCGCCTGTGACTATAACCGCAAATTAAAGCGAGTCTACGCCAAACACTGAACAGACTTCTTCTCCTGAAACGACTACCAAATCGACTGAAGAAGAAACAACAACAGCGTCTACAGATCCTAGCTCATCGCCTGTGACTATAACCGCAAGTTCAAGCGAATCTACGCCAAACACTGAACCGACTTCATCTTTTGAAACGACTCCCAAATCGACTGAAGAAGAAACAACAATAGCATCTACAGATCCTAGCTCATCGCCTGTGACTATAACCGCAAGTTCATGCGAATCTACGCCCAACACTGAACAGACTTCATCTCCTGAAACGACTCCCAAATCGACTGAAGAAGGAACAACAATAGCATCTACAGATCCTAGCTCATCGCCTGTGACTATAACCGCAAGTTCAAGCGAATCTACGCCAAACACTGAACAGACTTCATCTCCTGAAATGACTCCCAAATCGACTGAAGAAGAAACAACAATAGCATCTACAGATCTTAGCTCATCGCCTGTGACTATAACCGCAAGTTCAAGCGAATCTACGCCAAACACTGAACAGACTTCATCTCCTGAAATGACTCCCAAATCGGCTGAAGGAGAAACAACAATAGCAACTACAGATCCTAGCTCATCGCCTGTGACTATAACCGCAAGTTCAAACGAGTCTACGCCAAACACTAAACAGACTTCATCTCCTGAAGCGACTCCCAAATCGACTGAAGAAGAAACAACAATAGCATCTACAGATCCTAGCTCATCGCCTATGACTATAACCGCAAGTTCAAGCGAATCTACGCCAAACTCTGAACAGACTTCATCTCCTGAAACGACTCCCAAATCGACTGAAGAAGAAACAACAACAGCGTCTTCAGATCCTAGCTCACCGCCTGTAACTATAACCACAAGTTCAAGCGAATCTACGCCAAACACTGAACAGACATCATCTCCTGGAACGACTCCCAAATCGACTGAGGAAGAAACAACAACAGCGTCTTCAGATCCTAGCTCATCGCCTGTGACTATAACCGCAAGTTCAAGCGAATCTACGCCAAACACTGAACCGACTTCATCTCCTGAAACGACTCCCAAATCGACTGAAGAAGAAACAACAATAGCATCTACAGATCCTAGCTCATCGCCTGTGACTATAACCGCAAGTTCAAGCGAATCTACGCCAAACACTGAACAGACTTCATCTCCTGAAATGACTCCCAAATCGACTGAAGAAGAAACAACAATAGCATCTACAGATCCTAGCTCATCGCCTGTGACTATAACCGCAAGTTCAAGCGAATCTACGCCAAACACTCACAGACTTCATCTCCTGAAATGACTCCCAAATCGACTGAAGAAGAAACAACAATAGCATCTACAGATCCTAGCTCATCGCCTGTGACTATAACCGCAAGTTCAAGCGAATCTACGCCAAACACTGAACAGACTTCATCTCCTGAAATGACTCCCAAATCGACTGAAGAAGAAACAACAATAGCATCTACAGATCCTAGCTAATCGCCTATGACTATAACCGCAAGTTCAAGCGATTCTACGCCAAACACTGAACAGACTTCATCTCCTGAAACGACTCCCAAATCGACTGAAGAAGAAACAACAATAGCATCTACAGATCCTAGATCATCGCCTGTGACTATAACCGCAAGTTCAAGCGAATCTACGCCAAACACTGAACAGACTTCATCTCCTGAAACGACTCCCAAATCGAATGAAGAAGAAACAACAACAGCGTCTTCAGATCCTAGCTCACCGCCTGTAACTATAACCACAAGTTCAAGCGAATCTACGCCAAACACTGAACAGACATCATCTCCTGGAACGACTCCCAAATCGACTGAGGAAGAAACAACAACAGCGTCTTCAGATCCTAGCTCATCGCCTGTGACTATATACGCAAGTTCAAGCGAATCTACGCCAAACACTGAACCGACTTCATCTCCTGAAATGACTCCCAAATCGACTGAAGAAGAAACAACAATAGCATCTACAGATCCTAGCTCATCGCCTGTGACTATAACCGCAAGTTCAAGCGAATCTACGCCAAACACTCACAGACTTCATCTCCTGAAATGACTCCCAAATCGACTGAAGAAGAAACAACAATAGCATCTACAGATCCTAGCTCATCGCCTGTGACTATAACCGCAAGTTCAAGCGAATCTACGCCAAACACTGAACAGACTTCATCTCCTGAAATGACTCCCAAATCGACTGAAGAAGAAACAACAATAGCATCTACAGATCCTAGCTAATCGCCTATGACTATAACCGCAAGTTCAAGCGATTCTACGCCAAACACTGAACAGACTTCATCTCCTGAAACGACTCCCAAATCGACTGAAGAAGAAACAACAATAGCATCTACAGATCCTAGATCATCGCCTGTGACTATAACCGCAAGTTCAAGCGAATCTACGCCAAACACTGAACAGACTTCATCTCCTGAAACGACTCCCAAATCGAATGAAGAAGAAACAACAACAGCGTCTTCAGATCCTAGCTCACCGCCTGTAACTATAACCACAAGTTCAAGCGAATCTACGCCAAACACTGAACAGACATCATCTCCTGGAACGACTCCCAAATCGACTGAGGAAGAAACAACAACAGCGTCTTCAGATCCTAGCTCATCGCCTGTGACTATATACGCAAGTTCAAGCGAATCTACGCCAAACACTGAACAGACTTCATCTCCTGAAATGACTCCCAAATCGACTGAAGAAGAAACAACAATAGCATCTACAGATCCTAGCTCATCGCCTGTGACTATAACCGCAAGTTCAAGCGAATCTACGCCAAACACTCACAGACTTCATCTCCTGAAATGACTCCCAAATCGACTGAAGAAGAAACAACAATAGCATCTACAGATCCTAGCTCATCGCCTGTGACTATAACCGCAAGTTCAAGCGAATCTACGCCAAACACTGAACAGACTTCATCTCCTGAAATGACTCCCAAATCGACTGAAGAAGAAACAACAATAGCATCTACAGATCCTAGCTAATCGCCTATGACTATAACCGCAAGTTCAAGCGATTCTACGCCAAACACTGAACAGACTTCATCTCCTGAAACGACTCCCAAATCGACTGAAGAAGAAACAACAATAGCATCTACAGATCCTAGATCATCGCCTGTGACTATAACCGCAAGTTCAAGCGAATCTACGCCAAACACTGAACAGACTTCATCTCCTGAAACGACTCCCAAATCGAATGAAGAAGAAACAACAACAGCGTCTTCAGATCCTAGCTCACCGCCTGTAACTATAACCACAAGTTCAAGCGAATCTACGCCAAACACTGAACAGACATCATCTCCTGGAACGACTCCCAAATCGACTGAGGAAGAAACAACAACAGCGTCTTCAGATCCTAGCTCATCGCCTGTGACTATATACGCAAGTTCAAGCGAATCTACGCCAAACACTGAACCGACTTCATCTCCTGAAACGACTCCCAAATCGACTGAAGAAGAAACAACAATAGCATCTACAGATCCTAGCTCATCGCCTGTGACTATAACCGCAAGTTCAAGCGAATCTACGCCAAACACTGACAGACTTCATCTCCTGAAATGACTCCCAAATCGACTGAAGAAGAAACAACAATAGCATCTACAGATCCTAGCTCATCGCCTGTGACTATAACCGCAAGTTCAAGCGAATCTACGCCAAACACTGAACAGACTTCATCTCCTGAAATGACTCCCAAATCGACTGAAGAAGAAACAACAATAGCATCTACAGATCCTAGCTCATCGCCTATGACTATAACCGCAAGTTCAAGCGATTCTACGCCAAACACTGAACAGACTTCATCTCCTGAAACGACTCCCAAATCGACTGAAGAAGAAACAACAATAGCATCTACAGATCCTAGCTCATCGCCTATGACTATAACCGCAAGTTCAAGCGATTCTACGCCAAACACTGAACAGACTTCATCTCCTGAAACGACTCCCAAATCGACTGAAGAAGAAACAACAATAGCATCTACAGATCCTAGCTCATCGCCTGTGACTATAACCGCAAGTTCAAGCGATTCTACGCCAAACACTGAACAGAATTCATCTCCTGAAACGACTCCCAAATCGACAGAAGAAGAAACAACAATAGCATCTACAGATCCTAGCTCATCGCCTGTGACTATAACCGCAAGTTCAAACGAGTCTACGCCAAACACTAAACAGACTTCATCTCCTGAAGCGACTCCCAAATCGACTGAAGAAGAAACAACAATACCATCTACAGATCCTAGCTCATCGCCTATGACTATAACCGCAAGTTCAAGCGAATCTACGCCAAACTCTGAACAGACTTCATCTCCTGAAACGACTCCCAAATCGACTGAAGAAGAAACAACAATAGCATCTACAGATCCTAGCTCATCGCCTATGACTATAACCGCAAGTTCAAGCGAATCTACGCCAAACTCTGAACAGACTTTATCTCTTGAAACGACTACCAAATCGACTGAAGAAGATACACCAATAGCATCTACAGATCCTAGCTCATCGCCTATGACTATAACCGCAAGTTCAAGCGAATCTACGCCAAACTCTGAACAGACTTCATCTCCTGAAACGACTCCCAAATCGGCTGAAGAAGAAACAACAACAGCGTCTTCAGATTCTAGCTCATCGCCTGTGACTATAACCGCAAGTTCAAGCGAGTCTACGCCAAACACTGAACAGACTTTATCTCCTGAAACGACTACCAAATCGACTGAAGAAGAAACAACAACAGCGTCTTCAGATCCTAGCTCATCGCCTGTAACTATAACCACAAGTTCAAGCGAATCTACGCACGCCAAACACTGAACAGACATCATCTCCTGTAACGACTCCCAAATCGACTGAGGAAGAAACAACAACAGCGTCTTCAGATCCTAGCTCATCGCCTGTGACTATAACCGCAAGTTCAAGCGAATCTACGCCAAACACTGAACAGACATCATCTCCTGGAACGACTCCCAAATCGACTGAGGAAGAAACAACAACAGCGTGTTCAGATCCTAGCTCACCGCCTGTAACTATAACCACAAGTTCAAGCGAATCTACGCCAAACACTGAACAGACATCATCTCCTGGAACGACTCCCAAATCGACTGAGGAAGAAACAACAACAGCGTCTTCAGATCCTAGCTCATCGCCTGTGACTATAACCGCAAGTTCAAGCGAATCTACGCCAAACACTGAACCGACTTCATCTCCTGAAACGACTCCCAAATCGACTGAAGAAGAAACAACAACAGCGTCTACAGATCCTAGCTCATCGCCTGTGACTATAACCGCAAGTTCAAGCGAATCTACGCCAAACACTAAACAGACTTTATCTCTTGAAACGACTCCCAGATCAAATGTAGAAGAAACAACTACAGCGTCTTCAGATCCTGGCTCATCGCCTGTGACTATAACCGCAAATTAAAGCGAGTCTACGCCAAACACTGAACAGACTTCTTCTCCTGAAACGACTACCAAATCGACTGAAGAAGAAACAACAACAGCGTCTACAGATCCTAGCTCATCGCCTGTGACTATAACCGCAAGTTCAAGCGAATCTACGCCAAACACTGAACCGACTTCATCTTTTGAAACGACTCCCAAATCGACTGAAGAAGAAACAACAATAGCATCTACAGATCCTAGCTCATCGCCTGTGACTATAACCGCAAGTTCATGCGAATCTACGCCCAACACTGAACAGACTTCATCTCCTGAAACGACTCCCAAATCGACTGAAGAAGGAACAACAATAGCATCTACAGATCCTAGCTCATCGCCTGTGACTATAACCGCAAGTTCAAGCGAATCTACGCCAAACACTGAACAGACTTCATCTCCTGAAATGACTCCCAAATCGACTGAAGAAGAAACAACAATAGCATCTACAGATCTTAGCTCATCGCCTGTGACTATAACCGCAAGTTCAAGCGAATCTACGCCAAACACTGAACAGACTTCATCTCCTGAAATGACTCCCAAATCGACTGAAGGAGAAACAACAATAGCAACTACAGATCCTAGCTCATCGCCTGTGACTATAACCGCAAGTTCAAACGAGTCTACGCCAAACACTAAACAGACTTCATCTCCTGAAGCGACTCCCAAATCGACTGAAGAAGAAACAACAATAGCATCTACAGATCCTAGCTCATCGCCTATGACTATAACCGCAAGTTCAAGCGAATCTACGCCAAACTCTGAACAGACTTCATCTCCTGAAACGACTCCCAAATCGACTGAAGAAGAAACAACAACAGCGTCTTCAGATCCTAGCTCACCGCCTGTAACTATAACCACAAGTTCAAGCGAATCTACGCCAAACACTGAACAGACATCATCTCCTGGAACGACTCCCAAATCGACTGAGGAAGAAACAACAACAGCGTCTTCAGATCCTAGCTCATCGCCTGTGACTATAACCGCAAGTTCAAGCGAATCTACGCCAAACACTGAACCGACTTCATCTCCTGAAACGACTCCCAAATCGACTGAAGAAGAAACAACAATAGCATCTACAGATCCTAGCTCATCGCCTGTGACTATAACCGCAAGTTCAAGCGAATCTACGCCAAACACTCACAGACTTCATCTCCTGAAATGACTCCCAAATCGACTGAAGAAGAAACAACAATAGCATCTACAGATCCTAGCTCATCGCCTGTGACTATAACCGCAAGTTCAAGCGAATCTACGCCAAACACTGAACAGACTTCATCTCCTGAAATGACTCCCAAATCGACTGAAGAAGAAACAACAATAGCATCTACAGATCCTAGCTAATCGCCTATGACTATAACCGCAAGTTCAAGCGATTCTACGCCAAACACTGAACAGACTTCATCTCCTGAAACGACTCCCAAATCGACTGAAGAAGAAACAACAATAGCATCTACAGATCCTAGCTCATCGCCTGTGACTATAACCGCAAGTTCAAGCGAATCTACGCCAAACACTGAACAGACTTCATCTCCTGAAACGACTCCCAAATCGAATAAAGAAGAAACAACAACAGCGTCTTCAGATCCTAGCTCACCGCCTGTAACTATAACCACAAGTTCAAGCGAATCTACGCCAAACACTGAACAGACATCATCTCCTGGAACGACTCCCAAATCGACTGAGGAAGAAACAACAACAGCGTCTTCAGATCCTAGCTCATCGCCTGTGACTATATCCGCAAGTTCAAGCGAATCTACGCCAAACACTGAACCGACTTCATCTCCTGAAACGACTCCCAAATCGACTGAAGAAGAAACAACAATAGCATCTACAGATCCTAGCTCATCGCCTGTGACTATAACCGCAAGTTCAAGCGAATCTACGCCAAACACTGACAGACTTCATCTCCTGAAATGACTCCCAAATCGACTGAAGAAGAAACAACAATAGCATCTACAGATCCTAGCTCATCGCCTGTGACTATAACCGCAAGTTCAAGCGAATCTACGCCAAACACTGAACAGACTTCATCTCCTGAAATGACTCCCAAATCGACTGAAGAAGAAACAACAATAGCATCTACAGATCCTAGCTCATCGCCTATGACTATAACCGCAAGTTCAAGCGATTCTACGCCAAACACTGAACAGACTTCATCTCCTGAAACGACTCCCAAATCGACTGAAGAAGAAACAACAATAGCATCTACAGATCCTAGCTCATCGCCTATGACTATAACCGCAAGTTCAAGCGATTCTACGCCAAACACTGAACAGACTTCATCTCCTGAAACGACTCCCAAATCGACTGAAGAAGAAACAACAATAGCATCTACAGATCCTAGCTCATCGCCTATGACTATAACCGCAAGTTCAAGCGATTCTACGCCAAACACTGAACAGACTTCATCTCCTGAAACGACTCCCAAATCGACTGAAGAAGAAACAACAATAGCATCTACAGATCCTAGCTCATCGCCTGTGACTATAACCGCAAGTTCAAGCGATTCTACGCCAAACACTGAACAGAATTCATCTCCTGAAACGACTCCCAAATCGACTGAAGAAGAAACAACAATAGCATCTACAGATCCTAGCTCATCGCCTGTGACTATAACCGCAAGTTCAAACGAGTCTACGCCAAACACTAAACAGACTTCATCTCCTGAAGCGACTCCCAAATCGACTGAAGAAGAAACAACAATACCATCTACAGATCCTAGCTCATCGCCTATGACTATAACCGCAAGTTCAAGCGAATCTACGCCAAACTCTGAACAGACTTCATCTCCTGAAACGACTCCCAAATCGACTGAAGAAGAAACAACAATAGCATCTACAGATCCTAGCTCATTGCCTGTGACTATAACCGCAAGTTCAAGCGAATCTACGCCGAACACTGAACAGACTTCATCTCCTGGAACGACTCCCAAATCGACTGAGGAAGAAACAACAACAGCGTCTTCAGATCCTAGCTCATCGCCTGTGACTATAACCGCAAGTTCAAGCGAATCTACGCCAAACACTGAACCGACTTCATCTCCTGAAACGACTCCCAAATCGACTGAAGAAGAAACAACAATAGCATCTACAGATCCTAGCTCATCGCCTGTGACTATAACCGCAAGTTCAAGCGAATCTACGCCAAACACTGACAGAATTCATCTCCTGAAATGACTCCCAAATCGACTGAGGAAGAAACAACAACAGCGTCTTCAGATCCTAGCTCACCGCCTGTAACTATAACCACAAGTTCAAGCGAATCTACGCCAAACACTGAACAGACATCATCTCCTGGAACGACTCCCAAATCGACTGAGGAAGAAACAACAACAGCGTCTTCAGATCCTAGCTCATCGCCTGTGACTATAACCGCAAGTTCAAGCGAATCTACGCCAAACACTGAACCGACTTCATCTCCTGAAACGACTCCCAAATCGACTGAAGAAGAAACAACAATAGCATCTACAGATCCTAGCTCATCGCCTGTGACTATAACCGCAAGTTCAAGCGAATCTACGCCAAACACTGACAGAATTCATCTCCTGAAATGACTCCCAAATCGACTGAAGAAGAAACAACAATAGCATCTACAGATCCTAGCTCATCGCCTGTGACTATAACCGCAAGTTCAAGCGATTCTACGCCAAACACTGAACAGACTTCATCTCCTGAAACGACTCCCAAATCGACTGAAGAAGAAACAACAATAGCATCTACAGATCCTAGCTCATCGCCTATGACTATAACCGCAAGTTCAAGCGATTCTACGCCAAACACTGAACAGACTTCATCTCCTGAAACGACTCCCAAATCGACTGAAGAAGAAACAACAATAGCATCTACAGATCCTAGCTCATCGCCTGTGACTATAACCGCAAGTTCAAGCGATTCTACGCCAAACACTGAACAGACTTCATCTCCTGAAACGACTCCCAAATCGACTGAAGAAGAAACAACAATAGCATCTACAGATCCTAGCTCATCGCCTGTGACTATAACCGCAAGTTCAAACGAGTCTACGCCAAACACTAAACAGACTTCATCTCCTGAAGCGACTCCCAAATCGACTGAAGAAGAAACAACAATAGTATCTACAGATCCTAGCTCATCGCCTATGACTATAGCCGCAAGTTCAAGCGAATCTACGCCAAAATCTGAACAGACTTCATCTCCTGAAACGACTCCCAAATCGACTGAAGAAGAAACAACAATAGCATCTACAGATCCTAGCTCATTGCCTGTGACTATAACCGCAAGTTCAAGCGAATCTACGCCGAACACTGAACAGACTTCATCTCCTGAAACGACTCCCAAATCGGCTGAAGAAGAAACAACAACAGCGTCTTCAGATTCTAGCTCACCGCCTGTGACTATAACCACAAGTTCAAGCGAATCTACGCCAAACACTGAACAGACATCATCTCCTGAAACGACTCCCAAATCGACTGAAGAAGAAACAACAACAGCGTCTTCAGATCCTAGCTCATCGCCTGTGACTATAACCGCAAGTTCAAGCGAATCTACGCCAAACACTAAACAGACTTTATCTCCTGGAACGACTCCCAAATCGACTGTAGAAGAAACAACTACAGCGTCTTCAGATCCTAGCTCATCGCCTGTGACTATAACCGCAAGTTAAAGCGAGTCTACGCCAAACACTGAACAGACTTTATCTCCTGAAACGACTACCAAATCGACTGAAGAAGAAACAACAACAGCGTCTACAGATCCTAGCTCATCGCCTGTGACTATAACCGCAAGTTCAAGCGAATCTACGCCAAACACTAAACAGACTTTATCTCCTGAAACGACTCCCAAATCAACTGTAGAAGAAACAACAACAGCGTCTTCAGATCCTAGCTCATCGCCTGTGACTATAACCGCAAGTTCAAGCGAATCTACGCCAAACACTGAACAGACTTCATCTCCTGAAACGACTCCCAAATCGACTGTAGAAGAAACAACAACAGCGTCTTCAGATCCTAGCTCATCGCCTGTGACTATAACCGCAAGTTCAAGCGAATCTACGCCAAACACTAAACAGACTTTATCTCCTGAAACGACTCCCAAATCGACTGTAGAAAAACAACTACAGCGTCTTCAGATCCTAGCTCATCGCTTTTGACTATAACCGCAAGTTAAAGCGAGTCTACGCCAAACACTGAACAGACTACATCTCCTGAAACGACTACCAAATCGACTGAAGAAGAAACAACAACAGCGTCTACAGATCCTAGCTCATCGCCTGTGACTATAACCGCAAGTTCAAGCGAATCTACGCCAAACACTAAACAGACTCTATCTCCTGAAACGACTCCCAAATCAACTGTAGAAGAAACAACAATAGCGTTTTCAGACCCTAGCTCATCGCCTGTGACTATAACCGCAAGTTCAAGCGAATCTATGCCAAACACTGAACAGACTTCATCTCCTGAAACGACTCTCAAATCGACTGAAGAAGAAACAACAACAGCGTCTTCAGATCTTAGCTCATCGCCTGTGACTATAACCGCAAGTTCAAGCGAATCTACGCCAAACACTGAACAGACTTCATCTCCTGAAACGACTCCCAAATCGACTGAAGAAGAAAGAACAACAGCGTCTTCAGATCTTAGCTCATCGCCTGTGACTATAACCGCAAGTTCATGTGAATCTACGCCCAACACTGAACAGACTTCATCTCCTGAAACGACTCCCAAATCGACTGTAGAAGAAACAACAACAGCGTCTTCAGATCCTAGCTCATCGCCTGTGACTATAACCGCAAGTTCAAGCGAATCTACGCCAAACACTGAACAGACTTCATCTCCTGAAACGACTCCCAAATCGACTGAGGAAGAAACAACAACAGCGTCTTCAGATCCTAGCTCATCGCCTGTGACTATAACCGCAAGTTCAAGCGAATCTACGCCAAACACTAAACAGACTTTATCTCCTGAAACGACTCCCAAATCAACTGTAGAAGAAAGAACAACAGCGTCTTCAGATCCTAGCTCATCGCCTGTGACTATAACCGCAAGTTCAAGCGAATCTACGCCAAACACTGAACCGACTTCATCTCCTGAAACGACTCCCAAATCGACTGAAGAAGAAACAACAATAGCATCTACAGATCCTAGCTCATCGCCTGTGACTATAACCGCAAGTTCAAACGAGTCTACGCCAAACACTAAACAGACTTCATCTCCTGAAGCGACTCCCAAATCGACTGTAGAAGAAACAACAACAGCGTCTTCAGATCCTAGCTCATCGCCTGTGACTATAACCGCAAGTTCAAGCGAATCTACGCCAAACACTGAACTGACTTCATCTCCTGAAACGACTCCCAAATCGACTGAAGAAGAAACAACAATAGCATCTACAGATCCTAGCTCATCGCCTGTGACAATAACCGCAAGTTTAAGCGAATCTACGCTAAACACTGAACAGACTTCATCTCCTGAAACGACTCCCAAATCGACTGAAGAAGAAACAACAATAGCATCTACAGATCCTAGCTCATCGCCTGTGACTATAACCGCAAGTTCAAGCGAATCTACGCCAAACACTGAACAGACTTCATCTCCTGAAACGACTCCCAAATCGACTGAAGAAGAAACAACAATAGCATCTACAGATCCTAGCTCATCACCTGTGACTATAACCGCAAGTTCAAGCGAATCTACGCCAAACACTGAAGAGACTTCATTTCCTGAAACGACTCCCAAATCGACTGTAGAAGAAACAACAACAGCGTCTTCAGATCCTAGCTCATCGCCTATGACTATAACCGCAAATTCAAGCGAATCTACGCCAAACTCTGAACAGACTTCATCTCCTGAAACGACTCCCAAATCGACTGAAGAAGAAACAACAATAGCATCTACAGATCCTAGCTCATTGCCTGTGACTATAACCGCAAGTTCAAGCGAATCTACGCCAAACACTGAACAGACTTCATCTCCTGAAACGACTTCCAAATCGGCTGAAGAAGAAACATCAACAGCGTCTTCAGATCCTAGCTCATCGCCTGTGACTATAACCGCAAGTTCAAGCGAGTCTACGCCAAACACTGAACAGACTTCATCTCCTGAAACGACTCCCAAATGGACTGAAGAAGAAACAACAATAGCATCTACAGATATTAGCTCATCGCCTGTGACTATAACCGCAAGTTCAAACGAGTCTACGCCAAACACTAAACAGACTTCATCTCCTGAAGCGACTCCCAAATCGACTGAAGAAGAAACAACAATAGCATCTACAGATCCCAGCTCATCGCCTATGACTATAACCGCAAGTTCAAGCGAATCTACGCCAAACTCTGAACAGACTTCATCTCCTGAAACGACTCCCAAATCGACTGAAGAAGAAACAACAATAGCATCTACAGATCCTAGCTCATTGCCTGTGACTATAACCGCAAGTTCAAGCGAATCTACGCTAAACACTGAACAGACTTCATCTCCTGAAAAGACTTCCAAATCGGCTGAAGAAGAAACATCAACAGCGTCTTCAGATCCTAGCTCATCGCCTGTGACTATAACCGCAAGTTCAAGCGAGTCTACGCCAAACACTGAACAGACTTTATCTCCTGAAACGACTAACAAATCGACTGAAGAAGAAACAACAACAGCGTCTTCAGATCCTAGCTCATCGCCTGTGACTATAACCGCAAGTTCAAGCGAATCTACGCCAAACACTGAACAGACTTCATCTCCTGAAACGACTCCCAAATCGACTGAGGATGAAACAACAACAGCGTCTTCAGATCCTAGCTCACCGACTGTAACTATAACCACAAGTTCAAGCGAATCTACGCCAAACACTGAACAGACATTATCTCCTGAAACGACTCCCAAATCGACTGAGGAAGAAACAACAACAGCGTCTACAGATCCTAGCTCATCGCCTGTGACTATAACCGCAAGTTCAAGCGAATCCACGCCAAACACTGAACAGACATCATCTCCTGAAACGACTCCCAAATCGACTGAAGAAGAAACAACAATAGCATCTACAGATCCTAGCTCATCGCCTGTGACTATAACCGCAAGTTCAAGCGAATCTACGCCAAACACTGAACCGACATCATCTCTTGAAACGACTCCCAAATCGACTGAAGAAGAAACAGCAATAGCATCTATAGATCCTAGCTCATCGCCTGTGACTATAACCGCAAGTTCAAGCGAATCTACGCCAAACACTAAACAGACTTCATCTCCTGAAGCGACTCCCAAATCGACTGAAGAAGAAACAACAATAGCATCTACAGATCCTAGCTCATCGCCTATGACTATAACCGCAAGTTCAAGCGAATCTACGTCAAACTCTGAACAGACTTCATCTCCTGAAACGACTCCCAAATCGACTGAAGAAGAAACAACAATAGCATCTACAGATCCTAGCTCATCGCCTGTGACTATAACCGCAATTTCAAGCGAATCTACGCCAATCACTGAACAGACTTCATCTCCTGAAATGACTCCCAAATCGACTGAAGAAGAAACAACAATAGCATCTACAGATCCTAGCTCATCGCCTGTGACTATAACCGCAAGTTCAAGCGAATCTACGCCAAACACTGAACAGACTTCATCTCCTGAAATGACTCCCAAATCGACTGAAGAAGAAACAACAATAGCATCTACAGATCCTAGCTCATCGCCTGTGACTATAACCGCAAGTTCAAGCGAATCTACGCCAAACACTGAACAGACTTCATCTCCTGAAACGACTCCCAAATGGACTGAAGAAGAAACAACAATAGCATCTACAGATCTTAGCTCATCGCCTGTGACTATAACCGCAAGTTCAAACGAGTCTACGCCAAACACTAAACAGATTTCATCTCCTGAAGCGACTCCCAAATCGACTGAAGAAGAAACAACAATAGCATCTACAAATCCTAGCTTATCTCCTATGACTATAACCGCAAGTTCAAGCGAATCTACGCCAAACTCTGAACAGACTTCATCTCCTGAAACGACTCCCAAATCGACTGAAGAAGAAACAACAATAGCATCTACAGATCCTAGCTCATTGCCTGTGACTATAACCGCAAGTTCAAGCGAATCTACGCCAAACACTGAACAGACTTCATCTCCTGAAACGACTACCAAATCGACTGAAGAAGAAACAACAATAGCATCTACAGATCCTAGCTCATCGCCTGTGACTATAACCGCAAGTTCAAGCGAATCTACGCCAAACACTGAACAGACTTCATCTCCTGAAATGACTCCCAAATCGACTGAAGAAGAAACAACATTAGCATCTACAGATCCTAGCTCATCGCCTGTGACTATAACCGCAAGTTCAAGCGAATCTACGCCAAACACTGAACAGACTTCATCTCCTGAAACGACTCCCAAATGGACTGAAGAAGAAACAACAATAGCATCTACAGATCTTAGCTCATCGCCTGTGACTATAACCGCAAGTTCAAACGAGTCTACGCCAAACACTAAACAGACTTCATCTCCTGAAACGACTCCCAAATCGACTGAAGAAGAAACAACAACAGCGTCTTCAGATCCTAGCTCATCGCCTGTGACTATAACCGCAAGTTCAAACGAGTCTACGCCAAACACTAAACAGACCTCATCTCCTGAAACGACTCCCAAATCGACTGAAGAAGAAACAACAATAGCATCTACAGATCCTAGCACATCGCCTGTGACTATAACCGCAAGTTCAAACGAGTCTACGCCAAACACTGAACAGACTTTATCTCCTGAAACGACTCCCAAATCGACTGAAGAAGAAACAACAACAGCGTCTTCAGATCCTAGCTCATCGCCTGTGAATATAACCGCAAGTTCAAGCGAATCTACGCCAAACACTGAACAGACTTCATCTCCTGAAACGACTCCCAAATCGACTGAGGATGAAACAACAACAGCGTCTTCAGATCCTAGCTCACCGACTGTAACTATAACCACAAGTTCAAGCGAATCTACGCCAAACACTGAACAGACATCATCTCCTGAAACGACTCCCAAATCGACTGAGGAAGAAACAACAACAGCGTCTACAGATCCTAGCTCATCGCCTGTGACTATAACCGCAAGTTCAAGCGAATCCACGCCAAACACTGAACAGACATCATCTCCTGAAACGACTCCCAAATCGACTGAAGAAGAAACAACAATAGCATCTACAGATCCTAGCTCATCGCCTGTGACTATAACCGCAAGTTCAAGCGAATCTACGCCAAACACTGAACAGACTTCATCTCCTGAAATGACTCCCAAATCGACTGAGGAAGAAACAACAACAGCGTCTACAGATCCTAGCTCATCGCCTGTGACTATAACCGCAAGTTCAAGCGAATCTACGCCAAACACTGAACCGACATCATCTCTTGAAACGACTCCCAAATCGACTGAAGAAGAAACAACAATAGCATCTACAGATCCTAGCTCATCGCCTGTGACTATAACCGCAAGTTCAAGCGAATCTACGCCAAACACTGAACAGACTTCATCTCCTGAAATGACTCCCAAATCGACTGAAGAAGAAACAACAATAGCATCTTCAGATCCTAGCTCATCGCCTGTGACTATAACCGCAAGTTCAAGCGAATCTACGCCAAACACTGAACAGACTTCATCTCCTGAAACGACTCCCAAATGGACTGAAGAAGAAACAACAATAGCATCTACAGATCTTAGCTCATCGCCTGTGACTATAACCGCAAGTTCAAACGAGTCTACGCCAAACACTAAACAGACTTCATCTCCTGAAGCGACTCCCAAATCGACTGAAGAAGAAACAACAATATCATCTACAAATCCTAGCTCATCTCCTATGACTATAACCGCAAGTTCAAGCGAATCTACGCCAAACTCTGAACAGACTTCATCTCCTGAAACGACTCCCAAATCGACTGAAGAAGAAACAACAATAGCATCTACAGATCCTAGCTCATTGCCTGTGACTATAACCGCAAGTTCAAGCGAATCTACGCCAAACACTGAACAGACTTCATCTCCTGAAACGACTACCAAATCGACTGAGGAAGAAACAACAACAGCGTCTTCAGATCCTAGCTCACCGACTGTAACTATAACCACAAGTTCAAGCGAATCTACGCCAAACACTGAACAGACATCATCTCCTGAAACGACTCCCAAATCGACTGAGGAAGAAACAACAACAGCGTCTAGAGATCCTAGCTCATCGCCTGTGACTATAACCGCAAGTTCAAGCGAATCCACGCCAAACACTGAACAGACATCATCTCCTGAAACGACTCCCAAATCGACTGAAGAAGAAACAACAGCAGCGTCTTCAGATCTTAGCTCATCGCCTGTGACTATAACCGCAAGTTCAAGCGAATCTACGCCAAACACTGAACCGACTTCATCTCCTGAAACGACTCCCAAATCGACTGAAGAATAAACAACAACAGCGTCTACAGATCCTAGCTCATCGCCTGTGACTATAACCGCAAGTTCAAGCGAATCTACGCCAAACACTGAACAGACTTCATCTCCTGAAACGACTCCCAAATCGACTGAAGAAGAAACAACAACAGCATCTTCAGATCCTAGCTCATCGCCTGTGACTATAACCGCAAGTTCAAGCGAATCCACGCCAAACACTGAACCGACTTCATCTCCTGAAACAACTCCCAAATCGACTGAAGAAGAAACAACAACAGCGTCTTCAGATCCTAGCTCATTGCCTGTGACTATAACCGCAAGTTCAAGCGAATCTACGCCAAACACTGAACAGACTTTATCTCCTGAAACGACTCCCAAATCGACTGTAGAAGAAACAACAACAGCGTCTTCAGATCCTAGCTCATCGCCTGTGACTATAACCGCAAGTTCAAGCGAATCTACGCCAAACACTGAACTGACTTCATCTCCTGAAACGACTCCCAAATCGACTGAAGAAGAAACAACAATAGCATCTACAGATCCTAGCTCATCGCCTGTGACAATAACCGCAAGTTTAAGCGAATCTACGCTAAACACTGAACAGACTTCATCTCCTGAAACGACTCCCAAATCGACTGAAGAAGAAACAACAATAGCATCTACAGATCCTAGCTCATCGCCTGTGACTATAACCGCAAGTTCAAGCGAATCTACGCCAAACACTGAACAGACTTCATCTCCTGAAACGACTCCCAAATCGACTGAAGAAAAAACAACAATAGCATCTACAGATCCTAGCTCATCGCCTATGACTATAACCGCAAGTTCAAGCGAATCTACGCCAAACACTGAACTGACTTCATCTCCTGAAACGACTCCCAAATCGACTGTAGAAGAAACAACAACAGCGTCTTCAGATCCTAGCTCATCGCCTGTGACTATAACCGCAAGTTCAAGCGAATCTACGCCAAACACTGAACTGACTTCATCTCCTGAAACGACTCCCAAATCGACTGAAGAAGAAACAACAATAGCATCTACAGATCCTAGCTCATCGCCTGTGACAATAACCGCAAGTTTAAGCGAATCTACGCTAAACACTGAACAGACTTCATCTCCTGAAACGACTCCCAAATCGACTGAAGAAGAAACAACAATAGCATCTACAGATCCTAGCTCATCGCCTGTGACTATAACCGCAAGTTCAAGCGAATCTACGCCAAACACTGAAGAGACTTCATTTCCTGAAACGACTCCCAAATCGACTGTAGAAGAAACAACAACAGCGTCTTCAGATCCTAGCTCATCGCCTATGACTATAACCGCAAATTCAAGCGAATCTACGCCAAACTCTGAACAGACTTCATCTCCTGAAACGACTCCCAAATCGACTGAAGAAGAAACAACAATAGCATCTACAGATCCTAGCTCATTGCCTGTGACTATAACCGCAAGTTCAAGCGAATCTACGCCAAACACTGAACAGACTTCATCTCCTGAAACGACTTCCAAATCGGCTGAAGAAGAAACATCAACAGCGTCTTCAGATCCTAGCTCATCGCCTGTGACTATAACCGCAAGTTCAAGCGAGTCTACGCCAAACACTGAACAGACTTCATCTCCTGAAACGACTCCCAAATGGACTGAAGAAGAAACAACAATAGCATCTACAGATATTAGCTCATCGCCTGTGACTATAACCGCAAGTTCAAACGAGTCTACGCCAAACACTAAACAGACTTCATCTCCTGAAGCGACTCCCAAATCGACTGAAGAAGAAACAACAATAGCATCTACAGATCCTAGCTCATCGCCTATGACTATAACCGCAAGTTCAAGCGAATCTACGCCAAACTCTGAACAGACTTCATCTCCTGAAACGACTCCCAAATCGACTGAAGAAGAAACAACAATAGCATCTACAGATCCTAGCTCATTGCCTGTGACTATAACCGCAAGTTCAAGCGAATCTACGTCAAACTCTGAACAGACTTCATCTCCTGAAACGACTCCCAAATCGACTGAAGAAGAAACAACAATAGCATCTACAGATCTTAGCTCATCGCCTGTGACTATAACCGCAAGTTCAAACGAGTCTACGCCAAACACTAAACAGATTTCATCTCCTGAAGCGACTCCCAAATCGACTGAAGAAGAAACAACAATAGCATCTACAAATCCTAGCTTATCTCCTATGACTATAACCGCAAGTTCAAGCGAATCTACGCCAAACTCTGAACAGACTTCATCTCCTGAAACGACTCCCAAATCGACTGAAGAAGAAACAACAATAGCATCTACAGATCCTAGCTCATTGCCTGTGACTATAACCGCAAGTTCAAGCGAATCTACGCCAAACACTGAACAGACTTCATCTCCTGAAACGACTACCAAATCGACTGAAGAAGAAACAACAATAGCATCTACAGATCCTAGCTCATCGCCTGTGACTATAACCGCAAGTTCAAGCGAATCTACGCCAAACACTGAACAGACTTCATCTCCTGAAACGACTCCCAAATGGACTGAAGAAGAAACAACAATAGCATCTACAGATCTTAGCTCATCGCCTGTGACTATAACCGCAAGTTCAAACGAGTCTACGCCAAACACTAAACAGACTTCATCTCCTGAAACGACTCCCAAATCGACTGAAGAAGGAACAACAACAGCGTCTTCAGATCCTAGCTCATCGCCTGTGACTATAACCGCAAGTTCAAACGAGTCTACGCCAAACACTAAACAGACCTCATCTCCTGAAACGACTCCCAAATCGACTGAAGAAGAAACAACAATAGCATCTACAGATCCTAGCACATCGCCTGTGACTATAACCGCAAGTTCAAACGAGTCTACGCCAAACACTGAACAGACTTTATCTCCTGAAACGACTCCCAAATCGACTGAAGAAGAAACAACAATAGCATCTACAGATCCTAGCACATCGCCTGTGACTATAACCGCAAGTTCAAGCGAATCTACGCCAAACTCTGAACAGACTTCATCTCCTGAAACGACTCCCAAATCGACTGAAGAAGAAACAACAATAGCATCTACAGATCCTAGCTCATTGCCTGTGACTATAACCGCAAGTTCAAGCGAATCTACGCCAAACACTGAACAGACTTCATCTCCTGAAACGACTACCAAATCGACTGAAGAAGAAACAACAATAGCATCTACAGATCCTAGCTCATCGCCTGTGACTATAACCGCAAGTTCAAGCGAATCTACGCCAAACACTGAACAGACTTCATCTCCTGAAACGACTCCCAAATGGACTGAAGAAGAAACAACAATAGCATCTACAGATCTTAGCTCATCGCCTGTGACTATAACCGCAAGTTCAAACGAGTCTACGCCAAACACTAAACAGACTTCATCTCCTGAAACGACTCCCAAATCGACTGAAGAAGGAACAACAACAGCGTCTTCAGATCCTAGCTCATCGCCTGTGACTATAACCGCAAGTTCAAACGAGTCTACGCCAAACACTAAACAGACCTCATCTCCTGAAACGACTCCCAAATCGACTGAAGAAGAAACAACAATAGCATCTACAGATCCTAGCACATCGCCTGTGACTATAACCGCAAGTTCAAACGAGTCTACGCCAAACACTGAACAGACTTTATCTCCTGAAACGACTACCAAATGGACTGAGGAAGAAACAACAACAGCGTCTTCAGATCCTAGCTCACCGACTGTAACTATAACCACAAGTTCAAGCGAATCTACGCCAAACACTGAACAGACATCATCTCCTGAAACGACTCCCAAATCGACTGAGGAAGAAACAACAACAGCGTCTAGAGATCCTAGCTCATCGCCTGTGACTATAACCGCAAGTTCAAGCGAATCCACGCCAAACACTGAACAGACATCATCTCCTGAAACGACTCCCAAATCGACTGAAGAAGAAACAACAGCAGCGTCTTCAGATCTTAGCTCATCGCCTGTGACTATAACCGCAAGTTCAAGCGAATCTACGCCAAACACTGAACCGACTTCATCTCCTGAAACGACTCCCAAATCGACTGAAGAATAAACAACAACAGCGTCTACAGATCCTAGCTCATCGCCTGTGACTATAACCGCAAGTTCAAGCGAATCTACGCCAAACACTGAACAGACTTCATCTCCTGAAACGACTCCCAAATCGACTGAAGAAGAAACAACAACAGCATCTTCAGATCCTAGCTCATCGCCTGTGACTATAACCGCAAGTTCAAGCGAATCCACGCCAAACACTGAACCGACTTCATCTCCTGAAACAACTCCCAAATCGACTGAAGAAGAAACAACAACAGCGTCTTCAGATCCTAGCTCATTGCCTGTGACTATAACCGCAAGTTCAAGCGAATCTACGCCAAACACTGAACAGACTTTATCTCCTGAAACGACTCCCAAATCGACTGTAGAAGAAACAACAACAGCGTCTTCAGATCCTAGCTCATCGCCTGTGACTATAACCGCAAGTTCAAGCGAATCTACGCCAAACACTGAACTGACTTCATCTCCTGAAACGACTCCCAAATCGACTGAAGAAGAAACAACAATAGCATCTACAGATCCTAGCTCATCGCCTGTGACAATAACCGCAAGTTTAAGCGAATCTACGCTAAACACTGAACAGACTTCATCTCCTGAAACGACTCCCAAATCGACTGAAGAAGAAACAACAATAGCATCTACAGATCCTAGCTCATCGCCTGTGACTATAACCGCAAGTTCAAGCGAATCTACGCCAAACACTGAACAGACTTCATCTCCTGAAACGACTCCCAAATCGACTGAAGAAAAAACAACAATAGCATCTACAGATCCTAGCTCATCGCCTGTGACTATAACCGCAAATTCAAGCGAATCTACGCCAAACACTGAAGAGACTTCATTTCCTGAAACGACTCCCAAATCGACTGTAGAAGAAACAACAACAGCGTCTTCAGATCCTAGCTCATCGCCTATGACTATAACCGCAAATTCAAGCGAATCTACGCCAAACTCTGAACAGACTTCATCTCCTGAAACGACTCCCAAATCGACTGAAGAAGAAACAACAATAGCATCTACAGATCCTAGCTCATTGCCTGTGACTATAACCGCAAGTTCAAGCGAATCTACGCCAAACACTGAACAGACTTCATCTCCTGAAACGACTTCCAAATCGGCTGAAGAAGAAACATCAACAGCGTCTTCAGATCCTAGCTCATCGCCTGTGACTATAACCGCAAGTTCAAGCGAGTCTACGCCAAACACTGAACAGACTTCATCTCCTGAAACGACTCCCAAATGGACTGAAGAAGAAACAACAATAGCATCTACAGATATTAGCTCATCGCCTGTGACTATAACCGCAAGTTCAAACGAGTCTACGCCAAACACTAAACAGACTTCATCTCCTGAAGCGACTCCCAAATCGACTGAAGAAGAAACAACAATAGCATCTACAGATCCTAGCTCATCGCCTATGACTATAACCGCAAGTTCAAGCGAATCTACGCCAAACTCTGAACAGACTTCATCTCCTGAAACGACTCCCAAATCGACTGAAGAATAAACAACAATAGCATCTACAGATCCTAGCTCATTGCCTGTGACTATAACCGCAAGTTCAAGCGAATCTACGCCAAACACTGAACAGACTTCATCTCCTGAAAAGACTTCCAAATCGGCTGAAGAAGAAACATCAACAGCGTCTTCAGATCCTAGCTCATCGCCTGTGACTATAACCGCAAGTTCAAGCGAGTCTACGCCAAACACTGAACAGACTTTATCTCCTGAAACGACTACCAAATCGACTGAAGAAGAAACAACAACAGCGTCTTCAGATCCTAGCTCATCGCCTGTGACTATAACCGCAAGTTCAAGCGAATCTACGCCAAACACTGAACAGACTTCATCTCCTGAAACGACTCCCAAATCGACTGAGGATGAAACAACAACAGCGTCTTCAGATCCTAGCTCACCGACTGTAACTATAACCACAAGTTCAAGCGAATCTACGCCAAACACTGAACAGACATTATCTCCTGAAACGACTCCCAAATCGACTGAGGAAGAAACAACAACAGCGTCTACAGATCCTAGCTCATCGCCTGTGACTATAACCGCAAGTTCAAGCGAATCCACGCCAAACACTGAATAGACATCATCTCCTGAAACGACTCCCAAATCGACTGAAGAAGAAACAACAATAGCATCTACAGATCCTAGCTCATCGCCTGTGACTATAACCGCAAGTTCAAGCGAATCTACGCCAAACACTGAACCGACATCATCTCTTGAAACGACTCCCAAATCGACTGAAGAAGAAACAACAATAGCATCTACAGATCCTAGCTCATCGCCTGTGACTATAACCGCAAGTTCAAGCGAATCTACGCCAAACACTAAACAGACTTCATCTTCTGAAGCGACTCCCAAATCGACTGAAGAAGAAACAACAATAGCATCTACAGATCCTAGCTCATCGCCTATGTCTATAACCGCAAGTTCAAGCGAATCTACGTCAAACTCTGAACAGACTTCATCTCCTGAAACGACTCCCAAATCGACTGAAGAAGAAACAACAATAGCATCTACAGATCCTAGCTCATCGCCTGTGACTATAACCGCAATTTCAAGCGAATCTACGCCAAACACTGAACAGACTTCATCTCCTGAAATGACTCCCAAATCGACTGAAGAAGAAACAACAATAGCATCTACAGATCCTAGCTCATCGCCTGTGACTATAACCGCAAGTTCAAGCGAATCTACGCCAAACACTGAACAGACTTCATCTCCTGAAACGACTCCCAAATGGACTGAAGAAGAAACAACAATAGCATCTACAGATCTTAGCTCATCGCCTGTGACTATAACCGCAAGTTCAAACGAGTCTACGCCAAACACTAAACAGATTTCATCTCCTGAAGCGACTCCCAAATCGACTGAAGAAGAAACAACAATAGCATCTACAAATCCTAGCTTATCTCCTATGACTATAACCGCAAGTTCAAGCGAATCTACGCCAAACTCTGAACAGACTTCATCTCCTGAAACGACTCCCAAATCGACTGAAGAAGAAACAACAATAGCATCTACAGATCCTAGCTCATTGCCTGTGACTATAACCGCAAGTTCAAGCGAATCTACGCCAAACACTGAACAGACTTCATCTCCTGAAACGACTACCAAATCGACTGAAGAAGAAACAACAATAGCATCTACAGATCCTAGCTCATCGCCTGTGACTATAACCGCAAGTTCAAGCGAATCTACGCCAAACACTGAACAGACTTCATCTCCTGAAACGACTCCCAAATGGACTGAAGAAGAAACAACAATAGCATCTACAGATCTTAGCTCATCGCCTGTGACTATAACCGCAAGTTCAAACGAGTCTACGCCAAACACTAAACAGACTTCATCTCCTGAAACGACTCCCAAATCGACTGAAGAAGGAACAACAACAGCGTCTTCAGATCCTAGCTCATCGCCTGTGACTATAACCGCAAGTTCAAACGAGTCTACGCCAAACACTAAACAGACCTCATCTCCTGAAACGACTCCCAAATCGACTGAAGAAGAAACAACAATAGCATCTACAGATCCTAGCACATCGCCTGTGACTATAACCGCAAGTTCAAACGAGTCTACGCCAAACACTGAACAGACTTTATCTCCTGAAACGACTCCCAAATCGACTGAAGAAGAAACAACAACAGCGTCTTCAGATCCTAGCTCATCGCCTGTGACTATAACCGCAAGTTCAAGCGAATCTACGCCAAACACTGAACAGACTTCATCTCCTGAAACGACTCCCAAATCGACTGAGGATGAAACAACAACAGCGTCTTCAGATCCTAGCTCACCGACTGTAACTATAACCACAAGTTCAAGCGAATCTACGCCAAACACTGAACAGACATCATCTCCTGAAACGACTCCCAAATCGACTGAGGAAGAAACAACAACAGCGTCTACAGAACTTAGCTCATCGCCTGTGACTATAACCGCAAGTTCAAGCGAATCCACGCCAAACACTGAACAGACATCATCTCCTGAAGCGACTCCCAAATCGACTGAAGAAGAAACAACAATAGCATCTACAGATCCTAGCTCATCGCCTGTGACTATAACCGCAAGTTCAAGCGAATCTACGCCAAACACTGAACCGACATCATCTCTTGAAACGACTCCCAAATCGACTGAAGAAGAAACAACAATAGCATCTACAGATCCTAGCTCATCGCCTGTGACTATAACCGCAAGTTCAAGCGAATCTACGCCAAACACTGAACAGACTTCATCTCCTGAAATGACTCCCAAATCGACTGAAGAAGAAACAACAATAGCATCTACAGATCCTAGCTCATCGCCTGTGACTATAACCGCAAGTTCAAGCGAATCTACGCCAAACACTGAACAGACTTCATCTCCTGAAACGACTCCCAAATGGACTGAAGAAGAAACAACAATAGCATCTACAGATCTTAGCTCATCGCCTGTGACTATAACCGCAAGTTCAAACGAGTCTACGCCAAACACTAAACAGACTTCATCTCCTGAAGCGACTCCCAAATCGACTGAAGAAGAAACAACAATATCATCTACAAATCCTAGCTCATCTCCTATGACTATAACCGCAAGATCAAGCGAATCTACGCCAAACTCTGAACAGACTTCATCTCCTGAAACGACTCCCAAATCGACTGAATAAGAAACAACAATAGCATCTACAGATCCTAGCTCATTGCCTGTGACTATAACCGCAAGTTCAAGCGAATCTACGCCAAACACTGAACAGACTTCATCTCCTGAAACGACTACCAAATCGACTGAAGAAGAAACAACAATAGCATCTAAAGATCCTAGCTCATCGCCTGTGACTATAACCGCAAGTTCAAGCGAATCTACGCCAAACACTGAACAGACTTCATCTCCTGAAATGACTCCCAAATCGACTGAAGAAGAAACAACAACAGCGTCTTCAGATCCTAGCTCATCGCCTGTGACTATAACCGCAAGTTCAAGCGAATCTACGCCAAACACTGAACAGACGTCATCTCCTGAAACGACTCCCAAATCGACTGATGAAGAAACAACAATAGCATCTACTGATCCTAGCACATCGCCTGTGACTATAACCGCAAGTTCAAACGAGTCTACGCCAAACACTAAACAGACTTCATCTCCTGAAACGACTTCCAAATCGACTGAAGAAGAATCAATAATAGCATCTACAGATCCTAGCTCATCGCCTGTGACTATAACCGCAAGTTCAAGCGAATCTACGCCAAACACTGAACAGACCTCATCTCCTGAAACGACTCCCAAATCGACTGAAGAAGAAACAACAATAGCATCTACAGATCCTAGCACATCGCCTGTGACTATAACCGCAAGTTCAAACGAGTCTACGCCAAACACTGAACAGACTTTATCTCCTGAAACGACTCCCAAATCGACTGTAGAAGAAACAACAACAGCGTCTACAGATCCTAGCTCATTGCCTGTGACTATAACCGCAAATTCAAGCGAATCTACGCCAAACACTGAACAGACTTCATCTCCTGAAACGACTCCCAAATCGACTGAGGAAGAAACAACAATAGCATCTACAGATCCTAGCTCATCGCCTGTGACTATAACCGCAAGTTCAAGCGAATCTACGCCAAACACTGAACAGACTTCATCTCCTGAAATGACTCCCAAATCGACTGAAGAAGAAACAACAATAGCATCTAAAGATCCTAGCTCATCGCCTGTGACTATAACCGCAAGTTCAAGCGAATCTACGCCAAACACTGAACAGACTTCATCTCCTGAAATGACTCCCAAATCGACTGAAGAAGAAACAACAACAGCGTCTTCAGATCCTAGCTCATCGCCTGTGACTATATCCGCAAGTTCAAGCGAATCTACGCCAAACTCTGAACAGACTTCATCTCCTGAAGCGACTCCCAAATCGACTGAAGAAGAAACAACAATATCATCTACAAATCCTAGCTCATCTCCTATGACTATAACCGCAAGTTCAAGCGAATCTACGCCAAACTCTGAACAGACTTCATCTCCTGAAACGACTCCCAAATCGACTGAATAAGAAACAACAATAGCATCTACAGATCCTAGCTCATTGCCTGTGACTATAACCGCAAGTTCAAGCGAATCTACGCCAAACACTGAACAGACTTCATCTCCTGAAACGACTACCAAATCGACTGAAGAAGAAACAACAATAGCATCTAAAGATCCTAGCTCATCGCCTGTGACTATAACCGCAAGTTCAAGCGAATCTACGCCAAACACTGAACAGACTTCATCTCCTGAAATGACTCCCAAATCGACTGAAGAAGAAACAACAACAGCGTCTTCAGATCCTAGCTCATCGCCTGTGACTATAACCGCAAGTTCAAGCGAATCTACGCCAAACACTGAACAGACGTCATCTCCTGAAACGACTCCCAAATCGACTGATGAAGAAACAACAATAGCATCTACTGATCCTAGCACATCGCCTGTGACTATAACCGCAAGTTCAAACGAGTCTACGCCAAACACTAAACAGACTTCATCTCCTGAAACGACTTCCAAATCGACTGAAAAAGAATCAATAATAGCATCTACAGATCCTAGCTCATCGCCTGTGACTATAACCGCAAGTTCAAGCGAATCTACGCCAAACACTGAACAGACCTCATCTCCTGAAACGACTCCCAAATCGACTGAAGAAGAATCAATAATAGCATCTACAGATCCTAGCTCTTCGCCTGTGACTATAACCGCAAGTTCAAGCGAATCTACGCCAAACACTGAACAGACCTCATCTCCTGAAACGACTCCCAAATCGACTGAAGAAGAAACAACAATAGCATCTACAGATCCTAGCACATCGCCTGTGACTATAACCGCAAGTTCAAACGAGTCTACGCCAAACACTGAACAGACTTTATCTCCTGAAACGACTCCCAAATCGACTGTAGAAGAAACAACAACAGCGTCTACAGATCCTAGCTCATTGCCTGTGACTATAACCGCAAATTCAAGCGAATCTACGCCAAACACTGAACAGACTTCATCTCCTGAAACGACTCCCAAATCGACTGAGGAAGAAACAACAATAGCATCTACAGATCCTAGCTCATCGCCTGTGACTATAACCGCAAGTTCAAACGAGTCTACGCCAAACACTAAACAGACTTCATCTCCTGAAACGACTCCCAAATCGACTGAAGAAGAATCAATAATAGCATCTACAGATTCTAGCTCATCGCCTATGACTATAACCGCAAGTTCAAGCGAATCTACGCCAAACACTGAACAGACTTCATCTCCTGAAACGACTCCCAAATCGACTGTAGAAGAAACAACAACAGCGTCTTCAGATCCTAGCTCATCGCCTGTGACTATAACCGCAAGTTCAAGCGAGTCTATGCCAAACACTGAACAGAATTCATCTCCTGAAACGACTCCCAAGTCGGCTGAAGAAGAAACAACAACAGCGTCTTCAGATCCTAGCTCATCGCCTGTGACTATAACCGCAAGTTCAAGCGAATCTACGCCAAACACTGAACAGACTTCATCTCCTGAAACGACTACCAAATCGACTGAAGAAGAAACAACAATAGCATCTACAGATCCCAGCTCATCGCCTGTGACAATAACCTTAAGTTTAAGCGAATCTACGCCAAACACTGAACAGACTTCATCTCCTGAAATGACTCCCAAATCGACTGAAGAAGAAAAAACAATAGCATCTACAGATCCTAGCTCATCGCCTGTGACTATAACCGCAAGTTCAAGCGAATCTACGCCAAACACTGAACCGACTTCATCTCCTGAAACGACTCCCAAATCGACTGAAGAAGAAACAACAATAGCATCTACAGATCCTAGCTCATCGCCTGTGACTATAACCGCAAGTTCAAGCGATTCTACGCCAAACACTGAACAGACTTCATCTCCTGAAATGACTCCCAAATCGACTGAAGAAGAAACAACAATAGCATCTACAGATTCTAGCTCATCGCCTGTGACTATAACCGCAAGTTCAAGCGAATCTACGCCAAACACTGAACAGACTTCATCTCCTGAAATGACTCCCAAATCGACTGAAGAAGAAACAACAATAGCATCTACAGATCCTAGCTCATCGCCTGTGACTATAACCGCAAGTTCAAGCGAATCTACGCCAAACACTGAACAGACTTCATCTCCTGAAACGACTACCAAATCGACTGAAGAAGAAACAACAATAGCATCTACAGATCCTAGCTCATCGCCTGTAACAATAACCGCAAGTTTAAGCGAATCTACGCCAAACACTGAACAGACTTCATCTCCTGAAATGACTCCCAAATCGACTGAAGAAGAAACAACAATAGCATCTACAGATCCTAGCTCATCGCCTGTGACTATAACCGCAAGTTCAAGCGAATCTACGCCAAACACTGAACCGACTTCATCTCCTGAAACGACTCCCAAATCGACTGAAGAAGAAACAACAATAGCATCTACAGATCCTAGCTCATCGCCTGTGACTATAACCGCAAGTTCAAGCGAATCTACGCCAAACACTGAACATACTTCATCTCCTGAAATGACTCCCAAATCGACTGAAGAAGAAACAACAATAGCATCTACAGATCCTAGCTCATCGCCTGTGACTATAACCGCAAGTTCAAGCGAATCTACGCCAAACACTGAACAGACTTCATCTCCTGAAATGACTCCCAAATCGACTGAAGAAAAACAACAATAGCATCTACAGATCCTAGCTCATCGCCAGTGACTATAACCGCAAGTTCAAGCGAATCTACGCCAAACACTGAACCGACTTCATCTCCTGAAACGACTCCCAATTCGACTGAAGAAGAAACAACAATAGCATCTACAGATCTTAGCTCATCGCCTGTGACAATAACCGCAAGTTCAAGCGAATCTACGCCAAACACTGAACAGACTTCATCTCCTGAAACGACTCCCAAATCGACTGAAGAAGAAACAACAATAGCATCTACAGATCCTAGCTCATTGCCTGTGACTATAACCGCAAATTAAAGCGAATCTACGCCAAACACTGAACAGACTTTATCTCCTGAAACGACTCCCAAATCGACTGAGGAAGAAACAACAATAGCATCTACAGATCCTAGCACATCGCCTGTGACTATAACCGCAAGTTCAAGCGAATCTACGCCAAACACTGAACAGACTTCATCTCCTGAAATGACTCCCAAATCGACTGAAGAAGAATCAATAATAGCATCTACAGATCCTAGCTCTTCGCCTGTGACTATAACCGCAAGTTCAAGCGAATCTACGCCAAACACTGAACAGACCTCATCTCCTGAAACGACTCCCAAATCGACTGAAGAAGAAACAACAATAGCATCTACAGATCCTAGCACATCGCCTGTGACTATAACCGCAAGTTCAAACGAGTCTACGCCAAACACTGAACAGACTTTATCTCCTGAAACGACTCCCAAATCGACTGTAGAAGAAACAACAACAGCGTCTACAGATCCTAGCTCATTGCCTGTGACTATAACCGCAAATTCAAGCGAATCTACGCCAAACACTGAACAGACTTCATCTCCTGAAACGACTCCCAAATCGACTGAGGAAGAAACAACAATAGCATCTACAGATCCTAGCTCATCGCCTGTGACTATAACCGCAAGTTCAAACGAGTCTACGCCAAACACTAAACAGACTTCATCTCCTGAAACGACTCCCAAATCGACTGAAGAAGAATCAATAATAGCATCTACAGATTCTAGCTCATCGCCTATGACTATAACCGCAAGTTCAAACGAATCTACGCCAAACACTGAACAGACTTCATCTCCTGAAACGACTCCCAAATCGACTGTAGAAGAAACAACAACAGCGTCTTCAGATCCTAGCTCATCGCCTGTGACTATAACCGCAAGTTCAAGCGAGTCTATGCCAAACACTGAACAGAATTCATCTCCTGAAACGACTCTCAAGTCGGCTGAAGAAGAAACAACAACAGCGTCTTCAGATCCTAGCTCATCGCCTGTGACTATAACCGCAAGTTCAAGCGAATCTACGCCAAACACTGAACAGACTTCATCTCCTGAAACGACTACCAAATCGACTGAAGAAGAAACAACAACAGCGTCTTCAGTTCCTAGCTCATCGCCTGTGACTATAACCGCAAGTTCAAGCGAATCTACGCCAAACACTGAACAGACTTCATCTCCTGAAACGACTACCAAATCGACTGAAGAAGAAACAACAATAGCATCTACAGATCCTAGCTCATCGCCTGTGACAATAACCTTAAGTTTAAGCGAATCTACGCCAAACACTGAACAGACTTCATCTCCTGAAATGACTCCCAAATCGACTGAAGAAGAAAAAACAATAGCATCTACAGATCCTAGCTCATCGCCTGTGACTATAACCGCAAGTTCAAGCGAATCTACGCCAAACACTGAACAGACTTCATCTCCTGAAACGACTCCCAAATCGACTGAAGAAGAAACAACAATAGCATCTACAGATCCTAGCTCATCGCCTGTGACTATAACCGCAAGTTCAAGCGAATCTACGCCAAACACTGAACAGACTTCATCTCCTGAAATGACTCCCAAATCGACTGAAGAAGAAACAACAATAGCATCTACAGATTCTAGCTCATCGCCTGTGACTATAACCGCAAGTTCAAGCGAATCTACGCCAAACACTGAACAGACTTCATCTCCTGAAATGACTCCCAAATCGACTGAAGAAGAAACAACAATAGCATCTACAGATCCTAGCTCATCGCCTGTGACTATAACCGCAAGTTCAAGCGAATCTACGCCAAACACTGAACAGACTTCATCTCCTGAAACGACTACCAAATCGACTGAAGAAGAAACAACAATAGCATCTACAGATCCTAGCTCATCGCCTGTAACAATAACCGCAAGTTCAAGCGAATCTACGCCAAACACTGAACATACTTCATCTCCTGAAATGACTCCCAAATCGACTGAAGAAGAAACAACAATAGCATCTACAGATCCTAGCTCATCGCCTGTGACTATAACCGCAAGTTCAAGCGAATCTACGCCAAACACTGAACAGACTTCATCTCCTGAAATGACTCCCAAATCGACTGAAGAAAAACAACAATAGCATCTACAGATCCTAGCTCATCGCCAGTGACTATAACCGCAAGTTCAAGCGAATCTACGCCAAACACTGAACCGACTTCATCTCCTGAAATGACTCCCAAATCGACTGAAGAAGAAACAACAATAGCATCTACAGATCCTAGCTCATCGCCTGTGACTATAACCGCAAGTTCAAGCGAATCTACGCCAAACACTGAACATACTTCATCTCCTGAAATGACTCCCAAATCGACTGAAGAAGAAACAACAATAGCATCTACAGATCCTAGCTCATCGCCTGTGACTATAACCGCAAGTTCAAGCGAATCTACGCCAAACACTGAACAGACTTCATCTCCTGAAATGACTCCCAAATCGACTGAAGAAAAACAACAATAGCATCTACAGATCCTAGCTCATCGCCAGTGACTATAACCGCAAGTTCAAGCGAATCTACGCCAAACACTGAACCGACTTCATCTCCTGAAACGACTCCCAATTCGACTGAAGAAGAAACAACAATAGCATCTACAGATCTTAGCTCATCGCCTGTGACAATAACCGCAAGTTCAAGCGAATCTACGCCAAACACTGAACAGACTTCATCTCCTGAAACGACTCCCAAATCGACTGAAGAAGAAACAACAATAGCATCTACAGATCCTAGCTCATTGCCTGTGACTATAACCGCAAATTAAAGCGAATCTACGCCAAACACTGAACAGACTTTATCTCCTGAAACGACTCCCAAATCGACTGAGGAAGAAACAACAATAGCATCTACAGATCCTAGCTCATCGCCTGTGACTATAACCGCAAGTCCAAACGAGTCTACGCCAAACACTAAACAGACTTCATCTCCTGAAACGACTCCCAAATCGACTGAAGAAGAATCAATAATAGCATCTACAGATCCTAGCTCATCGCCTATGACTATAACCGCAAGTTCAAGCGAATCTACGCCAAACACTGAACAGACTTCATCTCCTGAAACGACTCCCAAATCGACTGTAGAAGAAACAACAACAGCGTCTTCAGATCCTAGCTCATCGCCTGTGACTATAACCGCAAGTTCAAGCGAGTCTATGCCAAACACTGAACAGAATTCATCTCCTGAAACGACTCCCAAATCGGCTGAAGAAGAAACAACAACAGCGTCTTCAGATCCTAGCTCATCGCCTGTGACTATAACCGCAAGTTCAAGCGAATCTACGCCAAACACTGAACAGACTTCATCTCCTGAAACGACTACCAAATCGACTGAAGAAGAAACAACAACAGCGTCTTCAGTTCCTAGCTCATCGCCTGTGACTATAACCGCAAGTTCAAGCGAATCTACGTCAAACACTGAACAGACTTCATCTCCTGAAACGACTACCAAATCGACTGAAGAAGAAACATCAACAGCGTCTTCAGTTCCTAGCTCATCGCCTGTGACTATAACCGCAAGTTCAAGCGAATCTACGCCAAACACTGAACAGACTTCATCTCCTGAAACGACTACCAAATCGACTGAAGCAGAAACAACAATAGCATCCACAGATCCTAGCTCATCGCCTGTGACTATAATCGCAAGTTCAAACGAGTCTACGCCAAACACTAAACAGACTTCATCTCCTGAAACGACTCCCAAATCGACTGAAGAAGAATCAATAATAGCATCTACAGATCCTAGCTCATCGCCTATGACTATAGCCGCAAGTGCAAGCGAATCTACGCCAAACACTGAACAGACTTCATCTCCTGAAACGACTCCCAAATCGACTAAAGAAGAAACAACAACAGCGTCTTCAGATCCTAGCTCATCGCCTGTGACTATAACCGCAAATTCAAGCGAATCTACGCCTAACACTGAACAGACTTCATCTCCTGAAACGACTCCCAAATCGACTGTAGAAGAAAACACAACAGCGTCTTCAGATCCTAGCTCATCGCCTGTGACTATAACCGCAAGTTCAAGCGAATCTACGCTAAACACTGAAGAGACTTCATCTCCTGAAACGACTCCTAAATCGACTGTAGAAGAAACAACAACAGCGTCTTCAGATCCTAGCTCATCGCCTGTGACTATAACCGCAAGTTCAAGCGAATCTACGCCAAACACTGAACAAACTTCATCTCCTGAAACGACTACCAAATCGACTGAAGAAGAAACAACAACAGCATCTACAGATCCTAGCTCATCGCCTGTGACTATAATTGCAAGTTCAAGCGAATCTACGCCCAACACTGAACAGACTTTATTTCCTGAAACGACTCCCAAATCGACTGTAGAAGAAACAACAACAGCGTCTTCAGATCCTAGCTCATCGCCTGTGACTATAACCGCAAGTTCAAGCGAATCTACGCCAAACACTGAACAAACTTCATCTCCTGAAACGACTACCAAATCGACTGAAGGAGAAACAACAACAGCATCTACAGATCCTAGCTCATCGCCTGTGACTATAACCGCAAGTTCAAGCGAGTCTACGCCAAACACTGAACAGAATTCATCTCCTGAAACGACTCCCAAATCGACTGAGGAAGAAACAACAACAGCGTCTACAGATCCTAGTTCATCGCCTGTGACTATAACCGCAATTTCAAGCGAATCTACGCCAAACACTGAACAGACTTCATCTCCTGAGACGACTCCCAAATCGACTGAAGAAGAAACAACAACAGCATCTACAGATCCTAGCTCATCGCCTGTGACTATAACCGCAAGTTCAAGCGAATCCACGCCAAACACTGAACAGACATCATCTCTTGAAACGACTCCCAAATCGACTGAAGAAGAAACAACAACAACGTCTTCAGATCTTAGCTCATCGCCTGTGACTATAACCGCAAGTTCAAACGAATCCACGCCAAACACTGAACCGACTTCATCTCCTGAAACGACTCCCAAATCGACTGAAGAAGTAACAACAACAGCGTCTACAGATCCTAGCTCATCGCCTGTGACTATAACCGCAAGTTCAAGCGAATCTTCGCCAAACACTGAACAGACTTCATCTCCTGAAATGACTCCCAAATCGACTGAAGAAGAAACAACAATAGCATCTACAGAACCTAGCTCATCGCCTGTGACTATAACCGCAAGTTCAAGCGAATCTACGCCAAACACTGAACAGACTTCATCTCCTGAAATGACTCCCAAATCGACTGAAGAAGAAACAACAATAGCATCTACAGATCCTAGCTCATCGCCTGTGACTATAACCGCAAGTTCAAGCGAATCTACGCCAAACACTGAACAGACTTCATCTCCTGAAACGACACCCAAATCGGCTGAAGAAGAAACATCAACAGCGTCTTCAGATCCTAGCTCATCGCCTGTGACTATAACCGCAAGTTCAAGCGAGTCTACGCCAAACACTGAACAGACTTTATCTCCTGAAACGACTACCAAATCGACTGAAGAATAAACAACAACAGCGTCTTCAGATCCTAGCTCATCGCCTGTGACTATAACCGCAAGTTCAAGCGAATCTACGCCAAACACTGAACAGACTTCATCTCCTGAATCGACTACCAAATCGACTGAAGAAGAAACAACAACAGCGTCTTCAGATCCTAGCTCATCGCCTGTGACTATAACCGCAAGTTCAAGCAAATCTACGCCAAACACTGAACAGACATCATCTCCTGAAACGACTCCCAAATCGACTGAGGAAGAAACAACAACAGCGTCTACAGATCCTAGCTCATCGCCTGTGACTATAACCGCAATTTCAAGCGAGTCTACGCCAAACACTGAACAGACTTTATCTCCTGAAACGACTACCAAATCGACTGAAGAATAAACAACAACAGCGTCTTCAGATCCTAGCTCATCGCCTGTGACTATAACCGCAAGTTCAAGCGAATCTACGCCAAACACTGAACCGACTTCATCTCCTGAAACGACTCCCAAATCGACTGAAGAAGAAACAACAACAGCGTCTACAGATCCTAGCTCATCGCCTGTGACTATAACCGCAAGTTCAAGCGAATCTACGCCAAACACTGAACAGACTTCATCTCCTGAGACGACTCCCAAATCGACTGAAGAAGAAACAACAACAGCATCTACAGATCCTAGCTCATCGCCTGTGACTATAACCGCAAGTTCAAGCGAATCCACGCCAAACACTGAACAGACATCATCTCCTGAAACGACTCCCAAATCGACTGAAGAAGAAACAACAACAACGTCTTCAGATCTTAGCTCATCGCCTGTGACTATAACCGCAAGTTCAAACGAATCCACGCCAAACACTGAACCGACTTCATCTCCTGAAACGACTCCCAAATCGACTGAAGAAGAAACAAAAACAGCGTCTACAGATCCTAGCTCATCGCCTGTGACTATAACCGCAAGTTCAAGCGAATCTACGCCAAACACTGAACAGACTTCATCTCCTGAAATGACTACCAAATCGACTGAAGATGAAACAACAATAGCATCTACAGATCCTAGCTCATCGCCTGTGACAAAAACCACAAGTTTAAGCGAGTCTACGCCAAACACTGAACAGACTTTATCTCCTGAAACGACTACCAAATCGACTGAAGAAGAAACAACAACAACGTCTTCAGATCCTAGCTCATCGCCTGTGACTATAACCGCAAGTTCAAGCGAGTCTACGCCAAACACTAAACAGACTTCATCTCCTGAAGCGACTCCCAAATCGACTGAAGAAGAAACAACAATAGCATCTACAGATCCTAGCTCATCGCCTGTGACTATAACCGCAAGTTCAAACGAGTCTACGCCAAACACTAAACAGACTTCATCTCCTGAAGCGACTCCCAAATCGACTGAAGAAGAAACAACAATAGCATCTACAAATCCTAGCTCATTGCATGTGACTATAACCGCAAGTTCAAGCGAATCTACGCCAAACACTGAACAGACTTCATCTCCTGAAACGACTCCCAAATCGGCTGAAGAAGAAACAACAATAGCATCTAAAGATCCTAGCTAATCGCCTGTGACTATAACCGCAAGTTCAAGCGAATCTACGCCAAACACTGAACAGACTTCATCTCCTGAAATGACTCCCAAATCGACTGAAGAAGAAACAACAACAGCGTCTTCAGATCTTAGCTCATCGCCTGTGACTATAACCGCAAGTTCAAACGAATCTACGCCAAACACTGAACCGACTTCATCTCCTGAAACGACTCCCAAATCGACTGAAGAAGAAAAAACAACAGCGTCTACAGATCCTAGCTCATCGCCTGTGACTATAACCGCAAGTTCAAGCGAATCTACGCCAAACACTGAACAGACTTCATCTCCTGAAATGACTCCCAAATCGACTGAAGAAGAAACAACAATAGCATCTAAAGATCCTAGCTCATCGCCTGTGACTATAACCGCAAGTTCAAGCGAATCTACGCCAAACACTGAGCAGACTTCATCTCTTGAAATGACTCCCAAATCGACTGAAGAAGAAACAACAATAGCATCTACAGATCCTAGCTCATCGCCTGTGACTATAACCGCAAGTTCAAGCGAATCTACGCCAAACACTGAACAGACTTCATCTCCTGAAATGACTCCCAAATCGACTGAAGAAGAAACAACAATAGCATCTACAGATCCTAGCACATCGCCTGTGACTATAACCGCAAGTTCAAGCGAATCTACGCCAAACACTGAACCGACTTCATCTCCTGAAACGACTCAAAAATCGACTGAGGAAGAAACAACAACAGCGTCTACAGATCCTAGCTCATCGCCTGTGACTATAACCGCAATTTCAAGCGAATCTACGCCAAACACTGAACCGACTTCATCTCCTGAAACGACTCCCAAATCGACTGAAGAAGAAACAACAACAGCGTCTACAGATCCTAGCTCATCGCCTGTGACTATAACCGCAAGTTCAAGCGAATCTACGCCAAACACTGAACAGACTTCATCTCCTGAGACGACTCCCAAATCGACTGAAGAAGAAACAACAACAGCATCTACAGATCCTAGCTCATCGCCTGTGACTATAACCGCAAGTTCAAGCGAATCCACGCCAAACACTGAACAGACATCATCTCCTGAAACGACTCCCAAATCGACTGAAGAAGAAACAACAACAACGTCTTCAGATCTTAGCTCATCGCCTGTGACTATAACCGCAAGTTCAAACGAATCCACGCCAAACACTGAACCGACTTCATCTCCTGAAACGACTTCCAAATCGACTGAAGAAGAAACAACAACAGCGTCTACAGATCCTAGCTCATCGCCTGTGACTATAACCGCAAGTTCAAGCGAATCTACGCCAAACACTGAACAGACTTCATCTCCTGAAATGACTACCAAATCGACTGAAGATGAAACAACAATAGCATCTACAGATCCTAGCTCATCGCCTGTGACAATAACCACAAGTTTAAGCGAATCTACGCCAAACACTGAGCAGGCTTCATCTCCTGAAATGACTCCCAAATCGACTGAAGAAGAAACAACAACAACGTCTTCAGATCCTAGCTCATCGCCTGTGACTATAACTGCAAGTTCAAGCGAGTCTACGCCAAACACTAAACAGACTTCATCTCCTGAAGCGACTCCCAAATCGACTGAAGAAGAAACAACAATAGCATCTACAGATCCTAGCTTATTGCCTGTGACTATAACCGCAAGTTCAAGCGAATCTACGCCAAACACTGAACAGACTTCATCTCCTGAAACGACTCCTAAATCGGCTGAAGAAGAAACAACAATAGCATCTACAGATCCTAGCTCATTGCCTGTGACTATAACCGCAAGTTCAAGCGAATCTACGCCAAACACTGAACAGACTTTATCTCCTGAAACGACTACCAAATCGACTGAAGAAGAAACAACAACAACGTCTTCAGATCCTAGCTCATCGCCTGTGACTATAACCGCAAGTTCAAGCGAATCTACGCCAAACACTGAACAGACTTCATCTCCTGAAATGACTCCCAAATCGACTGAAGAAGAAACAACAATAGCATCTAAAGATCTTAGCTCATCGCCTGTGACTATAACCGCAAGTTCAAGCGAGTCTACGCCAAACACTGAACAGACTTTATCTCCTGAAACGACTACCAAATCGACTGAAGAAGAAACTACAACAGCGTCTTCAGATCCTAGCTCATCGCCTGTGACTATAACCGCAAGTTCAAGCGAATCTACGCCAAACACTGAACAGACTTCATCTCCTGAAATGACTCCCAAATCGACTGAAGAAGAAACAACAATAGCATCTAAAGATCCTAGCTAATCGCCTGTGACTATAACCGCAAGTTCAAGCGAATCTACGCCAAACACTGAACAGACTTCATCTCCTGAAATGACTCCCAAATCGACTGAAGAAGAAACAACAACAGCGTCTTCAGATCTTAGCTCATCGCCTGTGACTATAACCGCAAGTTCAAACGAATCTACGCCAAACACTGAACCGACTTCATCTCCTGAAACGACTCCCAAATCGACTGAAGAAGAAACAACAACAGCGTCTACAGATCCTAGCTCATCGCCTGTGACTATAACCGCAAGTTCAAGCGAATCTACGCCAAACACTGAACAGACTTCATCTCCTGAAATGACTCCCAAATCGACTGAAGAAGAAACAACAATAGCATCTAAAGATCCTAGCTCATCGCCTGTGACTATAACCGCAAGTTCAAGCGAATCTACGCCAAACACTGAGCAGACTTCATCTCCTGAAATGACTCCCAAATCGACTGAAGAAGAAACAACAATAGCATCTACAGATCCTAGCTCATCGCCTGTGACTATAACCGCAAGTTCAAGCGAATCTACGCCAAACACTGAACAGACTTCATCTCCTGAAATGACTCCCAAATCGACTGAAGAAGAAACAACAATAGCATCTACAGATCCTAGCACATCGCCTGTGACTATAACCGCAAGTTCAAGCGAATCTACGCCAAACACTGAACCGACTTCATCTCCTGAAACGACTCCCAAATCGACTGAGGAAGAAACAACAACAGCGTCTACAGATCCTAGCTCATCGCCTGTGACTATAACCGCAATTTCAAGCGAATCTACGCCAAACACTGAACCGACTTCATCTCCTGAAACGACTCCCAAATCGACTGAAGAAGAAACAACAACAGCGTCTACAGATCCTAGCTCATCGCCTGTGACTATAACCGCAAGTTCAAGCGAATCTACGCCAAACACTGAACAGACTTCATCTCCTGAGACGACTCCCAAATCGACTGAAGAAGAAACAACAATAGCATCTACAGATTCTAGCTCATCGCCTGTGACTATAACCGCAAGTTCAAGAGAATCTACGCCAAACACTGAACAGACTTCATCTCCTGAAATGACTCCCAAATCGACTGAAGAAGAAACAACAATAGCATCTACAGATCCTAGCTCATCGCCTGTGACTATAACCGCAAGTTCAAGCGAATCTACGCCAAACACTGAACCGACTTCATCTCCTGAAACGACTCCCAAATCGACTGAAGAAGAAACAACAATAGCATCTACAGATCCTAGCTCATCGCCTGTGACAATAGCCGCAAGTTCAAGCGAATCTACGCCAAACACTGAACAGACTTCATCTCCTGAAATGACTACCAAATCGACTGAAGAAGAAACAACAATAGCATCTACAGATCCTAGCACATCGCCTGTGACTATAACCGCAAGTTCAAGCGAATCTACGCCAAACACTAAACAGACTTTATCTCCTGAAACGACTCCCAAATCGACTGAAGAAGAAACAACAATAGCATCTACAGATTCTAGCTCATCGCCTGTGACTATAACCGCAAGTTCAAGCGAATCTACGCCAAACACTGAACAGACTTCATCTCCTGAAATGACTCCCAAATCGACTGAAGAAGAAACAACAATAGCATCTAAAGATCCTAGCTCATCGCCTGTGACTATAACCGCAAGTTCAAGCGAATCTACGCCAAACACTGAACAGACTTCATCTCCTGAAATGACTCCCAAATCGACTGAAGAAGAAACAACAATAGCATCTACAGATCCTAGCTCATCGCCTGTGACTATAACCGCAAGTTCAAGCGAATCTACGCCAAACACTGAACAGACTTCATCTCCTGAAATGACTCCCAAATCGACTGAAGAAGAAACAACAATAGCATCTACAGATCCTAGCACATCGCCTGTGACTATAACCGCAAGTTCAAGCGAATCTACGCCAAACACTGAACCGACTTCATCTCCTGAAACGACTCCCAAATCGACTGAGGAAGAAACAACAACAGCGTCTACAGATCCTAGCTCATCGCCTGTGACTATAACCGCAATTTCAAGCGAATCTACGCCAAACACTGAACCGACTTCATCTCCTGAAACGACTCCCAAATCGACTGAAGAAGAAACAACAACAGCGTCTACAGATCCTAGCTCATCGCCTGTGACTATAACCGCAAGTTCAAGCGAATCTACGCCAAACACTGAACAGACTTCATCTCCTGAGACGACTCCCAAATCGACTGAAGAAGAAACAACAATAGCATCTACAGATTCTAGCTCATCGCCTGTGACTATAACCGCAAGTTCAAGAGAATCTACGCCAAACACTGAACAGACTTCATCTCCTGAAATGACTCCCAAATCGACTGAAGGAGAAACAACAATAGCATCTACAGATCCTAGCTCATCGCCTATGACTATAACCGCAAGCTCATGCGAATCTACGCCAAACACTGAACAGACTTCATCACCTGAAACGACTCCCAAATCGACTGAAGGAGAAACAACAATAGCATCTACAGATCCTAGCTCATCGCCTATGACTATAACCGCAAGTTCAAGCGAATCTACGCTTAACACTGAACAGACTTCATCACCTGAAACGACTCCCAAATCGACTGAAGGAGAAACAACAATAGCATCTACAGATCCTAGCTCATCGCCTATGACTATAACCGCAAGTTCAAGCGAATCTACGCTTAACACTGAACAGACTTCATCTCTTGAAACGACTCCCAAATCGACTGAAGAAGAAACAACAATAGCATCTACAGATCCTAGCTCATCGCCTATGACTATAACCGCAAGCTCATGCGAATCTACGCCCAACACTGAACAGACTTCATCTCCTGAAACGACTCCCAAATCGACTGAAGGAGAAACAACAATAGCATCTACAGATCCTAGCTCATCGCCTATGACTATAACCGCAAGTTCAAGCGAATCTACGCCAAACACTGAACAGACTTCATCTCCTGAAACGACTCCCAAATCGACTGAAGAAGAAACAACAATAGCATCTACAGATCCTAGCTCATTGCCTGTGACTATAACCGCAAATTCAAGCGAATCTACGCCAAACACTGAACAGACTTCATCTCCTGAAACGACTCCTAAATCGACTGTAGAAGAAACAACAACAGCGTCTTCAGATCCTAGCTCGTCGCCTGTGACTATAACCGCAAGTTCAAGCGAATCTACGCCAAACACTAAACAGACTTTATCTCCTGAAACGACTCCCAAATCGACTGAAGAAGAAACAACAATAGCATCTACAGATTCTAGCTCATCGCCTGTGACTATAACCGCAAGCTCAAACGAGTCTACGTCAAACACTGAACAGACTTCATCTCCTGAAACGACTCCCAAATCGACTGTAGAAGAAACAACAACAGCGTTTTCAGATCCTAGCTCATCGCCTGTGACTATAACCGCAAGTTCAAGCGAATCTACGCCAAACACTGAACAGACTTCATCTCCTGAAACGACTACCAAATCGACTGAAGAAGAAACAACAACAGCGTCTTCAGATCCTAGCTCATCGCCTGTGACTATAACCGCAAGTTCAAGCGAATCTACGCCAAACACTGAACAGACTTCATCTCCTGAAACGACTCCCAAATCGACTGTAGAAGAAACAACAACAGCGTTTTCAGATCCTAGCTCATCGCCTGTGACTATAACCGCAAGTTCAAGCGAATCTACGCCAAACACTGAACAGACTTCATCTCTTGAAACGACTCCCAAATCGACTGAAGAAGAAACAACAATAGCATCTACAGATCCTAGCTCATCGCCTATGACTATAACCGCAAGCTCATGCGAATCTACGCCCAACACTGAACAGACTTCATCTCCTGAAACGACTCCCAAATCGACTGAAGGAGAAACAACAATAGCATCTACAGATCCTAGCTCATCGCCTATGACTATAACCGCAAGTTCAAGCGAATCTACGCCAAACACTGAACAGACTTCATCTCCTGAAACGACTCCCAAATCGACTGAAGAAGAAACAACAATAGCATCTACAGATCCTAGCTCATTGCCTGTGACTATAACCGCAAATTCAAGCGAATCTACGCCAAACACTGAACAGACTTCATCTCCTGAAACGACTCCTAAATCGACTGTAGAAGAAACAACAACAGCGTCTTCAGATCCTAGCTCATCGCCTGTGACTATAACCGCAAGTTCAAGCGAATCTACGCCAAACACTAAACAGACTTTATCTCCTGAAACGACTCCCAAATCGACTGAAGAAGAAACAACAATAGCATCTACAGATTCTAGCTCATCGCCTGTGACTGTAACCGCAAGTTCAAGCGAATCTACGTCAAACACTGAACAGACTTCATCTCTTGAAACGACTCCCAAATCGACTGAAGAAGAAACAACAATAGCATCTACAGATCCTAGCTCATCGCCTATGACTATAACCGCAAGCTCATGCGAATCTACGCCCAACACTGAACAGACTTCATCTCCTGAAACGACTCTCAAATCGACTGAAGGAGAAACAACAATAGCATCTACAGATCCTAGCTCATCGCCTATGACTATAACCGCAAGTTCAAGCGAATCTACGCCAAACACTGAACAGACTTCATCTCCTGAAACGACTCCCAAATCGACTGAAGAAGAAACAACAATAGCATCTACAGATCCTAGCTCATTGCCTGTGACTATAACCGCAAATTCAAGCGAATCTACGCCAAACACTGAACAGACTTCATCTCCTGAAACGACTCCTAAATCGACTGTAGAAGAAACAACAACAGCGTCTTCAGATCCTAGCTCATCGCCTGTGACTATAACCGCAAGTTCAAGCGAATCTACGCTAAACACTAAACAGACTTTATCTCCTGAAACGACTCCCAAATCGACTGAAGAAGAAACAACAATAGCATCTACAGATTCTAGCTCATCGCCTGTGACTATAACCGCAAGTTCAAGCGAATCTACGTCAAACACTGAACAGACTTCATCTCCTGAAACGACTCCCAAATCGACTGTAGAAGAAACAACAACAGCGTTTTCAGATCCTAGCTCATCGCCTGTGACTATAACCGCAAGTTCAAGCGAATCTACGCCAAACACTGAACAGACTTCATCTCCTGAAACGACTCCCAAATCGACTGAAGAAGAAACAACAACAGCGTCTACAGATCCTAGCTCATCGCCCGTGACTATAGCCGCAAGTTCAAGCGAATCTACTCCAAACAATAAATAGACTTTATCTCCTGAAACGACTCCCAAATCGACTGTAGAAGAAACAACTTCAGCGTCTTCAGATCCTAGCTCATCGCCTGTGACTATAACCGCAAATTCAAGCGAATCTACGCCAAACACTGAACAGACTTCATCTCCTGAAACGACTCCCAAATCGACTGTAGAAGAAAACACAACAGCGTCTTCAGATCCTAGCTCATCGCCTGTGACTATAACCGCAAGTTCAAGCAAATCTACGCCAAACAATAAACAGACTTTATCTCCTGAAACGACTCCCAAATCGACTGTAGAAGAAACAACTTCAGCGTCTTCAGATCCTAGCTCATCGCTTGTGACTATAACCGCAAGTTCAAGCGAATTTACGCCAAACACTGAACAGACTTCATCTCTTGAAACGACTCCCAAATCGACTGTAGGAAAATCATCAACAGCGTCTTCAGATCCTAGTTCATCGCTTGTGACTATAACCGCAAGTTCAAGCGAATCTACGCCAAACACTGAACAGACTTCATCTCCTGAAACGACTACCAAATCGCCTGAAGAAGAAACAACTACAGCGTCTTCAGATCCTAGCTCATCGCCTGTGACTATAACCGCAAGTTCAAGCGAATCTACGCCAAACACTGAACAGACTTCATCTCCTGAAACGACTACCAAATCGACTGAAGAAGAAACAACAACAGCGTCTACAGATCCTAGCTCATCGCCTGTGACTATAACCGCAAGTTCAAGCGAATCTACTCCAAACAATAAACAGAATTTATCTCCTGAAACGACTCTCAAATCGACTGTAGAAGAAACAACTTCAGCGTCTTCAGATCCTAGCTCATCGCCTGTGACTATAACCGCAAATTCAAGCGAATCTACGCCAAACACTGAACAGACTTCATCTCCTGAAACGACTCCCAAATCGACTGTAGAAGAAAACACAACAGCGTCTTCAGATCCTAGCTCATTGCCTGTGACTATAACCCCAAGTTCAAGCAAATCTACGCCAAACAATAAACAGACTTTATCTCCTGAAACGACTCCCAAATCGATTGTAGAAGAAACAACTTTAGCGTCTTCAGATCCTAGCTCATCGCCTGTGACTATAACCGCAAGTTCAAGCGAATCTACGCCAAACACTGAACAGATTTCATCTCTTGAAACGACTCCCAAATCGACTGTAGAAGAAACATCAACAGCGTCTTCAGATCCTAGTTCATCGCTTGTGACTATAACCGCAAGTTCAAGCGAATCTACGCCAAACACTGAACAGACTTCATCTCCTGAAACGACTACCAAATCGACTAAAGAAGAGACAACTACAGCGTCTTCAGATCCTAGCTCATCGCCTGTGACTATAACCGCATGTTCAAGCGAATCTACGCCAAACACTGAACAGACTTCATCTCCTGAAACGACTCCCAAATCGACTGAAGGAGAAACAACTACAGCGTCTTCAGATCATAGCTCATCGCCTGTGACTATAACCGCAAGTTCAAGCGAGACTACGCCAAACACTGAACAGACTTCATCTCCTGAAATGACTCCCAAATCGACTGAAAAAGAAACAACAATAGCATCTACAGATCCTAGCTCATCGCCTGTGACTATAACCGCAAGTTCAAGCGAATCTACGCCAAACACTGAACAGACTTCATCTTCTGAAACGACTCCCAAATCGACTGTAGAAGAAACAACAATAGCATCTACAGATCCTAGCTCATCGCCTATGACTATAACCGCAAGTTCAAGCGAATCTACGCCAAACACTGAACAGACTTCATCTCCTGAAACGACTCCCAAATCGACTGAAGAAGAATCAATAATAGCATCTACAGATCCTAGTTCATCGCCTATGACTATAACCGCAAGTTCAAGCGAATATACGCCAAACACTGAACAGACTTCATCTCCTGAAACGACTCCCAAATCGACTGAAGAAGAATCAATAATAGCATCTACAGATCCTAGCTCATCGCCTATGACTATAACCGCAAGTTCAAGCGAATCTACGCCAAACGCTGAACAGACTTCATCTCCTGAAACGACTTCCAAATCGACTGAAGAAGAAACAACAATAGCATCTACAGATCCTAGCTCATCGCCTGTGACTATAACCGCAAGTTCATCCGAATCTACGCCAAACACTGAACCGACTCCATCTCTTCAAACGACTCCCAAATCGACTGTAGAAGAAACAACAATAGCATCTACAGATCCTAGCTCATCGCCTGTGACTATAACCGCAAATTCAAGCGAATCTACGCCAAACACTGAACAGACTTCATCTCTTGAAACGACTCCCAAATCGACTGTAGAAGAAAACACAACAGCGTCTTCAGATCCTAGCTCATCGCCTGTGACTATAACCGCAAGTTCAAGCGAATCTACGCCAAACACTGAACCGACTCCATCTCTTGAAACGACTCCCAAATCGACTGTAGAAGAAACAACAATAGCATCTACAGATCCTAGCTCATCGCCTGTGACTATAACCGCAAGCTCATGCGAATCTACGCCCAACACTGAACAGACTTCATCTCCTGAAACGACTCCCAAATCGACTGAAGGAGAAACAACAATAGCATCTACAGATCCTAGCTCATCGCCTATGACATTAACCGCAAGTTCAAGCGAATCTACGCCAAACACTGAACAGACTTCATCTCCTGAAACGACTTCCAAATCGACTGAAGAAGGAACAACAATAGCATCTACAGATCCTAGCTCATTGCCTGTGACTATAACCGCAAATTCAAGCGAAACTACACCAAACACTGAACAGACTTCATCTCTTGAAACGACTCCCAAATCGACTGAAGAAGAAACATCAATAGCATCTACAGATCCTAGCTCATCGCCTATGACATTAACCGCAAGTTCAAGCGAATCTACGCCAAACACTGAACAGACTTCATCTCCTGAAACGACTTCCAAATCGACTGAAGAAGGAACAACAATAGCATCTACAGATCCTAGCTCATTGCCTGTGACTATAACCGCAAATTCAAGCGAAACTACACCAAACACTGAACAGACTTCATCTCTTGAATCGACTCCCAAATCGACTGAAGAAGAAACAACAATAGCATCTACAGATCCTAGCTCATCGCCTATGACTATAACCGCAAGCTCATGCGAATCTACGCCCAACACTGAACAGACTTCATCTCCTGAAACGACTCCCAAATCGACTGAAGGAGAAACAACAATAGCATCTACAGATCCTAGCTCATCGCCTATGACTATAACCGCAAGTTCAAGCGAATCTACGCCAAACACTGAACAGACTTCATCTCCTGAAACGACTCCCAAATCGACTGAAGAAGAAACAACAATAGCATCTACAGATCCTAGCTCATTGCCTGTGACTATAACCGCAAATTCAAGCGAATCTACGCCAAACACTGAACAGACTTCATCTCCTGAAACGACTCCTAAATCGACTGTAGAAGAAACAACAACAGCGTCTTCAGATCCTAGCTCATCTCCTGTGACTATAACCGCAAGTTCAAGCGAATCTACGCCAAACACTAAACAGACTTTATCTCCTGAAACGACTCCCAAATCGACTGAAGAAGAAACAACAATAGCATCTACAGATTCTAGCTCATCGCCTGTGACTATAACCGCAAGTTCAAGCGAATCTACGTCAAACACTGAACAGACTTCATCTCTTGAAACGACTCCCAAATCGACTGAAGAAGAAACAACAATAGCATCTACAGATCCTAGCTCATCGCCTGTGACTATAACCGCAAGTTCAAGCGAATCTACGTCAAACACTGAACAGACTTCATCTCCTGAAACGACTCCCAAATCGACTGTAGAAGAAACAACAACAGCGTTTTCAGATCCTAGCTCATCGCCCGTGACTATAGCCGCAAGTTCAAGCGAATCTACTCCAAACAATAAATAGACTTTATCTCCTGAAACGACTCCCAAATCGACTGTAGAAGAAACAACTTCAGCGTCTTCAGATCCTAGCTCATCGCCTGTGACTATAACCGCAAATTCAAGCGAATCTACGCCAAACACTGAACAGACTTCATCTCCTGAAACGACTCCCAAATCGACTGTAGAAGAAAACACAACAGCGTCTTCAGATCCTAGCTCATCGCCTGTGACTATAACCGCAAGTTCAAGCAAATCTACGCCAAACAATAAACAGACTTTATCTCCTGAAACGACTCCCAAATCGACTGTAGAAGAAACAACTTCAGCGTCTTCAGATCCTAGCTCATCGCTTATGACTATAACCGCAAGTTCAAGCGAATTTACGCCAAACACTGAACAGACTTCATCTCTTGAAACGACTCCCAAATCGACTGTAGGAAAATCATCAACAGCGTCTTCAGATCCTAGTTCATCGCTTGTGACTATAACCGCAAGTTCAAGCGAATCTACGCCAAACACTGAACAGACTTCATCTCCTGAAACGACTACCAAATCGCCTGAAGAAGAAACAACTACAGCGTCTTCAGATCCTAGCTCATCGCCTGTGACTATAACCGCATGTTCAAGCGAATCTACGCCAAACACTGAACAGACTTCATCTCCTGAAACGACTCCCAAATCGACTGAAGGAGAAACAACAATAGCATCTACAGATCCTAGCTCATCGCCTGTGAATATAACCGCAAGTTCAAGCGAATCTACGCCAAACACTTAACAGAATTTTTCTCCTGAAACGAATCCCAAATCGACTGTAGAAGAAACAACTACAGCGTCTTCAGATCATAGCTCATCGCCTGTGACTATAACCGCAAGTTCAAGCGAGACTACGCCAAACACTGAACAGACTTCATCTCCTGAAATGACTCCCAAATCGACTGAAAAAGAAACAACAATAGCATCTACAGATCCTAGCTCATCGCCTGTGACTATAACCGCAAGTTCAAGCGAATCTACGCCAAACACTGAACAGACTTCATCTTCTGAAACGACTCCCAAATCGACTGTAGAAGAAACAACAACAGCGTCTTCAGATCCTAGCTCATCGCCTGTGACTATAACCGCAAGTTCAAGCGAATCTACGCCAAACACTAAACAGACTTTATCTCTTGAAACGACTCCCAAATCGACTGTAGAAGAAACAACTACAGCGTCTTCAGATCCTAGCTCATCGCCTGTGACTATAACCGCAAGTTAAAGCGAGTCTACGCCAAACACTGAACAGACTTCATCTCCTGAAACGACTACCAAATCGACTGAAGAAGAAACAACAATAGCGTCTACAGATCCTAGCTCATCGCCTGTGACTATAACCGCAAGTTCAAGCGAATCTACGCCAAACAATAAACAGACTTTATCTCCTGAAACGACTCCCAAATCGACTGTAGAAGAAACAACAACAGCGTCTTCAGATCCTAGCTCATCGCCTGTGACTATAACCGCAAGTTCAAGCGAATCTATGCCAAACACTGAACAGACTTCATCTCCTGAAACGACTCCCAAATCGACTGAAGGAGAAACAACAATAGCATCTACAGATCCTAGCTCATTGCCTGTGACTATAACCGCAAGTTCAAGCGAATCTACGCCAAACACTAAATAGACTTTATCTCCTGAAACGACTCCCAAATCGACTGTAGAAGAAACAACAACAGCGTCTACAGATCCTAGCTCATCGCCTGTGACTATAACCGCAAGTTCAAGCGAATCTACGCCAAACACTAAACAGACTTTATCTCCTGAAACGACTCCCAAATCGACTGTAGAAGAAACAACTACAGCGTCTTCAGATCCTAGCTCATCGCCTGTGACTATAACCGCAAGTTCAAGCGAATCTACGCCAAACACTGAACAGACTACATCTCCTAAAACGACTCTCAAATCGACTGAAGGAGAAACAACAATAGCATCTACAGAACCTAGCTCATCGCCTGTGACTATAACCGCAAGTTCAAGCGAATCTACGCCAAACACTGAACAGACTTCATCTTCTGAAACGACTCCCAAATCGACTGTAGAAGAAACAACAACAGCGTCTTCAGATCCTAGCTCATCGCCTGTGACTATAACCGCAAGTTCAAGCGAATCTACGCCAAACACTAAACAGACTTTATCTCTTGAAACGAATCCCAAATCGACTGTAGAAGAAACAACTACAGCGTCTTCAGATCCTAGCTCATCGCCTGTGACTATAACCGCAAGTTAAAGCGAGTCTACGCCAAACACTGAACAGACTTCATCTCCTGAAACGACTACCAAATCGACTGAAGAAGAAACAACAACAGCGTCTACAGATCCTAGCTCATCGCCTGTGACTATAACCGCAAGTTCAAGCGAATCTACGCCAAACAATAAACAGACTTTATCTCCTGAAACGACTCCCAAATCGACTGTAGAAGAAACAACAACAGCGTCTTCAGATCCTAGCTCATCGCCTGTGACTATAACCGCAAGTTCAAGCGAATCTATGCCAAACACTGAACAGACTTCATCTCCTGAAACGACTCCCAAATCGACTGAAGGAGAAACAACAATAGCATCTACAGATCCTAGCTCATTGCCTGTGACTATAACCGCAAGTTCAAGCGAATCTACGCCAAACACTAAACAGGCTTTATCTCCTGAAACGACTCCCAAATCGACTGTAGAAGAAACAACAACAGCGTCTACAGATCCTAGCTCATCGCCTGTGACTATAACCGCAAGTTCAAGCGAATCTACGCCAAACACTAAACAGACTTTATCTCCTGAAACGACTCCCAAATCGACTGTAGAAGAAACAACTACAGCGTCTTCAGATCCTAGCTCATCGCCTGTGACTATAACCGCAAGTTCAAGCGAATCTACGCCAAACACTGAACAGACTACATCTCCTGAAACGACTCCCAAATCGACTGAAGGAGAAACAACAATAGCATCTACAGATCCTAGCTCATCGCCTGTGACTATAACCGCAAGTTCAAGCGAATTTACGCCAAACACTAAACAGACTTTATCTCCTGAAACGACTCCCAAATCGACTGTAGAAGAAACAACTACAGCGTCTTCAGATCCTAGCTCATCGCCTGTGAATATAACCGCAAGTTCAAGCGAATCTACGCCAAACACTGAACAGATTTCATCTCCTGAAACGACTCCCAAATCGACTGAAGGAGAAACAACAATAGCATCTACAGATCCTAGCTCATCGCCTGTGACTATAACCGCACGTTCAAGCGAATCTACGCCAAACACTGAACAGACTTCATCTCTTGAAACGACTCCCAAATCGACTGTAGAAGAAACAACAACAGCGTCTTCAGATCCTAGCTCATCGCCTGTGACTATAACCGCAAGTTCAAGCGAATCTACGCTAAACACTGAACCGAATTCATCTCCTGAAACGACTCCCAAATCGACTGCAGAAGAAACAACAATAGCATCTACAGATCCTAGTTCATCGCCTGTGACTATAACCGCAAGTTCAAGCGAATCTACGCCAAACACTGAACCGACTTCATCTCCTGAAACGACTCCCAAATCGACTGCAGACGAAACAACAATAGCATCTACAGATCCTAGCTCATCGCCTGTGACTATAACCGCAAGTTCAAGCGAATCTACGCCAAACACTGAACAGACTTCATCTCCTGAAACGACTACCAAATCGACTGAAGAAGAAACAACAATAGTATCTACAGATCCTAGCTCATCGCCTGTGACTATAACCGCAAGTTCAAGCGAATCCACGCCAATCACTGAACAGACATCATCTCCTGAAACGACTCCCAAATCGACTGAAGAAGAAACAACAACAGCGTCTTCAGATCTTAGCTCATTGCCTGTGACTATAACCGCAAGTTCAAACGAATCTATGCCAAACACTGAACCGATTTCATCTCCTGAAACGACTCCCAAATCGACTGAAGAAGAAACAACAACAGCGTCTACAGATCCTAGCTCATCGCCTGTGACTATAACCGCAAGTTCAAGCGAATCTACGCCAAACACTGAACAGACTTCATCTCCTGAAATGACTCCCAAATCGACTGAAGAAGAAACAACAATAGCATCTAAAGATCCTAGCTCATCGCCTGTGACTATAACCGCAAGTTCAAGCGAATCTACGCCAAACACTGAACAGACTTCATCTCCTGAAATGACTCCCAAATCGACTGAAGAAGGAACAACAATAGCATCTACAGATCCTAGCTCATCGCCTGTGACTATAACCGCAAGTTCAAGCGAATCTACGCCAAACACTGAACAGACTTCATCTCCTGAAACGACTCCCAAATCGACTGAAGAAGAAACAACAATAGCATCTACAGATCCTAGCTCATCGCCTGTGACTATAGCCGCAAGTTCAAGCGAATCTACGCCAAACACTGAACCGACTTCATCTCCTGAAACGACTCCCAAATCGGCTGAAGAAGAAACAACAACAGCGTCTTCAGATCCTAGCTCATCGCCTGTGACTATAACCGCAAGTTCAAGCGAATCCACGCCAATCACTGAACAGACATCATCTCATGAAACGACTCCCAAATCGACTGAAGAAGAAACAACAACAGCGTCTTCAGATCCTAGCTCATCGCCTGTGACTATAACCGCAAGTTCAAGCGAATCTACGCCAAACACTGAACAGACTTCATCTCCTGAAACGACTACCAAATCGACTGAAGAAGAAACAACAACAGCGTCTTCAGTTCCTAGCTCATCGCCTGTGACTATAACCGCAAGTTCAAGCGAATCTACGCCAAACACTGAACAGACTTCATCTCCTGAAATGACTCCCAAATCGACTGAAGAAGAAACAACAACAGCGTCTACAGATCCTAGCTCATCGCCTGTGACTATAACCGCAAGTTCAAGCGAATCTACGCCAAACACTGAACAGACTTCATCTCCTGAAATGACTCCCAAATCGACTGAAGAAGAAACAACAATAGCATCTAAAGATCCTAGCTCATCGCCGGTGACTATAACCGCAAGTTCAAGCGAATCTACGCCAAACACTGAACAGACTTCATCTCCTGAAATGACTCCCAAATCGACTGAAGAAGAAACAACAATAGCATCTACAGATCCTAGCTCATCGCCTGTGACTATAACCGCAAGTTCATGCGAATCTACGCCAAACACTGAACAAACTTCATCTCCTGAAACGACTACCAAATCGACTGAAGAAGAAACAACAACAGCGTCTTCAGATCCTAGCTCATCGCCTGTGACTATAACCGCAAGTTCAAGCGAATCTACGCCAAACACTGAACAGACTTCATCTCCTGAAACGACTACCAAATCGACTGAAGAAGAAACAACAACAGCGTCTTCAGTTCCTAGCTCATCGCCTGTGACTATAACCGCAAGTTCAAGCGAATCTACGCCAAACACTGAACAGACTTCATCTCCTGAAACGACTACCAAATCGACTGAAGAAGAAACAACAATAGCATCTACAGATCCTAGCTCATCGCCTGTGACAATAACCGCAAGTTTAAGCGAATCTACGCCAAACACTGAACAGACTTCATCTCCTGAAATGACTCCCAAATCGACTGAAGAAGAAACAACAATAGCATCTACAGATCCTAGCTCATCGCCTGTGACTATAGCCGCAAGTTCAAGCGAATCTACGACAAACACTGAACCGACTTCATCTCCTGAAACGACTCCCAAATCGACTGAAGAAGAAACAACAATAGCATCTACAGATCCTAGCTCATCGCCTGTGACTATAACCGCAAGTTCAAGCGAATCTACGCCAAACACTGAACAGACTTCATCTCCTGAAATGACTCCCAAATCGACTGAAGTAGAAACAACAATAGCATCTACAGATACTAGCTCATCGCCTGTGACTATAACCGCAAGTTCAAGCGAATCTACGCCAAACACTGAACAGACTTCATCTCCTGAAATGACTCCCAAATCGACTGAAGAAGGAACAACAATAGCATCTACAGATCCTAGCTCATCGCCTGTGACTATAACCGCAAGTTCAAGCGAATCTACGCCAAACACTGAACAGACTTCATCTCCTGAAACGACTCCCAAATCGACTGAAGAAGAAACAACAATAGCATCTACAGATCCTAGCTCATCGCCTGTGACTATAGCCGCAAGTTCAAGCGAATCTACGCCAAACACTGAACCGACTTCATCTCCTGAAACGACTCCCAAATCGGCTGAAGAAGAAACAACAACAGCGTCTTCAGATCTTAGCTCATTGCCTGTGACTATAACCGCAAGTTCAAACGAATCTATGCCAAACACTGAACCGATTTCATCTCCTGAAACGACTCCCAAATCGACTGAAGAAGAAACAACAACAGCGTCTACAGATCCTAGCTCATCGCCTGTGACTATAACCGCAAGTTCAAGCGAATCTACGCCAAACACTGAACAGACTTCATCTCCTGAAATGACTCCCAAATCAACTGAAGAAGAAACAACAATAGCATCTAAAGATCCTAGCTCATCGCCGGTGACTATAACCGCAAGTTCAAGCGAATCTACGCCAAACACTGAACAGAATTCATCTCCTGAAATGACTCCCAAATCGACTGAAGAAGAAACAACAACAGCGTCTTCAGTTCCTAGCTCATCGCCTGTGACTATAACCGCAAGTTCAAGCGAATCTACGCTAAACACTGAACAGACTTCATCTCCTGAAATGACTCCCAAATCGACTGAAGAAGAAACAACAACAGCGTCTTCAGTTCCTAGCTCATCGCCTGTGACTATAACCGCAAGTTCAAGCGAATCTACGCCAAACACTGAACAAACTTCATCTCCTGAAACGACTACCAAATCGACTGAAGAAGAAACAACAACAGCATCTACAGATCCTAGCTCATCGCCTGTGACTATAACCGCAAGTTCATGCGAGTCTACGCCAAACACTGAACAGACTTCATCTCCTGAAACGACTTCCAAATCGGCTGAAGAAGAAACAGCAACAGCGTCTTCAGATCCTAGCTCATCGCCTGTGACTAAAACCGCAAGTTCAAGCGAGTCTACGCCAAACACTGAACAGACTTTATCTCCTGAAACGACTACCAAATCGACTGAAGAAGAAACAACAACAGCGTCTTCAGATCCTAGCTCATCGCCTGTGACTATGACCGCAACTTCAAGCGAATCTACGCCAGACACTGAACAGACTTCATCTCCTGAAACGACTACCAAATCGACTGAAGAAGAAACAACAATAGCATCTACAGATCCTGGCTCATCGCCTGTGACAATAACCGCAAGTTTAAGCGAATCTACGCCAAACACTGAACAGACTTTATCTCCTGAAATGACTCCCAAATCGACTGAAGAAGAAACAACAATAGCATCTACAGATCCTAGCTCATAGCCTGTGACTATAACCGCAAGTTCAGACGAGTCTACGCCAAACACTAAACAGACTTCATCTCCTGAAACGACTCCCAAATCGACTGAAGAAGAAACAACAATAGCATCTACAGATCCTAGTTCATCGCCTATGACTATAACCGCAAGTTCAAGCGAATCTACGCCAAACACTGAACAGACTTTATCTCCTGAAACGACTACCAAATCGACTGAAGAAGAAACAACAACAGCGTCTTCAGATCCTAGCTCATCGCCTGTGACTATAACCGCAAGTTCAAGCGAATCTACGTCAAACACTGAACAGACTTCATCTCCTGAAACGACTACCAAATCGACTGAAGAAGAAACAACAACAGCGTCTTCAGTTCCTAGCTCATCGCCTGTGACTATAACCGCAAGTTCAAGCGAATCTACGCCAAACACTGAACAGACTTCATCTCCTGAAACGACTACCAAATCGACTGAAGAAGAAACAACAATAGCATCTACAGATCCTAGCTCATCGCCTGTGACAATAACCACAAGTTTAAGCGAATCTACGCCAAACACTGAACAGGCTTCATCTCCTGAAATGACTCCCAAATCGACTGAAGAAGAAACAACAATAGCATCTACAGATCCTAGCTCATCGCCTGTGACTATAACCGCAAGTTCAAGCGAATCTACGCCAAACACTGAACAGACTTCATCTCCTGAAACGACTCCCAAATCGACTGAAGAAGAAACAACAATAGCATCTACAGTTCCTAGCTCATAGCCTGTGACTATAACCGCAAATTCAAACGAGTCTACGCCAAACACTAAACAGACTTCATCTCCTGAAACGACTCCCAAATCGACTGTAGAAGAAAACACAACAGCGTCTTCAGATGCTAGCTCATCGCCTGTGACTATAACCGCAAGTTCAAGCGAATCTACGCCAAACACTGAACAGACTTCATCTTCTGAAACGACTACCAAATCGACTGAAGAAGAAACAACAACAGCGTCTTCAGATCCTAGCTCATCGCCTGTGACTATGACCGCAAGTTCAAGCGAATCTACGTCAAACACTGAACAGACTTCATCTTCTGAAACGACTACCAAATCGACTGAAGAAGAAACAACAACAGCGTCTTCAGATCCTAGCTCATCGCCTGTGACTATGACCGCAAGTTCAAGCGAATCTACGTCAAACACTGAACAGACTTCATCTTCTGAAACGACTACCAAATCGACTGAAGAAGAAACAACAACAGCGTCTTCAGATCCTAGCTCATCGCCTGTGACTATGACCGCAATTTCAAGCGAATCTACGCCAAACTCTGAACAGACTTCATCTTCTGAAACGACTACCAAATCGACTGAAGAAGAAACAACAACAGCGTCTTCAGATCCTAGCTCATTGCCTGTGACTATAACCGCAAGTTCAAGCGAATCTACGCCAAACAATGAACAGACTTCGTCTCCTGAAACGACTACCAAACCGACTGAAGAAGAAACAACAAGAGTGTCTTCAGATCCTAGCTCATTGCCTGTGACTATAACCGCAAGTTCAAGCGAATCTACGCCAAACAATGAACAGACTTCGTCTCCTGAAACGACTACCAAACCGACTGAAGAAGAAACAACAAGAGCGTCTTCAGATCCTAGCTCATTGCCTGTGACTATAACCGCAAGTTCAAGCGAATCTACGCCAATCACTGAACAGACTTCATCTCCTGAAACGACTACCAAATCGACTGAAGAAGAGACAACAACAGCGTCTTCAGATCCTAGCTCATCGCCTGTGACTATAACCGCAAGTTCAAGCGAATCTACGCCAAACAATGAACAGACTTCGTCTTCTGAAACGACTACCAAATCGACTGAAGAAAAAACAACAAGAGCGTCTTCAGATCCTAGCTCATCGCCTGTGACTATAACCGCAAGTTCAAGCGAATCTACGCCAAACAATGAACAGACTTCGTCTCCTGAAACGACTACCAAATCGACTGAAGAAAAAACAACAAGAGCGTCTTCAGATCCTAGCTCATCGCCTGTGACTATAACCGCAAGTTCAAGCGAATCTACGCCAAACAATGAACAGACTTCGTCTCCTGAAACGACTACCAAATCGACTGAAAAAGAAGAAACACCAGCGTCTTCAGATCCTAGCTCATCACCTGTGACTATAACCGCAAGTTCAAGCGAATCTACGCCAAACACTTAACAGACTTCATCTCCTGAAACGACTACCAATTCGACTGAAGAAGAAACAACAACAGCGTCTTCAGATCTTAGCTCATTGCCTGTGACTATAACCGCAATTTCAAGCGAATCTACGCCAAACACTGAACAAACTTCATCTCCTGAAACGACTACCAAATCGACTGACAAAGAAACAACAACAGTGTCTTCGGATCCTAGCTCATTGCCTGTGACTATAACCGCAAGTACAAGCGAATCTACGCCAATCACTGAACAGACTTCATCTCCTGAAACGACTACCAAATCGACTGAAGAAGAAACAATAACAGCGTCTTCAGATACTAGCTCATCGCTTGTGACTATAACCGCAAGTAAAAGCGAATCTACGCCACACACTGAACAGACTTCGTCTCCTGAAACGACTACCAAATCGACTGAAGAAGAAACAACAACAGCGTCTTCAGATCCTAGCTCATCGCCTGTGACTATAACCGCAAGTTCAAGCGAATCTACGCCAAACACTGAACAGACTTCGTCTCCTGAAACGACTACCAAATCGACTGAAGAAAAAACAACAAGAGCGTCTTCAGATCCTAGCTCATCGCCTATGACTTTAACCGCAAGTTCAAGCGAATCTACGCCTAACACTGAACAAACTTCATCTCCTGACCCGACTACCCAATCGACTGAAGAAGATACAACAACAGCGTCTTCAGATATTAGCACATCGCCTGTGACTATAACCGCAAGTTCAAGCAAATCTACGTCATACACTGAACAAACTTCGTCTCCTGAAACGACTACCAAATCGACTGAAGGAGAAACAACAACAGCGTCTTCAGATCCTAGCTCATCGCCTGTGACTATAGCCGCAAGTTCAAGCGAATCTACGCCAAACACTGAACAGACTTCATCTCCTGAAACGACTACCAAATCGACTGAAGAAGAAACAACAACAGCGTCTTCAGATCCTAGCTCATCGCCTGTGACTATAACCGCAAGTTCAAGCAAATCTACGCCAAACAATGAACAGACTTCCTCTCCTGAAATGACTACCAAACCGACTGAAGAAGAAACAACAACATCGTCTTCAGATCCTAGCTCATCGCCTGTGACTATAACCGCAAGTTCAAGCGAATCTACGCCAAACACTGAACAGACTTCCTCTCCTGAAACGACTACCAAATCGACTGAAGAAGAAACAACAGCAGCGTCTTCAGATCCTAGCTCACTGCCTGTGACTATAACCGCAAGTTCAAGCGAATCTACGCCAAGCACTGAACAGACTTCATCTCCTGAAACGACTACCAAATCGACTGAAGATGAAACAACAACAGCGTCTTCAGATCCTAGCTCATTGCCTGTGACTATAACCGCAAGTACAAGCGAATCTACGCCAAACACTGAACAGACTTCATCTCCTGAAACGACTACCAAATCGACTGAAGAAGAAACAATAACAGCGTCTTCAGATACTAGCTCATCGCCTGTGACTATAACCGCAAGTAAAAGCGAATCTGCGCCACACACTGAACAGACTTCGTCTCCTGAAACGACTACCAAATCGACTGAAGGAGAAACAACAACAGCGTCTTCAGATCCTAGCTCATCGCCTGTGACTATAGCCGCAAGTTCAAGCGAATCTACGCCAAACACTGAACAGACTTCATCTCCTGAAACGACTACCAAATCGACTGAAGAAGAAACAACAACAGCGTCTTCAGATCCTAGCTCATCGCCTGTGACTATAACCGCAAGTTCAAGCAAATCTACGCCAAACCATGAACAGACTTCCTCTCCTGAAATGACTACCAAACCGACTGAAGAAGAAACAACAACATCGTCTTCAGATCCTAGCTCATCGCCTGTGACTATAACCGCAAGTTCAAGCGAATCTACGCCAAACACTGAAGAGACTTCCTCTCCTGAAACGACTACCAAATCGACTGAAGAAGAAACAACAGCCGCGTCTTCAGATCCTAGCTCATTGCCTGTGACTATAACCGCAAGTTCAAGCGAATCTACGCCAAACACTGAACAGACTTCCTCTCCTGAAATGACTACCAAACCGACTGAAGAAGAAACAACAACATTGTCTTCAGATCCTAGCTCATTGCCTGTGACTATAACCGCAAGTACAAGCGAATCTACGCCAAACACTGAACAGACTTCATCTCCTGAAACGACTACCAAACCGACTGAAGAAGAAACAACAAGAGCGTCTTCAGATCCTAGCTCATTGCCTGTGACTATAACCGCTAGTTCAAGCGAATCTACGCCAAACAATGAACAGACTTTGTCTCCTGAAACGACTACCAAATCGACTGAAGAAGAAACACATAGAGCGTCTTCAGATCCTAGCTCATCGCCTGTGACTATAACCGCAAGTTCAAGCGAATCTACGCCAAGCACTGAACAGACTTCCTCTCCTGAAACGACTACCAAATCGACTGAAGAAGAAACAACAACAGCGTCTTCAGATATTAGGTCATCGCCTGTGACTATAACCGCAAGTTCAAGCGAATTTACGCCAAACACTGAACAGACTTCATCTCCTGAAACGACTACCAAATCGACTGAAGAAGAAACAACAAGAGCGTCTTCAGATCCTAGCTCATCGCCTGTGACTATAACCGCAAGTTCAAGCGAATCTACGCCAAACAATGAACAGACTTCGTCTCCTGAAACGACTACCAAATCGACTGAAGAAAAAACAACAAGAGCGTCTTCAGATCCTAGCTCATCGCCTATGACTATAACCGCAAGTTCAAGCGAATCTACGCCTAACACTGAACAAACTTCATCTCCTGACCCGACTACCAAATCGACTGAAGAAGATACAACAACAGCGTCTTCAGATATTAGGTCATCGCCTGTGACTATAACCGCAAGTTCAAGCGAATCTACGCCAAACACTGAACAGACTTCCTCTCCTGAAACGACTACCAAATCGACTGAAGAAGAAACAACAACAGCGTCTTCAGATCCTAGCTCATTGCCTGTGACTATAACCGCAAGTTCAAGCGAATCTACGCCAAACACTGAACAGACTTCCTCTCCTGAAATGACTACCAAACCGACTGAAGAAGAAACAACAACATTGTCTTCAGATCCTAGCTCATTGCCTGTGACTATAACCGCAAGTACAAGCGAATCTACGCCAAACACTGAACAGAATTCATCTCCTGAAACGACTACCAAATCGACTGAAGAAGAAACAACAACAGCGTCTTCAGATCCTAGCTCATTGCCTGTGACTATAACCGCAAGTTCAAGCGAATCTACGCCAAACAATGAACAGACTTCGTCTCCTGAAACGACTACCAAACCGACTGAAGAAGAAACAACAAGAGCGTCTTCAGATCCTAGCTCATTGCCTGTGACTATAACCGCAAGTTCAAGCGAATCTACGCCAAACAATGAACAGACTTCGTCTCCTGAAACGACTACCAAACCGACTGAAGAAGAAACAACAAGAGCGTCTTCAGATCCTAGCTCATTGCCTGTGACTATAACCGCAAGTTCAAGCGAATCTACGCCAAACACTGAACAGACTTCGTCTTCTGAAACGACTACCAAATCGACTGAAGAAAAAACAACAAGAGCGTCTTCAGATCCTAGCTCATCGCCTGTGACTATAACCGCAAGTTCAAGCGAATCTACGCCAAACAATGAACAGACTTCGTCTTCTGAAACGACTACCAAATCGACTGAAGAAAAAACAACAAGAGCGTCTTCAGATCCTAGCTCATCGCCTGTGACTATAACCGCAAGTTCAAGCGAATCTACGCCAAACAATGAACAGACTTCGTCTCCTGAAACGACTACCAAATCGACTGAAGAAAAAACAACAAGAGCGTCTTCAGATCCTAGCTCATCGCCTATGACTATAACCGCAAGTTCAAGCGAATCTACGCCTAACACTGAACAAACTTCATCTCCTGACCCGACTACCAAATCGACTGAAGAAGATACAACAACAGCGTCTTCAGATATTAGGTCATCGCCTGTGACTATAACCGCAAGTTCAAGCGAATCTACGCCAAACACTGAACAGACTTCCTCTCCTGAAACGACTACCAAATCGACTGAAGAAGAAACAACAACAGCGTCTTCAGATCCTAGCTCATTGCCTGTGACTATAACCGCAAGTTCAAGCGAATCTACGCCAAACACTGAACAGACTTCCTCTCCTGAAACGACTACCAAATCGACTGAAGAAGAAACAACAACAGCGTCTTCAGATCCTAGCTCATTGCCTGTGACTATAACCGCAAGTTCAAGCGAATCTACGCCAAACACTGAACAGACTTCCTCTCCTGAAATGACTACCAAACCGACTGAAGAAGAAACAACAACATTGTCTTCAGATCCTAGCTCATTGCCTGTGACTATAACCGCAAGTACAAGCGAATCTACGCCAAACACTGAACAGACTTCATCTCCTGAAACGACTACCAAATCGACTGAAGAAGAAACAACAAGAGCGTCTTCAGATCCTAGCTCATTGCCTGTGACTATAACCGCAAGTTCAAGCGAATCTACGCCAAACACTGAACAGACTTCCTCTCCTGAAATGACTACCAAACCGACTGAAGAAGAAACAACAACATTGTCTTCAGATCCTAGCTCATTGCCTGTGACTATAACCGCAAGTTCAAGCGAATCTACGCCAAACAATGAACAGACTTCGTCTCCTGAAACGACTACCAAACCGACTGAAGAAGAAACAACAAGAGCGTCTTCAGATCCTAGCTCATTGCCTGTGACTATAACCGCAAGTTCAAGCGAATCTACGCCAAACACTGAACAGACTTCATCTCCTGAAACGACTACCAAATCGACTGAAGAAGAGACAACAACAGCGTCTTCAGATCCTAGCACATCGCCTGTGACTATAACCGCAAGTTCAAGCGAATCTACGCCAAACAATGAACAGACTTCGTCTTCTGAAACGACTACCAAATCGACTGAAGAAAAAACAACAAGAGCGTCTTCAGATCCTAGCTCATCGCCTGTGACTATAACCGCAAGTTCAAGCGAATCTACGCCAAACAATGAACAGACTTCGTCTCCTGAAACGACTACCAAATCGACTGAAGAAGAAACAACAACAGCGTCTTCAGATCCTAGCTCATTGCCTGTGACTATAACCGCAAGTTCAAGCGAATCTACGCCAAACAATGAACAGACTTTGTCTCCTGAAACGACTACCAAATCGACTGAAGAAGAAACACATAGAGCGTCTTCAGATCCTAGCTCATCGCCTGTGACTATAACCGCTAGTTCAAGCGAATCTACGCCAAACAATGAACAGACTTTGTCTCCTGAAACGACTACCAAATCGACTGAAGAAGAAACACATAGAGCGTCTTCAGATCCTAGCTCATCGCCTGTGACTATAACCGCAAGTTCAAGCGAATCTACGCCAAGCACTGAACAGACTTCCTCTCCTGAAACGACTACCAAATCGACTGAAGAAGAAACAACAACAGCGTCTTCAGATATTAGGTCATCGCCTGTGACTATAACCGCAAGTTCAAGCGAATTTACGCCAAACACTGAACAGACTTCATCTCCTGAAACGACTACCAAATCGACTGAAGAAGAAACAACAAGAGCGTCTTCAGATCCTAGCTCATCGCCTGTGACTATAACCGCAAGTTCAAGCGAATCTACGCCAAACAATGAACAGACTTCGTCTCCTGAAACGACTACCAAATCGACTGAAGAAAAAACAACAAGAGCGTCTTCAGATCCTAGCTCATCGCCTATGACTATAACCGCAAGTTCAAGCGAATCTACGCCTAACACTGAACAAACTTCATCTCCTGACCCGACTACCAAATCGACTGAAGAAGATACAACAACAGCGTCTTCAGATATTAGGTCATCGCCTGTGACTATAACCGCAAGTTCAAGCGAATCTACGCCAAACACTGAACAGACTTCCTCTCCTGAAACGACTACCAAATCGACTGAAGAAGAAACAACAACAGCGTCTTCAGATCCTAGCTCATTGCCTGTGACTATAACCGCAAGTTCAAGCGAATCTACGCCAAACACTGAACAGACTTCCTCTCCTGAAATGACTACCAAACCGACTGAAGAAGAAACAACAACATTGTCTTCAGATCCTAGCTCATTGCCTGTGACTATAACCGCAAGTACAAGCGAATCTACGCCAAACACTGAACAGACTTCATCTCCTGAAACGACTACCAAATCGACTGAAGAAGAAACAACAACAGCGTCTTCAGATCCTAGCTCATTGCCTGTGACTATAACCGCAAGTTCAAGCGAATCTACGCCAAACAATGAACAGACTTCGTCTCCTGAAACGACTACCAAACCGACTGAAGAAGAAACAACAATAGCGTCTTCAGATCCTAGCTCATTGCCTGTGACTATAACCGCAAGTTCAAGCGAATCTACGCCAAACAATGAACAGACTTCGTCTCCTGAAACGACTACCAAACCGACTGAAGAAGAAACAACAAGAGCGTCTTCAGATCCTAGCTCATTGCCTGTGACTATAACCGCAAGTTCAAGCGAATCTACGCCAAACACTGAACAGACTTCGTCTTCTGAAACGACTACCAAATCGACTGAAGAAAAAACAACAAGAGCGTCTTCAGATCCTAGCTCATCGCCTGTGACTATAACCGCAAGTTCAAGCGAATCTACGCCAAACAATGAACAGACTTCGTCTTCTGAAACGACTACCAAATCGACTGAAGAAAAAACAACAAGAGCGTCTTCAGATCCTAGCTCATCGCCTGTGACTATAACCGCAAGTTCAAGCGAATCTACGCCAAACAATGAACAGACTTCGTCTCCTGAAACGACTACCAAATCGACTGAAGAAAAAACAACAAGAGCGTCTTCAGATCCTAGCTCATCGCCTATGACTATAACCGCAAGTTCAAGCGAATCTACGCCTAACACTGAACAAACTTCATCTCCTGACCCGACTACCAAATCGACTGAAGAAGATACAACAACAGCGTCTTCAGATATTAGGTCATCGCCTGTGACTATAACCGCAAGTTCAAGCGAATCTACGCCAAACACTGAACAGACTTCCTCTCCTGAAACGACTACCAAATCGACTGAAGAAGAAACAACAACAGCGTCTTCAGATCCTAGCTCATTGCCTGTGACTATAACCGCAAGTTCAAGCGAATCTACGCCAAACACTGAACAGACTTCCTCTCCTGAAACGACTACCAAATCGACTGAAGAAGAAACAACAACAGCGTCTTCAGATCCTAGCTCATTGCCTGTGACTATAACCGCAAGTTCAAGCGAATCTACGCCAAACACTGAACAGACTTCCTCTCCTGAAATGACTACCAAACCGACTGAAGAAGAAACAACAACATTGTCTTCAGATCCTAGCTCATTGCCTGTGACTATAACCGCAAGTACAAGCGAATCTACGCCAAACACTGAACAGACTTCATCTCCTGAAACGACTACCAAATCGACTGAAGAAGAAACAACAACAGCGTCTTTAGATCCTAGCTCATTGCCTGTGACTATAACCGCAAGTTCAAGCGAATCTACGCCAAACAATGAACAGACTTCGTCTCCTGAAACGACTACCAAACCGACTGAAGAAGAAACAACAAGAGCGTCTTCAGATCCTAGCTCATTGCCTGTGACTATAACCGCAAGTTCAAGCGAATCTACGCCAAACAATGAACAGACTTCGTCTCCTGAAACGACTACCAAACCGACTGAAGAAGAAACAACAAGAGCGTCTTCAGATCCTAGCTCATTGCCTGTGACTATAACCGCAAGTTCAAGCGAATCTACGCCAAACACTGAACAGACTTCATCTCCTGAAACGACTACCAAATCGACTGAAGAAGAGACAACAACAGCGTCTTCAGATCCTAGCACATCGCCTGTGACTATAACCGCAAGTTCAAGCGAATCTACGCCAAACAATGAACAGACTTCGTCTTCTGAAACGACTACCAAATCGACTGAAGAAAAAACAACAAGAGCGTCTTCAGATCCTAGCTCATCGCCTGTGACTATAACCGCAAGTTCAAGCGAATCTACGCCAAACAATGAACAGACTTCGTCTCCTGAAACGACTACCAAATCGACTGAAGAATAAACAACAAGAGCGTCTTCAGATCCTAGCTCATCGCCTATGACTATAACCGCAAGTTCAAGCGAATCTACGCCTAACACTGAACAAACTTCATCTCCTGACCCGACTACCAAATCGACTGAAGAAGATACAACAACAGCGTCTTCAGATATTAGGTCATCGCCTGTGACTATAACCGCAAGTTCAAGCGAATTTACGCCAAACACTGAACAGACTTCATCTCCTGAAACGACTACCAAATCGACTGAAGAAGAAACAACAACAGCGTCTTCAGATCCTAGCTCATTGCCTGTGACTATAACCGCAAGTACAAGCGAATCTACGCCAATCACTGAACAGACTTCATCTCCTGAAACGACTACCAAATTGACTGAAGAAGAAACAACAACAGCGTCTTCAGATCCTAGCTCATTGCCTGTGACTATAACCGCAAGTACGAGCGAATCTACGCCAAGCACTTAACAGACTTCATCTCCTGAAACGACTACCAAATCGACTGAAGAAGAAACAACAACAGCGTCTTCAGATCCCAGCTCATTGCCTGTGACTATAACCGCAAGTACAAGCGAATCTACGCCAAACACTGAACAGACTTCATCTCCTGAAACGACTACCAAATCGACTGAAGAAGAAACAACAACAGCGTCTTCAGATCCTAGCTCATTGCCTGTGACTATAACCGCAAGTACAAGCGAATCTACGCCAAACACTGAACAGACTTCATCTCCTGAAACGACTACCAAATCGACTGAAGAAGAAACAACAACAGCGTCTTCAGATCCTAGCTCATTGCCTGTGACTATAACCGCAAGTAAAAGCGAATCTACGCCAATCACTGAACAGACTTCATCTCCTGAAACGACTACCAAATCGACTGAAGAAGAAACAACAACAGCGTCTTCAGATCCTAGCTCATTGCCTGTGACTATAACCGCAAGTACAAGCGAATCTACGCCAAACACTGAACAGACTTCATCTCCTGAAACGACTACCAAATCGACTGAAGAAGAAACAACAACAGCGTCTTCAGATCCTAGCTCATTGCCTGTGACTATAACCGCAAGTACAAGCGAATCTACGCCAAACACTGAACAGACTTCATCTCCTGAAACGACTACCAAATCGACTGAAGAAGAAACAACAACAGCGTCTTCAGATCCTAGCTCATTGCCTGTGACTATAACCGCAAGTACAAGCGAATCTACGCCAAACACTGAACAGACTTCATCTCCTGAAACGACTACCAAATCGACTGAAGAAGAAACAACAACAGCGTCTTCAGATCCTAGCTCATTGCCTGTGACTATAACCGCAAGTACAAGCGAATCTACGCCAAACACTGAACAGACTTCATCTCCTGAAACGACTACCAAATCGACTGAAGAAGAAACAACAACAGCGTCTTCAGATCCTAGCTCATTGCCTGTGACTATAACCGCAAGTACAAGCGAATCTACGCCAATCACTGAACAGACTTCATCTCCTGAAACGACTACCAAATCGACTGAAGAAGAAACAACAACAGCGTCTTCAGATCCTAGCTCATTGCCTGTGACTATAACCGCAAGTACAAGCGAATCTACGCCAAACACTGAACAGACTTCATCTCCTGAAACGACTACCAAATCGACTGAAGAAGAAACAACAACAGCGTCTTCAGATCCTAGCTCATTGCCTGTGACTATAACCGCAAGTACAAGCGAATCTACGCCAATCACTGAACAGACTTCATCTCCTGAAACGACTACCAAATCGACTGAAGAAGAAACAACAACAGCGTCTTCAGATCCTAGCTCATTGCCTGTGACTATAACCGCAAGTACAAGCGAATCTACGCCAAACACTGAACAGACTTCATCTCCTGAAACGACTACCAAATCGACTAGAGAAGAAACAATAACAGCGTCTTCAGATACTAGCTCATCGCCTGTGACTATAACCGCAAGTAAAAGCGAATCTACGCCACACACTGAACAGACTTCGTCTCCTGAAACGACTACCAAATCGACTGAAGAAGAAACAACAACAGCGTCTTCAGATCCTAGCTCATCGCCTGTGACTATAACCGCAAGTTCAAGCGAATCTACGCCAAACACTGAACAGACTTCATCTCCTGAAACGACTACCAAATCGACTGAAGAAGAAACAACAACAGCGTCTTCAGATCCTAGCTCATCGCCTGTGACTATAACCGCAAGTTCAAGCAAATCTACGCCAAACAATGAACAGACTTCCTCTCCTGAAATGACTACCAAACCGACTGAAGAAGAAACAACAACATCGTCTTCAGATCCTAGCTCATCGCCTGTGACTATAACCGCAAGTTCAAGCGAATCTACGCCAAACACTGAACAGACTTCCTCTCCTGAAACGACTACCAAATCGACTGAAGAAGAAACAACAACAGCGTCTTCAGATCCTAGCTCATTGCCTGTGACTATAACCGCAAGTTCAAGCGATTCTACGCCAAACACTGAACAGACTTCCTCTCCTGAAATGACTACCAAACCGACTGAAGAAGAAACAACAACATTGTCTTCAGATCCTAGCTCATCGCCTGTGACTATAACCGCAAGTTCAAGCGAATCTACGTCAAACAATGAACAGGCTTCGTCTCCTGAAACGACTACCAAATCGACTGAAGAAGAAACAACAACAGCGTCTTCAGATCCTAGCTCATCGCCTGTGACTATAACCGCAAGTTCAAGCGATTCTACGCCAAACACTGAACAGACTTCCTCTCCTGAAATGACTACCAAACCGACTGAAGAAGAAACAACAACATTGTCTTCAGATCCTAGCTCATCGCCTGTGACTATAACCGCAAGTTCAAGCGAATCTACGCCAAACACTGAACAGACTTCATCACCTGAAACGACTATCAAATCGACTGAAGAAGAGACAACAACAGCGTCTTCAGATCCTAGCTCATCGCCTGTGACTATAACCGCAAGTTCAAGCGAATCTACGCCAAACAATAAACAGACTTCGTCTCCTGAAACGACTACCAAATCGACTGAAGAAGTAACAACAACAGCGTCTTTAGATCCTAGCTCATTTCCTGTGACTATAACCGGAAGTTCAAGCGAATCTACGCCAAACAATGAACAGACTTCGTCTCCTGAAACGACTACCAAATCGACTGAAGAAGAAACAACAAGAGCGTCTTCAGATCCTAGCTCATCGCCTGTGACTATAACCGCAAGTTCAAGCGAATTTACGCCAAACACTGAACAGACTTCATCTCCTGAAACGACTACCAAATCGACTGAAGAAGAAACAACAAGAGCGTCTTCAGATCCTAGCTCATCGCCTTTGACTATAACCGCAAGTTCAAGCGAATCTACGCCAAACACTGAACAGACTTCATCTCCTGAAACGACTACCAAATCGACTGAAGAAGAGACAACAACAGCGTCTTCAGATCCTAGCTCATCGCCTTTGACTATAACCGCAAGTTCAAGCGAATCTACGCCAAACAATGAACAGACTTCGTCTCCTGAAATGACTACCAAATCGACAGAAGAAGAAACAACAAGAGCGTCTTCAGATCCTAGCTCATCGCTTTAATTATTACGTAATTAAATAAATTCAAATAGGCGAAAGAATTATCAACTTAAAATCTAAACAATTTTCAAAAAAAAAGTTATTTCGAAACAATAAACAATGGTATAAAATAATTTCAAAGTTGAATTGTTGATTACCGACAATGAATAACAATTGAATTTTCAAAAGTCATATTTATAACAATTTTAAATTTTTTTAATAAAGATTTCAAATCATTCTAGTAATAATTTCAATAAAAATTTTAAAATTTAACTTAGAACAGAGCCATTTCATGCTGAGTAGACAACACATATTGCATGCACATTTCTTTAAAATAAGTCTAATAAGATTAATTATTAATATTTATTAATTAAGTATTTACCAAATTTTTCAATAGAAAATTAGTTCTAAATTAATAAAATGTAAACATTTTAATATTTTATTTTACTTTTTTTTTATTAGGCAGATTTCTACCTTAAATCTAACTAAACATTTTGAATAATGCGGTTGGCTAACTTGGAACTGTCAATTGCGTCATGTTAAAAATGCTTAAAAAATAAATAACGTCCAGTAATATGATTTGATTCAAATTTCAGCTCAATATTTAAAGAATAGGTAATTATTTATCAGAAAAGAAATAGAGAAGTTCTACGATCAAAAATCTGAACTATTTTAGGAACATCGTGTTGCCCCGATTTTCAATTTTCTCAAACAATTCCTGCAAATATCTCCAATTGAAGTAGACACTAAATTTTGTAGTTTTTTTAAAGCTCTATTGAAAAATGGTGAGAAAAACGTCAAAAAATTAATATATCACTTCTGGAATTAATGATAAAAATGTAAGCAAAAACTATCATTTCTTTGGTTTTAATGTTAAATTTTGTAGAAGTTCGGAAGCATTTAGAAATTTGCCCATTTCAACACAAAAATCCTTCAGGAATAAGACGTTAGACTAAAACCATAAATAATGCAAATGTGATTTGATGAAAAAATGAATTGGATGGGGTCGAAAAGATCCAAGAATTAATAAAATCCGCTATTTCCAAAACAAGGAAAAACGTTAGGATTGTTGCAGAAGGAGAGACTATTTAGAAGTTTAATAAGAATGCGACTCGTACAAACCAAATGTCTATTGATTAAGCAAGTATGGAGATTGGAGATGGAGATGGAGATGAAGACGAATATCGTATTTGAAAATAAAAAACCAAAATATCTAAGATAAGTTTTCCGAGAAGAACCGACCGACAGACATTTGTTAAAGTCTGTGTGACATTGCCGTCGAATTCAAGCGTCCGCAAACCTGCTTTTTGGACAAAAATTCTCTTTGAAATAATTATTTGTAAAAATTAACTTTTTGCCAAAGTGACGCCAGCAAAAAAGTTTGAAAAATAATAATCAGTATGCGTTAACTAATATCTTGACAATTATATTTGCTGTCTATTTTTATTTGACTGTAGTAACGAGATGTTTCTTTTATACCCATAATCAAATTATTTAAGAAATATGAAGTTAACAAACATTACCAAGCAGCTGTTCACCTTATTCAAGAAAAAGTAAGTAATCGAAAAATGGCTTTATCTATTAATAAGCTCATTAAGTTTGAGTGCTGTGGGTCAAACTATCACAAACCTAAATCATGTCCGATAAAAAACCAAACAACCTTATGCAGTGAAACAGTCTCAAGTTTACACAAAATTTTAAAAGAAAAGTTAATTTTTCATATCTTCATCCCTTTGTATTTATTATTATGTGTTAGCTGAGAGATATTTTTATTTGAAAAGAATTAATATCTTCTTTTAGTTTACGGAAATATGTCTTACTTTTGTGTATATTCGAAAAATTTTCTCAGAATCACAAAGAAGATTGGAAGAAAACACTTGAATTTATTGTAGTTGCTTCATTTACAATAAAGTTATAACTTTGAATATTATTTATTATTTGATTGTATGATGGTCATTTGAATGTTTATGTCTAAGACGATGTAGACGAATTGAACATGCAGCTATAGTAACCTGTAAATGTAAAAACTCCAAAACATTCTCAGCTATTTACAATCTTACTGAAAAAATCGCACAAAAACATTGACTGAGTGTTAACGTTTGATGACAGTTTTTGTAGTTGGAAAAATCTCTTATGCAACCTTCTTGTCAAGCATTCATCACTCTGCAGTGGATACTAATTAAACTGGAATCACAACAACTCATTGGCATTTTCATATTCCAAAATAACCTTCCATCCAAATTTCATCTCCTGAAACGATTACCAAATCGACTGAAGAAGAAACAACAACAGCATCTACAGATTCTAGCTCATCGCCTGTGACTATAACCGCAAGTTCAAGCGAATCTACGCCAAACACTGAACAGACTTCATCTCCTGAAACGACTCCCAAATCGACAATAGAAGAAACAACAACAGCATCTACAGATTCTAGCTCATCGCCTGTGACTATAACCGCAAGTTCAAGCGAATCTACGCCAAACACTGAACAGACTTCATCTCCTGAAACGACTCCCAAATCGACTGCAGAAGAAACAACAACAGCGTCTACAGATCCTAGCTCATCGCCTGTGACTATAACCGCAAGTTCAAGCGAATCTACGCCAAACACTGAACAGACTTCATCTCCTGAAACGACTCCCAAATCGACTGTAGAAGTAACAACAACAGCGTCTTCAGATCCTAGCTCATCGCCTGTGACTATAACCGCAAGTTCAAGCGAATCTACGCCAAACATTGAACAGACTTCATCTCCTGAAACGACTCCCAAATCGACTGTAAAAGAAACAACAACAGCGTCTTCAGATCCTAGCTCATCGCCTGTGACTATAACCGCAAGTTCAAGCGAATCTACGCCAAACACTGAACAGACTTCATCTCCTGAAACGACTCCCAAATCGACTGAAGAAGAAACAACAACAGCATCTACAGATCCTAGCTCATCGCCTGTGACTATAACCGCAAGTTCAAGCGAATCTACGCCAAACACTGAACAGACTTCATCTCCTGAAACGACTCTCAAATCGACTAAAGAAGAAACAACAACAGCGTCTACAGATCCTAGCTCATCGCCTGTGACTATAACCGCAAGTTCAAGCGAATCTACGCCAAACACTGAACAGACTTCATCTCCTGAAACGACTCCCAAATCGACTGTAAAAGAAACAACAACAGCGTCTTCAGATCCTAGCTCATCGCCTGTGACTATAACCGCAAGTTCAAGCGAATCTACGCCAAACACTGAACAGACTTCATCTCCTGAAACGACATCCAAAACGACTATAAAACAAACAACAACAGCGTCTTCAGATCCTAGCTCATCGCCTGTGACTATAACCGCAAGTTCAAGCGAATCTACGCCAAACACTGAACAGAATTCATCTCCTGAAACGACTCCCAAATCGACTGTAGAAGCAACAACAACAGCGTCTTCAGATCCTAGCTCATCGCCTGTGACTATAACCGCAAGTTCAAGCGAGTCTACGCCAAACACTGAACAGACTTCATCTCCTGAAACGACTCAAAAATCGACTGTAGAAGAAACAACAACAGCATCTACAGATCCTAGCTCATCGCCTGTGACTATAACCGCAAGTTCAAGCGAATCTACGCCAAACACTGAACAGAATTCATCTCCTGAAACGACTCCCAAATCGACTGAAGAAGAAACAACAACAGCGTCTACAGATCCTAGCTCATCGCCTGTGACTATAACCGCAAGTTCAAGCGAATCTACGCCAAACACTGAACAGACTTCATCTCCTGAAACGACTCAAAAATCGACTGTAGAAGAAACAACAACAGCATCTACAGATCCTAGCTCATCGCCTGTGACTATAACCGCAAGTTCAAGCGAGTCTACGCCAAACACTGAACAGACTTCATCTCCTGAAACGACTCAAAAATCGACTGTAGAAGAAACAACAACAGCATCTACAGATCCTAGCTCATCGCCTGTGACTATAACCGCAAGTTCAAGCGAATCTACGCCAAACACTGAACAGAATTCATCTCCTGAAACGACTACCAAATCGACTGAAGAAGAAGCAACAACAGCGTCTACAGATCCTAGCTCATCGCCTGTGACTATAACCGCAAGTTCAAGCGAGTCTACGCCAAACACTGAACCGACTTCATCTCCTGAAACGACTCAAAAATCGACTGAAGAAGAAACAACAATAGCGTCTCCAGATCCTAGCTCATCGCCTGTGACTATAACCGCAAGTTCAAGCGAATCTACGCCAAACACTGAACAGACATCATCTCCTGAAACGACTACCAAATCGACTGAAAAAGAAACAACAATAGCATCTACAGATCCTAGCTCATCGCCTGTGACTATAACCGCAAGTTCAAGCGAATCTACGCCAAACACTGAACAGACTTCATCTCCTGAAACGACTACGAAATCGACTGAAAAAGAAACAACAATATCATCTACAGATCCTAGCTCATCGCCTGTGACTATAACCGCAAGTTCAAGCGAATCTACGCCAAACACTGAACAGACTTCATCTCCTGAAACGACTCCCAAATCGACTGAAAAAGAAACAACAATAGCATCTACAGATCCTAGCTCATCGCCTGTGACTATAACCGCAAGTTCAAGCGAATCTACGCCAAACACTGAACAGACTTCATCTCCTGAAACGACTCCCAAATCGACTGTAAAAGAAACAACAACAGCGTCTTCAGATCCTAGCTCATCGCCTGTGACTATAACCGCAAGTTCAAGCGAATCTACGCCAAACACTGAACAGACTTCATCTCCTGAAACGACTCCCAAATCGACTGAAGAAGAAACAAAAACAGCATCTACCGATCCTAGCTCATTGCCTGTGACTATAACCGCAAGTTCAAGCGAATCTACGCCAAACACTGAACAGACTTCATCTCCTGAAACGACTCCCAAATCGACTGAAGAAGAAACAAAAACAGCATCTACAGATCCTAGCTCATCGCCTGTGACTATAACCGCAAGTTCAAGCGAATCTACGCCAAACACTGAACAGACTTCATCTCCTGAAACGACTACCAAATCGACTGAAAAAGAAACAACAATAGCATCTACAGATCCTAGCTCATCGCCTGTGACTATAACCGCAAGTTCAAGCGAATCTACGCCAAACACTGAACAGACTTCATCTCCTGAAACGACTCTCAAATCGACTAAAGAAGAAACAACAACAGCGTCTACAGATCCTAGCTCATCGCCTGTGACTATAACCGCAAGTTCAAGCGAATCTACGCCAAACACTGAACAGAATTCATCTCCTGAAACGACTACCAAATCGACTGAAGAAGAAGCAACAACAGCGTCTACAGATCCTAGCTCATCGCCTGTGACTATAACCGCAAGTTCAAGCGAGTCTACGCCAAACACTGAACCGACTTCATCTCCTGAAACGACTCAAAAATCGACTGAAGAAGAAACAACAATAGCGTCTCCAGATCCTAGCTCATCGCCTGTGACTATAACCGCAAGTTCAAGCGAATCTACGCCAAACACTGAACAGACATCATCTCCTGAAACGACTACCAAATCGACTGAAAAAGAAACAACAATAGCATCTACAGATCCTAGCTCATCGCCTGTGACTATAACCGCAAGTTCAAGCGAATCTACGCCAAACACTGAACAGACTTCATCTCCTGAAACGACTACGAAATCGACTGAAAAAGAAACAACAATATCATCTACAGATCCTAGCTCATCGCCTGTGACTATAACCGCAAGTTCAAGCGAATCTACGCCAAACACTGAACAGACTTCATCTCCTGAAACGACTCCCAAATCGACTGAAAAAGAAACAACAATAGCATCTACAGATCCTAGCTCATCGCCTGTGACTATAACCGCAAGTTCAAGCGAATCTACGCCAAACACTGAACAGACTTCATCTCCTGAAACGACTCCCAAATCGACTGTAAAAGAAACAACAACAGCGTCTTCAGATCCTAGCTCATCGCCTGTGACTATAACCGCAAGTTCAAGCGAATCTACGCCAAACACTGAACAGACTTCATCTCCTGAAACGACTCCCAAATCGACTGAAGAAGAAACAAAAACAGCATCTACCGATCCTAGCTCATTGCCTGTGACTATAACCGCAAGTTCAAGCGAATCTACGCCAAACACTGAACAGACTTCATCTCCTGAAACGACTCCCAAATCGACTGAAGAAGAAACAAAAACAGCATCTACAGATCCTAGCTCATCGCCTGTGACTATAACCGCAAGTTCAAGCGAATCTACGCCAAACACTGAACAGACTTCATCTCCTGAAACGACTACCAAATCGACTGAAAAAGAAACAACAATAGCATCTACAGATCCTAGCTCATCGCCTGTGACTATAACCGCAAGTTCAAGCGAATCTACGCCAAACACTGAACAGACTTCATCTCCTGAAACGACTCTCAAATCGACTAAAGAAGAAACAACAACAGCGTCTACAGATCCTAGCTCATCGCCTGTGACTATAACCGCAAGTTCAAGCGAGTCTACGCCAAACACTGAACAGACTTCATCTCCTGAAACGACTCCCAAATCGACTGTAAAAGAAGCAACAACAGCGTCTTCAGATCCTAGCTCATCGCCTGTGACTATAACCGCAAGTTCAAGCGAATCTACGCCAAACACTGAACAGAATTCATCTCCTGAAACGACTCCCAAATCGACTGTAGAAGCAACAACAACAGCGTCTTCAGATCCTAGCTCATCGCCTGTGACTATAACCGCAAGTTCAAGCGAGTCTACGCCAAACACTGAACAGACTTCATCTCCTGAAACGACTCAAAAATCGACTGTAGAAGAAACAACAACAGCATCTACAGATCCTAGCTCATCGCCTGTGACTATAACCGCAAGTTCAAGCGAATCTACGCCAAACACTGAACAGACTTCATCTCCTGAAACGACTCAAAAATCGACTGTAGAAGAAACAACAACAGCATCTACAGATCCTAGCTCATCGCCTGTGACTATAACCGCAAGTTCAAGCGAGTCTACGCCAAACACTGAACAGACTTCATCTCCTGAAACGACTCAAAAATCGACTGTAGAAGAAACAACAACAGCATCTACAGATCCTAGCTCATCGCCTGTGACTATAACCGCAAGTTCAAGCGAGTCTACGCCAAACACTGAACAGACTTCATCTCCTGAAACGACTCAAAAATCGACTGTAGAAGAAACAACAACAGCATCTACAGATCCTAGCTCATCGCCTGTGACTATAACCGCAAGTTCAAGCGAATCTACGCCAAACACTGAACAGACTTCATCTCCTGAAACGACTTCCAAAACGACTATAAAACAAACAACAACAGCGTCTTCAGATCCTAGCTCATCGCCTGTGACTATAACCGCAAGTTCAAGCGAATCTACGCCAAACACTGAACAGAATTCATCTCCTGAAACGACTCCCAAATCGACTGTAGAAGCAACAACAACAGCGTCTTCAGATCCTAGCTCATCGCCTGTGACTATAACCGCAAGTTCAAGCGAGTCTACGCCAAACACTGAACAGACTTCATCTCCTGAAACGACTCAAAAATCGACTGTAGAAGAAACAACAACAGCATCTACAGATCCTAGCTCATCGCCTGTGACTATAACCGCAAGTTCAAGCGAATCTACGCCAAACACTGAACAGAATTCATCTCCTGAAACGACTCCCAAATCGACTGAAGAAGAAACAACAACAGCGTCTACAGATCCTAGCTCATCGCCTGTGACTATAACCGCAAGTTCAAGCGAATCTACGCCAAACACTGAACAGACTTCATCTCCTGAAACGACTCCCAAATCGACTGTAGAAGAAACAACAACAGCGTCTTCAGATCCTAGCTCATCGCCTGTGACTATAACCGCAAGTTCAAGCGAATCTACGCCAAACACTGAACAGACTTCATCTCCTGAAACGACTCCCAAATCGACTGTAAAAGAAACAACAACAGCGTCTTCAGATCCTAGCTCATCGCCTGTGACTATAACCGCAAGTTCAAGCGAATCTACGCCTAACACTGAACAGACTTCATCTGCTGAAACGACTCTCAAATCGACTAAAGAAGAAACAACAACAGCGTCTTCAGATCCTAGCTCATCGCCTGTGACTATAACCGCAAGTTCAAGCGAATCTACGCCAAACACTGAACAGACTTCATCTCCTGAAACGACTCCCAAATCGACAGTAGAAGAAACAACAACAGCATCTACAGATTCTAGCTCATCGCCTGTGACTATATCCGCAAGTTCAAGCGAATCTACGCCAAACACTGAACAGACTTCATCTCCTGAAACAACTCCTAAATCGACTGTAGAAGAAACAACAACAGCGTCTACAGATCCTAGCTCATCGCCTGTGACTATAACCGCAAGTTCAAGCGAATCTACGCCAAACACTGAACAGACTTCATCTCGTGAAACGACTCCCAAATCGACTGTAGAAGAAACAACAACAGCGTCTTTAGATCCTAGCTCATCGCCTGTGACTATAACCGCAAGTTCAAGCGAATCTACGCCAAACACTGAACAGACTTCATCTCCTGAAACGACTCCCAAATCGACTGTAAAAGAAACAACAACAGCGTCTTCAGATCCTAGCTCATCGCCTGTGACTATAACCGCAAGTTCAAGCGAATCTACGCCAAACACTGAACAGACTTCATCTCCTGAAACGACTCTCAAATCGACTAAAGAAGAAACAACAACAGCGTCTACAGATCCTAGCTCATCGCCTGTGACTATAACCGCAAGTTCAAGCGAATCTACGCCAAACACTGAACAGACTTCATCTCCTGAAACGACTCCCAAATCGACTGTAAAAGAAACAACAACAGCGTCTTCAGATCCTAGCTCATCGCCTGTGACTATAACCGCAAGTTCAAGCGAATCTACGCCAAACACTGAACAGACTTCATCTTCTGAAACGACTCCCAAATCGACTGTAGAAGAAACAACAACAGCGTCTTCAGATCCTAGCTCATCGCCTGTGACTATAACCGCAAGTTCAAGCGAATCTACGCCAAACACTGAACAGACTTCATCTCCTGAAACGACTCCCAAATCGACTGTAGAAGAAACAACAACAGCATCTACAGATTCTAGCTCATCGCCTGTGACTATAACCGCAAGTTCAAGCGAATCTACGCCAAACACTGAACAGACTTCATCTCCTGAAACGACTCCCAAATCGACTGTAAAAGAAACAACAACAGCGTCTTCAGATCCTAGCTCATCGCGTGTGACTATAACCGCAAGTTTAAGCGAATGTACGCCAAACACTGAACAGACTTCATCTCCTGAAACGACTCTCAAATCGACTAAAGAAGAAACAACAACAGCGTCTACAGATCCTAGCTCATCGCCTGTGACTATAACCGCAAGTTCAAGCGAATCTACGCCAAACACTGAACAGACTTCATCTCCTGAAACGACTCCCAAATCGACTGTAAAAGAAACAACAACAGAGTCTTCAGATCCTAGCTCATCGCCTGTGACTATAACCGCAAGTTCAAGCGAATCTACGCCAAACACTGAACAGACTTCATCTCCTGAAACGACTCCCAAATCGACTGTAGAAGAAACAACAACAGCGTCTTCAGATCCTAGCTCATCGCCTGTGACTATAACCGCAAGTTCAAGCGAATCTACGCCAAACACTGAACAGACTTCATCTCCTGAAACGACTCCCAAATCGACTGAAGAAGAAACAACAACAGCATCTACAGATCCTAGCTCATCGCCTGTGACTATAACCGCAAGTTCAAGCGAATCTACGCCAAACACTGAACAGACTTCATCTCCTGAAACGACTCTCAAATCGACTAAAGAAGAAACAACAACAGCGTCTACAGATCCTAGCTCATCGCCTGTGACTATAACCGCAAGTTCAAGCGAATGTACGCCAAACACTGAACAGACTTCATCTCCTGAAACGACTCTCAAATCGACTAAAGAAGAAACAACAACAGCGTCTACAGATCCTAGCTCATCGCCTGTGACTATAACCGCAAGTTCAAGCGAATCTACGCCAAACACTGAACAGACTTCATCTCCTGAAACGACTCCCAAATCGACTGTAGAAGAAACAACAACAGCGTCTACAGATCCTAGCTCATCGCCTGTGACTATAACCGCAAGTTCAAGCGAATCTACGCCAAACACTGAACACACTTCATCTCCTGAAACGACTCCCAAATCGACTGTAAAAGAAACAACAACAGCGTCTTCAGATCCTAGCTCATCGCCTGTGACTATAACCGCAAGTTCAAGCGAATCTACGCCAAACACTGAACAGACATCATCTCCTGAAACGACTCTCAAATCGACTAAAGAAGAAACAACAACAGCGTCTACAGATCCTAGCTCATCCCCTGTGACTATAACCGCAAGTTCAAGCGAATCTACGCCAAACACTGAACAGACTTCATCTCCTGAAACGACTCCCAAATCGACTGTAGAAGAAACAACAACAGCGTCTACAGATCCTAGCTCATCGCCTGTGACTATAACCGCAAGTTCAAGCGAATCTACGCCAAACACTGAACACACTTCATCTCCTGAAACGACTCCCAAATCGACTGTAAAAGAAACAACAACAGCGTCTTCAGATCCTAGCTCATCGCCTGTGACTATAACCGCAAATTCAAGCGAATCTACGCCAAACACTGAACAGACATCATCTCCTGAAACGACTCTCAAATCGACTAAAGAAGAAACAACAACAGCGTCTACAGATCCTAGCTCATCCCCTGTGACTATAACCGCAAGTTCAAGCGAATCTACGCCAAACACTGAACAGACTTCATCTCCTGAAACGACTCCCAAATCGACTGTAAAAGAAACAACAACAGCGTCTTCAGATCCTAGCTCATCGCCTGTGACTATAACCGCAAGTTCAAGCGAATGTACGCCAAACACTGAACAGACTTCATCTCCTGAAACGACTCTCAAATCGACTAAAGAAGAAACAACAACAGCGTCTACAGATCCTAGCTCATCGCCTGTGACTATAACCGCAAGTTCAAGCGAATCTACGCCAAACACTGAACAGACTTCATCTCCTGAAACGACTCCCAAATCGACTGTAGAAGAAACAACAACAGCGTCTACAGATCCTAGCTCATCGCCTGTGACTATAACCGCAAGTTCAAGCGAATCTACGCCAAACACTGAACACACTTCATCTCCTGAAACGACTCCCAAATCGACTGTAAAAGAAACAACAACAGCGTCTTCAGATCCTAGCTCATCGCCTGTGACTATAACCGCAAGTTCAAGCGAATCTACGCCAAACACTGAACAGACATCATCTCCTGAAACGACTCTCAAATCGACTAAAGAAGAAACAACAACAGCGTCTACAGATCCTAGCTCATCCCCTGTGACTATAACCGCAAGTTCAAGCGAATCTACGCCAAACACTGAACAGACTTCATCTCCTGAAACGACTCCCAAATCGACTGTAAAAGAAACAACAACAGCGTCTTCAGATCCTAGCTCATCGCCTGTGACTATAACCGCAAGTTCAAGCGAATGTACGCCAAACACTGAACAGACTTCATCTCCTGAAACGACTCTCAAATCGACTAAAGAAGAAACAACAACAGCGTCTACAGATCCTAGCTCATCGCCTGTGACTATAACCGCAAGTTCAAGCGAATCTACGCCAAACACTGAACAGACTTCATCTCCTGAAACGACTCCCAAATCGACTGTAAAAGAAACAACAACAGCGTCTTCAGATCCTAGCTCATCGCCTGTGACTATAACCGCAAGTTCAAGCGAATCTACGCCAAACACTGAACAGACTTCATCTCCTGAAACGACTCCCAAATCGACTGTAGAAGAAACAACAACAGCGTCTTCAGATCCTAGCTCATCGCCTGTGACTATAACCGCAAGTTCAAGCGAATCTACGCCAAACACTGAACAGACTTCATCTCCTGAAACGACTCCCAAATCGACTGTAGAAGAAACAACAACAGCGTCTTCAGATCCTAGCTCATCGCCTGTGACTATAACCGCAAGTTCAAGCGAATCTACGCCAATCACTGAACAGACTTCATCTCCTGAAACGACTCTCAAATCGACTAAAGAAGAAACAACAACAGCGTCTACAGATCCTAGCTCATCGCCTGTGACTATAACCGCAAGTTCAAGCGAATCTACGCCAAACACTGAACAGACTTCATCTCCTGAAACGACTCTCAAATCGACTGTAGAAGAAACAACAACAGCGTCTACAGATCCTAGCTCATCGCCTGTGACTATAACCGCAAGTTCAAGCGAATCTACGCCAAACACTGAACAGACTTCATCTCCTGAAACGACTCTCAAATCGACTGTAGAAGAAACAACAACAGCGTCTTCAGATCCTAGCTCATCGCCTGTGACTATAACCGCAAGTTCAAGCGAATCTACGCCAAACACTGAACAGACTTCATCTCCTGAAACGACTCCCAAATCGACTGAAGAAGAAACAACAACAGCATCTACAGATCCTAGCTTATCGCCTTTGACTATAACCGCAAGTTCAAGCGAAGCTACGCCAAACACTGAACAGACTTCATCTCCTGAAACTACTCCCAAATCGACTGAAGAAGAAACAACAACAGCGTCTTCAGATCCTAGCTCATCGCCTGTGACTATAACCGCAAGTTCAAGCGAATCTACGCCAAACACTGAACAGACTTCATCTCCTGAAACGACTCCCAAATCGACTGTAAAAGAAACAACAACAGCGTCTTCAGATCCTAGCTCATCGCCTGTGACTATAACCGCAAGTTCAAGCGAATCTACGCCAAACACTGAACAGACTTCATCTTCTGAAACGACTCCCAAATCGACTGTAGAAGAAACAACAACAGCGTCTTCAGATCCTAGCTCATCGCCTGTGACTATAACCGCAAGTTCAAGCGAATCTACGCCAAACACTGAACAGAATTCATCTCTTGAAACGACTCCCAAATCGACTGTAGAAGAAACAACAACAGCATCTACAGATTCTAGCTCATCGCCTGTGACTATAACCGCAAGTTCAAGCGAATCTACGCCAAACACTGAACAGACTTCATCTCCTGAAACGACTCTCAAATCGACTAAAGAAGAAACAACAACAGCGTCTACAGATCCTAGCTCATCCCCTGTGACTATAACCGCAAGTTCAAGCGAATCTACGCCAAACACTGAACAGACTTCATCTCCTGAAACGACTCCCAAATCGACTGTAAAAGAAACAACAACAGCGTCTTCAGATCCTAGCTCATCGCCTGTGACTATAACCGCAAGTTCAAGCGAATGTACGCCAAACACTGAACAGACTTCATCTCCTGAAACGACTCTCAAATCGACTAAAGAAGAAACAACAACAGCGTCTACAGATCCTAGCTCATCGCCTGTGACTATAACCGCAAGTTCAAGCGAATCTACGCCAAACACTGAACAGACTTCATCTCCTGAAACGACTCCCAAATCGACTGTAAAAGAAACAACAGCAGCGTCTTCAGATCCTAGCTCATCGCCTGTGACTATAACCGCAAGTTCAAGCGAATCTACGCCAAACACTGAACAGACTTCATCTCCTGAAACGACTCCCAAATCGACTGTAGAAGAAACAACAACAGCGTCTTCAGATCCTAGCTCATCGCCTGTGACTATAACCGCAAGTTCAAGCGAATCTACGCCAAACACTGAACAGACTTCATCTCCTGAAACGACTCCCAAATCGACTGTAGAAGAAACAACAACAGCGTCTTCAGATCCTAGCTCATCGCCTGTGACTATAACCGCAAGTTCAAGCGAATCTACGCCAAACACTGAACAGACTTCATCTCCTGAAACGACTCTCAAATCGACTAAAGAAGAAACAACAACAGCGTCTACAGATCCTAGCTCATCGCCTGTGACTATAACCGCAAGTTCAAGCGAATCTACGCCAAACACTGAACAGACTTCATCTCCTGAAACGACTCCCAAATCGACTGTAGAAGAAACAACAACAGCGTCTACAGATCCTAGCTCATCGCCTGTGACTATAACCGCAAGTTCAAGCGAATGTACGCCAAACACTGAACAGACTTCATCTCCTGAAACGACTCTCAAATCGACTGTAGAAGAAACAACAACAGCGTCTTCAGATCCTAGCTCATCGCCTGTGACTATAACCGCAAGTTCAAGCGAATCTACGCCAAACACTGAACAGACTTCATCTCCTGAAACGACTCCCAAATCGACTGAAGAAGAAACAACAACAGCGTCTTCAGATCCTAGCTTATCGCCTTTGACTATAACCGCAAGTTCAAGCGAAGCTACGCCAAACACTGAACAGACTTCATCTCCTGAAACTACTCCCAAATCGACTGAAGAAGAAACAACAACAGCGTCTTCAGATCCTAGCTCATCGCCTGTGACTATAACCGCAAGTTCAAGCAAATCTACGCCAAACACTGAACAGACTTCATCTCCTGAAACGACTCACAAATCGACTGTAGAAGAAACAACAACAGCGTCTACAGATCCTAGCTCATCACCTGTGACTATAACCGCAAGTTCAAGCGAATCTACGCCAAACACTGAACAGACTTCATCTCCTGAAACGACTCTCAAATCGACTAAAGAAGAAACAACAACAGCGTCTACAGATCCTAGTTCATCGCCTGTGACTATAACCGCAAGTTCAAGCGAATCTACGCCAAACACTGAACAGACTTCATCTCCTGGAACGACTCCCAAATCGACTGTAAAAGAAACAACAACAGCGTTTTCAGATCCTAGCTCATCGCCTGTGACTATAACCGCAAGTTCAAGCGAATCTACGCCAAACACTGAACAGACTTCATCTCCTGAAACGACTCTCAAATCGACTAAAGAAGAAACAACAACAGCGTCTACAGATCCTAGCTCATCGCCTGTGACTATAACCGCAAGTTCAAGCGAATCTACGCCAAACACTGAACAGACTTCATCTCCTGAAACGACTCCCAAATCGACTGTAGAAGAAACAACAACAGCGTCTACAGATCCTAGTTCATCGCCTGTGACTATAACCGCAAGTTCAAGCGAATCTACGCCAAACACTGAACAGACTTCATCTCCTGGAACGACTCCCAAATCGACTGTAAAAGAAACAACAACAGCGTTTTCAGATCCTAGCTCATCGCCTGTGACTATAACCGCAAGTTCAAGCGAATCTACGCCAAACACTGAACAGACTTCATCTCCTGAAACGACTCTCAAATCGACTAAAGAAGAAACAACAACAGCGTCTACAGATCCTAGCTCATCGCCTGTGACTATAACCGCAAGTTCAAGCGAATCTACGCCAAACACTGAACAGACTTCATCTCCTGAAACGACTCCCAAATCGACTGTAGAAGAAACAACAACAGCGTCTACAGATCCTAGCTCATCGCCTGTGACTATAACCGCAAGTTCAAGCGAATCTACGCCAAACACTGAACAGACTTCATCTCCTGAAACGATTCTCAAATCGACTGTAGAAGAAACAACAACAGCGTCTTCAGATCCTAGCTCATCGCCTGTGACTATAACCGCAAGTTCAAGCGAATCTACGCCAAACACTGAACAGACTTCATCTCCTGAAACGACTCCCAAATCGACTAAAGAAGAAACAACAACAGCGTCTACAGATCCTAGCTCATCGCCTGTGACTATAACCGCAAGTTCAAGCGAATCTACGCCAAACACTGAACAGACTTCATCTCCTGAAACGACTCCCAAATCGACTGTAGAAGAAACAACAACAGCGTCTACAGATCCTAGCTCATCGCCTGTGACTATAACCGCAAGTTCAAGCGAATGTACGCCAAACACTGAACAGACTTCATCTCCTGAAACGACTCTCAAATCGACTAAAGAAGAAACAACAACAGCGTCTACAGATCCTAGCTCATCGCCTGTGACTATAACCGCAAGTTCAAGCGAATCTACGCCAAACACTGAACAGACTTCATCTCCTGAAACGACTCCCAAATCGACTGTAAAAGAAACAACAACAGCGTCTTCAGATCCTAGCTCATCGCCTGTGACTATAACCGCAAGTTCAAGCGAATCTACGCCAAACACTGAACAGACTTCATCTCCTGAAACGACTCCCAAATCGACTGTAGAAGAAACAACAACAGCGTCTTCAGATCCTAGCTCATCGCCTGTGACTATAACCGCAAGTTCAAGCGAATCTACGCCAAACACTGAACAGACTTCATCTCCTGAAACGACTCCCAAATCGACTGTAGAAGAAACAACAACAGCGTCTTCAGATCCTAGCTCATCGCCTGTGACTATAACCGCAAGTTCAAGCGAATCTACGCCAATCACTGAACAGACTTCATCTCCTGAAACGACTCTCAAATCGACTAAAGAAGAAACAACAACAGCGTCTACAGATCCTAGCTCATCGCCTGTGACTATAACCGCAAGTTCAAGCGAATCTACGCCAATCACTGAACAGACTTCATCTCCTGAAACGATTCTCAAATCGACTGTAGAAGAAACAACAACAGCGTCTTCAGATCCTAGCTCATCGCCTGTGACTATAACCGCAAGTTCAAGCGAATCTACGCCAAACACTGAACAGACTTCATCTCCTGAAACGACTCCCAAATCGACTAAAGAAGAAACAACAACAGCGTCTACAGATCCTAGCTCATCGCCTGTGACTATAACCGCAAGTTCAAGCGAATCTACGCCAAACACTGAACAGACTTCATCTCCTGAAACGACTCCCAAATCGACTGTAGAAGAAACAACAACAGCGTCTACAGATCCTAGCTCATCGCCTGTGACTATAACCGCAAGTTCAAGCGAATCTACGCCAAACACTGAACAGACTTCATCTCCTGAAACGATTCTCAAATCGACTGTAGAAGAAACAACAACAGCGTCTTCAGATCCTAGCTCATCGCCTGTGACTATAACCGCAAGTTCAAGCGAATCTACGCCAAACACTGAACAGACTTCATCTCCTGAAACGACTCCCAAATCGACTAAAGAAGAAACAACAACAGCGTCTACAGATCCTAGCTCATCGCCTGTGACTATAACCGCAAGTTCAAGCGAATCTACGCCAAACACTGAACAGACTTCATCTCCTGAAACGACTCCCAAATCGACTGTAGAAGAAACAACAACAGCGTCTACAGATCCTAGCTCATCGCCTGTGACTATAACCGCAAGTTCAAGCGAATGTACGCCAAACACTGAACAGACTTCATCTCCTGAAACGACTCTCAAATCGACTAAAGAAGAAACAACAACAGCGTCTACAGATCCTAGCTCATCGCCTGTGACTATAACCGCAAGTTCAAGCGAATCTACGCCAAACACTGAACAGACTTCATCTCCTGAAACGACTCCCAAATCGACTGTAAAAGAAACAACAACAGCGTCTTCAGATCCTAGCTCATCGCCTGTGACTATAACCGCAAGTTCAAGCGAATCTACGCCAAACACTGAACAGACTTCATCTCCTGAAACGACTCCCAAATCGACTGTAGAAGAAACAACAACAGCGTCTTCAGATCCTAGCTCATCGCCTGTGACTATAACCGCAAGTTCAAGCGAATCTACGCCAAACACTGAACAGACTTCATCTCCTGAAACGACTCCCAAATCGACTGTAGAAGAAACAACAACAGCGTCTTCAGATCCTAGCTCATCGCCTGTGACTATAACCGCAAGTTCAAGCGAATCTACGCCAATCACTGAACAGACTTCATCTCCTGAAACGACTCTCAAATCGACTAAAGAAGAAACAACAACAGCGTCTACAGATCCTAGCTCATCGCCTGTGACTATAACCGCAAGTTCAAGCGAATCTACGCCAAACACTGAACAGACTTCATCTCCTGAAACGACTCTCAAATCGACTGTAGAAGAAACAACAACAGCGTCTACAGATCCTAGCTCATCGCCTGTGACTATAACCGCAAGTTCAAGCGAATCTACGCCAAACACTGAACAGACTTCATCTCCTGAAACGACTCTCAAATCGACTGTAGAAGAAACAACAACAGCGTCTTCAGATCCTAGCTCATCGCCTGTGACTATAACCGCAAGTTCAAGCGAATCTACGCCAAACACTGAACAGACTTCATCTCCTGAAACGACTCCCAAATCGACTGAAGAAGAAACAACAACAGCATCTACAGATCCTAGCTTATCGCCTTTGACTATAACCGCAAGTTCAAGCGAAGCTACGCCAAACACTGAACAGACTTCATCTCCTGAAACTACTCCCAAATCGACTGAAGAAGAAACAACAACAGCGTCTTCAGATCCTAGCTCATCGCCTGTGACTATAACCGCAAGTTCAAGCGAATCTACGCCAAACACTGAACAGACTTCATCTCCTGAAACGACTCCCAAATCGACTGTAAAAGAAACAACAACAGCGTCTTCAGATCCTAGCTCATCGCCTGTGACTATAACCGCAAGTTCAAGCGAATCTACGCCAAACACTGAACAGACTTCATCTTCTGAAACGACTCCCAAATCGACTGTAGAAGAAACAACAACAGCGTCTTCAGATCCTAGCTCATCGCCTGTGACTATAACCGCAAGTTCAAGCGAATCTACGCCAAACACTGAAGAGACTTCATCTCCTGAAACGACTCCCAAATCGACTGTAGAAGAAACAACAACAGCATCTACAGATTCTAGCTCATCGCCTGTGACTATAACCGCAAATTCAAGCGAATCTACGCCAAACACTGAACAGACTTCATCTCCTGAAACGACTCTCAAATCGACTAAAGAAGAAACAACAACAGCGTCTACAGATCCTAGCTCATCCCCTGTGACTATAACCGCAAGTTCAAGCGAATCTACGCCAAACACTGAACAGACTTCATCTCCTGAAACGACTCCCAAATCGACTGTAAAAGAAACAACAACAGCGTCTTCAGATCCTAGCTCATCGCCTGTGACTATAACCGCAAGTTCAAGCGAATGTACGCCAAACACTGAACAGACTTCATCTCCTGAAACGACTCTCAAATCGACTAAAGAAGAAACAACAACAGCGTCTACAGATCCTAGCTCATCGCCTGTGACTATAACCGCAAGTTCAAGCGAATCTACGCCAAACACTGAACAGACTTCATCTCCTGAAACGACTCCCAAATCGACTGTAAAAGAAACAACAACAGCGTCTTCAGATCCTAGCTCATCGCCTGTGACTATAACCGCAAGTTCAAGCGAATCTACGCCAAACACTGAACAGACTTCATCTCCTGAAACGACTCCCAAATCGACTGTAGAAGAAACAACAACAGCGTCTTCAGATCCTAGCTCATCGCCTGTGACTATAACCGCAAGTTCAAGCGAATCTACGCCAAACACTGAACAGACTTCATCTCCTGAAACGACTCCCAAATCGACTGTAGAAGAAACAACAACAGCGTCTTCAGATCCTAGCTCATCGCCTGTGACTATAACCGCAAGTTCAAGCGAATCTACGCCAAACACTGAACAGACTTCATCTCCTGAAACGACTCTCAAATCGACTAAAGAAGAAACAACAACAGCGTCTACAGATCCTAGCTCATCGCCTGTGACTATAACCGCAAGTTCAAGCGAATCTACGCCAAACACTGAACAGACTTCATCTCCTGAAACGACTCCCAAATCGACTCTAGAAGAAACAACAACAGCGTCTACAGATCCTAGCTCATCGCCTGTGACTATAACCGCAAGTTCAAGCGAATGTACGCCAAACACTGAACAGACTTCATCTCCTGAAACGACTCTCAAATCGACTGTAGAAGAAACAACAACAGCGTCTTCAGATCCTAGCTCATCGCCTGTGACTATAACCGCAAGTTCAAGCGAATCTACGCCAAACACTGAACAGACTTCATCTCCTGAAACGACTCCCAAATCGACTGAAGAAGAAACAACAACAGCGTCTTCTGATCCTAGCTTATCGCCTTTGACTATAACCGCAAGTTCAAGCGAAGCTACGCCAAACACTGAACAGACTTCATCTCCTGAAACTACTCCCAAATCGACTGAAGAAGAAACAACAACAGCGTCTTCAGATCCTAGCTCATCGCCTGTGACTATAACCGCAAGTTCAAGCAAATCTACGCCAAACACTGAACAGACTTCATCTCCTGAAACGACTCCCAAATCGACTGTAGAAGAAACAACAACAGCGTCTACAGATCCTAGCTCATCACCTGTGACTATAACCGCAAGTTCAAGCGAATCTACGCCAAACACTGAACAGACTTCATCTCCTGAAACGACTCTCAAATCGACTAAAGAAGAAACAACAACAGCGTCTACAGATCCTAGCTCATCGCCTGTGACTATAACCGCAAGTTCAAGCGAATCTACGACAAACACTGAACAGACTTCATCTCCTGGAACGACTCCCAAATCGACTGTAAAAGAAACAACAACAGCGTTTTCAGATCCTAGCTCATCGCCTGTGACTATAACCGCAAGTTCAAGCGAATCTACGCCAAACACTGAACAGACTTCATCTCCTGAAACGACTCCCAAATCGACTGTAGAAGAAACAACAACAGCGTATACAGATCCTAGCTCATCGCCTGTGACTATAACCGCAAGTTCAAGCGAATCTACGCCAAACACTGAACAGACTTCATCTCCTGAAACGACTCTCAAATCGACTAAAGAAGAAACAACAACAGCGTCTACAGATCCTAGCTCATCGCCTGTGACTATAACCGCAAGTTCAAGCGAATCTACGCCAAACACTGAACAGACTTCATCTCCTGAAACGACTCTCAAATCGACTGTAGAAGAAACAACAACAGCGTCTACAGATCCTAGCTCATCGCCTGTGACTATAACCGCAAGTTCAAGCGAATCTACGCCAAACACTGAACAGACTTCATCTCCTGAAACGACTCTCAAATCGACTGTAGAAGAAACAACAACAGCGTCTTCAGATCCTAGCTCATCGCCTGTGACTATAACCGCAAGTTCAAGCGAATCTACGCCAAACACTGAACAGACTTCATCTCCTGAAACGACTCCCAAATCGACTGAAGAAGAAACAACAACAGCATCTACAGATCCTAGCTTATCGCCTTTGACTATAACCGCAAGTTCAAGCGAAGCTACGCCAAACACTGAACAGACTTCATCTCCTGAAACTACTCCCAAATCGACTGAAGAAGAAACAACAACAGCGTCTTCAGATCCTAGCTCATCGCCTGTGACTATAACCGCAAGTTCAAGCAAATCTACGCCAAACACTGAACAGACTTCATCTCCTGAAACGACTCCCAAATCGACTGTAGAAGAAACAACAACAGCGTCTACAGATCCTAGCTCATCACCTGTGACTATAACCGCAAGTTCAAGCGAATCTACGCCAAACACTGAACAGACTTCATCTCCTGAAACGACTCCCAAATCGACTGTAGAAGAAACAACAACAGCGTCTTCAGATCCTAGCTCATCGCCTGTGACTATAACCGCAAGTTCAAGCGAATCTACGCCAAACACTGAACAGACTTCATCTCCTGAAACGACTCCCAAATCGACTGTAGAAGAAACAACAACAGCGTCTTCAGATCCTAGCTCATCGCCTGTGACTATAACCGCAAGTTCAAGCGAATCTACGCCAAACACTGAACAGACTTCATCTCCTGAAACGACTCTCAAATCGACTAAAGAAGAAACAACAACAGCGTCTACAGATCCTAGCTCATCGCCTGTGACTATAACCGCAAGTTCAAGCGAATCTACGCCAAACACTGAACAGACTTCATCTCCTGAAACGACTCCCAAATCGACTGTAGAAGAAACAACAACAGCGTCTACAGATCCTAGCTCATCGCCTGTGACTATAACCGCAAGTTCAAGCGAATCTACGCCAAACACTGAACAGACTTCATCTCCTGAAACGACTCCCAAATCGACTGAAGAAGAAACAACAACAGCATCTACAGATCCTAGCTTATCGCCTTTGACTATAACCGCAAGTTCAAGCGAAGCTACGCCAAACACTGAACAGACTTCATCTCCTGAAACTACTCCCAAATCGACTGAAGAAGAAACAACAACAGCGTCTTCAGATCCTAGCTCATCGCCTGTGACTATAACCGCAAGTTCAAGCGAAGCTACGCCAAACACTGAACAGACTTCATCTCCTGAAACGACTCCCAAATCGACTGAAGAAGAAACAACAACAGCATCTACAGATCCTAGCTTATCGCCTTTGACTATAACCGCAAGTTCAAGCGAAGCTACGCCAAACACTGAACAGACTTCATCTCCTGAAACTACTCCCAAATCGACTGAAGAAGAAACAACAACAGCGTCTTCAGATCCTAGCTCATCGCCTTTGACTATAACCGCAAGTTCAAGCGAAGCTACGCCAAACACTGAACAGACTTCATCTCCTGAAACGACTCCCAAATCGACTGTAGAAGAAACAACAACAGCGTCTACAGATCCTAGCTCATCGCCTGTGACTATAACCGCAAGTTCAAGCGAATCTACGCCAAACACTGAACAGACTTCATCTCCTGAAACGACTCCCAAATCGATTGTAGAAGAAACAACAACAGCGTCTACAGATCCTAGCTCATCGCCTGTGACTATAACCGCAAGTTCAAGCGAATCTACGCCAAACACTGAACAGACTTCATCTCCTGAAACGACTCCCAAATCGACTGTAGAAGAAACAACAACAGCGTCTACAGATCCTAGCTCATCGCCTGTGACTATAACCGCAAGTTCAAGCGAATCTACGCCAAACACTGAACAGACTTCATCTCCTGGAACGACTCCCAAATCGACTGTAGAAGAAACAACAACAGCGTCTACAGATCCTAGCTCATCGCCTGTGACTATAACCGCAAGTTCAAGCGAATCTACGCCAAACACTGAACAGACTTCATCTCCTGAAACGACTCCCAAATCGACTGTAGAAGAAACAACAATAGCGTCTTCAGATCCTAGCTCATCGCCTGTGACTATAACCGCAAGTTCAAGCGAATCTACGCCAAACACTGAACAGACTTCATCTCCTGAAACGACTCCCAAATCGATTGTAGAAGAAACAACAACAGCGTCTACAGATCCTAGCTCATCGCCTGTGACTATAACCGCAAGTTCAAGCGAATCTACGCCAAACACTGAACAGACTTCATCTCCTGAAACGACTCCCAAATCGACTGTAGAAGAAACAACAATAGCGTCTTCAGATCCTAGCTCATCGCCTGTGACTATAACCGCAAGTTCAAGCGAATCTACGCCAAACACTGAACAGACTTCATCTCCTGAAACGACTCCCAAATCGACTGAAATAGAAACAACAACAGCGTCTACAGATCCTAGCTCATCGCCTGTGACTATAACCGCAAGTTCAAGCGAATCTACGACAAACACTGAACAGACTTCATCTCCTGAAACGTCTACCAAATCGACTGAAGAAGAAACAACAATAGCATCTACAGATCCTAGCTCATCGCCATTGACTATAACCGCAAGTTCAAGCGAATCTACGCCAAACACTGAACAGACTTCATCTCTTGAAACGACTCCCAAATCGACTGTAGAAGAGACAACAACAGCGTCTTCAGATCCTAGCTCATCGCCTGTGACTATAACCGCAAGTTCAAGCGAATCTACGCCAAACACTGAACAGACTTCATCTCCTGAAACGACTCTCAAATCGACTAAAGAAGAAACAACAACAGCGTCTACAGATCCTAGCTCATCGCCTGTGACTATAACCGCAAGTTCAAGCGAATCTACGCCAAACACTGAACAGACTTCATCTCCTGAAACGACTCCCAAATCGACTGTAAAAGAAACAACAACAGCGTTTTCAGATCCTAGCTCATCGCCTGTGACTATAACAGCAAGTTCAAGCGAATCTACGCCAAACACTGAACAGACTTCATCTCCTGAAACGACTCCCAAATCGACTGTAGAAGAAACAACAACAGCATCTACAGATTCTAGCTCATCGCCTGTGACTATAACCGCAAGTTCAAGCGAATCTACGCCAAACACTGAACAGACTTCATCTCCTGAAACGACTCCCAAATCGACTGTAAAAGAAACAACAACAGCGTCTTCAGATCCTAGCTCATCGCCTGTGACTATAACCGCAAGTTCAAGCGAATGTACGCCAAACACTGAACAGACTTCATCTCCTGAAACGACTCTCAAATCGACTAAAGAAGAAACAACAACAGCGTCTACAGATCCTAGCTCATCGCCTGTGACTATAACCGCAAGTTCAAGCGAATCTACGCCAAACACTGAACAGACTTCATCTCCTGAAACGACTCCCAAATCGACTGTAAAAGAAACAACAACAGCGTCTTCAGATCCTAGCTCATCGCCTGTGACTATAACCGCAAGTTCAAGCGAATCTACGCCAAACACTGAACAGACTTCATCTCCTGAAACGACTCCCAAATCGACTGAAGAAGAAACAACAACAGCATCTACAGATCCTAGCTCATCGCCTGTGACTATAACCGCAAGTTCAAGCGAATCTACGCCAAACACTGAACAGACTTCATCTCCTGAAACGACTCCCAAATCGACTGTAGAAGAAACAACAACAGCGTCTACAGATCCTAGCTCATCGCCTGTGACTATAACCGCAAGTTCAAGCGAATCTACGCCAAACACTGAACAGACTTCATCTCCTGAAACGACTCCCAAATCGACTGTAAAAGAAACAACAACAGCGTCTTTAGATCCTAGCTCATCGCCTGTGACTATAACCGCAAGTTCAAGCGAAGCTACGCCAAACACTGAACAGACTTCATCTCCTGAAACTACTCCCAAATCGACTGAACAAGAAACAACAACAGCGTCTTCAGATCTTAGCTCATCGCCTGTGACTATAACCGCAAGTTCAAGCGAATCTACGCCAAACACTGAACAGACTTCATCTCCTGAAACGACTTCCAAATCGACTGAAGAAGAAACAACAACAGCGTCTACAGATCCTAGCTCATCGCCTGTGACTATAACCGCAAGTTCAAGCGAATCTACGCCAAACACTGAACAGACTTCATCTCCTGAAACGACTCCCAAATCGATTGTAGAAGAAACAACAACAGCGTCTACAGATCCTAGCTCATCGCCTGTGACTATAACCGCAAGTTCAAGCGAATCTACGCCAAACACTGAACAGACTTCATCTCCTGAAACGACTCCCAAATCGACTGTAGAAGAAACAACAACAGCGTCTTCAGATCCTAGCTCATCGCCTGTGACTATAACCGCAAGTTCAAGCGAATCTACGCCAAACACTGAACAGACTTCATCTCCTGAAACGACTCCCAAATCGACTGTAGAAGAAACAACAACAGCGTCTACAGATCCTAGCTCATCGCCTGTGACTATAACCGCAAGTTCAAGCGAATCTACGCCAAACACTGAACAGACTTCATCTCCTGAAACGACTCCCAAATCGACTGTAGAAGAAACAACAATAGCGTCTTCAGATCCTAGCTCATCGCCTGTGACTATAACCGCAAGTTCAAGCGAATCTACGCCAAACACTGAACAGACTTCATCTTTTGAAACGACTCTCAAATCGACTGAAGAAGAAACAACAACAGCGTCTACAGATCTTAGCTCATCGCCTGTGACTATAACCGCAAGTTCAAGCGAATCTACGCCAAACACTAAACAGACTTCATCTCCTGAAACGACTCCCAAATCGACTGTAAAAGAAACAACAACAGCGTCTACAGATCCTAGCTCATCGCCTGTGACTATAACCGCAAGTTCAAGCGAATCTACGTCAAACACTGAACAGAATTCATCTCCTGAAACGACTCCCAAATCGACTGTAGAAGAAACAACAACAGCGTCTTCAGATACTAGCTCATCGCCTGTGACTATAGCCGCAAGTTCAAGCGAATCTACGCCAAACACTGAACAGAATTCATCTCCTGAAACGACTCCCAAATCGACTGAAGTAGGAACAACAACAGCGTCTTCAGATCCTAGCTCATCACCTGTGACTATAACCGCAAGTTCAAGCGAATCTACGCCAAACACTGAACAGACTTCATCTCCTGAAACGACTCCCAAATCGACTGAAGAAGGAACAACAACAGCGTCTTCAGATCCTAGCTCATCGCCTGTGACTATAACCGCAAGTTCAATCGAATCTACGCCAAACACTGAACAGACTTGATCTCCTGAAACTACTCCCAAATCAACTGAAGAAGAAACAACAACAGCGTCTTCAGATCCTAGCTCATCGCCTGTGACTATAACGGCAAGTTCAAGCGAATCTACGCCAAACACTGAACAGACTTCATCTCCTGAAACGACTTCCAAATCGACTGTAGAAGAAACGACAAGAGCATCTACAGATCCTAGCTCATCGCCTGTGACTATAACCGCAAGTTCAAGCGAATCTACGGCAAACACTGAACAGACTTCATCTCCTGAAACGACTCCCAAATCGACTGTAGAAGAAACAACAACAGCGTCTTCAGATCCTAGCTCATCGCCTGTGACTATAACCGCAAGTTCAAGCGAATCTACGCCAAACACTGAACAGACTTCATCTCCTGAAACGACTCCCAAATCGACTGTAAAAGAAACAACAACGGCGTCTACAGATCCTAGCTCATCGCCTGTGACTATAACCGCAAGTTCAAGCGAATCTACGTCAAACACTGAACAGAATTCATCTCCTGAAACGACTCCCAAATCGACTGTAGAAGAAACAACAACAGCGTCTTCAGATACTAGCTCATCGCCTGTGACTATAGCCGCAAGTTCAAGCGAATCTACGCCAAACACTGAACAGACTTCATCTCCTGAAACGACTTCCAAATCGACTGTAGAAGAAACGACAAGAGCATCTACAGATCCTAGCTCATCGCCTGTGACTATAACCGCAAGTTCAAGCGAATCTACGCCAAACACTGAACAGACTTCATCTCCTGAAACGACTACCAAACCGACTGAAAAAGAAACAATAACAGCGTCTACAGATCCTAGCTCATCGCCTGTGACTATAACCGCAAGTTCAAGCGAATCTACGCCAAACACTGAACAAACTTCATCTTTTGAAACGACTCTCAAATCGACTGAAGAAGAAACAACAACAGCGTCTACAGATCCTAGCTCATCGCCTGTGACTATAACCGCAAGTTCAAGCGAATCTACGCCAAACACTGAACAGACTTCATCTCCTGAAACGACTACCAAACCGACTGAAAAAGAAACAATAACAGCGTCTACAGATCCTAGCTCATCGCCTGTGACTATAACCGCAAGTTCAAGCGAATCTACGCCAAACACTGAACAGACTTCATCTCCTGAAACGACTACCAAACCGACTGAAAAAGAAACAATAACAGCGTCTACAGATCCTAGCTCATCGCCTGTGATTTTAACCGCAAGTTCAAGCGAATCTACGCCAAACACTGAACAGACTTCATCTCCTGAAACGACTACCAAACCGACTGAAAAAGAAACAATAACAGCGTCTACAGATCCTAGCTCATCGCCTGTGACTATAACCGCAAGTTCAAGCGAATCTACGCCAAACACTGAACAGACTTCATCTCCTGAAACGACTACCAAACCGACTGAAAAAGAAACAATAACAGCGTCTACAGATCCTACCTCATCGCCTGTGACTATAACCGCAAGTTCAAGCGAATCTACGCCAAACACTGAACAGACTTCATCTCCTGAAACGACTACCAAACCGACTGAAAAAGAAACAATAACAGCGTCTACAGATCCTAGCTCATCGCCTGTGACTATAACCGCAAGTTCAAGCGAATCTACGCCAAACACTGAACAGACTTCATCTCCTGAAACGACTACCAAACCGACTGAAAAAGAAACAATAACAGCGTCTACAGATCCTAGCTCATCGCCTGTGACTATAACCGCAAGTTCAAGCGAATCTACGCCAAACACTGAACAGACTTCATCTCCTGAAACGACTACCAAACCGACTGAAAAAGAAACAATAACAGCGTCTACAGATCCTAGCTCATCGCCTGTGACTATAACCGCAAGTTCAAGCGAATCTACGCCAAACACTGAACAAACTTCATCTTTTGAAACGACTCTCAAATCGACTGAAGAAGAAACAACAACAGCGTCTACAGATCCTAGCTCATCGCCTGTGACTATAACCGCAAGTTCAAGCGAATCTACGCCAAACACTGAACAGACTTCATCTCCTGAAACGACTCCCAAATCGACTGAAGTAGGAACAACAACAGCGTCTTCAGATCCTAGCTCATCGCCTGTGACTATAACCGCAAGTTCAAGCGAATCTACGCCAAACACTGAACAGACTTCATCTCCTGAAACGACTCCCAAATCGACTGAAGAAGGAACAACAACAGCGTCCTCAGATCCTAGCTCATCGCCTGTGACTATAACCGCAAGTTCAAGCGAATCTACGCCAAACACTGAACAGACTTCGTCTCCTGAAACGACTTCCAAATCGACTGTAGAAGAAACGACAAGAGCATCTACAGATCCTAGCTCATCGCCTGTGACTATAACCGCAAGTTCAAGCGAATCTACGCCAAACACTGAACGGACTTCATCTCCTGAAACGACTCCCAAATCGACTGAAGAAGAAACAACAACAGCGTCTACAGATCCTAGCTCATCGCCTGTGACTATAACCGCAAGTTCAAGCGAATCTACGCCAAACACTGAACAGACTTCATCTCCTGAAACGACTCCCAAATCGACTGTAGAAGAAACAACAATAGCGTCTTCAGATCCTAGCTCATCGCTTGTGACTATAACCGCAAGTTCAAGCGAATCTACGCCAAACACTTAACAGACTTCATCTCCTGAAACGACTCCCAAATCGACTGTAGAAGAAACAACAACAGCGTCTACAGATCCTAGCTCATCGCTTGTGACTATAACCGCAAGTTCAAGCGAATCTACGCCAAACACTTAACAGACTTCATCTCCTGAAACGACTCCCAAATCGATTGTAGAAGAAACAACAACAGCGTCTACAGATCCTAGCTCATCGCCTGTGACTATAACCGCAAGTTCAAGCGAATCTACGCCAAACACTGAACAGACTTCATCTCCTGAAACGACTACCAAACCGACTGAAAAAGAAACAATAACAGCGTCTACAGATCCTAGCTCATCGCCTGTGACTATAACCGCAAGTTCAAGCGAATCTACGCCAAACACTGAACAAACTTCATCTTTTGAAACGACTCTCAAATCGACTGAAGAAGAAACAACAACAGCGTCTACAGATCCTAGCTCATCGCCTGTGACTATAACCGCAAGTTCAAGCGAATCTACGCCAAACACTTAACAGACTTCATCTCCTGAAACGACTCCCAAATCGATTGTAGAAGGAACAACAACAGCGTCCTCAGATCCTAGCTCATCGCCTGTGACTATAACCGCAAGTTCAAGCGAATCTACGCCAAACACTGAACAGACTTCATCTCCTGAAACGACTACCAAACCGACTGAAAATAAACAATAACAGCGTCTACAGATCCTAGCTCATCGCCTGTGACTATAACCGCAAGTTCAAGCGAATCTACGCCAAACACTGAACAAACTTCATCTTTTGAAACGACTCTCAAATCGACTGAAGAAGAAACAACAACAGCGTCTACAGATCCTAGCTCATCGCCTGTGACTATAACCGCAAGTTCAAGCGAATCTACGCCAAACACTGAACAGACTTCATCTCCTGAAACGACTCCCAAATCGACTGAAGTAGGAACAACAACAGCGTCTTCAGATCCTAGCTCATCGCCTGTGACTATAACCGCAAGTTCAAGCGAATCTACGCCAAACACTGAACAGACTTCATCTCCTGAAACGACTCCCAAATCGACTGAAGAAGGAACAACAACAGCGTCCTCAGATCCTAGCTCATCGCCTGTGACTATAACCGCAAGTTCAAGCGAATCTACGCCAAACACTGAACAGACTTCATCTCCTGAAACGACTTCCAAATCGACTGTAGAAGAAACGACAAGAGCATCTACAGATCCTAGCTCATCGCCTGTGACTATAACCGCAAGTTCAAGCGAATCTACGCCAAACACTGAACAGACTTCATCTCCTGAAACGACTCCCAAATCGACTGAAGAAGAAACAACAACAGCGTCTACAGATCCTAGCTCATCGCCTGTGACTATAACCGCAAGTTCAAGCGAATCTACCCCAAACACTGAACAGACTTCATCTCCTGAAACGACTCCCAAATCGACTGTAGAAGAAACAACAATAGCGTCTTCAGATCCTAGCTCATCGCTTGTGACTATAACCGCAAGTTCAAGCGAATCTACGCCAAACACTTAACAGACTTCATCTCCTGAAACGACTCCCAAATCGACTGTAGAAGAAACAACAACAGCGTCTACAGATCCTAGCTCATCGCTTGTGACTATAACCGCAAGTTCAAGCGAATCTACGCCAAACACTTAACAGACTTCATCTCCTGAAACGACTCCCAAATCGATTGTAGAAGAAACAACAACAGCGTCTACAGATCCTAGCTCATCGCCTGTGACTATAACCGCAAGTTCAAGCGAATCTACGCCAAACACTGAACAGACTTCATCTCCTGAAACGACTACCAAACCGACTGAAAAAGAAACAATAACAGCGTCTACAGATCCTAGCTCATCGCCTGTGACTATAACCGCAAGTTCAAGCGAATCTACGCCAAACACTGAACAAACTTCATCTTTTGAAACGACTCTCAAATCGACTGAAGAAGAAACAACAACAGCGTCTACAGATCCTAGCTCATCGCCTGTGACTATAACCGCAAGTTCAAGCGAATCTACGCCAAACACTTAACAGACTTCATCTCCTGAAACGACTCCCAAATCGATTGTAGAAGGAACAACAACAGCGTCCTCAGATCCTAGCTCATCGCCTGTGACTATAACCGCAAGTTCAAGCGAATCTACGCCAAACACTGAACAGACTTCATCTCCTGAAACGACTACCAAACCGACTGAAAAAGAAACAATAACAGCGTCTACAGATCCTAGCTCATCGCCTGTGACTATAACCGCAAGTTCAAGCGAATCTACGCCAAACACTGAACAAACTTCATCTTTTGAAACGACTCTCAAATCGACTGAAGAAGAAACAACAACAGCGTCTACAGATCCTAGCTCATCGCCTGTGACTATAACCGCAAGTTCAAGCGAATCTACGCCAAACACTGAACAGACTTCATCTCCTGAAACGACTCCCAAATCGACTGAAGTAGGAACAACAACAGCGTCTTCAGATCCTAGCTCATCGCCTGTGACTATAACCGCAAGTTCAAGCGAATCTACGCCAAACACTGAACAGACTTCATCTCCTGAAACGACTCCCAAATCGACTGAAGAAGGAACAACAACAGCGTCCTCATATCCTAGCTCATCGCCTGTGACTATAACCGCAAGTTCAAGCGAATCTACGCCAAACACTGAACAGACTTCATCTCCTGAAACGACTTCCAAATCGACTGTAGAAGAAACGACAAGAGCATCTACAGATCCTAGCTCATCGCCTGTGACTATAACCGCAAGTTCAAGCGAATCTACGCCAAACACTGAACAGACTTCATCTCCTGAAACGACTCCCAAATCGACTGTAGAAGAAACAACAACAGCGTCTACAGATCCTAGCTCATCGCTTGTGACTATAACCGCAAGTTCAAGCGAATCTACGCCAAACACTTAACAGACTTCATCTCCTGAAACGACTCCCAAATCGATTGTAGAAGAAACAACAACAGCGTCTACAGATCCTAGCTCATCGCCTGTGACTATAACCGCAAGTTCAAGCGAATCTACGCCAAACACTGAACAGACTTCATCTCCTGAAACGACTCCCAAATCGACTGTAGAAGAAACAACAATAGCGTCTTCAGATCCTAGCTCATCGCCTGTGACTATAACCGCAAGTTCAAGCGAATCTACGCCAAACACTGAACAGACTTCATCTCCTGAAACGACTCCCAAATCGACTGTAGAAGAAACAACAACAGCGTCTACAGATCCTAGCTCATCGCTTGTGACTATAACCGCAAGTTCAAGCGAATCTACGCCAAACACTTAACAGACTTCATCTCCTGAAACGACTCCCAAATCGATTGTAGAAGAAACAACAACAGCGTCTACAGATCCTAGCTCATCGCCTGTGACTATAACCGCAAGTTCAAGCGAATCTACGCCAAACACTGAACAGACTTCATCTCCTGAAACGACTCCCAAATCGACTGTAGAAGAAACAACAATAGCGTCTTCAGATCCTAGCTCATCGCCTGTGACTATAACCGCAAGTTCAAGCGAATCTACGCCAAACACTGAACAGACTTCATCTCCTGAAACGACTACCAAACCGACTGAAAAAGAAACAATAACAGCGTCTACAGATCCTAGCTCATCGCCTGTGACTATAACCGCAAGTTCAAGCGAATCTACGCCAAACACTGAACAAACTTCATCTTTTGAAACGACTCTCAAACCGACTGAAGAAGAAACAACAACAGCGTCTACAGATCCTAGCTCATCGCCTGTGACTATAACCGCAAGTTCAAGCGAATCTACGCCAAACACTGAACAGACTTCATCTCCTGAAACGACTACCAAGCCGACTGAAAAAGAAACAATAACAGCGTCTACAGATCCTAGCTCATCGCCTGTGACTCTAACCGCAAGTTCAAGCGAATCTACGCCAAACACTGAACAGACTTCATCTTTTGAAACGACTCTCAAATCGACTGAAGAAGAAACAACAACAGCGTCTACAGATCCTAGCTCATCGCCTGTGACTATAACCGCAAGTTCAAGCGAATCTACGCCAAACACTGAACAGACTTCATCTCCTGAAACGACTCCCAAATCGACTGTAAAAGAAACAACAACTGCGTCTACAGATCCTAGCTCATCGCCTGTGACTATAACCGCAAGTTCAAGCGAATCTACGTCAAACACTGAACAGAATTCATCTCCTGAAACGACTCCCAAATCGACTGTAGAAGAAACAACAACAGCGTCTTCAGATACTAGCTCATCGCCTGTGACTATAGCCGCAAGTTCAAGCGAATCTACGCCTAACACTGAACAGAATTCATCTCCTGAAACGACTCCCAAATCGACTGAAGTAGGAACAACAACAGCGTCTTCAGATCCTAGCTCATCGCCTGTGACTATAACCGCAAGTTCAAGCGAATCTACGCCAAACACTGAACAGACTTCATCTCCTGAAACGACTCCCAAATCGACTGAAGAAGGAACAACAACAGCGTCTTCAGGTCCTAGCTCATCGCCTGTGACTATAACCGCAAGTTCAAGCGAATCTACGCCAAACACTGAACAGACTTGATCTCCTGAAACTACTCCCAAATCAACTGAAGAAGAAACAACAACAGCGTCTTCAGATCCTAGCTCATCGCCTGTGACTATAACGGCAAGTTCAAGCGAATCTACGCCAAACACTGAACAGACTTCATCTCCTGAAACGACTTCCAAATCGACTGTAGAAGAAACGACAAGAGCATCTACAGATCCTAGCTCATCGCCTGTGACTATGACTGCAAGTTCAAGCGAATCTACGCCAAACACTGAACAGACTTCATCTCCTGAAACGACTCCCAAATCGACTGAAGAAGAAACAACAACAGCATCTACAGATCCTAGCTCATCGCCTGTGACTATAACCGCAAGTTCAAGCGAATCTACGCCAAACACTGAACAGACTTCATCTCCTGAAACGACTCCCAAATCGACTGAAGAAGAAACAACAACAGCATCTACAGATCCTAGCTCATCGCCTGTGACTATAACCGCAAGTTCAAGCGAATCTACGCCAAACACTGAACAGACTTCATCTCCTGAAACGACTCCCAAATCGACTGAAGAAGAAACAACAACAGCATCTACAGATCCTAGCTTATCGCCTTTGACTATAACCGCAAGTTCAAGCGAAGCTACGCCAAACACTGAACAGACTTCATCTCCTGAAACTACTCCCAAATCGACTGAAGAAGAAACAACAACAGCGTCTTCAGATCCTAGCTCATCGCCTGTGACTATAACCGCAAGTTCAAGCAAATCTACGCCAAACACTGAACAGACTTCATCTCCTGAAACGACTCCCAAATCGACTGTAGAAGAAACAACAACAGCGTCTACAGATCCTAGCTCATCACCTGTGACTATAACCGCAAGTTCAAGCGAATCTACGCCAAACACTGAACAGACTTCATCTCCTGAAACGACTCCCAAATCGACTGTAGAAGAAACAACAACAGCGTCTTCAGATCCTAGCTCATCGCCTGTGACTATAACCGCAAGTTCAAGCGAATCTACGCCAAACACTGAACAGACTTCATCTCCTGAAACGACTCCCAAATCGACTGTAGAAGAAACAACAACAGCGTCTTCAGATCCTAGCTCATCGCCTGTGACTATAACCGCAAGTTCAAGCGAATCTACGCCAAACACTGAACAGACTTCATCTCCTGAAACGACTCTCAAATCGACTAAAGAAGAAACAACAACAGCGTCTACAGATCCTAGCTCATCGCCTGTGACTATAACCGCAAGTTCAAGCGAATCTACGCCAAACACTGAACAGACTTCATCTCCTGAAACGACTCCCAAATCGACTGTAGAAGAAACAACAACAGCGTCTACAGATCCTAGCTCATCGCCTGTGACTATAACCGCAAGTTCAAGCGAATCTACGCCAAACACTGAACAGACTTCATCTCCTGAAACGACTCCCAAATCGACTGAAGAAGAAACAACAACAGCATCTACAGATCCTAGCTTATCGCCTTTGACTATAACCGCAAGTTCAAGCGAAGCTACGCCAAACACTGAACAGACTTCATCTCCTGAAACTACTCCCAAATCGACTGAAGAAGAAACAACAACAGCGTCTTCAGATCCTAGCTCATCGCCTGTGACTATAACCGCAAGTTCAAGCAAATCTACGCCAAACACTGAACAGACTTCATCTCCTGAAACGACTCCCAAATCGACTGTAGAAGAAACAACAACAGCGTCTACAGATCCTAGCTCATCGCCTGTGACTATAACCGCAAGTTCAAGCGAATCTACGCCAAACACTGAACAGACTTCATCTCCTGAAACGACTCCCAAATCGATTGTAGAAGAAACAACAACAGCGTCTACAGATCCTAGCTCATCGCCTGTGACTATAACCGCAAGTTCAAGCGAATCTACGCCAAACACTGAACAGACTTCATCTCCTGAAACGACTCCCAAATCGACTGTAGAAGAAACAACAACAGCGTCTACAGATCCTAGCTCATCGCCTGTGACTATAACCGCAAGTTCAAGCGAATCTACGCCAAACACTGAACAGACTTCATCTCCTGGAACGACTCCCAAATCGACTGTAGAAGAAACAACAACAGCGTCTACAGATCCTAGCTCATCGCCTGTGACTATAACCGCAAGTTCAAGCGAATCTACGCCAAACACTGAACAGACTTCATCTCCTGAAACGACTCCCAAATCGACTGTAGAAGAAACAACAATAGCGTCTTCAGATCCTAGCTCATCGCCTGTGACTATAACCGCAAGTTCAAGCGAATCTACGCCAAACACTGAACAGACTTCATCTCCTGAAACGACTCCCAAATCGATTGTAGAAGAAACAACAACAGCGTCTACAGATCCTAGCTCATCGCCTGTGACTATAACCGCAAGTTCAAGCGAATCTACGCCAAACACTGAACAGACTTCATCTCCTGAAACGACTCCCAAATCGACTGTAGAAGAAACAACAATAGCGTCTTCAGATCCTAGCTCATCGCCTGTGACTATAACCGCAAGTTCAAGCGAATCTACGCCAAACACTGAACAGACTTCATCTCCTGAAACGACTCCCAAATCGACTGAAATAGAAACAACAACAGCGTCTACAGATCCTAGCTCATCGCCTGTGACTATAACCGCAAGTTCAAGCGAATCTACGACAAACACTGAACAGACTTCATCTCCTGAAACGTCTACCAAATCGACTGAAGAAGAAACAACAATAGCATCTACAGATCCTAGCTCATCGCCATTGACTATAACCGCAAGTTCAAGCGAATCTACGCCAAACACTGAACAGACTTCATCTCTTGAAACGACTCCCAAATCGACTGTAGAAGAGACAACAACAGCGTCTTCAGATCCTAGCTCATCGCCTGTGACTATAACCGCAAGTTCAAGCGAATCTACGCCAAACACTGAACAGACTTCATCTCCTGAAACGACTCTCAAATCGACTAAAGAAGAAACAACAACAGCGTCTACAGATCCTAGCTCATCGCCTGTGACTATAACCGCAAGTTCAAGCGAATCTACGCCAAACACTGAACAGACTTCATCTCCTGAAACGACTCCCAAATCGACTGTAAAAGAAACAACAACAGCGTTTTCAGATCCTAGCTCATCGCCTGTGACTATAACAGCAAGTTCAAGCGAATCTACGCCAAACACTGAACAGACTTCATCTCCTGAAACGACTCCCAAATCGACTGTAGAAGAAACAACAACAGCATCTACAGATTCTAGCTCATCGCCTGTGACTATAACCGCAAGTTCAAGCGAATCTACGCCAAACACTGAACAGACTTCATCTCCTGAAACGACTCCCAAATCGACTGTAAAAGAAACAACAACAGCGTCTTCAGATCCTAGCTCATCGCCTGTGACTATAACCGCAAGTTCAAGCGAATGTACGCCAAACACTGAACAGACTTCATCTCCTGAAACGACTCTCAAATCGACTAAAGAAGAAACAACAACAGCGTCTACAGATCCTAGCTCATCGCCTGTGACTATAACCGCAAGTTCAAGCGAATCTACGCCAAACACTGAACAGACTTCATCTCCTGAAACGACTCCCAAATCGACTGTAAAAGAAACAACAACAGCGTCTTCAGATCCTAGCTCATCGCCTGTGACTATAACCGCAAGTTCAAGCGAATCTACGCCAAACACTGAACAGACTTCATCTCCTGAAACGACTCCCAAATCGACTGAAGAAGAAACAACAACAGCATCTACAGATCCTAGCTCATCGCCTGTGACTATAACCGCAAGTTCAAGCGAATCTACGCCAAACACTGAACAGACTTCATCTCCTGAAACGACTCCCAAATCGACTGTAGAAGAAACAACAACAGCGTCTACAGATCCTAGCTCATCGCCTGTGACTATAACCGCAAGTTCAAGCGAATCTACGCCAAACACTGAACAGACTTCATCTCCTGAAACGACTCCCAAATCGACTGTAAAAGAAACAACAACAGCGTCTTTAGATCCTAGCTCATCGCCTGTGACTATAACCGCAAGTTCAAGCGAAGCTACGCCAAACACTGAACAGACTTCATCTCCTGAAACTACTCCCAAATCGACTGAACAAGAAACAACAACAGCGTCTTCAGATCTTAGCTCATCGCCTGTGACTATAACCGCAAGTTCAAGCGAATCTACGCCAAACACTGAACAGACTTCATCTCCTGAAACGACTTCCAAATCGACTGAAGAAGAAACAACAACAGCGTCTACAGATCCTAGCTCATCGCCTGTGACTATAACCGCAAGTTCAAGCGAATCTACGCCAAACACTGAACAGACTTCATCTCCTGAAACGACTCCCAAATCGATTGTAGAAGAAACAACAACAGCGTCTACAGATCCTAGCTCATCGCCTGTGACTATAACCGCAAGTTCAAGCGAATCTACGCCAAACACTGAACAGACTTCATCTCCTGAAACGACTCCCAAATCGACTGTAGAAGAAACAACAACAGCGTCTTCAGATCCTAGCTCATCGCCTGTGACTATAACCGCAAGTTCAAGCGAATCTACGCCAAACACTGAACAGACTTCATCTCCTGAAACGACTCCCAAATCGACTGTAGAAGAAACAACAACAGCGTCTACAGATCCTAGCTCATCGCCTGTGACTATAACCGCAAGTTCAAGCGAATCTACGCCAAACACTGAACAGACTTCATCTCCTGAAACGACTCCCAAATCGACTGTAGAAGAAACAACAATAGCGTCTTCAGATCCTAGCTCATCGCCTGTGACTATAACCGCAAGTTCAAGCGAATCTACGCCAAACACTGAACAGACTTCATCTTTTGAAACGACTCTCAAATCGACTGAAGAAGAAACAACAACAGCGTCTACAGATCTTAGCTCATCGCCTGTGACTATAACCGCAAGTTCAAGCGAATCTACGCCAAACACTAAACAGACTTCATCTCCTGAAACGACTCCCAAATCGACTGTAAAAGAAACAACAACAGCGTCTACAGATCCTAGCTCATCGCCTGTGACTATAACCGCAAGTTCAAGCGAATCTACGTCAAACACTGAACAGAATTCATCTCCTGAAACGACTCCCAAATCGACTGTAGAAGAAACAACAACAGCGTCTTCAGATACTAGCTCATCGCCTGTGACTATAGCCGCAAGTTCAAGCGAATCTACGCCAAACACTGAACAGAATTCATCTCCTGAAACGACTCCCAAATCGACTGAAGTAGGAACAACAACAGCGTCTTCAGATCCTAGCTCATCACCTGTGACTATAACCGCAAGTTCAAGCGAATCTACGCCAAACACTGAACAGACTTCATCTCCTGAAACGACTCCCAAATCGACTGAAGAAGGAACAACAACAGCGTCTTCAGATCCTAGCTCATCGCCTGTGACTATAACCGCAAGTTCAATCGAATCTACGCCAAACACTGAACAGACTTGATCTCCTGAAACTACTCCCAAATCAACTGAAGAAGAAACAACAACAGCGTCTTCAGATCCTAGCTCATCGCCTGTGACTATAACGGCAAGTTCAAGCGAATCTACGCCAAACACTGAACAGACTTCATCTCCTGAAACGACTTCCAAATCGACTGTAGAAGAAACGACAAGAGCATCTACAGATCCTAGCTCATCGCCTGTGACTATAACCGCAAGTTCAAGCGAATCTACGGCAAACACTGAACAGACTTCATCTCCTGAAACGACTCCCAAATCGACTGTAGAAGAAACAACAACAGCGTCTTCAGATCCTAGCTCATCGCCTGTGACTATAACCGCAAGTTCAAGCGAATCTACGCCAAACACTGAACAGACTTCATCTCCTGAAACGACTCCCAAATCGACTGTAAAAGAAACAACAACGGCGTCTACAGATCCTAGCTCATCGCCTGTGACTATAACCGCAAGTTCAAGCGAATCTACGTCAAACACTGAACAGAATTCATCTCCTGAAACGACTCCCAAATCGACTGTAGAAGAAACAACAACAGCGTCTTCAGATACTAGCTCATCGCCTGTGACTATAGCCGCAAGTTCAAGCGAATCTACGCCAAACACTGAACAGACTTCATCTCCTGAAACGACTTCCAAATCGACTGTAGAAGAAACGACAAGAGCATCTACAGATCCTAGCTCATCGCCTGTGACTATAACCGCAAGTTCAAGCGAATCTACGCCAAACACTGAACAGACTTCATCTCCTGAAACGACTACCAAACCGACTGAAAAAGAAACAATAACAGCGTCTACAGATCCTAGCTCATCGCCTGTGACTATAACCGCAAGTTCAAGCGAATCTACGCCAAACACTGAACAAACTTCATCTTTTGAAACGACTCTCAAATCGACTGAAGAAGAAACAACAACAGCGTCTACAGATCCTAGCTCATCGCCTGTGACTATAACCGCAAGTTCAAGCGAATCTACGCCAAACACTGAACAGACTTCATCTCCTGAAACGACTACCAAACCGACTGAAAAAGAAACAATAACAGCGTCTACAGATCCTAGCTCATCGCCTGTGACTATAACCGCAAGTTCAAGCGAATCTACGCCAAACACTGAACAGACTTCATCTCCTGAAACGACTACCAAACCGACTGAAAAAGAAACAATAACAGCGTCTACAGATCCTAGCTCATCGCCTGTGACTATAACCGCAAGTTCAAGCGAATCTACGCCAAACACTGAACAGACTTCATCTCCTGAAACGACTACCAAACCGACTGAAAAAGAAACAATAACAGCGTCTACAGATCCTAGCTCATCGCCTGTGACTATAACCGCAAGTTCAAGCGAATCTACGCCAAACACTGAACAGACTTCATCTCCTGAAACGACTACCAAACCGACTGAAAAAGAAACAATAACAGCGTCTACAGATCCTAGCTCATCGCCTGTGACTATAACCGCAAGTTCAAGCGAATCTACGCCAAACACTGAACAGACTTCATCTCCTGAAACGACTACCAAACCGACTGAAAAAGAAACAATAACAGCGTCTACAGATCCTAGCTCATCGCCTGTGACTATAACCGCAAGTTCAAGCGAATCTACGCCAAACACTGAACAGACTTCATCTCCTGAAACGACTACCAAACCGACTGAAAAAGAAACAATAACAGCGTCTACAGATCCTAGCTCATCGCCTGTGACTATAACCGCAAGTTCAAGCGAATCTACGCCAAACACTGAACAGACTTCATCTCCTGAAACGACTACCAAACCGACTGAAAAAGAAACAATAACAGCGTCTACAGATCCTAGCTCATCGCCTGTGACTATAACCGCAAGTTCAAGCGAATCTACGCCAAACACTGAACAAACTTCATCTTTTGAAACGACTCTCAAATCGACTGAAGAAGAAACAACAACAGCGTCTACAGATCCTAGCTCATCGCCTGTGACTATAACCGCAAGTTCAAGCGAATCTACGCCAAACACTGAACAGACTTCATCTCCTGAAACGACTCCCAAATCGACTGAAGTAGGAACAACAACAGCGTCTTCAGATCCTAGCTCATCGCCTGTGACTATAACCGCAAGTTCAAGCGAATCTACGCCAAACACTGAACAGACTTCATCTCCTGAAACGACTCCCAAATCGACTGAAGAAGGAACAACAACAGCGTCCTCAGATCCTAGCTCATCGCCTGTGACTATAACCGCAAGTTCAAGCGAATCTACGCCAAACACTGAACAGACTTCATCTCCTGAAACGACTTCCAAATCGACTGTAGAAGAAACGACAAGAGCATCTACAGATCCTAGCTCATCGCCTGTGACTATAACCGCAAGTTCAAGCGAATCTACGCCAAACACTGAACGGACTTCATCTCCTGAAACGACTCCCAAATCGACTGAAGAAGAAACAACAACAGCGTCTACAGATCCTAGCTCATCGCCTGTGACTATAACCGCAAGTTCAAGCGAATCTACGCCAAACACTGAACAGACTTCATCTCCTGAAACGACTCCCAAATCGACTGTAGAAGAAACAACAATAGCGTCTTCAGATCCTAGCTCATCGCTTGTGACTATAACCGCAAGTTCAAGCGAATCTACGCCAAACACTTAACAGACTTCATCTCCTGAAACGACTCCCAAATCGACTGTAGAAGAAACAACAACAGCGTCTACAGATCCTAGCTCATCGCTTGTGACTATAACCGCAAGTTCAAGCGAATCTACGCCAAACACTTAACAGACTTCATCTCCTGAAACGACTCCCAAATCGATTGTAGAAGAAACAACAACAGCGTCTACAGATCCTAGCTCATCGCCTGTGACTATAACCGCAAGTTCAAGCGAATCTACGCCAAACACTGAACAGACTTCATCTCCTGAAACGACTACCAAACCGACTGAAAAAGAAACAATAACAGCGTCTACAGATCCTAGCTCATCGCCTGTGACTATAACCGCAAGTTCAAGCGAATCTACGCCAAACACTGAACAAACTTCATCTTTTGAAACGACTCTCAAATCGACTGAAGAAGAAACAACAACAGCGTCTACAGATCCTAGCTCATCGCCTGTGACTATAACCGCAAGTTCAAGCGAATCTACGCCAAACACTTAACAGACTTCATCTCCTGAAACGACTCCCAAATCGACTGTAGAAGAAACAACAACAGCGTCTACAGATCCTAGCTCATCGCTTGTGACTATAACCGCAAGTTCAAGCGAATCTACGCCAAACACTTAACAGACTTCATCTCCTGAAACGACTCCCAAATCGATTGTAGAAGAAACAACAACAGCGTCTACAGATCCTAGCTCATCGCCTGTGACTATAACCGCAAGTTCAAGCGAATCTACGCCAAACACTGAACAGACTTCATCTCCTGAAACGACTACCAAACCGACTGAAAAAGAAACAATAACAGCGTCTACAGATCCTAGCTCATCGCCTGTGACTATAACCGCAAGTTCAAGCGAATCTACGCCAAACACTGAACAAACTTCATCTTTTGAAACGACTCTCAAATCGACTGAAGAAGAAACAACAACAGCGTCTACAGATCCTAGCTCATCGCCTGTGACTATAACCGCAAGTTCAAGCGAATCTACGCCAAACACTTAACAGACTTCATCTCCTGAAACGACTCCCAAATCGATTGTAGAAGGAACAACAACAGCGTCCTCAGATCCTAGCTCATCGCCTGTGACTATAACCGCAAGTTCAAGCGAATCTACGCCAAACACTGAACAGACTTCATCTCCTGAAACGACTACCAAACCGACTGAAAATAAACAATAACAGCGTCTACAGATCCTAGCTCATCGCCTGTGACTATAACCGCAAGTTCAAGCGAATCTACGCCAAACACTGAACAAACTTCATCTTTTGAAACGACTCTCAAATCGACTGAAGAAGAAACAACAACAGCGTCTACAGATCCTAGCTCATCGCCTGTGACTATAACCGCAAGTTCAAGCGAATCTACGCCAAACACTGAACAGACTTCATCTCCTGAAACGACTCCCAAATCGACTGAAGTAGGAACAACAACAGCGTCTTCAGATCCTAGCTCATCGCCTGTGACTATAACCGCAAGTTCAAGCGAATCTACGCCAAACACTGAACAGACTTCATCTCCTGAAACGACTCCCAAATCGACTGAAGAAGGAACAACAACAGCGTCCTCAGATCCTAGCTCATCGCCTGTGACTATAACCGCAAGTTCAAGCGAATCTACGCCAAACACTGAACAGACTTCATCTCCTGAAACGACTTCCAAATCGACTGTAGAAGAAACGACAAGAGCATCTACAGATCCTAGCTCATCGCCTGTGACTATAACCGCAAGTTCAAGCGAATCTACGCCAAACACTGAACAGACTTCATCTCCTGAAACGACTCCCAAATCGACTGAAGAAGAAACAACAACAGCGTCTACAGATCCTAGCTCATCGCCTGTGACTATAACCGCAAGTTCAAGCGAATCTACCCCAAACACTGAACAGACTTCATCTCCTGAAACGACTCCCAAATCGACTGTAGAAGAAACAACAATAGCGTCTTCAGATCCTAGCTCATCGCTTGTGACTATAACCGCAAGTTCAAGCGAATCTACGCCAAACACTTAACAGACTTCATCTCCTGAAACGACTCCCAAATCGACTGTAGAAGAAACAACAACAGCGTCTACAGATCCTAGCTCATCGCTTGTGACTATAACCGCAAGTTCAAGCGAATCTACGCCAAACACTTAACAGACTTCATCTCCTGAAACGACTCCCAAATCGATTGTAGAAGAAACAACAACAGCGTCTACAGATCCTAGCTCATCGCCTGTGACTATAACCGCAAGTTCAAGCGAATCTACGCCAAACACTGAACAGACTTCATCTCCTGAAACGACTACCAAACCGACTGAAAAAGAAACAATAACAGCGTCTACAGATCCTAGCTCATCGCCTGTGACTATAACCGCAAGTTCAAGCGAATCTACGCCAAACACTGAACAAACTTCATCTTTTGAAACGACTCTCAAATCGACTGAAGAAGAAACAACAACAGCGTCTACAGATCCTAGCTCATCGCCTGTGACTATAACCGCAAGTTCAAGCGAATCTACGCCAAACACTTAACAGACTTCATCTCCTGAAACGACTCCCAAATCGATTGTAGAAGGAACAACAACAGCGTCCTCAGATCCTAGCTCATCGCCTGTGACTATAACCGCAAGTTCAAGCGAATCTACGCCAAACACTGAACAGACTTCATCTCCTGAAACGACTACCAAACCGACTGAAAAAGAAACAATAACAGCGTCTACAGATCCTAGCTCATCGCCTGTGACTATAACCGCAAGTTCAAGCGAATCTACGCCAAACACTGAACAAACTTCATCTTTTGAAACGACTCTCAAATCGACTGAAGAAGAAACAACAACAGCGTCTACAGATCCTAGCTCATCGCCTGTGACTATAACCGCAAGTTCAAGCGAATCTACGCCAAACACTGAACAGACTTCATCTCCTGAAACGACTCCCAAATCGACTGAAGTAGGAACAACAACAGCGTCTTCAGATCCTAGCTCATCGCCTGTGACTATAACCGCAAGTTCAAGCGAATCTACGCCAAACACTTAACAGACTTCATCTCCTGAAACGACTCCCAAATCGATTGTAGAAGAAACAACAACAGCGTCTACAGATCCTAGCTCATCGCCTGTGACTATAACCGCAAGTTCAAGCGAATCTACGCCAAACACTGAACAGACTTCATCTCCTGAAACGACTCCCAAATCGACTGTAGAAGAAACAACAATAGCGTCTTCAGATCCTAGCTCATCGCCTGTGACTATAACCGCAAGTTCAAGCGAATCTACGCCAAACACTGAACAGACTTCATCTCCTGAAACGACTCCCAAATCGACTGTAGAAGAAACAACAACAGCGTCTACAGATCCTAGCTCATCGCTTGTGACTATAACCGCAAGTTCAAGCGAATCTACGCCAAACACTTAACAGACTTCATCTCCTGAAACGACTCCCAAATCGATTGTAGAAGAAACAACAACAGCGTCTACAGATCCTAGCTCATCGCCTGTGACTATAACCGCAAGTTCAAGCGAATCTACGCCAAACACTGAACAGACTTCATCTCCTGAAACGACTCCCAAATCGACTGTAGAAGAAACAACAATAGCGTCTTCAGATCCTAGCTCATCGCCTGTGACTATAACCGCAAGTTCAAGCGAATCTACGCCAAACACTGAACAGACTTCATCTCCTGAAACGACTACCAAACCGACTGAAAAAGAAACAATAACAGCGTCTACAGATCCTAGCTCATCGCCTGTGACTATAACCGCAAGTTCAAGCGAATCTACGCCAAACACTGAACAAACTTCATCTTTTGAAACGACTCTCAAACCGACTGAAGAAGAAACAACAACAGCGTCTACAGATCCTAGCTCATCGCCTGTGACTATAACCGCAAGTTCAAGCGAATCTACGCCAAACACTGAACAGACTTCATCTCCTGAAACGACTACCAAGCCGACTGAAAAAGAAACAATAACAGCGTCTACAGATCCTAGCTCATCGCCTGTGACTATAACCGCAAGTTCAAGCGAATCTACGCCAAACACTGAACAGACTTCATCTTTTGAAACGACTCTCAAATCGACTGAAGAAGAAACAACAACAGCGTCTACAGATCCTAGCTCATCGCCTGTGACTATAACCGCAAGTTCAAGCGAATCTACGCCAAACACTGAACAGACTTCATCTCCTGAAACGACTCCCAAATCGACTGTAAAAGAAACAACAACTGCGTCTACAGATCCTAGCTCATCGCCTGTGACTATAACCGCAAGTTCAAGCGAATCTACGTCAAACACTGAACAGAATTCATCTCCTGAAACGACTCCCAAATCGACTGTAGAAGAAACAACAACAGCGTCTTCAGATACTAGCTCATCGCCTGTGACTATAGCCGCAAGTTCAAGCGAATCTACGCCAAACACTGAACAGAATTCATCTCCTGAAACGACTCCCAAATCGACTGAAGTAGGAACAACAACAGCGTCTTCAGATCCTAGCTCATCGCCTGTGACTATAACCGCAAGTTCAAGCGAATCTACGCCAAACACTGAACAGACTTCATCTCCTGAAACGACTCCCAAATCGACTGAAGAAGGAACAACAACAGCGTCTTCAGATCCTAGCTCATCGCCTGTGACTATAACCGCAAGTTCAAGCGAATCTACGCCAAACACTGAACAGACTTGATCTCCTGAAACTACTCCCAAATCAACTGAAGAAGAAACAACAACAGCGTCTTCAGATCCTAGCTCATCGCCTGTGACTATAACGGCAAGTTCAAGCGAATCTACGCCAAACACTGAACAGACTTCATCTCCTGAAACGACTTCCAAATCGACTGTAGAAGAAACGACAAGAGCATCTACAGATCCTAGCTCATCGCCTGTGACTATGACTGCAAGTTCAAGCGAATCTACGCCAAACACTGAACAGACTTCATCTCCTGAAACGACTCCCAAATCGACTGAAGAAGAAACAACAACAGCATCTACAGATCCTAGCTCATCGCCTGTGACTATAACCGCAAGTTCAAGCGAATCTACGCCAAACACTGAACAGACTTCATCTCCTGAAACGACTCCCAAATCGACTGAAGAAGAAACAACAACAGCATCTACAGATCCTAGCTCATCGCCTGTGACTATAACCGCAAGTTCAAGCGAATCTACGCCAAACACTGAACCGACTTCATCTCCTGAAACGACTCCCAAATCGACTGAAGATGAAACAACAACAGCATCTACAGATCCTAGCTCATCGCCTGTGACTATAACCGCAAGTTCAAGCGAGTCTACGCCAAACACTGAACAGACTTTATCTCCTGAAACGACTCCCAAATCGACTGTAGAAGGAACAACAACAGCATCTACAGATTCTAGCTCATCGCCTGTGACTATAACCGCAAGTTCAAGCGAATCTACGCCAAACACTGAACAGACTTCATCTCCTGAAACGACTACCAAATCGACTGAAGAAGTAACAACAACAACATCTACAGACCCTAGCTCATCGCCTGTGACTATAACCGCAAGTTCAAGCGAATCTACGCCAAACACTGAACAGACTTCATCTCCTGAAACGACTCTCAAATCGACTGTAAAAGAAAACACAACAGCGTCTTCAGATCCTAGCTCATCGCCTGTGACTATAACCGCAAGTTCAAGCGAATCTACGCCAAACACTGAACAGACTTCATCTCCTGAAACGACTCCCAAATCGACTGAAGAAGAAACAACAACAGCGTCTACAGATCCTAGCTCATCGCCTGTGACTATAACCGCAAGTTCAAGCGAATCTACGCCAAACACTGAACAGACTTCATCTCCTGAAACGACTCCCAAATCGACTGTAGAAGAAACAACAACAGCGTCTACAGATCCTAGCTCATCGCTTGTGACTATAACCGCAAGTTCAAGCGAATCTACGCCAAACACTTAACAGACTTCATCTCCTGAAACGACTACCAAATCGACTGAAGAAGTAACAACAACAACATCTACAGACCCTAGCTCATCGCCTGTGACTATAACCGCAAGTTCAAGCGAATCTACGCCAAACACTGAACAGACTTCATCTCCTGAAACGACTCCCAAATCGACTGAAGAAGGAACAACAACAGCGTCTTCAGATCCTAGCTCATCGCCTGTGACTATAACCGCAAGTTCAAGCGAATCTACGCCAAACACTGAACAGACTTGATCTCCTGAAACTACTCCCAAATCAACTGAAGAAGAAACAACAACAGCGTCTTCAGATCCTAGCTCATCGCCTGTGACTATAACGGCAAGTTCAAGCGAATCTACGCCAAACACTGAACAGACTTCATCTCCTGAAACGACTTCCAAATCGACTGTAGAAGAAACGACAAGAGCATCTACAGATCCTAGCTCATCGCCTGTGACTATGACTGCAAGTTCAAGCGAATCTACGCCAAACACTGAACAGACTTCATCTCCTGAAACGACTCCCAAATCGACTGAAGAAGAAACAACAACAGCATCTACAGATCCTAGCTCATCGCCTGTGACTATAACCGCAAGTTCAAGCGAATCTACGCCAAACACTGAACAGACTTCATCTCCTGAAACGACTCCCAAATCGACTGAAGAAGAAACAACAACAGCATCTACAGATCCTAGCTCATCGCCTGTGACTATAACCGCAAGTTCAAGCGAATCTACGCCAAACACTGAACCGACTTCATCTCCTGAAACGACTCCCAAATCGACTGTAGAAGAAACAACAACAGCATCTACAGATTCTAGCTCATCGCCTGTGACTATAACCGCAAGTTCAAGCGAATCTACGCCAAACACTGAACAGACTTCATCTCCTGAAACGACTACCAAATCGACTGAAGAAGTAACAACAACAACATCTACAGACCCTAGCTCATCGCCTGTGACTATAACCGCAAGTTCAAGCGAATCTACGCCAAACACTGAACAGACTTCATCTCCTGAAACGACTCTCAAATCGACTGTAAAAGAAAACACAACAGCGTCTTCAGATCCTAGCTCATCGCCTGTGACTATAACCGCAAGTTCAAGCGAATCTACGCCAAACACTGAACAGACTTCATCTCCTGAAACGACTCCCAAATCGACTGAAGAAGAAACAACAACAGCGTCTACAGATCCTAGCTCATCGCCTGTGACTATAACCGCAAGTTCAAGCGAATCTACGCCAAACACTGAACAGACTTCATCTCCTGAAACGACTCCCAAATCGACTGTAGAAGAAACAACAACAGCGTCTACAGATCCTAGCTCATCGCTTGTGACTATAACCGCAAGTTCAAGCGAATCTACGCCAAACACTTAACAGACTTCATCTCCTGAAACGACTCCCAAATCGATTGTAGAAGAAACAACAACAGCGTCTACAGATCCTAGCTCATCGCCTGTGACTATAACCGCAAGTTCAAGCGAATCTACGCCAAACACTGAACAGACTTCATCTCCTGAAACGACTCCCAAATCGACTGTAGAAGAAACAACAATAGCGTCTTCAGATCCTAGCTCATCGCCTGTGACTATAACCGCAAGTTCAAGCGAATCTACGCCAAACACTGAACAGACTTCATCTCCTGAAACGACTACCAAACCGACTGAAAAAGAAACAATAACAGCGTCTACAGATCCTAGCTCATCGCCTGTGACTATAACCGCAAGTTCAAGCGAATCTACGCCAAACACTGAACAGACTTCATCTTTTGAAACGACTCTCAAATCGACTGAAGAAGAAACAACAACAGCGTCTACAGATCCTAGCTCATCGCCTGTGACTATAACCGCAAGTTCAAGCGAATCTACGCCAAACACTGAACAGACTTCATCTCCTGAAACGACTACCAAACCGACTGAAAAAGAAACAATAACAGCGTCTACAGATCCTAGCTCATCGCCTGTGACTATAACCGCAAGTTCAAGCGAATCTACGCCAAACACTGAACAGACTTCATCTTTTGAAACGACTCTCAAATCGACTGAAGAAGAAACAACAACAGCGTCTACAGATCCTAGCTCATCGCCTGTGACTATAACCGCAAGTTCAAGCGAATCTACGCCAAACACTGAACAGACTTCATCTCCTGAAACGACTCCCAAATCGACTGTAAAAGAAACAACAACAGCGTCTACAGATCCTAGCTCATCGCCTGTGACTATATCCGCAAGTTCAAGCGAATCTACGTCAAACACTGAACAGAATTCATCTCCTGAAACGACTCCCAAATCGACTGTAGAAGAAACAACAACAGCGTCTTCAGATACTAGCTCATCGCCTGTGACTATAGCCGCAAGTTCAAGCGAATCTACGCCAAACACTGAACAGAATTCATCTCCTGAAACGACTCCCAAATCGACTGAAGTAGGAACAACAACAGCGTCTTCAGATCCTAGCTCATCGCCTGTGACTATAACGGCAAGTTCAAGCGAATCTACGCCAAACACTGAACAGACTTCATCTCCTGAAACGACTTCCAAATCGACTGTAGAAGAAACGACAAGAGCATCTACAGATCCTAGCTCATCGCCTGTGACTATGACTGCAAGTTCAAGCGAATCTACGCCAAACACTGAACAGACTTGATCTCCTGAAACTACTCCCAAATCAACTGAAGAAGAAACAACAACAGCGTCTTCAGATCCTAGCTCATCGCCTGTGACTATAACGGCAAGTTCAAGCGAATCTACGCCAAACACTGAACAGACTTCATCTCCTGAAACGACTTCCAAATCGACTGTAGAAGAAACGACAAGAGCATCTACAGATCCTAGCTCATCGCCTGTGACTATGACTGCAAGTTCAAGCGAATCTACGCCAAACACTGAACAGACTTCATCTCCTGAAACGACTCCCAAATCGACTGAAGAAGAAACAACAACAGCATCTACAGATCCTAGCTCATCGCCTGTGACTATAACCGCAAGTTCAAGCGAATCTACGCCAAACACTGAACAGACTTCATCTCCTAAAACGACTCCCAAATCGACTGAAGAAGAAACAACAACAGCATCTACAGATCCTAGCTCATCGCCTGTGACTATAACCGCAAGATCAAGCGAATCTACGCCAAACACTGAACCGACTTCATCTCCTGAAACGACTCCCAAATCGACTGAAGATGAAACAACAACAGCATCTACAGATCCTAGCTCATCGCCTGTGACTATAACCGCAAGTTCAAGCGAGTCTACGCCAAACACTGAACAGACTTTATCTCCTGAAACGACTCCCAAATCGACTGTAGAAGAAACAACAACAGCATCTACAGATTCTAGCTCATCGCCTGTGACTATAACCGCAAGTTCAAGCGAATCTACGCCAAACACTGAACAGACTTCATCTCCTGAAACGACTACCAAATCGACTGAAGAAGTAACAACAACAACATCTACAGACCCTAGCTCATCGCCTGTGACTATAACCGCAAGTTCAAGCGAATCTACGCCAAACACTGAACAGACTTCATCTCCTGAAACGACTCTCAAATCGATTGTAAAAGAAAACACAACAGCGTCTTCAGATCCTAGCTCATCGCCTGTGACTATAACCGCAAGTTCAAGCGAATCTACGCCAAACACTGAACAGACTTCATCTCCTGAAACGACTCCTAAATCGACTGTAGAAGAAACAACAACAGCATCTACAGATCCTGGCTCATCGCCTGTGACTATAACCGCAAGTTCAAGCGAATCTACGCCAAACACTGAACAGACTTCATCTCCTGAAACGACTACCAAATCGACTGAAGAAGAAACAACAACAGCATCTACAGATCCTAGCTCATCGCCTGTGACTATAACCGCAAGTTCAAGCGGATCTACTCCAAACACTGAACCGACTTCATCTCCTGAAACGACTCCCAAATCGACTGAAGAAGAAACAACAATAGCATCAACAGATCCTAGCTCATCGCCTATGACTATAACCGCAAGTTCAAGCGAATCTACGCCAAACACTGAACAGACTTCATCTCTTGAAACGACTCCCAAATCGACTGAAGAAGAAACAACAATAGCATCTACATATCCTAGCTCATCGCCTGGGACTATAACCGCAAGTTCAAGCGAATCTACGCCAAACACTGAACAGACTTCGTCTCCTGAAACGACTCCCAAATCGACTGTAGAAGAAACAACAACAGCATCTACAGATCCTAGCTCATCGCCTGTGACTATAACCGCAAGTTCAAGCGAATCTACGCCAAACACTGAACAGACTTCATCTCCTGAAACGACTCCTAAATCGACTGTAGAAGAAACAACAACAGCATCTACAGATCCTGGCTCATCGCCTGTGACTATAACCGCAAGTTCAAGCGAATCTACGCCAAACACTGAACAGACTTCATCTCTTGAAACGACTCCCAAATCGACTGAAGAAGAAACAACAATAGCATCTACATATCCTAGCTCATCGCCTGGGACTATAACCGCAAGTTCAAGCGAATCTACGCCAAACACTGAACAGACTTCGTCTCCTGAAACGACTCCCAAATCGACTGTAGAAGAAACAACAACAGCATCTACAGATCCTAGCTCATCGCCTGTGACTATAACCGCAAGTTCAAGCGAATCTACGCCAAACACTGAACAGACTTCTTCTCCTGAAACGACTCCTAAATCGACTGTAGAAGAAACAACAACAGCATCTACAGATCCTAGCTCATCGCCTGTGACTATAACCGCAAGTTCAAGCGAATCTACGCCAAACACTGAACAGACTTCATCTCCTGAAACGACTACCAAATCGACTGAAGAAGAAACAACAACAGCATCTACAGATCTTAGCTCATCGCCTGTGACTATAACCGCAAGTTCAAGCGAATCTACGCCAAACACTGAACGGACTTCATCTCCTGAAACGACTCCCAAATCGACTGAAGAAGAAACAACAGCAGCGTCTACAGATACTAGCTCTTCGTCTGTGACTATGACTGCAAGTTCAAGCGAATCTACGCCAAACACTGAACAGACTTCATCTCCTGAAACGACTCCCAAATCGACTGAAGAAGAAACAACAATAGCATCTACAGATCTTAGCTCATCGCCTATGACTACAACCGCAAGTTCAAGCGAATCTACGCCAAACACTGAACAGATTTCATCTCCTGAAACGACTCCCAAATCGACTGAAGAAGAAACAACAATAGCATCTACAGATCCTAGCTCATCGCCTATGACTACAACCGCAAGTTCAAGCGAATCTACGCCAAACAATGAACAGATTTCATCTCCTGAAACGACTCCCAAATCGACTGAAGAAGAAACAACAATAGCATCTACAGATCCTAGCTCATCGCCTGTGACTATAACCGCAAGTTCAAGCGAATCTACGCCAAACACTGAACGGACTTCATCTCCTGAAACGACTCCCAAATCGACTGAAGAAGAAACAACAACAGCATCTACAGATCCTAGCTCATCGCCTGTGACTATAACTGCAAGTTCAAGCGGATCTACGCCAAACACTGAACAGACTTCATCTCCTGAAACGACTCCCAAATCGACTGAAGAAGAAACAACAACAGCATCTACAGATCCTAGCTCATCGCCTGTGACTATAACCGCAAGTTCAAGCGAATCTACGCCAAACACTGAACAGACTTCATCTCCTGAAACGACTCCTAAATCGACTGTAGAAGAAACAACAACAGCATCTACAGATCCTAGCTCACCGTCTGTGACTATAACTGCAAGTTCAAGCGAATCTACGCCAAACACTGAACAGACTTCATCTCCTGAAACGACTCCCAAATCGACTGTAGAAGAAAACACAACAGCGTCTTCAGATCCTAGCTCATCGCCTGTGACTATAACCGCAAGTTCAAGCGAATCTACGCCAAACACTGAACAGACTTCATCTCCTGAAACGACTCCTAAATCGACTGTAGAAGAAACAACAACAGCATCTACAGATCCTGGCTCATCGCCTGTGACTATAACCGCAAGTTCAAGCGAATCTACGCCAAACACTGAACAGACTTCATCTCTTGAAACGACTCCCAAATCGACTGAAGAAGAAACAACAATAGCATCTACATATCCTAGCTCATCGCCTGGGACTATAACCGCAAGTTCAAGCGAATCTACGCCAAACACTGAACAGACTTCGTCTCCTGAAACGACTCCCAAATCGACTGTAGAAGAAACAACAACAGCATCTACAGATCCTAGCTCATCGCCTGTGACTATAACCGCAAGTTCAAGCGAATCTACGCCAAACACTGAACAGACTTCTTCTCCTGAAACGACTCCTAAATCGACTGAAGAAGAAACAACAACAGCGTCTACAGATCCTAGCTCATCGCCTGTGACTATAACCGCAAGTTCAAGCGAATCTACGCCAAACACTGAACAGACTTCATCTCCTGAAACGACTCCCAAATCGACTGTAAAAGAAACAACAACTGCGTCTACAGATCCTAGCTCATCGCCTGTGACTATAACCGCAAGTTCAAGCGAATCTACGTCAAACACTGAACAGAATTCATCTCCTGAAACGACTCCCAAATCGACTGTAGAAGAAACAACAACAGCGTCTTCAGATACTAGCTCATCGCCTGTGACTATAGCCGCAAGTTCAAGCGAATCTACGCCAAACACTGAACAGAATTCATCTCCTGAAACGACTCCCAAATCGACTGAAGTAGGAACAACAACAGCGTCTTCAGATCCTAGCTCATCGCCTGTGACTATAACCGCAAGTTCAAGCGAATCTACGCCAAACACTGAACAGACTTCATCTCCTGAAACGACTCCCAAATCGACTGAAGAAGGAACAACAACAGCGTCTTCAGATCCTAGCTCATCGCCTGTGACTATAACCGCAAGTTCAAGCGAATCTACGCCAAACACTGAACAGACTTGATCTCCTGAAACTACTCCCAAATCAACTGAAGAAGAAACAACAACAGCGTCTTCAGATCCTAGCTCATCGCCTGTGACTATAACGGCAAGTTCAAGCGAATCTACGCCAAACACTGAACAGACTTCATCTCCTGAAACGACTTCCAAATCGACTGTAGAAGAAACGACAAGAGCATCTACAGATCCTAGCTCATCGCCTGTGACTATGACTGCAAGTTCAAGCGAATCTACGCCAAACACTGAACAGACTTCATCTCCTGAAACGACTCCCAAATCGACTGAAGAAGAAACAACAACAGCATCTACAGATCCTAGCTCATCGCCTGTGACTATAACCGCAAGTTCAAGCGAATCTACGCCAAACACCGAACAGACTTCATCTCCTGAAACGACTCCCAAATCGACTGAAGAAGAAACAACAACAGCATCTACAGATCCTAGCTCATCGCCTGTGACTATAACCGCAAGTTCAAGCGAATCTACGCCAAACACTGAACCGACTTCATCTCCTGAAACGACTCCCAAATCGACTGAAGATGAAACAACAACAGCATCTACAGATCCTAGCTCATCGCCTGTGACTATAACCGCAAGTTCAAGCGAGTCTACGCCAAACACTGAACAGACTTTATCTCCTGAAACGACTCCCAAATCGACTGTAGAAGAAACAACAACAGCATCTACAGATTCTAGCTCATCGCCTGTGACTATAACCGCAAGTTCAAGCGAATCTACGCCAAACACTGAACAGACTTCATCTCCTGAAACGACTACCAAATCGACTGAAGAAGTAACAACAACAACATCTACAGACCCTAGCTCATCGCCTGTGACTATAACCGCAAGTTCAAGCGAATCTACGCCAAACACTGAACAGACTTCATCTCCTGAAACGACTCTCAAATCGACTGTAAAAGAAAACACAACAGCGTCTTCAGATCCTAGCTCATCGCCTGTGACTATAACCGCAAGTTCAAGCGAATCTACGCCAAACACTGAACAGACTTCATCTCCTGAAACGACTCCCAAATCGACTGAAGAAGAAACAACAACAGCGTCTACAGATCCTAGCTCATCGCCTGTGACTATAACCGCAAGTTCAAGCGAATCTACGCCAAACACTGAACAGACTTCATCTCCTGAAACGACTCTCAAATCGACTGTAAAAGAAAACACAACAGCGTCTTCAGATCCTAGCTCATCGCCTGTGACTATAACCGCAAGTTCAAGCGAATCTACGCCAAACACTGAACAGACTTCATCTCCTGAAACGACTCCCAAATCGACTGAAGAAGAAACAACAACAGCGTCTACAGATCCTAGCTCATCGCCTGTGACTATAACCGCAAGTTCAAGCGAATCTACGCCAAACACTGAACAGACTTCATCTCCTGAAACGACTCCCAAATCGACTGTAGAAGAAACAACAACAGCGTCTACAGATCCTAGCTCATCGCTTGTGACTATAACCGCAAGTTCAAGCGAATCTACGCCAAACACTTAACAGACTTCATCTCCTGAAACGACTCCCAAATCGATTGTAGAAGAAACAACAACAGCGTCTACAGATCCTAGCTCATCGCCTGTGACTATAACCGCAAGTTCAAGCGAATCTACGCCAAACACTGAACAGACTTCATCTCCTGAAACGACTCCCAAATCGACTGTAGAAGAAACAACAATAGCGTCTTCAGATCCTAGCTCATCGCCTGTGACTATAACCGCAAGTTCAAGCGAATCTACGCCAAACACTGAACAGACTTCATCTCCTGAAACGACTACCAAACCGACTGAAAAAGAAACAATAACAGCGTCTACAGATCCTAGCTCATCGCCTGTGACTATAACCGCAAGTTCAAGCGAATCTACGCCAAACACTGAACAGACTTCATCTCCTGAAACGACTACCAAACCGACTGAAAAAGAAACAATAACAGCGTCTACAGATCCTAGCTCATCGCCTGTGACTATAACCGCAAGTTCAAGCGAATCTACGCCAAACACTGAACAGACTTCATCTTTTGAAACGACTCTCAAATCGACTGAAGAAGAAACAACAACAGCGTCTACAGATCCTAGCTCATCGCCTGTGACTATAACCGCAAGTTCAAGCGAATCTACGCCAAACACTGAACAGACTTCATCTCCTGAAACGACTCCCAAATCGACTGTAAAAGAAACAACAACAGCGTCTACAGATCCTAGCTCATCGCCTGTGACTATAACCGCAAGTTCAAGCGAATCTACGTCAAACACTGAACAGAATTCATCTCCTGAAACGACTCCCAAATCGACTGTAGAAGAAACAACAACAGCGTCTTCAGATACTAGCTCATCGCCTGTGACTATAGCCGCAAGTTCAAGCGAATCTACGCCAAACACTGAACAGAATTCATCTCCTGAAACGACTCCCAAATCGACTGAAGTAGGAACAACAACAGCGTCTTCAGATCCTAGCTCATCGCCTGTGACTATAACCGCAAGTTCAAGCGAATCTACGCCAAACACTGAACAGACTTCATCTCCTGAAACGACTCCCAAATCGACTGAAGAAGGAACAACAACAGCGTCTTCAGATCCTAGCTCATCGCCTGTGACTATAACCGCAAGTTCAAGCGAATCTACGCCAAACACTGAACAGACTTGATCTCCTGAAACTACTCCCAAATCAACTGAAGAAGAAACAACAACAGCGTCTTCAGATCCTAGCTCATCGCCTGTGACTATAACGGCAAGTTCAAGCGAATCTACGCCAAACACTGAACAGACTTCATCTCCTGAAACGACTTCCAAATCGACTGTAGAAGAAACGACAAGAGCATCTACAGATCCTAGCTCATCGCCTGTGACTATGACTGCAAGTTCAAGCGAATCTACGCCAAACACTGAACAGACTTCATCTCCTGAAACGACTCCCAAATCGACTGAAGAAGAAACAACAACAGCATCTACAGATCCTAGCTCATCGCCTGTGACTATAACCGCATGTTCAAGCGAATCTACGCCAAACACTGAACAGACTTCATCTCCTAAAACGACTCCCAAATCGACTGAAGAAGAAACAACAACAGCATCTACAGATCCTAGCTCATCGCCTGTGACTATAACCGCAAGATCAAGCGAATCTACGCCAAACACTGAACCGACTTCATCTCCTGAAACGACTCCCAAATCGACTGAAGATGAAACAACAACAGTATCTACAGATCCTAGCTCATCGCCTGTGACTATAACCGCAAGTTCAAGCGAGTCTACGCCAAACACTGAACAGACTTTATCTCCTGAAACGACTCCCAAATCGACTGTAGAAGAAACAACAACAGCATCTACAGATTCTAGCTCATCGCCTGTGACTATAACCGCAAGTTCAAGCGAATCTACGCCAAACACTGAACAGACTTCATCTCCTGAAACGACTACCAAATCGACTGAAGAAGTAACAACAACAACATCTACAGACCCTAGCTCATCGCCTGTGACTATAACCGCAAGTTCAAGCGAATCTACGCCAAACACTGAACAGACTTCATCTCCTGAAACGACTCTCAAATCGACTGTAAAAGAAAACACAACAGCGTCTTCAGATCCTAGCTCATCGCCTGTGACTATAACCGCAAGTTCAAGCGAATCTACGCCAAACACTGAACAGACTTCATCTCCTGAAACGACTCCTAAATCGACTGTAGAAGAAACAACAACAGCATCTACAGATCCTGGCTCATCGCCTGTGACTATAACCGCAAGTTCAAGCGAATCTACGCCAAACACTGAACAGACTTCATCTCCTGAAACGACTACCAAATCGACTGAAGAAGAAACAACAACAGCATCTACAGATCCTAGCTCATCGCCTGTGACTATAACCGCAAGTTCAAGCGGATCTACTCCAAACACTGAACCGACTTCATCTCCTGAAACGACTCCCAAATCGACTGAAGAAGAAACAACAATAGCATCAACAGATCCTAGCTCATCGCCTATGACTATAACCGCAAGTTCAAGCGAATCTACGCCAAACACTGAACAGACTTCATCTCTTGAAACGACTCCCAAATCGACTGAAGAAGAAACAACAATAGCATCTACAGATCCTAGCTCATCGCCTGTGACTATAACCGCAAGTTCAAGCGGATCTACTCCAAACACTGAACCGACTTCATCTCCTGAAACGACTCCCAAATCGACTGAAGAAGAAACAACAATAGCATCAACAGATCCTAGCTCATCGCCTATGACTATAACCGCAAGTTCAAGCGAATCTACGCCAAACACTGAACAGACTTCATCTCTTGAAACGACTCCCAAATCGACTGAAGAAGAAACAACAATAGCATCTACATATCCTAGCTCATCGCCTGGGACTATAACCGCAAGTTCAAGCGAATCTACGCCAAACACTGAACAGACTTCGTCTCCTGAAACGACTCCCAAATCGACTGTAGAAGAAACAACAACAGCATCTACAGATCCTAGCTCATCGCCTGTGACTATAACCGCAAGTTCAAGCGAATCTACGCCAAACACTGAACGGACTTCATCTCCTGAAACGACTCCCAAATCGACTGAAGAAGAAACAACAACAGCATCTACAGATCCTAGCTCTTCGTCTGTGACTATGACTGCAAGTTCAAGCGGATCTACGCCAAACACTGAACAGACTTCATCTCCTGAAACGACTCCCAAATCGACTGAAGAAGAAACAACAACAGCATCTACAGATCCTAGCTCATCGCCTGTGACTATAACCGCAAGTTCAAGCGAATCTACGCCAAACACTGAACAGACTTCATCTCCTGAAACGACTCCTAAATCGACTGTAGAAGAAACAACAACAGCATCTACAGATCCTAGCTCACCGTCTGTGACTATAACTGCAAGTTCAAGCGAATCTACGCCAAACACTGAACAGACTTCATCTCCTGAAACGACTCCTAAATCGACTGTAGAAGAAACAACAACAGCATCTACAGATCCTAGCTCATCGCCTGTGACTATAACCGCAAGTTCAAGCGAATCTACGCCAAACACTGAACGGACTTCATCTCCTGAAACGACTCCTAAATCGACTGTAGAAGAAACAACAACAGCATCTACAGATCCTAGCTCATCGCCTGTGACTATAACCGCAAGTTCAAGCGAATCTACGCCAAACACTGAACAGACTTCATCTCCTGAAACGACTCCTAAATCGACTGTAGAAGAAACAACAACAGCATCTACAGATCCTAGCTCATCGTCTGTGACTATAACTGCAAGTTCAAGCGAATCTACGCCAAACACTGAACAGACTTCATCTCTTGAAACGACTCCCAAATCGACTGTAGAAGAAACAACAACAGCATCTACAGATCCTAGCTCATCGCCTGTGACTATAACTGCAAGTTCAAGCGAATCTACGCCAAACACTAAACAGACTTCATCTTTTGAAACGACTCTCAAATCGACTGAAGAAGAAACAACAACAGCGTCTACAGATCCTAGCTCATCGCCTGTGACTATAACCGCAAGTTCAAGCGAATCTACGCCAAACACTGAACAGACTTCATCTCCTGAAACGACTCCTAAATCGACTGTAGAAGAAACAACAACAGCATCTACAGATCCTAGCTCACCGTCTGTGACTATAACTGCAAGTTCAAGCGAATCTACGCCAAACACTGAACAGACTTCATCTCCTGAAACGACTCCTAAATCGACTGTAGAAGAAACAACAACAGCATCTACAGATCCTAGCTCATCGCCTGTGACTATAACCGCAAGTTCAAGCGAATCTACGCCAAACACTGAACGGACTTCATCTCCTGAAACGACTCCCAAATCGACTGAAGAAGAAACAACAACAGCATCTACAGATCCTAGCTCATCGCCTGTGACTATAACTGCAAGTTCAAGCGGATCTACGCCAAACACTGAACAGACTTCATCTCCTGAAACGACTCCCAAATCGACTGAAGAAGAAACAACAACAGCATCTACAGATCCTAGCTCATCGCCTGTGACTATAACCGCAAGTTCAAGCGAATCTACGCCAAACACTGAACAGACTTCATCTCCTGAAACGACTCCTAAATCGACTGTAGAAGAAACAACAACAGCATCTACAGATCCTAGCTCACCGTCTGTGACTATAACTGCAAGTTCAAGCGAATCTACGCCAAACACTGAACAGACTTCATCTCCTGAAACGACTCCTAAATCGACTGTAGAAGAAACAACAACAGCATCTACAGATCCTAGCTCATCGCCTGTGACTATAACCGCAAGTTCAAGCGAATCTACGCCAAACACTGAACGGACTTCATCTCCTGAAACGACTCCTAAATCGACTGTAGAAGAAACAACAACAGCATCTACAGATCCTAGCTCATCGCCTGTGACTATAACCGCAAGTTCAAGCGAATCTACGCCAAACACTGAACAGACTTCATCTCCTGAAACGACTCCTAAATCGACTGTAGAAGAAACAACAACAGCATCTACAGATCCTAGCTCATCGTCTGTGACTATAACTGCAAGTTCAAGCGAATCTACGCCAAACACTGAACAGACTTCATCTCTTGAAACGACTCCCAAATCGACTGTAGAAGAAACAACAACAGCATCTACAGATCCTAGCTCATCGCCTGTGACTATAACTGCAAGTTCAAGCGAATCTACGCCAAACACTGAACAGACTTCATCTCCTGAAACGACTCCCAAATCGACTGTAAAAGAAACAACAACAGCATCTACAGATCCTAGCTCATCGCCTGTGACTATAACTGCAAGTTCAAGCGAATCTACGCCAAACACTGAACAGACTTCATCTCCTGAAACGACTCCCAAATCGACTGTAGAAGAAAACACAACAGCGTCTTCAGATCCTAGCTCATCGCCTGTGACTAAAACCGCAAGTTCAAGCGAATCTACGCCAAACACTGAACAGACTTCATCTCCTGAAACGACTCCTAAATCGACTGTAGAAGAAACAACAACAGCATCTACAGATCCTAGCTCATCGTCTGTGACTATAACTGCAAGTTCAAGCGAATCTACGCCAAACACTGAACAGACTTCATCTCCTGAAACGACTCCCAAATCGACTGTAGAAGAAAACACAACAGCGTCTTCAGATCCTAGCTCATCGCCTGTGACTATAACCGCAAGTTCAAGCGAATCTACGCCAAACACTGAACAGACTTCATCTCCTGAAACGACTCCTAAATCGACTGTAGAAGAAACAACAACAGCATCTACAGATCCTAGCTCATCGTCTGTGACTATAACTGCAAGTTCAAGCGAATCTACGCCAAACACTGAACAGACTTCATCTCCTGAAACGACTCCCAAATCGACTGTAGAAGAAACAACAACAGCATCTACAGATCCTAGCTCATCGCCTGTGACTATAACTGCAAGTTCAAGCGAATCTACGCCAAACACTGAACAGACTTCATCTCCTGAAACGACTCCCAAATCGACTGTAGAAGAAACAACAACAGCATCTACAGATCCTAGCTCATCGCCTGTGACTATAACTGCAAGTTCAAGCGAATCTACGCCAAACATTGAACAGACTTCATCTCCTGAAACGACTCCCAAATCGACTGTAGAAGAAAACACAACAGCGTCTTCAGATCCTAGCTCATCGCCTGTGACTATAACCGCAAGTTCAAGCGAATCTACGCCAAACACTGAACAGACTTCATCTCCTGAAACGACTCCTAAATCGACTGTAGAAGAAACAACAACAGCATCTACAGATCCTAGCTCATCGTCTGTGACTATAACTGCAAGTTCAAGCGAATCTACGCCAAACATTGAACAGACTTCATCTCCTGAAACGACTCCCAAATCGACTGTAGAAGAAAACACAACAGCGTCTTCAGATCCTAGCTCATCGCCTGTGACTATAACCGCAAGTTCAAGCGAATCTACGCCAAACACTGAACAGACTTCATCTCCTGAAACGACTCCTAAATCGACTGTAGAAGAAACAACAACAGCATCTACAGATCCTAGCTCATCGCCTGTGACTATAACCGCAAGTTCAAGCGAATCTACGCCAAACACTGAACAGACTTCATCTCCTGAAACGACTCCCAAATCGACTGTAGAAGAAAACACAACAGCGTCTTCAGATCCTGGCTCATCGCCTGTGACTATAACCGCAAGTTCAAGCGACTCTACGCCAAACACTGAACGGACTTCATCTCCTGAAACGACTACCAAATCGACTGAAGAAGAAACAACAACAGCATCTACAGATCCTAGCTCATCGCCTGGGACTATAACCGCAAGTTCAAGCGGATCTACTCCAAACACTGAACCGACTTCATCTCCTGAAACGACTACCAAATCGACTGAAGAAGAAACAACAACAGCATCTACAGATCCTAGCTCATCACCTATGACTACAACCGCAAGTTCAAGCGAATCTACGCCAAACACTGAACAGATTTCATCTCCTGAAACGACTCCCAAATCGACTGAAGAAGAAACAACAATAGCATCTACAGATCCTAGCTCATCGCCTGTGACTATAACCGCAAGTTCAAGCGAATCTACGCCAAACACTGAACGGACTTCATCTCCTGAAACGACTCCCAAATCGACTGAAGAAGAAACAACAACAGCATCTACAGATCCTAGCTCATCGCCTGTGACTATAACCGCAAGTTCAAGCGAATCTACGCCAAACATTGAACAGACTTCATCTCCTGAAACGACTCTCAAATCGACTGAAGAAGAAACAACAACAGCATCTACAGATCCTAGCTCATCGCCTGTGACTATAACCGCAAGTTCAAGCGAATCTACGCCAAACACTGAACGGACTTCATCTCCTGAAACGACTCCCAAATCGACTGAAGAAGAAACAACAACAGCATCTACAGATCCTAGCTCATCGCCTGTGACTATAACCGCAAGTTCAAGCGAATCTACGCCAAACATTGAACAGACTTCATCTCCTGAAACGACTCTCAAATCGACTGAAGAAGAAACAACAACAGCATCTACAGATCCTAGCTCATCGCCTGTGACTATAACCGCAAGTTCAAGCGAATCTACGCCAAACACTGAACAGATTTCATCTCCTGAAACGACTCCCAAATCGACTGAAGAAGAAACAACAATAGCATCTACAGATCCTAGCTCATCGCCTGTGACTATAACCGCAAGTTCAAGCGAATCTACGCCAAACACTGAACGGACTTCATCTCCTGAAACGACTCCCAAATCGACTGAAGAAGAAACAACAACAGCGTCTACAGATCCTAGCTCTTCGTCTGTGACTATGACTGCAAGTTCAAGCGAATCTACGCCAAACACTGAACAGACTTCATCTCCTGAAACGACTCCCAAATCGACTGAAGAAGAAACAACAACAGCATCTACAGATCCTAGCTCATCGCCTGTGACTATAACCGCAAGTTCAAGCGAATCTACGCCAAACATTGAACAGACTTCATCTCCTGAAACGACTCTCAAATCGACTGAAGAAGAAACAACAACAGCATCTACAGATCCTAGCTCATCGCCTGTGACTATAACCGCAAGTTCAAGCGAATCTACGCCAAACACTGAACAGACTTCATCTCCTGAAACGACTACCAAATCGACTGAAGAAGAAACAACAACAGCATCTACAGATCCTAGCTCATCGCCTGTGACTATAACTGAAAGTTCAAGCGGATCTACTCCAAACACTGAACCGACTTCATCTCCTGAAACGACTCCCAAATCGACTGTAGAAGAAACAACAACAGCATCTACAGATCCTAGCTCATCGCATGTGACTATAACCGCAAATTCAAGCGAATTTACGCCAAACACTGAACCGACTTCATCTCCTGAAACAACTCCCAAATCGACTGAAGATGAAACAACAACAGCATCTACAGATCCTAGCTCATCGCCTGTGACTATAACCGCAAGTTCAAGCGAATCTACGCCAAACACTGAACAGACTTCATCTCCTGAAACGACTACCAAATCGACTGAAGAAGAAACAACAACAGCATCTACAGATCCTAGCTCATCGCCTGTGACTATAACCGCAAGTTCAAGCGAATCTACGCCAAACACTGAACAGACTTCATCTCCTGAAACGACTCCTAAATCGACTGTAGAAGAATCAACAACAGTGTCTTCAGATCCTAGCTCATCGCCTGTGACTATAACCGCAAGTTCAAGCGAGTCTACGCCAAACACTGAACAGACTTCATCTCCTGAAACGACTTCCAAATCGGCTGAAGAAGAAACAACAACAGCGTCTTCAGATCCTAGCTCATCGCCTGTGACTATAACCGCAAGTTCAAGCGAATCCACGCCAAGCACTGAACAGAATTCATCTCCTGAAACGACTACCAAATCGACTGAAGAAGAAACAACAACAGCATCTACAGATCCTAGCTCATCGCCTGTGACTATAACCGCAAGTTCAAGCGAATCCACGCCAAGCACTGAACAGACTTCATCTCCTGAAACGACTACCAAATCGACTGAAGAAGAAACAACAACAGCATCTACAGATCCTAGCTCATCGCCTGTGACTATAACCGCAAGTTCAAGCGAATCTACGCCAAACACTGAACAGACTTCATCTCCTGAAACGACTCCTAAATCGACTGTAGAAGAAACAACAACAGCGTCTTCAGATCCTAGCTCATCGCCTGTGACTATAACCGCAAGTTCAAGCGAATCTACGCCAAACACTGAACAGACTTCATCTCTTGAAACAACTCCCAAATCGACTGAAGAAGAAACAACAACAGCGTCTACAGATCCTAGCTCATTGCCTGTGACTATAACCGCAAGTTCAAGCGAATCTACGCCAAACACTGAACAGACTTCATCTCCTGAAACGACTCCCAAATCGACTGAAGAAGAAACAACAACAGCGTCTACAGATCCTAGCTCATCGCCTGTGACTTTAACCGAAAGTTCAAGCGAATCCACGCCAAGCACTGAACAGAATTCATCTCCTGAAACGACTCCCAAATCGACTGAAGAAGAAACAACAACAGCGTCTTCAGATCCTAGCTCATCGCCTGTGACTATAACCGCAAGCTTAAGCGAATCTACGCCAAACACTGAACAGACTTCATCTCCTGAAACGACTCCCAAATCGACTGAAGAAGAAGCATCAACAGCGTCTACAGATCCTAGCTCATCGCCTGTGACTATAACCGCAAGTTCAAGCGAATCTACGCCAAACACTGAACAGGCTTCATCTCCTGAAACGACTTCCAAATCGACTGAAGAAGAAACAACAACCGCGTCTACAGATCCTGGCTCATCGCCTGTGACTATAACCGCAAGTTCAAGCGAATCTACGCCAAACACTGAACGGACTTCATCTCCTGAAACGACTCCCAAACCGACTGATGAAGAAACAACAACAGCGTCTACAGATCCTAGCTCATCGCCTGTGACTATAACCGCAAGTTCATGCGAATCTACGCCAAACACTGAACAGACTTCATCTCCTGAAACGACTCCCAAATCGACTGAAGAAGAAACAACAACAGCGTCTACAGATCCTAGCTCATCGCCTGTGACTATAACCGCAAGTTCAAGCGAATCTACGCCAAACACTGAACAGACTTCATCTCCTGAAACGACTACCAAATCGACTGAAGAAGAAACAACAACAGCGTCTACAGATCCTAGCTCATCGCCTGTGACTATAACTGCAAGTTCAAGCGAATCTACGCCAAAGACTGAACAGACTTCATCTCCTGAAACGACTCCCAAATCGACTGAAGAAGGAACAACAACAGCGTCTACAGATCCTAGCTCATCGCCTGTGACTATAACCGCAAGTTCAAGCGAATCTACGCAAAACACTGAACAGACTTCATCTCCTGAAACGACTCCCAAATCGACTGTAGAAGAAACAACAACAGCATCTACAGATCCTAGCTCATCGCCTGTGACTATAACCGCAAGTTCAAGCGAATCTACGCCAAACACTGAACAGACTTCATCTCCTGAAACGACTACCAAATCGACTGAAGAAGAAACAACAACAGCGTCTACAGATCCTAGCTCATCGCCTGTGACTATAACTGCAAGTTCAAGCGAATCTACGCCAAAGACTGAACAGACTTCATCTCCTGAAACGACTCCCAAATCGACTGAAGAAGGAACAACAACAGCGTCTACAGATCCTAGCTCATCGCCTGTGACTATAACCGCAAGTTCAAGCGAATCTACGCAAAACACTGAACAGACTTCATCTCCTGAAACGACTCCCAAATCGACTGTAGAAGAAACAACAACAGCATCTACAGATCCTAGCTCATCGCCTGTGACTATAACCGCAAGTTCAAGCGAATCTACGCCAAACACTGAACAGACTTCATCTCCTGAAACGACTCTCAAATCGACTGAAGAAGAAACAACAACAGCATCTACAGATCCTAGCTCATCGCCTGTGACTATAACCGCAAGTTCAAGCGAATCTACGCCAAACACTGAACAGACTTCATCTCCTGAAACGACTACCAAATCGACTGAAGAAGAAACAACAACAGCATCTACAGATCCTAGCTCATCGCCTGTGACTATAACTGAAAGTTCAAGCGGATCTACTCCAAACACTGAACCGACTTCATCTCCTGAAACGACTCCCAAATCGACTGTAGAAGAAACAACAACAGCATCTACAGATCCTAGCTCATCGCATGTGACTATAACCGCAAATTCAAGCGAATTTACGCCAAACACTGAACCGACTTCATCTCCTGAAACAACTCCCAAATCGACTGAAGATGAAACAACAACAGCATCTACAGATCCTAGCTCATCGCCTGTGACTATAACCGCAAGTTCAAGCGAATCTACGCCAAACACTGAACAGACTTCATCTCCTGAAACGACTACCAAATCGACTGAAGAAGAAACAACAACAGCATCTACAGATCCTAGCTCATCGCCTGTGACTATAACCGCAAGTTCAAGCGAATCTACGCCAAACACTGAACAGACTTCATCTCCTGAAACGACTCCTAAATCGACTGTAGAAGAATCAACAACAGCGTCTTCAGATCCTAGCTCATCGCCTGTGACTATAACCGCAAGTTCAAGCGAGTCTACGCCAAACACTGAACAGACTTCATCTCCTGAAACGACTTCCAAATCGGCTGAAGAAGAAACAACAACAGCGTCTTCAGATCCTAGCTCATCGCCTGTGACTATAACCGCAAGTTCAAGCGAATCCACGCCAAGCACTGAACAGAATTCATCTCCTGAAACGACTACCAAATCGACTGAAGAAGAAACAACAACAGCATCTACAGATCCTAGCTCATCGCCTGTGACTATAACCGCAAGTTCAAGCGAATCCACGCCAAGCACTGAACAGACTTCATCTCCTGAAACGACTACCAAATCGACTGAAGAAGAAACAACAACAGCATCTACAGATCCTAGCTCATCGCCTGTGACTATAACCGCAAGTTCAAGCGAATCTACGCCAAACACTGAACAGACTTCATCTCCTGAAACGACTCCTAAATCGACTGTAGAAGAAACAACAACAGCGTCTTCAGATCCTAGCTCATCGCCTGTGACTATAACCGCAAGTTCAAGCGAATCTACGCCAAACACTGAACAGACTTCATCTCTTGAAACAACTCCCAAATCGACTGAAGAAGAAACAACAACAGCGTCTACAGATCCTAGCTCATTGCCTGTGACTATAACCGCAAGTTCAAGCGAATCTACGCCAAACACTGAACAGACTTCATCTCCTGAAACGACTCCCAAATCGACTGAAGAAGAAACAACAACAGCGTCTACAGATCCTAGCTCATCGCCTGTGACTTTAACCGAAAGTTCAAGCGAATCCACGCCAAGCACTGAACAGAATTCATCTCCTGAAGCGACTCCCAAATCGACTGAAGAAGAAACAACAACAGCGTCTTCAGATCCTAGCTCATCGCCTGTGACTATAACCGCAAGCTTAAGCGAATCTACGCCAAACACTGAACAGACTTCATCTCCTGAAACGACTCCCAAATCGACTGAAGAAGAAGCATCAACAGCGTCTACAGATCCTAGCTCATCGCCTGTGACTATAACCGCAAGTTCAAGCGAATCTACGCCAAACACTGAACAGGCTTCATCTCCTGAAACGACTTCCAAATCGACTGAAGAAGAAACAACAACCGCGTCTACAGATCCTGGCTCATCGCCTGTGACTATAACCGCAAGTTCAAGCGAATCTACGCCAAACACTGAACGGACTTCATCTCCTGAAACGACTCCCAAACCGACTGATGAAGAAACAACAACAGCGTCTACAGATCCTAGCTCATCGCCTGTGACTATAACCGCAAGTTCATGCGAATCTACGCCAAACACTGAACAGACTTCATCTCCTGAAACGACTCCCAAATCGACTGAAGAAGAAACAACAACAGCGTCTACAGATCCTAGCTCATCGCCTGTGACTATAACCGCAAGTTCAAGCGAATCTACGCCAAACACTGAACAGACTTCATCTCCTGAAACGACTACCAAATCGACTGAAGAAGAAACAACAACAGCGTCTACAGATCCTAGCTCATCGCCTGTGACTATAACTGCAAGTTCAAGCGAATCTACGCCAAAGACTGAACAGACTTCATCTCCTGAAACGACTCCCAAATCGACTGAAGAAGGAACAACAACAGCGTCTACAGATCCTAGCTCATCGCCTGTGACTATAACCGCAAGTTCAAGCGAATCTACGCAAAACACTGAACAGACTTCATCTCCTGAAACGACTCCCAAATCGACTGTAGAAGAAACAACAACAGCATCTACAGATCCTTGCTCATCGCCTGTGACTATAACCGCAAGTTCAAGCGAATCTACGCCAAACACTGAACAAACTTCATCTCCTGAAACGACTTCCAAATCGACTGAAGAAGAAACAACAACCGCGTCTACAGATCCTGGCTCATCGCCTGTGACTATAACCGCAAGTTCAAGCGAATCTACGCCAAACACTGAACAGACTTCATCTCCTGAAACGACTCCCAAATCGACTGATGAAGAAACATCAACAGCGTCTACAGATCTTAGCTCATCGCCTGTGACTATAACCGCAAGTTCAAGCGAATCTACGCCAAACACTGAACAGACTTCATCTCCTGAAACGACTACCAAATCGACTGAAGAAGAAACAACAACAGCGTCTACAGATCCTAGCTCATCGCTTGTGACTATAACCGCAAGTTCAAGCGAATCCACGCCAAGCACTGAACAGAATTCATCTCCTGAAACGACTCCCAAATTGACTGAAGAAGAAACAACAACAGCGTCTTCAGATCCTAGCTCATCGCCTGTGACTATAACCGCAAGTTCAAGCGAATCTACGCCAAACACTGAACAGACTTCATCTCCTGAAACGACTCTCAAATCGACTGAAGAAGAAACATCAACAGCGTCTACAGATCCTAGCTCATCGCCTGTGACTATAACCGCAAGTTCAAGCGAATCTACGCCAAACACTGAACAGACTTCATCTCCTGAAACGACTTCCAAATCGACTGAAGAAGAAACAACAACCGCGTCTACAGATCCTGGCTCATCGCCTGTGACTATAACCGCAAGTTCAAGCGAATCTACGCCAAACACTGAACAGACTTCATCTCCTGAAACGACTCCCAAATCGACTGATGAAGAAACATCAACAGCGTCTACAGATCTTAGCTCATCGCCTGTGACTATAACCGCAAGTTCAAGCGAATCTACGCCAAACACTGAACAGACTTCATCTCCTGAAACGACTACCAAATCGACTGAAGAAGAAACAACAACAGCGTCTACAGATCCTAGCTCATCGTTTGTGACTATAACCGCAAGTTCAAGCGAATCTACGCCAAACACTGAACAGACTTCATCTCCTGAAACGACTACCAAATCGACTGAAGAAGAAACAACAACAGCGTCTACAGATCCTTGCTCATCGCCTGTGACTATAACCGCAAGTTCAAGCGAATCTACGCCAAACACTGAACAGACTTCATCTCCTGAAACGACTCCCAAATCTGACTGAAGAAGAAAAAACAACAGCGTCTACAGATCCTAGCTCATCGCCTGTGACTATAATCGCAAGTTCAAGCGAATCTACGCCAAACACTGAACAGACTTCATCTCCTGAAACGACTACCAAATCGACTGATGAAGAAACATCAACAGCGTCTACAGATCTTAGGTCATCGCCTGTGACTATAACCGCAAGTTCAAGCGAATCTACGCCAAACACTGAACAGACTTCATCTCCTGAAACGACTTCCAAATCGACTGAAGAAGAAACAACAACCGCGTCTACAGATCCTGGCTCATCGCCTGTGACTATAACCGCAAGTTCAAGCGAATCTACGCCAAACACTGAACAGACTTCATCTCCTGAAACGACTACCAAATCGACTGAAGAAGAAACAACAACAACAGCGTCTACAGATCCTAGCTCATCGCCTGTGACTATAATCGCAAGTTCAAGCGAATCTACGCCAAACACTGAACAGACTTCATCTCCTGAAACGACTACCAAATCGACTGAAGAAGAAACAACAACAACAGCGTCTACAGATCCTAGCTCATCGCCTGTGACTATAACCGCAAGTTCAAGCGAATCTACGCCAAACACTGAACAGACTTCATCTTCTGAAACGACTTCCAAATCGACTGAAGAAGAAACAACAACAGCGTCTACAGATCCTAGCTCATCGCCTGTGACTATAACCGCAAGTTCAAGCGAATCTACGTCAATCACTGAACAGACTTCATCTCCTGAAACGACTCCTAAATCGACTGAAGAAGAAACAACAACAGCGTCTACAGATCCTAGCTCATCGCCTGTGACTATAACCGCAAGTTCAAGCGAATCCACGCCAAGCACTGAACAGAATTCATCTCCTGAAACGACTCCCAAATCGACTGGAGAAGAAACAACAACAGCGTCTTCACATCCTAGCCCATCGCCTGTGACTATAACCGCAAGTTCAAGCGAATCTACGCCAAACACTTAACAGACTTCATCTCCTGAAACGACTCCCAAATCGACTGATGAAGAAACATCAACAGCGTCTACAGATCCTAGCTCATCGCCTGTGACTATAACCGCAATTTCAAGCGAATCTACGCCAAACACTGAACAGGCTTCATCTCCTGAAACGACTTCCAAATCGACTGAAGAAGAAACAACAACCGCGTTTACAGATCCTGGCTCATCGCCTGTGACTATAACTGCAAGTTCAAGCGAATCTACGCCAAACACTGAACAGACTTCATCTCCTGAAACGACTACCAAATCGACTGAAGAAGAAACAACAACAGCGTCTACAGATCCTAGCTCATCGCCTGTGACTATAACCGCAAGTTCAAGCGAATCTACGCCAAACACTGAACAGGCTTCATCTCCTGAAACGACTTCCAAATCGACTGAAGAAGAAACAACAACCGCGTTTACAGATCCTGGCTCATCGCCTGTGACTATAACCGCAAGTTCAAGCGAATCTACGCCAAACACTTAACAGACTTCATCTCCTGAAACGACTCCCAAATCGACTGATGAAGAAACATCAACAGCGTCTACAGATCCTAGCTCATCGCCTGTGACTATAACCGCAAGTTCAAGCGAATCTACGCCAAACACTGAACAGACTTCATCTCCTGAAACGACTACCAAATCGACTGAAGAAGAAACAACAACACCGTATACAGATCCTAGCTCATCGCCTGTGACTATAACCGCAAGTTCAAGCGAATCTACGCCAAACACTGAACAGACTTCATCTCTTGAAACGACTACCAAATCGACTGAAGAAGAAACAACAACAGCGTTTACAGATCCTAGCTCATCGCCTGTGACTATAACCGCAATTTCAAGCGAATCTACGCCAAACACTGAACAGACTTCATCTCTTGAAACGATTCCCAAATCGACTGAAGAAGAAACAACAACAGCGTCTTCAGATCCTAGCTCATCGCCTATGACTATAACCGCAAGTTCAAGCGAATCTACGCCAAACACTGAACAGACTTCATCTCCTGAAACGACTACCAAATCGACTGAAGAAGAAACAGCAACTGCGTCTACAGATCCTAGCTCTTCGCCTGTGACTATAACCGCAAGTTCAAGCAAATCTACGTCAAACACTGAACAGACTTCATCTTCTGAAACGACTCAAAAATCGACTGTAGAAGAAACAACAACAGCATCTACAGATCCTTGCTTATCGCCTGTGACTATAACCGCAAGTTCAAGCGAATCTACGCAAAACACTGAACAGACTTCATCTCCTGAAACGACTCCCAAATCGACTGTAGAAGAAACAACAACAGCATCTACAGATCCTTGCTCATCGCCTGTGACTATAACCGCAAGTTCAAGCGAATCTACGCAAAACACTGAACAGACTTCATCTCCTGAAACGACTACCAAATCGACTGAAGAAGAAACAACAACAGCATCTATAGATCCTAGCTTATCGCCTGTGACTATAACCGCAAGTTCAAGCGAATCTACGCCAAACACTGAACAGACTTCATCTCCTGAAACGACTACCAAATCGACTGAAGAAGAAACAACAACACCGTATACAGATCCTAGCTCATCGCCTGTGACTATAACCGCAAGTTCAAGCGAATCTACGCCAAACACTGAACAGACTTCATCTCCTGAAACGACTACCAAATCGACTGAAGAAGAAACAACAACAGCGTTTACAGATCCTAGCTCATCGCCTGTGACTATAACCGCAATTTCAAGCGAATCTACGCCAAACACTGAACAGACTTCATCTCTTGAAACGATTCCCAAATCGACTGAAGAAGAAACAACAACAGCGTCTTCAGATCCTAGCTCATCGCCTATGACTATAACCGCAAGTTCAAGCGAATCTACGCCAAACACTGAACAGACTTCATCTCCTGAAACGACTACCAAATCGACTGAAGAAGAAACAACAACCGCGTTTACAGATCCTGGCTCATCGCCTGTGACTATAACCGCAAGTTCAAGCGAATCTACGCCAAACACTGAAAAGACTTCATCTCCTGAAACGACTACCAAATCGACTGAAGAAGAAACAACAACAGCGTCTACAGATCCTAGCTCATCGCCTGTGACTATAACCGCAAGTTCAAGCGAATCTACGCCAAACACTGAACAGACTTCATCTCCTGAAACGACTACCAAATCGACTGAAGAAGAAACAACAACAGCGTTTACAGATCCTAGCTCATCGCCTGTGACTATAACCGCAAGTTCAAGCGAATCTACGCCAAACACTTAACAGACTTCATCTCCTGAAACGACTCCCAAATCGACTGATGAAGAAACATCAACAGCGTCTACAGATCCTAGCTCATCGCCTGTGACTATAACCGCAATTTCAAGCGAATCTACGCCAAACACTGAACAGGCTTCATCTCCTGAAACGACTTCCAAATCGACTGAAGAAGAAACAACAACCGCGTTTACAGATCCTGGCTCATCGCCTGTGACTATAACCGCAAGTTCAAGCGAATCTACGCCAAACACTGAACAGACTTCATCTCCTGAAACGACTACCAAATCGACTGAAGAAGAAACAACAACAGCGTCTACAGATCCTAGCTCATCGCCTGTGACTATAACCGCAAGTTCAAGCGAATCTATGCCAAACACTGAACAGGCTTCATCTCCTGAAACGACTTCCAAATCGACTGAAGAAGAAACAACAACCGCGTTTACAGATCCTGGCTCATCGCCTGTGACTATAACCGCAAGTTCAAGCGAATCTACGCCAAACACTTAACAGACTTCATCTCCTGAAACGACTCCCAAATCGACTGATGAAGAAACATCAACAGCGTCTACAGATCCTAGCTCATCGCCTGTGACTATAACCGCAAGTTCAAGCGAATCTACGCCAAACACTGAACAGACTTCATCTCCTGAAACGACTACCAAATCGACTGAAGAAGAAACAACAACACCGTATACAGATCCTAGCTCATCGCCTGTGACTATAACCGCAAGTTCAAGCGAATCTACGCCAAACACTGAACAGACTTCATCTCCTGAAACGACTACCAAATCGACTGAAGAAGAAACAACAACAGCGTTTACAGATCCTAGCTCATCGCCTGTGACTATAACCGCAATTTCAAGCGAATCTACGCCAAACACTGAACAGACTTCATCTCTTGAAACGATTCCCAAATCGACTGAAGAAGAAACAACAACAGCGTCTTCAGATCCTAGCTCATCGCCTATGACTATAACCGCAAGTTCAAGCGAATCTACGCCAAACACTGAACAGACTTCATCTCCTGAAACGACTACCAAATCGACTAAAGAAGAAACAGCAACTGCGTCTACAGATCCTAGCTCTTCGCCTGTGACTATAACCGCAAGTTCAAGCAAATCTACGTCAAACACTGAACAGACTTCATCTTCTGAAACGACTCAAAAATCGACTGTAGAAGAAACAACAACAGCATCTACAGATCCTTGCTTATCGCCTGTGCCTATAACCGCAAGTTCAAGCGAATCTATGCAAAACACTGAACAGACTTCATCTCCTGAAACGACTCCCAAATCGACTGTAGAAGAAACAACAACAGCATCTACAGATCCTTGCTCATCGCCTGTGACTATAACCGCAAGTTCAAGCGAATCTACGCAAAACACTGAACAGACTTCATCTCCTGAAACGACTACCAAATCGACTGAAGAAGAAACAACAACAGCATCTATAGATCCTAGCTTATCGCCTGTGACTATAACCGCAAGTTCAAGCGAATCTACGCCAAACACTGAACAGACTTCATCTCCTGAAACGACTCAAAAATCGACTGTAGGAGAAACAACAACAGCAACTACAGATCCTAGCTCATCGCCTGTGACTATAACCGCAAGTTCAAGCGAATCTACGCCAAACACTGAACAGTCTTCATCTCCTGAAACGACTCTCAAATCGACTGAAGAAGATACATCAACAGCGTCTTCAGATCCTAGCTCATCGCCTGTGACTATAACCGCAAGTTCAAGCGAATCTACGCCAAACACTGAACAGACTTCATTTCCTGGAACGACTCCCAAATCGACTGAAGAACAAACAACAACAGCGTCTTCAGATCCTAGCTCATCGCCTGTGACTATAACCGCAATTTCAAGCGAATCTACGCCAAACATTGAACAGACTTCATCTCTTGAAACGATTCCCAAATCGACTGAAGAAGAAACAACAACAGCGTCTTCAGATCCTAGCTTATCGCCTGTGACTATAACCGCAAGTTCAAGCGAATCTACGCCAAACACTGAACAGACTTCATCTCCTGAAACGACTCCCAAATCGACTGAAGAAGAAACAACAACAGCGTCTACAGATCCTAGCTCATCGCCTGTGACTATAACCGCAAGTTCAAGCGAATCTACGCCAAACACTGAACAGATTTCATCTCCTGAAACGACTCCTAAATCGACTGAAGAAGAAACAACAACAGCGTCTTCAGATCCTAGCTCATCGCCTGTGACTATAACCGCAAGTTCAAGCGAATCTACGCCAAACACTGAACAGACTTCATCTCCTGAAACGACTCCCAAATCGACTGAAGAAGAAACATCAACAGCGTCTACAGATCCTAGCTCATCGCCTGTGACTATAACCGCAAGTTCAAGCGAATCTACGCCAAACACTGAACAGACTTCATCTCCTGAAACGACTTCCAAATCGACTGAAGAAGAAACAACAACCGCGTCTACAGATCCTGGCTCATCGCCTGTGACTATAACCGCAAGTTCAAGCGAATCTACGCCAAACACTGAACAGACTTCATCTCCTGAAACGACTCCCAAATCGACTGATGAAGAAACATCAACAGCGTCTACAGATCCTAGCTCATCGCCTGTGACTATAACCGCAAGTTCAAGCGAATCTACGCCAAACACTGAACAGACTTCATCTCCTGAAACGACTACCAAATCGACTGAAGAAGAAACAACAACAGCGTCTACAGATCCTAGCACATCGCCTGTGACTATAACCGCAAGTTCAAGCGAATCTACGCCAAACACTGAACAGACTTCATCTCCTGAAACGACTCCCAAATCGACTGTAGAAGAAACAACAACAGCGTCTTCAGATCCTAGCTCATCGCCTGTGACTATAACCGCAAGTTCAAGTGAATCTATGCCAAACACTGAACAGACTTCATCTCCTGAAACGACTCCCAAATCGACTGTAGAAGAAACAACAACAGCGTCTTCAGATCCTAGCTCATCGCCTGTGACTATAAACGCAAGTTCAAGCGAATCTACGCCAAACACTGAACAGACTTCATCTCCTGAAACGACTACCAAATCGACTGAAGAAGAAACAACAACAGCGTCTTCAGATCCTAGCTCATCGCCTGTGACTATAACCGCAAGTTCAAGCGAATCTACGCCAAACACTGAACAGACTTCATCTTCTGAAACGACTCCCAAATCGACTGTAGAAGAAACAACAACAGCGTCTTCAGATCCTAGCTCATCGCCTGTGACTATAAACGCAAGTTCAAGCGAATCTACGCCAAAAACTGAACAGACTTCATTTCCTGAAACGACTACCAAATCGACTGAAGAAGAAACTACAATAGCATCTACAGATCCTAGCTCATCGCCTGTGACTATAACCGCAAGTTCAAGCGAATCTGCGCCAAACACTGAACAGACTTCATCTCCTGAAACGACTACCAAATCGACTGAAGAAGAAACTACAATAGCATCTACAGATGCTAGCTCATCGCCTGTGACTATAACCGCAAGTTCAAGCGAATCTGCGCCAAACACTGAACAGACTTCATCTCCTGAAACGACTACCAAATCGACTGAAATAGAAACAACAACAGCGTCTACAGATCCTAGCTTATCGCCTGTGACTATAACCGCAAGTTCAAGCGAGTCTACGCCAAACACCGGACAGACTTCATCTCCTGAATCGACTACCAAATCGACTGAAGAAGAAACAACAACACCGTATACAGATCCTAGCTCATCGCCTGTGACTATAACCGCAAGTTCAAGTGAATCTACGCCAAACACTGAACAGACACCATCTTCTGAAACGACTACCAAATCGACTGAAGAAGAAACAACAACAGCGTCTACAGATCCTAGCTCATCGCCTGTGACTATAACCGCAAGTTCAAGCAAATCTACGCCAAACACTGAACAGAATTCATCTCCTGAAACGACTCCCAAATCGACTGTAGAAGAAGCAACAACAGCGTCTTCAGATCCTAGCTCATCGCCTGTGACTATAACCGCAAGTTCAAGCGAATCTACGCCAAACACTGAACAGACTTCATCTTCTGAAACGACTCCCAAATCGACTGAAGAAGAAACAACAACAGCGTCTTCAGATCCTAGCTCATCGCCTGTGGCTACAACCGCAAGTTCAAGCGCATCTATGCCAAACACTGAACAGACTTCATCTCCTGAAACGACTTCCAAATCGACTGAAGAAGAAACAACAACAGCGTCTTCAGATCCTAGCTCATCGCCTGTGACTATAACCGCAAGTTCAAGCGAGTCTACGCCAAACACTGAACAGACTTCATCTCCTGAAACGACCCCCAAATCGACTGAAGAAGAAACAACAACAGCATCTACAGATCCTAGCTCATCGCCTGTGACTATAACCGCAAGTTCAAGCAAATCTACGCCAAACACTGAACAGACTTCATCTCCTGAAACGACTCCCAAATCGACTGTAGAAGAAACAACAACAGCGTCTTCAGATCCTAGCTCATCGCCTGTGGCTACAACCGCAAGTTCAAGCGCATCTACGCCAAACACTGAACAGACTTCATCTCCTGAAACGACTTCCAAATCGACTGAAGAAGAAACAACAACAGCGTCTACAGATCCTAGCTCATCGCCTGTGACTATAACCGCAAGTTCAAGCGAAAATACGCCAAACACTGAACAGACTTCATCTCCTGAAACGACCCCCAAATCGACTGAAGAAGAAACAACAACAGCATCTACAGATCCTAGCCCATCGCCTGTGACTATAACCGCAAGTTCAAGCGAATCTACGCCAAACACTGAACAAAGTTCATCTTCTGAAACGACTCCTAAATCGACTGAAGAAGAAACAACAACAGCGTCTTCAGATCCTAGCTCATCGCCTGTGACTACAACCGCAAGTTCAAGCGCATCTACGCCAAACACTGAACAGACTTCATCTCCTGAAACGACTCCCAAATCGACTGAAGAAGAAACAACAACAGCGTCTACAGATACTAGCTCATCGCCTGTGACTATAACCGTAAGTTCAAGTGCAACTACGCCAAACACTGAACAGACTTCATCTCCTGAAACGACTCCCAAATCGACTGAAGAAGAAACAACAACACCGTCTACAGATCCTAGCTCATCGCCTGTGACTATAACCGTAAGTTCAAGTGCAACTACGCCAAACACTGAACAGACTTCAACTCTTGAAACGACTACCAAATCGGCTGAAGAAGAAACAACAACAGCGTCTTCAGATACTAGCTCATCTCCTGTGACTATAACCGCAAGTTCAAGCGAGTCTACGCCAAACACTGAACAGACTTTATCTCCTGAAACGACTACCAAATCGACTGAAGAAGAAACAACAACAGCGTCTACAGATCCTAGCTCATCGCCTGTGACTATAACCGCAAGTTCAAGCGAAAATACGCCAAACACTGAACAGACTTCGTCTCCTGAAACGACTACCAAATCGACTGAAGAAGAAACAACAACAGCGTCTACAGATCCTAGCTCATCGCCTGTGACTATAACCGCAAGTTCAAGCGAGACTACGCCAAACACTGAACAGACTTCATCTCCTGAAACGACTCCCAAATCGACTGATGAAGAAACAACAATAGCATCTATAGATCCTAGCTCATCGCCTGTGACTATAACCGCAAGTTCAAGCGAATCTACGCCAAACACTGAACAGACTTCATCTCCTGAAACGACTACCAAATCGACTGAAGAAGAAACAACAACAGCATCTACAGATCCTAGCTCATCGCCTGTGACTATAAACGCAAATTCAAGCGAATCTACGCCAAACACTGAACAGACTTCATCTCTTGAATCGACTTCCAAATCGACTGTAGAAGAAACAACAACAGCTTCTTCAGATCCTAGCTCATCGCCTGTGACTATAACCGCAAGTTCAAGCGAATCTACGCCAAACACTGAACAGACTTCATCTCCTGAAACGACTCCCAAATCGACTGTAGAAGAAACAACAACAGCATCTACAGATCCTAGCACATCGCCTGTGACTATAACCGCAAATTCAAGCGAATCTACGCCAAACACTGAACAGACTTCATCTCTTGAATCGACTTCCAAATCGACTGTAGAAGAAACAACAACAGCTTCTTCAGATCCTAGCTCATCGCCTGTGACTATAACCGCAAGTTCAAGCGAATCTACGCCAAACAATGAACAGACTTCATCTCCTGAATCGACTCCCAAATCGACTGTAGAAGAAACAACAACAGCGTCTACAGATCCTAGCTCATCGCCTGTGACTATAACCGCAAGTTCAAGCGAAAATACGCCAAACACTGAACAGACTTCGTCTCCTGAAACGACTACCAAATCGACTGAAGAAGAAACAACAACAGCGTCTACAGATCCTAGCTCATCGCCTGTGACTATAACCGCAAGTTCAAGCGAGACTACGCCAAACACTGAACAGACTTCATCTCCTGAAACGACTCCCAAATCGACTGAGGAAGAAACAACAATAGCATCTATAGATCCTAGCTCATCGCCTGTGACTATAACCGCAAGTTCAAGCGAATCTACGCCAAACACTGAACAGACTTCATCTCCTGAAACGACTACCAAATCGACTGAAGAAGAAACAACAACAGCATCTACAGATCCTAGCTCATCGCCTGTGACTATAAACGCAAGTTCAAGCGAATCTACGCCAAACACTGAACAGACTTCATCTCCTGAAACGACTACCAAATCGACTGAAGAAGAAACAACAACAGCGTCTACAGATCCTAGCTTATCGCCTGTGACTATAACCGCAATTTCAAGCGAATCTACGCCAAACACTGAACAGACTTCATCTCCTGAAACGACTACCAAACCGACTGAAAAAGAAACAATAACAGCGTCTACAGATCCTAGCTCATCGCCTGTGACTATAACCGCAAGTTCAAGCGAATCTACGCCAAACACTGAACAAACTTCATCTCCTGAAACGACTCCCAAATCGACTGAAGAAGAAACAACAACACCGTCTACAGATCCTAGCTCATCGCCTGTGACTATAACCGTAAGTTCAAGTGCAACTACGCCAAACACTGAACAGACTTCAACTCTTGAAACGACTACCAAATCGGCTGAAGAAGAAACAACAACAGCGTCTTCAGATACTAGCTCATCTCCTGTGACTATAACCGCAAGTTCAAGCGAGTCTACGCCAAACACTGAACAGACTTTATCTCCTGAAACGACTACCAAATCGACTGAAGAAGAAACAACAACAGCGTCTACAGATCCTAGCTCATCGCCTGTGACTATAACCGCAAGTTCAAGCGAAAATACGCCAAACACTGAACAGACTTCGTCTCCTGAAACGACTACCAAATCGACTGAAGAAGAAACAACAACAGCGTCTACAGATCCTAGCTCATCGCCTGTGACTATAACCGCAAGTTCAAGCGAGACTACGCCAAACACTGAACAGACTTCATCTCCTGAAACGACTCCCAAATCGACTGATGAAGAAACAACAATAGCATCTATAGATCCTAGCTCATCGCCTGTGACTATAACCGCAAGTTCAAGCGAATCTACGCCAAACACTGAACAGACTTCATCTCCTGAAACGACTACCAAATCGACTGAAGAAGAAACAACAACAGCATCTACAGATCCTAGCTCATCGCCTGTGACTATAAACGCAAGTTCAAGCGAATCTACGCCAAACACTGAACAGAGTTCATCTCCTGAAACGACTACCAAATCGACTGAAGAAGAAACAACAACAGCGTCTACAGATCCTAGCTCATCGCCTGTGACTATAACCGCAATTTCAAGCGAATCTACGCCAAACACTGAACAGACTTCATCTCCTGAAACGACTCCCAAATCGACTGTAGAAGAAACAACAACAGCGTCTACAGATCCTAGCACATCGCCTGTGACTATAATCGGAAATTCAAGCGGATCTACGCCAAACACTGAACAGACTTCATCTCTTGAATCGACTCCCAAATCGACTGTAGAAGAAACAACAACAGCTTCTTCAGATCCTAGCTCATCGCCTGTGACTATAACCGTAAGTTCAAGCGAATCTACGCCAAACACTGAACAGACTTCATCTCCTGAAACGACTCCCAAATCGACTGTAGAAGAAACAACAACAGCGTTTTCAGATCCTAGCTCATAGCCTGTGACTATATCCGCAAGTTCAAGCGAATCTACGCCAAACACTGAACAGACTTCATCTCCTGAATCGACTCCCAAATCGACTGTAGAAGAAACAACAACAGCGTCTTCAGATCCTAGCTCATCGCCTGTGACTATAACCGCAAGTTCAAGCGAATCTACGCCAAACACTGAACAGACTTCATCTCCTGAAACGACTCCCAAATCGACTGAAGAAGAAACAACAACAGGGTCTACAGATCCTAGCTCATCGCCTGTGACTATAACCGCAATTTCAAGCGAATCTACGCCAAACACTGAACAGACTTCATCTCCTGAAACGACTCCCAAATCGACTGTAGAAGAAACAACAACAGCATCTACAGATCCTAGCACATCGCCTGTGACTATAACCGCAAATTCAAGCGAATCTACGCCAAACACTGAACAGACTTCATCTCTTGAATCGACTTCCAAATCGACTGTAGAAGAAACAACAACAGCTTCTTCAGATCCTAGCTCATCGCCTGTGACTATAACCGCAAGTTCAAGCGAATCTACGCCAAACAATGAACAGACTTCATCTCCTGAATCGACTCCCAAATCGACTGTAGAAGAAACAACAACAGCGTCTACAGATCCTAGCTCATCGCCTGTGACTATAACCGCAAGTTCAAGCGAAAATACGCCAAACACTGAACAGACTTCGTCTCCTGAAACGACTACCAAATCGACTGAAGAAGAAACAACAACAGCGTCTACAGATCCTAGCTCATCGCCTGTGACTATAACCGCAAGTTCAAGCGAGACTACGCCAAACACTGAACAGACTTCATCTCCTGAAACGACTCCCAAATCGACTGAGGAAGAAACAACAATAGCATCTATAGATCCTAGCTCATCGCCTGTGACTATAACCGCAAGTTCAAGCGAATCTACGCCAAACACTGAACAGACTTCATCTCCTGAAACGACTACCAAATCGACTGAAGAAGAAACAACAACAGCATCTACAGATCCTAGCTCATCGCCTGTGACTATAAACGCAAGTTCAAGCGAATCTACGCCAAACACTGAACAGACTTCATCTCCTGAAACGACTACCAAATCGACTGAAGAAGAAACAACAACAGCGTCTACAGATCCTAGCTTATCGCCTGTGACTATAACCGCAATTTCAAGCGAATCTACGCCAAACACTGAACAGACTTCATCTCCTGAAACGACTCCCAAATCGACTGTAGAAGAAACAACAACAGCATCTACAGATCCTAGCACATCGCCTGTGACTATAACCGCAAATTCAAGCGAATCTACGCCAAACACTGAACAGACTTCATCTCTTGAATCGACTTCCAAATCGACTGTAGAAGAAACAACAACAGCTTCTTCAGATCCTAGCTCATCGCCTGTGACTATAACCGCAAGTTCAAGCGAATCTACGCCAAACAATGAACAGACTTCATCTCCTGAATCGACTCCCAAATCGACTGTAGAAGAAACAACAACAGCGTTTTCAGATCCTAGCTCATCGCCTGTGACTATATCCGCAAGTTCAAGCGAATCTACGCCAAACACTGAACAGATTTCATCTCCTGAAACGTCTAACAAATCGACTGAAGAAGACACAACAAAAGCATCTACAGATCCTAGCTCATCGCCATTGACTATAACCGCAAGTTCAAGCGAATCTACGCCAAACATTGAACAGACTTCATCTCTTGAAACGACTCCCAAATCGACTGTAGAAGAAACAACAACAGCGTCTACAGATCCTAGCTCATCTCCTGTGACTATAACCGCAAGTTCAAGTGAATCTACGCCAAACACTGAACAGACTTCATCTCCTGAAACTACTCCCAAATCGACTGTAGAAGAAACATCAACAGCGTCTTCAGATCCTAGCTCATCGCCTGTGACTATAACCGCAAGTTCAAGCGAGTCTACGCCAAACACTGGACAGACTTCATCTCCTGAAACGACTCCCAAATTGACTGTAGAAGAAACAACAACAGCGTCTACAGATCCTAGCTCATCGCCTGTGACTATAACCGCAAGTTCAAGCGCATCTACGCCAAACACTGAACAGACTTCATCTCCTGAATCGACTACCAAATCGACTGAAGAAGAAACAACAACACCGTATACAGATCCTAGCTCATCCCCTGTGACTATAACCGCAAGTTCAAGTGAATCTACGCCAAACACTGAACAGACACCATCTTCTGAATCGACTACCAAATCGACTGAAGAAGAAACAACAACTGCGTCTACAGATCCTAGCTCATCGCCTGTGACTATAACCGCAAGTTCAAGCGAATCTACGCCAAACACTGAACAGACTTCATCTCCTGAAACGACTACCAAATCGACTGAAGAAGAAACTACAATAGCATCTACAGATCCTAGCTCATCGCCTGTGACTATAACCGCAAGTTCAAGCGAATCTACGCCAAACACTGAACAGACTTCATCTCCTGAAACGACTCCCAAATCGACTGAAGAAGAAACAACAACAGCATCTACAGATCCTAGCTCATCGCCTGTGACTATAACCGCAAGTTCAAGCGCATCTACGCCAAACACTGAACAGACTTCATCTCCTGAAACGACTCCCAAATCGACTGAAGAAGAAACAACAACAGCGTCTTCAGATCCTAGCTCATCGCCTGTGACTATAAACGCAAGTTCAAGCGAATCTACGCCAAACACTGAACAGACTTCATCTCCTGAAACGACTACCAAATCGACTGTAGAAGAAACAACAACAGCGTCTACAGATCCTAGCTCATCGCCTGTGACTATAACCGCAAGTTCAAGTGAATCTATGCCAAACACTGAACAGACTTCATCTCCTGAAACGACTCCCAAATCGACTGTAGAAGAAACAACAACAGCGTCTTCAGATCCTAGCTCATCGCCTGTGACTATAAACGCAAGTTCAAGCGAATCTACGCCAAACACTGAACAGACTTCATCTCCTGAAACGACTCCCAAATCGACTGTAGAAGAAACAACAACAGCGTCTTCAGATCCTAGCTCATCGCCTGTGACTATAACCGCAAGTTCAAGTGAATCTATGCCAAACACTGAACAGACTTCATCTCCTGAAACGACTCCCAAATCGACTGTAGAAGAAACAACAACAGCGTCTTCAGATCCTAGCTCATCGCCTGTGACTATAAACGCAAGTTCAAGCGAATCTACGCCAAACACTGAACAGACTTCATCTCCTGAAACGACTACCAAATCGACTGAAGAAGAAACAACAACAGCGTCTTCAGATCCTAGCTCATCGCCTGTGACTATAACCGCAAGTTCAAGCGAATCTACGCCAAACACTGAACAGACGTCATCTTCTGAAACGACTCCCAAATCGACTGTAGAAGAAACAACAACAGCGTCTACAGATCCTAGCTCATCGCCTGTGACTATAACCGCAAGTTCAAGCGAATCTACGCCAAACACTGAACAGACTTCATCTTCTGAAACGACTACCAAATCGACTGAAGAAGAAACAACAACAGCGTCTACAGATCCTAGCTCATCGCCTGTGACTATAACCGCAAGTTCAAGCGAATCTACGCCAAAAACTGAACAGACTTCATTTCCTGAAACGACTACCAAATCGACTGAAGAAGAAACTACAATAGCATCTACAGATCCTAGCTCATCGCCTGTGACTATAAACGCAAGTTCAAGCGAATCTACGCCAAACACTGAACAGACTTCATCTTCTGAAACGACTACCAAATCGACTGAAGAAGAAACAACAACAGCGTCTACAGATCCTAGCTCATCGCCTGTGACTATAACCGCAAGTTCAAGCGAATCTACGCCAAAAACTGAACAGACTTCATTTCCTGAAACGACTACCAAATCGACTGAAGAAGAAACTACAATAGCATCTACAGATCCTAGCTCATCGCCTGTGACTATAACCGCAAGTTCAAGCGAATCTGCGCCAAACACTGAACAGACTTCATCTCCTGAAACGACTACCAAATCGACTGAAGAAGAAACTACAATAGCATCTACAGATCCTAGCTCATCGCCTGTGACTATAACCGCAAGTTCAAGCGAATCTGCGCCAAACACTGAACAGACTTCATCTCCTGAAACGACTACCAAATCGACTGAAATAGAAACAACAACAGCGTCTACAGATCCTAGCTTATCGCCTGTGACTATAACCGCAAGTTCAAGCGAGTCTACGCCAAACACCGGACAGACTTCATCTCCTGAATCGACTACCAAATCGACTGAAGAAGAAACAACAACACCGTATACAGATCCTAGCTCATCGCCTGTGACTATAACCGCAAGTTCAAGTGAATCTACGCCAAACACTGAACAGACACCATCTTCTGAAACGACTACCAAATCGACTGAAGAAGAAACAACAACAGCGTCTACAGATCCTAGCTCATCGCCTGTGACTATAACCGCAAGTTCAAGCAAATCTACGCCAAACACTGAACAGAATTCATCTCCTGAAACGACTCCCAAATCGACTGTAGAAGAAGCAACAACAGCGTCTTCAGATCCTAGCTCATCGCCTGTGACTATAACCGCAAGTTCAAGCGAATCTACGCCAAACACTGAACAGACTTCATCTTCTGAAACGACTCCCAAATCGACTGAAGAAGAAACAACAACAGCGTCTTCAGATCCTAGCTCATCGCCTGTGGCTACAACCGCAAGTTCAAGCGCATCTACGCCAAACACTGAACAGACTTCATCTCCTGAAACGACTTCCAAATCGACTGAAGAAGAAACAACAACAGCGTCTTCAGATCCTAGCTCATCGCCTGTGACTATAACCGCAAGTTCAAGCGAGTCTACGCCAAACACTGAACAGACTTCATCTCCTGAAACGACCCCCAAATCGACTGAAGAAGAAACAACAACAGCATCTATAGATCCTAGCTCATCGCCTGTGACTATAACCGCAAGTTCAAGCAAATCTACGCCAAACACTGAACAGACTTCATCTCCTGAAACGACTCCCAAATCGACTGTAGAAGAAACAACAACAGCGTCTTCAGATCCTAGCTCATCGCCTGTGGCTACAACCGCAAGTTCAAGCGCATCTACGCCAAACACTGAACAGACTTCATCTCCTGAAACGACTTCCAAATCGACTGAAGAAGAAACAACAACAGCGTCTTCAGATCCTAGCTCATCGCCTGTGACTATAACCGCAAGTTCAAGCGAGTCTACGCCAAACACTGAACAGACTTCATCTCCTGAAACGACCCCCAAATCGACTGAAGAAGAAACAACAACAGCATCTACAGATCCTAGCTCATCGCCTGTGACTATAACCGCAAGTTCAAGCGAATCTACGCCAAACACTGAACAAAGTTCATCTTCTGAAACGACTTCCAAATCGACTGAAGAAGAAACAACAACAGCGTCTTCAGATCCTAGCTCATCGCCTGTGACTATAACCGCAAGTTCAAGCGAGTCTACGCCAAACACTGAACAGACTTCATCTCCTGAAACGACCCCCAAATCGACTGAAGAAGAAACAACAACAGCATCTACAGATCCTAGCCCATCGCCTGTGACTATAACCGCAAGTTCAAGCGAATCTACGCCAAACACTGAACAAAGTTCATCTTCTGAAACGACTCCTAAATCGACTGAAGAAGAAACAACAACAGCGTCTTCAGATCCTAGCTCATCGCCTGTGACTACAACCGCAAGTTCAAGCGCATCTACGCCAAACACTGAACAGACTTCATCTCCTGAAACGACTCCCAAATCGACTGAAGAAGAAACAACAACAGCGTCTACAGATACTAGCTCATCGCCTGTGACTATAACCGTAAGTTCAAGTGCAACTACGCCAAACACTGAACAGACTTCATCTCCTGAATCGACTCCCAAATCGACTGAAGAAGAAACAACAACACCGTCTACAGATCCTAGCTCATCGCCTGTGACTATAACCGTAAGTTCAAGTGCAACTACGCCAAACACTGAACAGACTTCAACTCTTGAAACGACTACCAAATCGGCTGAAGAAGAAACAACAACAGCGTCTTCAGATACTAGCTCATCTCCTGTGACTATAACCGCAAGTTCAAGCGAGTCTACGCCAAACACTGAACAGACTTTATCTCCTGAAACGACTACCAAATCGACTGAAGAAGAAACAACAACAGCGTCTACAGATCCTAGCTCATCGCCTGTGACTATAACCGCAAGTTCAAGCGAGACTACGCCAAACACTGAACAGACTTCATCTCCTGAAACGACTCCCAAATCGACTGATGAAGAAACAACAATAGCATCTATAGATCCTAGCTCATCGCCTGTGACTATAACCGCAAGTTCAAGCGAATCTACGCCAAACACTGAACAGACTTCATCTCCTGAAACGACTACCAAATCGACTGAAGAAGAAACAACAACAGCATCTACAGATCCTAGCTCATCGCCTGTGACTATAAACGCAAGTTCAAGCGAATCTACGCCAAACACTCAACAGACTTCATCTCCTGAAACGACTACCAAATCGACTGAAGAAGAAACAACAACAGCGTCTACAGATCCTAGCTCATCGCCTGTGACTATAACCGCAATTTCAAGCGAATCTACGCCAAACACTGAACAGACTTCATCTCCTGAAACGACTCCCAAATCGACTGTAGAAGAAACAACAACAGCGTCTACAGATCCTAGCACATCGCCTGTGACTATAATCGGAAATTCAAGCGGATCTACGCCAAACACTGAACAGACTTCATCTCTTGAATCGACTCCCAAATCGACTGTAGAAGAAACAACAACAGCTTCTTCAGATCCTAGCTCATCGCCTGTGACTATAACCGTAAGTTCAAGCGAATCTACGCCAAACACTGAACAGACTTCATCTCCTGAAACGACTCCCAAATCGACTGTAGAAGAAACAACAACAGCGTTTTCAGATCCTAGCTCATCGCCTGTGACTATATCCGCAAGTTCAAGCGAATCTACGCCAAACACTGAACAGACTTCATCTCCTGAATCGACTCCCAAATCGACTGTAGAAGAAACAACAACAGCGTCTTCAGATCCTAGCTCATCGCCTGTGACTATAACCGCAAGTTCAAGCGAATCTACGCCAAACACTGAACAGACTTCATCTCCTGAAACGACTCCCAAATCGACTGAAGAAGAAACAACAACAGGGTCTACAGATCCTAGCTCATCGCCTGTGACTATAACCGCAAATTCAAGCGAATCTACGCCAAACACTGAACAGACTTCATCTCTTGAATCGACTTCCAAATCGACTGTAGAAGAAACAACAACAGCTTCTTCAGATCCTAGCTCATCGCCTGTGACTATAACCGCAAGTTCAAGCGAATCTACGCCAAACAATGAACAGACTTCATCTCCTGAATCGACTCCCAAATCGACTGTAGAAGAAACAACAACAGCGTCTACAGATCCTAGCTCATCGCCTGTGACTATAACCGCAAGTTCAAGCGAAAATACGCCAAACACTGAACAGACTTCGTCTCCTGAAACGACTACCAAATCGACTGAAGAAGAAACAACAACAGCGTCTACAGATCCTAGCTCATCGCCTGTGACTATAACCGCAAGTTCAAGCGAGACTACGCCAAACACTGAACAGACTTCATCTCCTGAAACGACTCCCAAATCGACTGATGAAGAAACAACAATAGCATCTATAGATCCTAGCTCATCGCCTGTGACTATAACCGCAAGTTCAAGCGAATCTACGCCAAACACTGAACAGACTTCATCTCCTGAAACGACTACCAAATCGACTGAAGAAGAAACAACAACAGCATCTACAGATCCTAGCTCATCGCCTGTGACTATAAACGCAAGTTCAAGCGAATCTACGCCAAACACTGAACAGACTTCATCTCCTGAAACGACTCCCAAATCGACTGTAGAAGAAACAACAACAGCATCTACAGATCCTAGCACATCGCCTGTGACTATAACCGCAAATTCAAGCGAATCTACGCCAAACACTGAACAGACTTCATCTCTTGAATCGACTTCCAAATCGACTGTAGAAGAAACAACAACAGCTTCTTCAGATCCTAGCTCATCGCCTGTGACTATAACCGCAAGTTCAAGCGAATCTACGCCAAACACTGAACAGACTTCATCTCCTGAAACGACTACCAAATCGACTGAAGAAGAAACAACAACAGCATCTACAGATCCTAGCTCATCGCCTGTGACTATAACCGCAATTTCAAGCGAATCTACGCCAAACACTGAACAGACTTCATCTCCTGAAACGACTCCCAAATCGACTGTAGAAGAAACAACAACAGCATCTACAGATCCTAGCACATCGCCTGTGACTATAACCGCAAATTCAAGCGAATCTACGCCAAACACTGAACAGACTTCATCTCTTGAATCGACTTCCAAATCGACTGTAGAAGAAACAACAACAGCTTCTTCAGATCCTAGCTCATCGCCTGTGACTATAACCGCAAGTTCAAGCGAATCTACGCCAAACAATGAACAGACTTCATCTCCTGAATCGACTCCCAAATCGACTGTAGAAGAAACAACAACAGCGTTTTCAGATCCTAGCTCATCGCCTGTGACTATATCCGCAAGTTCAAGCGAATCTACGCCAAACAATGAACAGATTTCATCTCCTGAAACGTCTAACAAATCGACTGAAGAAGACACAACAATAGCATCTACAGATCCTAGCTCATCGCCATTGACTATAACCGCAAGTTCAAGCGAATCTACGCCAAACACTGAACAGACTTCATCTCTTGAATCGACTTCCAAATCGACTGTAGAAGAAACAACAACAGCTTCTTCAGATCCTAGCTCATCGCCTGTGACTATAACCGCAAGTTCAAGCGAATCTACGCCAAACAATGAACAGACTTCATCTCCTGAATCGACTCCCAAATCGACTGTAGAAGAAACAACAACAGCGTTTTCAGATCCTAGCTCATCGCCTGTGACTATAACCGCAATTTCAAGCGAATCTACGCCAAACACTGAACAGACTTCATCTCCTGAAACGACTCCCAAATCGACTGTAGAAGAAACAACAACAGCATCTACAGATCCTAGCACATCGCCTGTGACTATAACCGCAAATTCAAGCGAATCTACGCCAAACACTGAACAGACTTCATCTCTTGAATCGACTTCCAAATCGACTGTAGAAGAAACAACAACAGCTTCTTCAGATCCTAGCTCATCGCCTGTGACTATAACCGCAAGTTCAAGCGAATCTACGCCAAACACTGAACAGACTTCATCTCCTGAAACGACTACCAAATCGACTGAAGAAGAAACAACAACAGCATCTACAGATCCTAGCTCATCGCCTGTGACTATAACCGCAATTTCAAGCGAATCTACGCCAAACACTGAACAGACTTCATCTCCTGAAACGACTCCCAAATCGACTGTAGAAGAAACAACAACAGCATCTACAGATCCTAGCACATCGCCTGTGACTATAACCGCAAATTCAAGCGAATCTACGCCAAACACTGAACAGACTTCATCTCTTGAATCGACTTCCAAATCGACTGTAGAAGAAACAACAACAGCTTCTTCAGATCCTAGCTCATCGCCTGTGACTATAACCGCAAGTTCAAGCGAATCTACGCCAAACAATGAACAGACTTCATCTCCTGAATCGACTCCCAAATCGACTGTAGAAGAAACAACAACAGCGTTTTCAGATCCTAGCTCATCGCCTGTGACTATATCCGCAAGTTCAAGCGAATCTACGCCAAACAATGAACAGATTTCATCTCCTGAAACGTCTAACAAATCGACTGAAGAAGACACAACAATAGCATCTACAGATCCTAGCTCATCGCCATTGACTATAACCGCAAGTTCAAGCGAATCTACGCCAAACATTGAACAGACTTCATCTCTTGAAACGACTCCCAAATCGACTGTAGAAGAAACAACAACAGCGTCTACAGATCCTAGCTCATCGCCTGTGACTATAACCGCAAGTTCAAGTGAATCTACGCCAAACACTGAACAGACTTCATCTCCTGAAACTACTCCCAAATCGACTGTAGAAGAAACAACAACAGCGTCTTCAGATCCTAGCTCATCGCCTGTGACTATAACCGCAAGTTCAAGCGAGTCTACGCCAAACACTGGACAGACTTCATCTCCTGAAACGACTCCCAAATTGACTGTAGAAGAAACAACAACAGCGTCTACAGATCCTAGCTCATCGCCTGTGACTATAACCGCAAGTTCAAGCGCATCTACGCCAAACACTGAACAGACTTCATCTCCTGAATCGACTACCAAATCGACTGAAGAAGAAACAACAACACCGTATACAGATCCTAGCTCATCCCCTGTGACTATAACCGCAAGTTCAAGTGAATCTACGCCAAACACTGAACAGACACCATCTTCTGAATCGACTACCAAATCGACTGAAGAAGAAACAACAACTGCGTCTACAGATCCTAGCTCATCGCCTGTGACTATAACCGCAAGTTCAAGCGAATCTACGCCAAACACTGAACAGACTTCATCTCCTGAAACGACTACCAAATCGACTGAAGAAGAAACTACAATAGCATCTACAGATCCTAGCTCATCGCCTGTGACTATAACCGCAAGTTCAAGCGAATCTACGCCAAACACTGAACAGACTTCATCTCCTGAAACGACTCCCAAATCGACTGAAGAAGAAACAACAACAGCATCTACAGATCCTAGCTCATCGCCTGTGACTATAACCGCAAGTTCAAGCGCATCTACGCCAAACACTGAACAGACTTCATCTCCTGAGACGACTCCCAAATCGACTGAAGAAGAAACAACAACAGCGCCTACAGATCCTAGCACATCGCCTGTGACTATAACCGTAAGTTCAAGCGCAACTACGCCAAACACTGAACAGACTTCATCTCCTGAAACGACTCCCAAATCGACTGAAGAAGAAACAACAACAGCGTCTACAGATCCTAGCTCATCGCCTTTGACTATAACCGCAAGTTCAAGCAAATCTACGCCAAACACTGAACAGACTTCATCTCCTGAAACGACTCCCAAATCGACTGTAGAAGAAACAACAACAGCGTCTTCAGATCCTAGCTCATCGCCTGTGACTATAACCGCAAGTTCAAGCGAATCTACGCCAAACACTGAACAGACTTCATCTTCTGAAACGACTCCCAAATCGACTGAAGAAGAAACAACAACAGCGTCTTCAGATCCTAGCTCATCGCCTGTGGCTACAACCGCAAGTTCAAGCGCATCTACGCCAAACACTGAACAGACTTCATCTCCTGAAACGGCTTCCAAATCGACTGAAGAAGAAACAACAACAGCGTCTTCAGATCCTAGCTTATCGCCTGTGACTATAACCGCAAGTTCAAGCGAGTCTACGCCAAACACTGAACAGACTTCATCTCCTGAAACGACTCCCAAATCGACTGAAGAAGAAACAACAACAGCATCTACAGATCCTAGCTCATCGCCTGTGACTATAACCGCAAGTTCAAGCGAATCTACGCCAAACACTGAACAAAGTTCATCTTCTGAAACGACTCCTAAATCGACTGAAGAAGAAACAACAACAGCGTCTTCAGATCCTAGCTCATCGCCAGTGACTACAACCGCAAGTTCAAGCGCATCTACGCCAAACACTGAACAGACTTCATCTCCTGAAACGACTCCCAAATCGACTGAAGAAGAAACAACAACAGCGTCTACAGATACTAGCTCATCGCCTGTGACTATAACCGTAAGTTCAAATGCAACTACGCCAAACACTGAACAGACTTCATCTCCTGAAACGACTCCCAAATCGACTGAAGAAGAAACAACAACAGCGTCTACAGATCCTATATCATCGCCTGTGACTATAACCGCAAGTTCAAGCGAATCTACGCCAAACACTGAACAGACTTCATCTCCTGAAACGACTCCCAAATCGACTGAAGAAGAAACAACAACAGCGTCTTCAGATCCTAGCTCATCGCCTGTGACTACAACCGCAAGTTCAAGCGAATCTACGCCAAACACTGAACAGACTTCATCTCCTGAAACGACTCCCAAATCGACTGTAGAAGAAACAACAACAGCGTCTTCAGATCCTAGCTCATCGCCTGTGACTATAACCGCAAGTTCAAGCGAATCTACGCCAAACACTGAACAGACTTCATCTTCTGAAACGACTCCCAAATCGACTGAAGAAGAAACAACAACAGCGTCTTCAGATCCTAGCTCATCGCCTGTGACTACAACCGCAAGTTCAAGCGCATCTACGCCAAACACTGAACAGACTTCATCTCCTGAAACGACTCCCAAATCGACTGAAGAAGAAACAACAACACCGTCTACAGATCCTAGCTCATCGCCTGTGACTATAACCGTAAGTTCAAGTGCAACTACGCCAAACACTGAACAGAATTCAACTCCTGAAACGACTACCAAATCGGCTGAAGAAGAAACAACAACTGCGTCTTCAGATCCTAGCTCATCTCCTGTGACTATAACCGCAAGTTCAAGCGAGTCTAAGCCAAACACTGAACAGAATTTATCTCCTGAAACGACTACCAAATCGACTGAAGAAGAAACAACAACAGCGTCTACAGATCCTAGCCTATCGCCTGTGACTATAACCGCAAGTTCAAGCGAATATACGCCAAACACTTAACAGACTTCGTCTCCTGAAACGACTACCAAATCGACTGAAGAAGAAACAACAACAGCGTCTACAGATCCTAGCTCATCGCCTGTGACTATAACCGCAAGTTCAAGCGAGACTACGCCAAACACTGAACAGACTTCATCTCCTGAAACGACTCCCAAATCGACTGATGAAGAAACAACAATAGCATCTATAGATCCTAGCTCATCGCCTGTGACTATAACCGCAAGTTCAAGCGAATCTACGCCAAACACTGAACAGACTTCATCTCCTGAAACGACTACCAAATCGACTGAAGAAGAAACAACAACAGCATCTACAGATCCTAGCTCATCGCCTGTGACTATAACCGCAAGTTCAAGCGAATCTACGCCAAACACTGAACAGACTTCATCTCCTGAAACGACTCCCAAATCGACTGAAGAAGAAACAACAACAGCATCTACAGATCCTAGCTCATCGCCTGTGACTATAACCGCAAGTTCAAGCGAATCTACGCCATACACTGAACAGACTTCATCTCCTGAAACGACTACCAAATCGACTGAAGAAGAAACAACAACAGCGTCTTCAGATCCTAGCTCATCTCCTGTGACTATAACCGCAAGTTCAAGCGAGTCTACTCCAAACACTGAACAAACTTTATCTCCTGAAATGACTACCAAATCGACTGAAGAAGAAACAACAACAGCGTCTTCAGATCCTAGCTCATCTCCTGTGACTATAACCGCAAGTTCAAGCGAGTCTACTCCAAACACTGAACAGACTTTATCTCCTGAAATGACTACCAAATCGACTGAAGAAGAAACAACAACAGCGTCTTCAGATCCTAGCTCATCTCCTGTGACTATAACCGCAAGTTCAAGCGGGTCTACTCCAAACACTGAACAGACTTCATCTCCTGAAACGACTCTCAAATCGACTGAAGAAGAAACAACAACAGCGTCTTCAGATCCTAGCTCATCGCCTATGACTATAACCACAAGTTCAAGCGAATCTACGCCAAACACTGAACAGACTTCATCTCCTGAAACGACTACCAAATCGACTGAAGAAGAAACAACAACAGCATCTTCAGATCCTAGCTCATCGCCTGTGACTATAAACGCAAGTTCAAGCGAGTCTACGCCAAACACTGAACAGACTTCATCTCCTGAAACGACTACCAAATCGACTGAAGAAGAAACAACAACAGCATCTTCAGATCCTAGCTCATCGCCTGTGACTATAACCGCAAGTTCAAGCGAGTCTACTCCAAACACTGAACAGACTTTATCTCCTGAAATGACTACCAAATCGACTGAAGAAGAAACAACAACAGCATCTACAGATCCTAGCTCATCGCCTGTGACTATAACCGCAAGTTCAAGCGAATCTACGCCAAAAACTGAACAGACTTCATTTCCTGAAACGACTACCAAATCGACTGAAGAAGAAACAACAACAGCATCTTCAGATCCTAGCTCATCGCCTGTGACTATAACCGCAAGTTCAAGCGAGTCTACTCCAAACACTGAACAGACTTTATCTCCTGAAATGACTACCAAATCGACTGAAGAAGAAGCAACAACAGCGTCTTCAGATCCTAGCTCATCTCCTGTGACTATAACCGTAAGTTCAAGTGCAACTACGCCAAACACTGAACAGACTTCAACTCTTGAAACGACTACCAAATCGGCTGAAGAAGAAACAACAACAGCGTCTTCAGATACTAGCTCATCTCCTGTGACTATAACCGCAAGTTCAAGCGAGTCTACGCCAAACACTGAACAGACTTTATCTCCTGAAACGACTACCAAATCGACTGAAGAAGAAACAACAACAGCGTCTACAGATCCTAGCTCATCGCCTGTGACTATAACCGCAAGTTCAAGCGAAAATACGCCAAACACTGAACAGACTTCGTCTCCTGAAACGACTACCAAATCGACTGAAGAAGAAACAACAACAGCGTCTACAGATCCTAGCTCATCGCCTGTGACTATAACCGCAAGTTCAAGCGAGTCTACGCCAAACACTGAACAGACTTTATCTCCTGAAACGACTACCAAATCGACTGAAGAAGAAACAACAACAGCATCTTCAGATCCTAGCTCATCGCCTGTGACTATAACCGCAAGTTCAAGCGAGTCTACTCCAAACACTGAACAGACTTTATCTCCTGAAATGACTACCAAATCGACTGAAGAAGAAACAACAACAGCATCTTCAGATCCTAGCTCATCGCCTGTGACTATAACCGCAAGTTCAAGCGAATCTACGCCAAAAACTGAACAGACTTCATTTCCTGAAACGACTACCAAATCGACTGAAGAAGAAACAACAACAGCATCTTCAGATCCTAGCTCATCGCCTGTGACTATAACCGCAAGTTCAAGCGAGTCTACTCCAAACACTGAACAGACTTTATCTCCTGAAATGACTACCAAATCGACTGAAGAAGAAGCAACAACAGCGTCTTCAGATCCTAGCTCATCTCCTGTGACTATAACCGTAAGTTCAAGTGCAACTACGCCAAACACTGAACAGACTTCAACTCTTGAAACGACTACCAAATCGGCTGAAGAAGAAACAACAACAGCGTCTTCAGATACTAGCTCATCTCCTGTGACTATAACCGCAAGTTCAAGCGAGTCTACGCCAAACACTGAACAGACTTTATCTCCTGAAACGACTACCAAATCGACTGAAGAAGAAACAACAACAGCGTCTACAGATCCTAGCTCATCGCCTGTGACTATAACCGCAAGTTCAAGCGAAAATACGCCAAACACTGAACAGACTTCGTCTCCTGAAACGACTACCAAATCGACTGAAGAAGAAACAACAACAGCGTCTACAGATCCTAGCTCATCGCCTGTGACTATAACCGCAAGTTCAAGCGAGTCTACGCCAAACACTGAACAGACTTTATCTCCTGAAACGACTACCAAATCGACTGAAGAAGAAACAACAACAGCGTCTACAGATCCTAGCTCATCGCCTGTGACTATAACCGCAAGTTCAAGCGAGACTACGCCAAACACTGAACAGACTTCATCTCCTGAAACGACTCCCAAATCGACTGATGAAGAAACAACAATAGCATCTATAGATTCTAGCTCATCGCCTGTGACTATAACCGCAAGTTCAAGCGAATCTACGCCAAACACTGAACAGACTTCATCTCCTGAAACGACTACCAAATCGACTGAAGAAGAAACAACAACAGCATCTACAGATCCTAGCTCATCGCCTGTGACTATAAACGCAAGTTCAAGCGAATCTACGCCAAACACTGAACAGACTTCATCTCCTGAAACGACTACCAAATCGACTGAAGAAGAAACAACAACAGCGTCTACAGATCCTAGCTCATCGCCTGTGACTATAACCGCAATTTCAAGCGAGTCTACGCCAAACACTGAACAGACTTTATCTCCTGAAACGACTACCAAACGACTGAAGAAGAAACAACAACAGCGTCTACAGATCCTAGCTCATCGCCTGTGACTATAACCGCAAGTTCAAGCGAAAATACGCCAAACACTGAACAGACTTCGTCTCCTGAAACGACTACCAAATCGACTGAAGAAGAAACAACAACAGCGTCTTCAGATACTAGCTCATCTCCTGTGACTATAACCGCAAGTTCAAGCGAGTCTACGCCAAACACTGAACAGACTTTATCTCCTGAAACGACTACCAAATCGACTGAAGAAGAAACAACAACAGCGTCTACAGATCCTAGCTCATCGCCTGTGACTATAACCGCAAGTTCAAGCGAGACTACGCCAAACACTGAACAGACTTCATCTCCTGAAACGACTCCCAAATCGACTGATGAAGAAACAACAATAGCATCTATAGATCCTAGCTCATCGCCTGTGACTATAACCGCAAGTTCAAGCGAATCTACGCCAAACACTGAACAGACTTCATCTCCTGAAACGACTACCAAATCGACTGAAGAAGAAACAACAACAGCATCTACAGATCCTAGCTCATCGCCTGTGACTATAAACGCAAGTTCAAGCGAATCTACGCCAAACACTGAACAGACTTCATCTCCTGAAACGACTACCAAATCGACTGAAGAAGAAACAACAACAGCGTCTACAGATCCTAGCTCATCGCCTGTGACTATAACCGCAATTTCAAGCGAGTCTACGCCAAACACTGAACAGACTTCATCTCCTGAAACGACTACCAAATCGACTGAAGAAGAAACAACAACAGCGTCTACAGATCCTAGCTCATCGCCTGTGACTATAACCGCAAGTTCAAGCGAAAATACGCCAAACACTGAACAGACTTCGTCTCCTGAAACGACTACCAAATCGACTGAAGAAGAAACAACAACAGCGTCTACAGATCCTAGCTCATCGCCTGTGACTATAACCGCAAGTTCAAGCGAGACTACGCCAAACACTGAACAGACTTCATCTCCTGAAACGACTTCCAAATCGACTGATGAAGAAACAACAATAGCATCTATAGATCCTAGCTCATCGCCTGTGACTATAACCGCAAGTTCAAGCGAATCTACGCCAAACACTGAACAGACTTCATCTCCTGAAACGACTACCAAATCGACTGAAGAAGAAACAACAACAGCATCTACAGATCCTAGCTCATCGCCTGTGACTATAAACGCAAGTTCAAGCGAATCTACGCCAAACACTGAACAGACTTCATCTCCTGAAACGACTACCAAATCGACTGAAGAAGAAACAACAACAGCGTCTACAGATCCTAGCTCATCGCCTGTGACTATAACCGCATTTCAAGCGAATCTACGCCAAACACTGAACAGACTTCATCTCCTGAAACGACTCCCAAATCGACTGTAGAAGAAACAACAACAGCGTCTACAGATCCTAGCACATCGCCTGTGACTATAATCGGAAATTCAAGCGGATCTACGCCAAACACTGAACAGACTTCATCTCTTGAATCGACTCCCAAATCGACTGTAGAAGAAACAACAACAGCTTCTTCAGATCCTAGCTCATCGCCTGTGACTATAACCGTAAGTTCAAGCGAATCTACGCCAAACACTGAACAGACTTCATCTCCTGAAACGACTCCCAAATCGACTGTAGAAGAAACAACAACAGCGTTTTCAGATCCTAGCTCATCGCCTGTGACTATATCCGCAAGTTCAAGCGAATCTACGCCAAACACTGAACAGACTTCATCTCCTGAATCGACTCCCAAATCGACTGTAGAAGAAACAACAACAGCGTCTTCAGATCCTAGCTCATCGCCTGTGACTATAACCGCAAGTTCAAGCGAATCTACGCCAAACACTGAACAGACTTCATCTCCTGAAACGACTCCCAAATCGACTGAAGAAGAAACAACAACAGCATCTACAGATCCTAGCTCATCGCCTGTGACTATAACCGCAAGTTCAAGCGAATCTACGCCAAACACTGAACAGACTTCATCTCCTGAAACGACTACCAAATCGACTGAAGAAGAAACAACAACAGCATCTACAGATCCTAGCTCATCGCCTGTGACTATAAACGCAAGTTCAAGCGAATCTACGCCAAACACTGAACAGACTTCATCTCCTGAAACGACTACCAAATCGACTGAAGAAGAAACAACAACAGCGTCTACAGATCCTAGCTCATCGCCTGTGACTATAACCGCAATTTCAAGCGAATCTACGCCAAACACTGAACAGACTTCATCTCCTGAAACGACTCCCAAATCGACTGTAGAAGAAACAACAACAGCATCTACAGATCCTAGCACATCGCCTGTGACTATAACCGCAAATTCAAGCGAATCTACGCCAAACACTGAACAGACTTCATCTCTTGAATCGACTTCCAAATCGACTGTAGAAGAAACAACAACAGCTTCTTCAGATCCTAGCTCATCGCCTGTGACTATAACCGCAAGTTCAAGCGAATCTACGCCAAACAATGAACAGACTTCATCTCCTGAATCGACTCCCAAATCGACTGTAGAAGAAACAACAACAGCGTTTTCAGATCCTAGCTCATCGCCTGTGACTATATCCGCAAGTTCAAGCGAATCTACGCCAAACACTGAACAGATTTCATCTCCTGAAACGTCTAACAAATCGACTGAAGAAGACACAACAATAGCATCTACAGATCCTGGCTCATCGCCATTGACTATAACCGCAAGTTCAAGCGAATCTACGCCAAACATTGAACAGACTTCATCTCTTGAAACGACTCCCAAATCGACTGTAGAAGAAACAACAACAGCGTCTACAGATCCTAGCTCATCGCCTGTGACTATAACCGCAAGTTCAAGTGAATCTACGCCAAACACTGAACAGACTTCATCTCCTGAAACTATTCCCAAATCGACTGTAGAAGAAACAACAACAGCGTCTTCAGATCCTAGCTCATCGCCTGTGACTATAACCGCAAGTTCAAGCGAGTCTACGCCAAACACTGGACAGACTTCATCTCCTGAAACGACTCCCAAATTGACTGTAGAAGAAACAACAACAGCGTCTACAGATCCTAGCTCATCGCCTGTGACTATAACCGCAAGTTCAAGCGCATCTACGCCAAACACTGAACAGACTTCATCTCCTGAATCGACTACCAAATCGACTGAAGAAGAAACAACAACACCGTATACAGATCCTAGCTCATCCCCTGTGACTATAACCGCAAGTTCAAGTGAATCTACGCCAAACACTGAACAGACACCATCTTCTGAATCGACTACCAAATCGACTGAAGAAGAAACAACAACTGCGTCTACAGATCCTAGCTCATCGCCTGTGACTATAACCGCAAGTTCAAGCGAATCTACGCCAAACACTGAACAGACTTCATCTCCTGAAACGACTACCAAATCGACTGAAGAAGAAACTACAATAGCATCTACAGATCCTAGCTCATCGCCTGTGACTATAACCGCAAGTTCAAGCGAATCTACGCCAAACACTGAACAGACTTCATCTCCTGAAACGACTCCCAAATCGACTGAAGAAGAAACAACAACAGCATCTACAGATCCTAGCTCATCGCCTGTGACTATAACCGCAAGTTCAAGCGCATCTACGCCAAACACTGAACAGACTTCATCTCCTGAGACGACTCCCAAATCGACTGAAGAAGAAACAACAACAGCGCCTACAGATCCTAGCACATCGCCTGTGACTATAACCGTAAGTTCAAGCGCAACTACGCCAAACACTGAACAGACTTCATCTCCTGAAACGACTCCCAAATCGACTGAAGAAGAAACAACAACAGCGTCTACAGATCCTAGCTCATCGCCTTTGACTATAACCGCAAGTTCAAGCAAATCTACGCCAAACACTGAACAGACTTCATCTCCTGAAACGACTCCCAAATCGACTGTAGAAGAAACAACAACAGCGTCTTCAGATCCTAGCTCATCGCCTGTGACTATAACCGCAAGTTCAAGCGAATCTACGCCAAACACTGAACAGACTTCATCTTCTGAAACGACTCCCAAATCGACTGAAGAAGAAACAACAACAGCGTCTTCAGATCCTAGCTCATCGCCTGTGGCTACAACCGCAAGTTCAAGCGCATCTACGCCAAACACTGAACAGACTTCATCTCCTGAAACGGCTTCCAAATCGACTGAAGAAGAAACAACAACAGCGTCTTCAGATCCTAGCTTATCGCCTGTGACTGTAACCGCAAGTTCAAGCGAGTCTACGCCAAACACTGAACAGACTTCATCTCCTGAAACGACTCCCAAATCGACTGAAGAAGAAACAACAACAGCATCTACAGATCCTAGCTCATCGCCTGTGACTATAACCGCAAGTTCAAGCGAATCTACGCCAAACACTGAACAGACTTCATCTTCTGAAACGACTCCCAAATCGACTGAAGAAGAAACAACAACAGCGTCTTCAGATCCTAGCTCATCGCCTGTGACTACAACCGCAAGTTCAAGCGCATCTACGCCAAACACTGAACAGACTTCATCTCCTGAAACGACTCCCAAATCGACTGAAGAAGAAACAACAACACCGTCTACAGATCCTAGCTCATCGCCTGTGACTATAACCGTAAGTTCAAGTGCAACTACGCCAAACACTGAACAGACTTCAACTCCTGAAACGACTACCAAATCGGCTGAAGAAGAAACAACAACTGCGTCTTCAGATCCTAGCTCATCTCCTGTGACTATAACCGCAAGTTCAAGCGAGTCTACGCCAAACACTGAACAGAATTTATCTCCTGAAACGACTACCAAATCGACTGAAGAAGAAACAACAATAGCGTCTACAGATCCTAGCCTATCGCCTGTGACTATAACCGCAAGTTCAAGCGAATATACGCCAAACACTTAACAGACTTCGTCTCCTGAAACGACTACCAAATCGACTGAAGAAGAAACAACAACAGCGTCTACAGATCCTGAAACGACTCCCAAATCGACTGATGAAGAAACAACAATAGCATCTATAGATCCTAGCTCATCGCCTGTGACTATAACCGCAAGTTCAAGCGAATCTACGCCAAACACTGAACAGACTTCATCTCCTGAAACGACTCCCAAATCGACTGAAGAAGAAACAACAACAGCATCTACAGATCCTAGCTCATCGCCTGTGACTATAACCGCAAGTTCAAGCGAATCTACGCCATACACTGAACAGACTTCATCTCCTGAAACGACTACCAAATCGACTGAAGAAGAAACAACAACAGCGTCTTCAGATCCTAGCTCATCTCCTGTGACTATAACCGCAAGTTCAAGCGAGTCTACTCCAAACACTGAACAGACTTTATCTCCTGAAATGACTACCAAATCGACTGAAGAAGAAACAACAACAGCGTCTTCAGATCCTAGCTCATCTCCTGTGACTATAACCGCAAGTTCAAGCGAGTCTACTCCAAACACTGAACAGACTTTATCTCCTGAAATGACTACCAAATCGACTGAAGAAGAAACAACAACAGCGTCTTCAGATCCTAGCTCATCTCCTGTGACTATAACCGCAAGTTCAAGCGGGTCTACTCCAAACACTGAACAGACTTCATCTCCTGAAACGACTCTCAAATCGACTGAAGAAGAAACAACAACAGCGTCTTCAGATCCTAGCTCATCGCCTATGACTATAACCACAAGTTCAAGCGAATCTACGCCAAACACTGAACAGACTTCATCTCCTGAAACGACTACCAAATCGACTGAAGAAGAAACAACAACAGCATCTTCAGATCCTAGCTCATCGCCTGTGACTATAAACGCAAGTTCAAGCGAGTCTACGCCAAACACTGAACAGACTTCATCTCCTGAAACGACTACCAAATCGACTGAAGAAGAAACAACAACAGCGTCTACAGATCCTAGCTCATCGCCTGTGACTATAACCGCAAGTTCAAGCGAATCTACGCCAAACACTGAACAGACTTCATCTCCTGAAACGACTACCAAATCGACTGAAGAAGAAACAACAACAGCATCTTCAGATCCTAGCTCATCGCCTGTGACTATAACCGCAAGTTCAAGCGAGTCTACTCCAAACACTGAACAGACTTTATCTCCTGAAATGACTACCAAATCGACTGAAGAAGAAGCAACAACAGCGTCTTCAGATCCTAGCTCATCTCCTGTGACTATAACCGCAAGTTCAAGCGGGTCTACTCCAAACACTGAACAGACTTCATCTCCTGAAACGACTCCCAAAACGACTATAGAGGGAACAACAACAGCGTCTACAGATCCTAGCTCATCGCCTGTGACTATAACCGCAAGTTCAAGCGAATCTACGCCAAACACTGAACAGACTTCATCTCCTGAAACGACTACCAAATCGACTGAAGAAGAAACAACAACAGCATCTTCAGATCCTAGCTCATCTCCTGTGACTATAACCGCAAGTTCAAGCGAGTCTACGCCAAACACTGAACAGAATTTATCTCCTGAAACGACTACCAAATCGACTGAAGAAGAAACAACAACAGCGTCTACAGATCCTAGCCTATCGCCTGTGACTATAACCGCAAGTTCAAGCGAATATACGCCAAACACTGAACAGACTTCGTCTCCTGAAACGACTCCCAAATCGACTGAAGAAGAAACAACAACAGCATCTGCAGATCCTAGCTCATCGCCTGTGACTATAACCGCAAGTTCAAGCGAATCTACGCCAAACACTGAACAAAGTTCATCTTCTGAAACGACTCCTAAATCGACTGAAGAAGAAACAACAACAGCGTCTTCAGATCCTAGCTCATCGCCAGTGACTACAACCGCAAGTTCAAGCGCATCTACGCCAAACACTGAACAGACTTCATCTCCTGAAACGACTCCCAAATCGACTGAAGAAGAAACAACAACAGCGTCTACAGATACTAGCTCATCGCCTGTGACTATAACCGTAAGTTCAAATGCAACTACGCCAAACACTGAACAGACTTCATCTCCTGAAACGACTCCCAAATCGACTGAAGAAGAAACAACAACAGCGTCTACAGATCCTATATCATCGCCTGTGACTATAACCGCAAGTTCAAGCGAATCTACGCCAAACACTGAACAGACTTCATCTCCTGAAACGACTCCCAAATCGACTGAAGAAGAAACAACAACAGCGTCTTCAGATCCTAGCTCATCGCCTGTGACTACAACCGCAAGTTCAAGCGAATCTACGCCAAACACTGAACAGACTTCATCTCCTGAAACGACTCCCAAATCGACTGTAGAAGAAACAACAACAGCGTCTTCAGATCCTAGCTCATCGCCTGTGACTATAACCGCAAGTTCAAGCGAATCTACGCCAAACACTGAACAGACTTCATCTTCTGAAACGACTCCCAAATCGACTGAAGAAGAAACAACAACAGCGTCTTCAGATCCTAGCTCATCGCCTGTGACTACAACCGCAAGTTCAAGCGCATCTACGCCAAACACTGAACAGACTTCATCTCCTGAAACGACTCCCAAATCGACTGAAGAAGAAACAACAACACCGTCTACAGATTCTAGCTCATCGCCTGTGACTATAACCGTAAGTTCAAGTGCAACTACGCCAAACACTGAACAGACTTCAACTCCTGAAACGACTACCAAATCGGCTGAAGAAGAAACAACAACTGCGTCTTCAGATCCTAGCCTATCGCCTGTGACTATAACCGCAAGTTCAAGCGAATATACGCCAAACACTGAACAGGCATCATCTCCTGAAACGACTCCCAAATCGACTGAAGAAGAAACAACAACAGCGTCTTCAGATCCTAGCTCATCGCCTGTGACTATAACCGCAAGTTCAAGCGAATCTACGCCAAACACTGAACAGACTTCGTCTCCTGAAACGACTACCAAATCGACTGAAGAAGAAACAACAACAGCATCCACAGATCCTAGCTCATCGCCTGTGACTATAACCGCAAGTTCTAGCGAATCTACGGCAAACACTGAACAGGCTTCATCTCCTGAAACGACTCCCAAATCGACTGAAGAAGAAACAACAACAGCGTCTTCAGATTCTAGCTCATCGCCTGTGACTATAACCGTAAGTTCAAGTGCAACTACGCCAAACACTGAACAGACTTCAACTCCTGAAACGACTACCAAATCGACTGAAGAAGAAACAACAACAGCGTCTACAGATCCTAGCCTATCGCCTGTGACTATAACCGTAAGTTCAAGCGAATATACGCCAAACACTGAACAGGCATCATCTCCTGAAACGACTCCCAAATCGACTGAAGAAGAAACAACAACAGCGTCTTCAGATTCTAGCTCATCGCCTGTGACTATAACCGTAAGTTCAAGTGCAACTACGCCAAACACTGAACAGGCTTCATCTCCTGAAACGACTCCCAAATCGACTGAAGAAGAAACAACAACAGCGTCTTCAGATTCTAGCTCATCGCCTGTGACTATAACCGTAAGTTCAAGTGCAACTACGCCAAACACTGAACAGACTTCGTCTCCTGAAACGACTACCAAATCGACTGAAGAAGAAACAACAACAGCGTCTACAGATCCTAGCCTATCGCCTGTGACTATAACCGCAAGTTCAAGCGAATATACGCCAAACACTGAACAGGCATCATCTCCTGAAACGACTCCCAAATCGACTGAAGAAGAAACAACAACAGCGTCTTCAGATCCTAGCTCATCGCCTGTGACTATAACCGCAAGTTCAAGCGAATCTACGCCAAACACTGAACAGACTTCGTCTCCTGAAACGACTACCAAATCGACTGAAGAAGAAACAACAACAGCATCCACAGATCCTAGCTCATCGCCTGTGACTATAACCGCAAGTTCTAGCGAATCTACGGCAAACACTGAACAGGCTTCATCTCCTGAAACGACTCCCAAATCGACTGAAGAAGAAACAACAACAGCGTCTTCAGATTCTAGCTCATCGCCTGTGACTATAACCGTAAGTTCAAGTGCAACTACGCCAAACACTGAACAGACTTCAACTCCTGAAACGACTACCAAATCGGCTGAAGAAGAAACAACAACTGCGTCTTCAGATCCTAGCTCATCTCCTGTGACTATAACCGCAAGTTCAAGCGGGTCTACTCCAAACACTGAACAGAATTTATCTCCTGAAACGACTACCAAATCGACTGAAGAAGAAACAACAACAGCGTCTACAGATCCTAGCCTATCGCCTGTGACTATAACCGCAAGTTCAAGTGCAACTACGCCGAACACTGAACAGACTTCAACTCCTGAAACGACTACCAAATCGGCTGAAGAAGAAACAACAACTGCGTCTTCAGATCCTAGCTCATCTCCTGTGACTATAACCGCAAGTTCAGGCGAGTCTACGCCAAACACTGAACAGAATTTATCTCCTGAAACGACTACCAAATCGACTGAAGAAGAAACAACAACAGCGTCTACAGATCCTAGCCTATCGCCTGTGACTATAACCGCAAGTTCAAGCGAATATACGCCAAACACTGAACAGACTTCGTCTCCTGAAACGACTACCAAATCGACTGAAGAAGAAACAACAACAGCGTCTACAGATCCTAGCCTATCGCCTGTGACTATAACCGTAAGTTCAAGTGCAACTACGCCAAACACTGAACAGACTTCAACTCCTGAAACGACTACCAAATCGGCTGAAGAAGAAACAACAACTGCGTCTTCAGATCCTAGCTCATCTCCTGTGACTATAACCGCAAGTTCAGGCGAGTCTACGCCAAACACTGAACAGAATTTATCTCCTGAAACGACTACCAAATCGACTGAAGAAGAAACAACAACAGCGTCTACAGATCCTAGCCTATCGCCTGTGACTATAACCGTAAGTTCAAGTGCAACTACGCCAAACACTGAACAGACTTCAACTCCTGAAACGACTACCAAATCGGCTGAAGAAGAAACAACAACTGCGTCTTCAGATCCTAGCTCATCTCCTGTGACTATAACCGCAAGTTCAGGCGAGTCTACGCCAAACACTGAACAGAATTTATCTCCTGAAACGACTACCAAATCGACTGAAGAAGAAACAACAACAGCGTCTACAGATCCTAGCCTATCGCCTGTGACTATAACCGTAAGTTCAAGTGCAACTACGCCAAACACTGAACAGACTTCAACTCCTGAAACGACTACCAAATCGGCTGAAGAAGAAACAACAACTGCGTCTTCAGATCCTAGCTCATCTCCTGTGACTATAACCGCAAGTTCAGGCGAGTCTACGCCAAACACTGAACAGAATTTATCTCCTGAAACGACTACCAAATCGACTGAAGAAGAAACAACAACAGCGTCTACAGATCCTAGCCTATCGCCTGTGACTATAACCGCAAGTTCAAGCGAATATACGCCAAACACTGAACAGACTTCGTCTCCTGAAACGACTACCAAATCGACTGAAGAAGAAATAACAACAGCGTCTACAGATCCTAGCTCATCGCCTGTGACTATAACCGCAAGTTCAAGCGAGACTACGCCAAACACTGAACAGACTTCATCTCCTGAAACGACTCCCAAATCGACTGAAGAAGAAACAACAACAGCGTCTACAGATCCTAGCTCATCGCCTGTGACTACAACCGCAAGTTCAAGCGAATATACGCCAAACACTGAACAGACTTCATCTCCTGAAACGACTCCCAAATCGACTGAAGAAGAAACAACAACACCGTCTACAGATTCTAGCTCATCGCCTGTGACTATAACCGTAAGTTCAAGTGCAACTACGCCAAACACTGAACAGACTTCAACTCCTGAAACGACTACCAAATCGGCTGAAGAAGAAACAACAACTGCGTCTTCAGATCCTAGCTCATCTCCTGTGACTATAACCGCAAGTTCAAGCGGGTCTACTCCAAACACTGAACAGACTTCATCTCCTGAAACGACTCTCAAATCGACTGAAGAAGAAACAACAACAGCGTCTTCAGATCCTAGCTCATCGCCTATGACTATAACCACAAGTTCAAGCGAATCTACGCCAAACACTGAACAGAATTTATCTCCTGAAACGACTACCAAATCGACTGAAGAAGAAACAACAACAGCGTCTACAGATCCTAGCCTATCGCCTGTGACTATAACCGCAAGTTCAAGCGAGACTACGCCAAACACTGAACAGACTTCATCTCCTGAAACGACTACCAAATCGACTGAAGAAGAAACAACAACAGCATCTACAGATCCTAGCTCATCGCCTGTGACTATAACCGCAAGTTCAAGCGAATCTACGCCAAACACTGAACAGACTTCATCTCCTGAAACGACTCCCAAATCGACTGAAGAAGAAACAACAACAGCATCTACAGATCCTAGCTCATCGCCTGTGACTATAACCGCAAGTTCAAGCGAATCTACGCCATACACTGAACAGACTTCATCTCCTGAAACGACTACCAAATCGACTGAAGAAGAAACAACAACAGCGTCTTCAGATCCTAGCTCATCTCCTGTGACTATAACCGCAAGTTCAAGCGAGTCTACTCCAAACACTGAACAGACTTTATCTCCTGAAATGACTACCAAATCGACTGAAGAAGAAACAACAACAGCGTCTTCAGATCCTAGCTCATCTCCTGTGACTATAACCGCAAGTTCAAGCGAGTCTACTCCAAACACTGAACAGACTTTATCTCCTGAAACGACTCTCAAATCGACTGAAGAAGAAACAACAACAGCGTCTTCAGATCCTAGCTCATCTCCTGTGACTATAACCGCAAGTTCAAGCGGGTCTACTCCAAACACTGAACAGACTTCATCTCCTGAAACGACTCTCAAATCGACTGAAGAAGAAACAACAACAGCGTCTTCAGATCCTAGCTCATCTCCTGTGACTATAACCGCAAGTTCAAGCGGGTCTACTCCAAACACTGAACAGACTTCATCTCCTGAAACGACTCTCAAATCGACTGAAGAAGAAACAACAACAGCGTCTTCAGATCCTAGCTCATCGCCTATGACTATAACCACAAGTTCAAGCGAATCTACGCCAAACACTGAACAGACTTCATCTCCTGAAACGACTACCAAATCGACTGAAGAAGAAACAACAACAGCACCTTCAGATCCTAGCTCATCGCCTGTGACTATAAACGCAAGTTCAAGCGAGTCTACGCCAAACACTGAACAGACTTCATCTCCTGAAACGACTACCAAATCGACTGAAGAAGAAACAACAACAGCGTCTACAGATCCTAGCTCATCGCCTGTGACTATAACCGCAAGTTCAAGCGAGTCTACTCCAAACACTGAACAGACTTTATCTCCTGAAATGACTACCAAATCGACTGAAGAAGAAACAACAACAGCATCTTCAGATCCTAGCTCATCGCCTGTGACTATAAACGCAAGTTCAAGCGAGTCTACGCCAAACACTGAACAGACTTCATCTCCTGAAACGACTACCAAATCGACTGAAGAAGAAACAACAACAGCATCTTCAGATCCTAGCTCATCGCCTGTGACTATAACCGCAAGTTCAAGCGAGTCTACTCCAAACACTGAACAGACTTTATCTCCTGAAATGACTACCAAATCGACTGAAGAAGAAGCAACAACAGCGTCTTCAGATCCTAGCTCATCTCCTGTGACTATAACCGCAAGTTCAAGCGGGTCTACTCCAAACACTGAACAGACTTCATCTCCTGAAACGACTCCCAAAACGACTATAGAGGGAACAACAACAGCGTCTACAGATCCTAGCTCATCGCCTGTGACTATAACCGCAAGTTCAAGCGAATCTACGCCAAACACTGAACAGACTTCATCTCCTGAAACGACTACCAAATCGACTGAAGAAGAAACAACAACAGCATCTTCAGATCCTAGCTCATCGCCTGTGACTATAACCGCAAGTTCAAGCGAGTCTACGCCAAACACTAAACAGACTTCTTCTCCTGAAACGACTCCCAAATCGACTGTAGAAGAAACAACAACATCGTCTTCAGATCCTAGCTCATCGCCTGTGACTATAACCGCAAGTTCAAGCGAATCTACGCCAAACACTGAACAGACTTCATCTCTTGAAACGACTCCCAAATTGACTGTAGAAGAAACAACAACAGCGTCTTCAGATCCTAGCTCATCGCCTGTGACTATAACCACAAGTTCAAGCGAATCTACGCCAAACACTGAACAGACTTCATCTCCTGAAACGACTCCCAAATCGACTGAAGAAGAAACAACAACAGCATCTACAGATCCTAGCTCATCGCCTGTGACTATATCCGCAAGTTCAAGCGAATCTACGCCAAACACTGAACAGACTTCATCTCCTGAATCGACTCCCAAATCGACTGAAATAGAAACAACAACAGCGTCTACAGATCCTAGCTCATCGCCTGTGACTATATCCGCAAGTTCAAGCGAATCTACGCCAAACACTGAACAGACTTCATCTCCTGAAACGTCTACCAAATCGACTGAAGAAGAAACAACAATAGCATCTACAGATCCTAGCTCATCGCCATTGACTATAACCGCAAGTTCAAGCGAATCTACGCCAAACACTGAACAGACTTCATCTCTTGAAACGACTCCCAAATCGACTGTAGAAGAAACAACAACAGCGTCTACAGATCCTAGCACATCGCCTGTGACTATAACCGCAAATTCAAGCGAATCTACGCCAAACACTGAACAGACTTCGTCTCCTGAAACGACTCCCAAATCGACTGAGGAAGAAACAACAACAGCGTCTTCAGATCCTAGCTCATCGCCTGTGACTATAACCACAAGTTCAAGCGAATCTACGCCAAACACTGAACAGACTTCATCTCCTGAAACGACTCCCAAATCGACTGAAGAAGAAACAACAACAGCATCTACAGATCCTAGCTCATCGCCTGTGACTATATCCGCAAGTTCAAGCGAATCTACGCCAAACACTGAACAGACTTCATCTCCTGAAACGACTCCCAAATCGACTGAAGAAGAAACAACAACAGCATCTACAGATCCTAGCTCATCGCCTGTGACTATAACCGCAAGTTCAAGCGAATCTACGCCAAACACTGAACAGACTTCATCTCTTGAAACGACTCCCAAATCGACTGTAGAAGAAACAACAACAGCGTCTACAGATCCTAGCACATCGCCTGTGACTATAACCGCAAATTCAAGCGAATCTACGCCAAACACTGAACAGACTTCATCTCTTGAATCGACTCCCAAATCGACTGTAGAAGAAACAACAACAGCTTCTTCAGATCCTAGCTCATCGCCTGTGACTATAACCGCAAGTTCAAGCGAATCTACGCCAAACACTGAACAGACTTCATCTCCTGAAACGACTACCAAATCGACTGAAATAGAAACAACAACAGCGTCTACAGATCCTAGCTCATCGCCTGTGACTATATCCGCAAGTTCAAGCGAATCTACGCCAAACACTGAACAGACTTCTTCTCCTGAATCGACTCCCAAATCGACTGTAGAAGAAACAACAACAGCGTCTTCATATCCTAGCTCATCGCCTGTGACTATAACCGCAAGTTCAAGCGAATCTACGCCAAACACTGAACAGACTTCATCTCTTGAAACGACTCCCAAATCGACTGTAGAAGAAACAACAACAGCGTCTTCAGATCCTAGCTCATCGCCTGTGACTTTAACCGCAAGTTCAAGCGAATCTACGCCAAACACTGAACAGACTTCATCTCCTGAAACGACTACCAAATCGACTGAAGAAGAAACAACAACAGCGTCTACAGATCCTAGCTCATCGCCTGTGACTATAACCGCAAGTTCAAGTGAGTCTACGCCAAACACTAAACAGACTTCTTCTCCTGAAACGACTCCCAAATCGACTGTAAAAGAAACAACAACAGCGTCTTCAGATCCTAGCTCATCGCCATTGACTATAACCGCAAGTTCAAGCGAATCTACGCCAAACACTGAACAGACTTCATCTCTTGAAACGACTCCCAAATTGACTGTAGAAGAAACAACAACAGCGTCTTCAGATCCTAGCTCATCGCCTGTGACTATAACCACAAGTTCAAGCGAATCTACGCCAAACACTGAACAGACTTCATCTCCTGAAACGACTCCCAAATCGACTGAAGAAGAAACAACAACAGCATCTACAGATCCTAGCTCATCGCCTGTGACTATATCCGCAAGTTCAAGCGAATCTACGCCAAACACTGAACAGACTTCATCTCCTGAATCGACTCCCAAATCGACTGAAATAGAAACAACAACAGCGTCTACAGATCCTAGCTCATCGCCTGTGACTATATCCGCAAGTTCAAGCGAATCTACGCCAAACACTGAACAGACTTCATCTCCTGAAACGTCTACCAAATCGACTGAAGAAGAAACAACAATAGCATCTACAGATCCTAGCTCATCGCCATTGACTATAACCGCAAATTCAAGCGAATCTACGCCAAACACTGAACAGACTTCATCTCTTGAATCGACTCCCAAATCGACTGTAGAAGAAACAACAACAGCTTCTTCAGATCCTAGCTCATCGCCTGTGACTATAACCGCAAGTTCAAGCGAATCTACGCCAAACACTGAACAGACTTCATCTCCTGAAACGACTCCCAAATCGACTGAAGAAGAAACAACAACAGCATCTACAGATCCTAGCTCATCGCCTGTGACTATAACCGCAAGTTCAAGCGAGTCTACGCCAAACACTGAACAGACTTCATCTCCTGAAACGACTCCCAAATCGACTGAAGAAGAAACAACAACAGCGTCTTCAGATCCTAGCTCATCGCCTGTGACTATAACCGCAAGTTCAAGCGAGTCTACGCCAAACACTGAACAGACTTCGTCTCCTGAAACGACTACCAAATCGACTGTAGAAGAAACAACAACAGCTTCTTCAGATCCTAACTCATCGCCTGTGACTATAACCGCAAGTTCAAGCAAATCTACGCCAAACACTGAACAGACTCCTTCTACTGAAACGACTACCAAATCGACTAAAGAAGAAACAGCAACAGCGTCTTCAGATCCTAGCTCATCGCCTGTGACTATAACCGCAAGTTCAAGCGAGTCTACGCCAAACACTGAACAGACTTCGTCTCCTGAAACGACTACCAAATCGACTGTAGAAGAAACAACAACAGCTTCTTCAGATCCTAACTCATCGCCTGTGACTATAACCGCAAGTTCAAGCAAATCTACGCCAAACACTGAACAGACTCCTTCTACTGAAACGACTACCAAATCGACTAAAGAAGAAACAGCAACAGCGTCTTCAGATCCTAGCTCATCGCCTGTGACTATAACCGCAAGTTCAAGCGAGTCTACGCCAAACACTGAACAGACTTCGTCTCCTGAAACGACTACCAAATCGACTGTAGAAGAAACAACAACAGCTTCTTCAGATCCTAACTCATCGCCTGTGACTATAACCGCAAGTTCAAGCAAATCTACGCCAAACACTGAACAGACTCCTTCTACTGAAACGACTACCAAATCGACTAAAGAAGAAACAACAACAGCGTCTTCAGATCCTAGCTCATCGCCTGTGACTATAACCGCAAGTTCAAGCGAGTCTACGCCAAACACTGAACAGACTTCGTCTCCTGAAACGACTACCAAATCGACTGTAGAAGAAACAACAACAGCTTCTTCAGATCCTAACTCATCGCCTGTGACTATAACCGCAAGTTCAAGCAAATCTACGCCAAACACTGAACAGACTCCTTCTACTGAAACGACTACCAAATCGACTAAAGAAGAAACAGCAACAGCGTCTTCAGATCCTAGCTCATCGCCTGTGACTATAACCGCAAGTTCAAGCGAGTCTACGCCAAACACTGAACAGACTTCGTCTCCTGAAACGACTACCAAATCGACTGTAGAAGAAACAACAACAGCTTCTTCAGATCCTAACTCATCGCCTGTGACTATAACCGCAAGTTCAAGCAAATCTACGCCAAACACTGAACAGACTCCTTCTACTGAAACGACTACCAAATCGACTAAAGAAGAAACAACAACAGCGTCTTCAGATCCTAGCTCATCGCCTGTGACTATAACCGCAAGTCCAAGCAAGTCTACGCCAAACACTGAACAGAATTCGTCCCCTGAAACGACTACCAAATCGATTGAAGAAGATACAACAACTGCGTCTTCAGATCCTAGCTCATCGCTTGTGACTATAACCGCAAGTTCAAGCGAGTCTACGCCAAACACTGAACAGACTTCGTCTCCTGAAACGACTACCAAATCGACTGAAGAAGAAACAACAACAGCGTCTTCAGATCCTAGCTCATCGCCAGTGACTACAACCGCAAGTTCAAGCGCATCTACGCCAAACACTGAACAGACTTCATCTCCTGAAACGACTCCCAAATCGACTGAAGAAGAAACAACAACAGCGTCTACAGATACTAGCTCATCGCCTGTGACTATAACCGTAAGTTCAAATGCAACTACGCCAAACACTGAACAGACTTCATCTCCTGAAACGACTCCCAAATCGACTGAAGAAGAAACAACAACAGCGTCTACAGATCCTATATCATCGCCTGTGACTATAACCGCAAGTTCAAGCGAATCTACGCCAAACACTGAACAGACTTCATCTCCTGAAACGACTCCCAAATCGACTGAAGAAGAAACAACAACAGCGTCTTCAGATCCTAGCTCATCGCCTGTGACTACAACCGCAAGTTCAAGCGAATCTACGCCAAACACTGAACAGACTTCATCTCCTGAAACGACTCCCAAATCGACTGTAGAAGAAACAACAACAGCGTCTTCAGATCCTAGCTCATCGCCTGTGACTATAACCGCAAGTTCAAGCGAATCTACGCCAAACACTGAACAGACTTCATCTTCTGAAACGACTCCCAAATCGACTGAAGAAGAAACAACAACAGCGTCTTCAGATCCTAGCTCATCGCCTGTGACTACAACCGCAAGTTCAGGCGCATCTACGCCAAACACTGAACAGACTTCATCTCCTGAAACGACTCCCAAATCGACTGAAGAAGAAACAACAACACCGTCTACAGATTCTAGCTCATCGCCTGTGACTATAACCGTAAGTTCAAGTGCAACTACGCCAAACACTGAACAGACTTCAACTCCTGAAACGACTACCAAATCGGCTGAAGAAGAAACAACAACTGCGTCTTCAGATCCTAGCCTATCGCCTGTGACTATAACCGCAAGTTCAAGCGAATATACGCCAAACACTGAACAGGCATCATCTCCTGAAACGACTCCCAAATCGACTGAAGAAGAAACAACAACAGCGTCTTCAGATCCTAGCTCATCGCCTGTGACTATAACCGCAAGTTCAAGCGAATCTACGCCAAACACTGAACAGACTTCGTCTCCTGAAACGACTACCAAATCGACTGAAGAAGAAACAACAACAGCATCCACAGATCCTAGCTCATCGCCTGTGACTATAACCGCAAGTTCTAGCGAATCTACGGCAAACACTGAACAGGCTTCATCTCCTGAAACGACTCCCAAATCGACTGAAGAAGAAACAACAACAGCGTCTTCAGATTCTAGCTCATCGCCTGTGACTATAACCGTAAGTTCAAGTGCAACTACGCCAAACACTGAACAGACTTCAACTCCTGAAACGACTACCAAATCGACTGAAGAAGAAACAACAACAGCGTCTACAGATCCTAGCCTATCGCCTGTGACTATAACCGTAAGTTCAAGCGAATATACGCCAAACACTGAACAGGCATCATCTCCTGAAACGACTCCCAAATCGACTGAAGAAGAAACAACAACAGCGTCTTCAGATTCTAGCTCATCGCCTGTGACTATAACCGTAAGTTCAAGTGCAACTACGCCAAACACTGAACAGGCTTCATCTCCTGAAACGACTCCCAAATCGACTGAAGAAGAAACAACAACAGCGTCTTCAGATTCTAGCTCATCGCCTGTGACTATAACCGTAAGTTCAAGTGCAACTACGCCAAACACTGAACAGACTTCGTCTCCTGAAACGACTACCAAATCGACTGAAGAAGAAACAACAACAGCGTCTACAGATCCTAGCCTATCGCCTGTGACTATAACCGCAAGTTCAAGCGAATATACGCCAAACACTGAACAGGCATCATCTCCTGAAACGACTCCCAAATCGACTGAAGAAGAAACAACAACAGCGTCTTCAGATCCTAGCTCATCGCCTGTGACTATAACCGCAAGTTCAAGCGAATCTACGCCAAACACTGAACAGACTTCGTCTCCTGAAACGACTACCAAATCGACTGAAGAAGAAACAACAACAGCATCCACAGATCCTAGCTCATCGCCTGTGACTATAACCGCAAGTTCTAGCGAATCTACGGCAAACACTGAACAGGCTTCATCTCCTGAAACGACTCCCAAATCGACTGAAGAAGAAACAACAACAGCGTCTTCAGATTCTAGCTCATCGCCTGTGACTATAACCGTAAGTTCAAGTGCAACTACGCCAAACACTGAACAGACTTCAACTCCTGAAACGACTACCAAATCGGCTGAAGAAGAAACAACAACTGCGTCTTCAGATCCTAGCTCATCTCCTGTGACTATAACCGCAAGTTCAAGCGGGTCTACTCCAAACACTGAACAGAATTTATCTCCTGAAACGACTACCAAATCGACTGAAGAAGAAACAACAACAGCGTCTACAGATCCTAGCCTATCGCCTGTGACTATAACCGCAAGTTCAAGTGCAACTACGCCGAACACTGAACAGACTTCAACTCCTGAAACGACTACCAAATCGGCTGAAGAAGAAACAACAACTGCGTCTTCAGATCCTAGCTCATCTCCTGTGACTATAACCGCAAGTTCAGGCGAGTCTACGCCAAACACTGAACAGAATTTATCTCCTGAAACGACTACCAAATCGACTGAAGAAGAAACAACAACAGCGTCTACAGATCCTAGCCTATCGCCTGTGACTATAACCGCAAGTTCAAGCGAATATACGCCAAACACTGAACAGACTTCGTCTCCTGAAACGACTACCAAATCGACTGAAGAAGAAACAACAACAGCGTCTACAGATCCTAGCCTATCGCCTGTGACTATAACCGTAAGTTCAAGTGCAACTACGCCAAACACTGAACAGACTTCAACTCCTGAAACGACTACCAAATCGGCTGAAGAAGAAACAACAACTGCGTCTTCAGATCCTAGCTCATCTCCTGTGACTATAACCGCAAGTTCAGGCGAGTCTACGCCAAACACTGAACAGAATTTATCTCCTGAAACGACTACCAAATCGACTGAAGAAGAAACAACAACAGCGTCTACAGATCCTAGCCTATCGCCTGTGACTATAACCGTAAGTTCAAGTGCAACTACGCCAAACACTGAACAGACTTCAACTCCTGAAACGACTACCAAATCGGCTGAAGAAGAAACAACAACTGCGTCTTCAGATCCTAGCTCATCTCCTGTGACTATAACCGCAAGTTCAGGCGAGTCTACGCCAAACACTGAACAGAATTTATCTCCTGAAACGACTACCAAATCGACTGAAGAAGAAACAACAACAGCGTCTACAGATCCTAGCCTATCGCCTGTGACTATAACCGTAAGTTCAAGTGCAACTACGCCAAACACTGAACAGACTTCAACTCCTGAAACGACTACCAAATCGGCTGAAGAAGAAACAACAACTGCGTCTTCAGATCCTAGCTCATCTCCTGTGACTATAACCGCAAGTTCAGGCGAGTCTACGCCAAACACTGAACAGAATTTATCTCCTGAAACGACTACCAAATCGACTGAAGAAGAAACAACAACAGCGTCTACAGATCCTAGCCTATCGCCTGTGACTATAACCGCAAGTTCAAGCGAATATACGCCAAACACTGAACAGACTTCGTCTCCTGAAACGACTACCAAATCGACTGAAGAAGAAATAACAACAGCGTCTACAGATCCTAGCTCATCGCCTGTGACTATAACCGCAAGTTCAAGCGAGACTACGCCAAACACTGAACAGACTTCATCTCCTGAAACGACTCCCAAATCGACTGAAGAAGAAACAACAACAGCGTCTACAGATCCTAGCTCATCGCCTGTGACTACAACCGCAAGTTCAAGCGAATATACGCCAAACACTGAACAGACTTCATCTCCTGAAACGACTCCCAAATCGACTGAAGAAGAAACAACAACACCGTCTACAGATTCTAGCTCATCGCCTGTGACTATAACCGTAAGTTCAAGTGCAACTACGCCAAACACTGAACAGACTTCAACTCCTGAAACGACTACCAAATCGGCTGAAGAAGAAACAACAACTGCGTCTTCAGATCCTAGCTCATCTCCTGTGACTATAACCGCAAGTTCAAGCGGGTCTACTCCAAACACTGAACAGACTTCATCTCCTGAAACGACTCTCAAATCGACTGAAGAAGAAACAACAACAGCGTCTTCAGATCCTAGCTCATCGCCTATGACTATAACCACAAGTTCAAGCGAATCTACGCCAAACACTGAACAGAATTTATCTCCTGAAACGACTACCAAATCGACTGAAGAAGAAACAACAACAGCGTCTACAGATCCTAGCCTATCGCCTGTGACTATAACCGCAAGTTCAAGCGAGACTACGCCAAACACTGAACAGACTTCATCTCCTGAAACGACTACCAAATCGACTGAAGAAGAAACAACAACAGCATCTACAGATCCTAGCTCATCGCCTGTGACTATAACCGCAAGTTCAAGCGAATCTACGCCAAACACTGAACAGACTTCATCTCCTGAAACGACTCCCAAATCGACTGAAGAAGAAACAACAACAGCATCTACAGATCCTAGCTCATCGCCTGTGACTATAACCGCAAGTTCAAGCGAATCTACGCCATACACTGAACAGACTTCATCTCCTGAAACGACTACCAAATCGACTGAAGAAGAAACAACAACAGCGTCTTCAGATCCTAGCTCATCTCCTGTGACTATAACCGCAAGTTCAAGCGAGTCTACTCCAAACACTGAACAGACTTTATCTCCTGAAATGACTACCAAATCGACTGAAGAAGAAACAACAACAGCGTCTTCAGATCCTAGCTCATCTCCTGTGACTATAACCGCAAGTTCAAGCGAGTCTACTCCAAACACTGAACAGACTTTATCTCCTGAAACGACTCTCAAATCGACTGAAGAAGAAACAACAACAGCGTCTTCAGATCCTAGCTCATCTCCTGTGACTATAACCGCAAGTTCAAGCGGGTCTACTCCAAACACTGAACAGACTTCATCTCCTGAAACGACTCTCAAATCGACTGAAGAAGAAACAACAACAGCGTCTTCAGATCCTAGCTCATCTCCTGTGACTATAACCGCAAGTTCAAGCGGGTCTACTCCAAACACTGAACAGACTTCATCTCCTGAAACGACTCTCAAATCGACTGAAGAAGAAACAACAACAGCGTCTTCAGATCCTAGCTCATCGCCTATGACTATAACCACAAGTTCAAGCGAATCTACGCCAAACACTGAACAGACTTCATCTCCTGAAACGACTACCAAATCGACTGAAGAAGAAACAACAACAGCACCTTCAGATCCTAGCTCATCGCCTGTGACTATAAACGCAAGTTCAAGCGAGTCTACGCCAAACACTGAACAGACTTCATCTCCTGAAACGACTACCAAATCGACTGAAGAAGAAACAACAACAGCGTCTACAGATCCTAGCTCATCGCCTGTGACTATAACCGCAAGTTCAAGCGAGTCTACTCCAAACACTGAACAGACTTTATCTCCTGAAATGACTACCAAATCGACTGAAGAAGAAACAACAACAGCATCTTCAGATCCTAGCTCATCGCCTGTGACTATAAACGCAAGTTCAAGCGAGTCTACGCCAAACACTGAACAGACTTCATCTCCTGAAACGACTACCAAATCGACTGAAGAAGAAACAACAACAGCATCTTCAGATCCTAGCTCATCGCCTGTGACTATAACCGCAAGTTCAAGCGAGTCTACTCCAAACACTGAACAGACTTTATCTCCTGAAATGACTACCAAATCGACTGAAGAAGAAGCAACAACAGCGTCTTCAGATCCTAGCTCATCTCCTGTGACTATAACCGCAAGTTCAAGCGGGTCTACTCCAAACACTGAACAGACTTCATCTCCTGAAACGACTCCCAAAACGACTATAGAGGGAACAACAACAGCGTCTACAGATCCTAGCTCATCGCCTGTGACTATAACCGCAAGTTCAAGCGAATCTACGCCAAACACTGAACAGACTTCATCTCCTGAAACGACTACCAAATCGACTGAAGAAGAAACAACAACAGCATCTTCAGATCCTAGCTCATCGCCTGTGACTATAACCGCAAGTTCAAGCGAGTCTACGCCAAACACTAAACAGACTTCTTCTCCTGAAACGACTCCCAAATCGACTGTAGAAGAAACAACAACATCGTCTTCAGATCCTAGCTCATCGCCTGTGACTATAACCGCAAGTTCAAGCGAATCTACGCCAAACACTGAACAGACTTCATCTCTTGAAACGACTCCCAAATTGACTGTAGAAGAAACAACAACAGCGTCTTCAGATCCTAGCTCATCGCCTGTGACTATAACCACAAGTTCAAGCGAATCTACGCCAAACACTGAACAGACTTCATCTCCTGAAACGACTCCCAAATCGACTGAAGAAGAAACAACAACAGCATCTACAGATCCTAGCTCATCGCCTGTGACTATATCCGCAAGTTCAAGCGAATCTACGCCAAACACTGAACAGACTTCATCTCCTGAATCGACTCCCAAATCGACTGAAATAGAAACAACAACAGCGTCTACAGATCCTAGCTCATCGCCTGTGACTATATCCGCAAGTTCAAGCGAATCTACGCCAAACACTGAACAGACTTCATCTCCTGAAACGTCTACCAAATCGACTGAAGAAGAAACAACAATAGCATCTACAGATCCTAGCTCATCGCCATTGACTATAACCGCAAGTTCAAGCGAATCTACGCCAAACACTGAACAGACTTCATCTCTTGAAACGACTCCCAAATCGACTGTAGAAGAAACAACAACAGCGTCTACAGATCCTAGCACATCGCCTGTGACTATAACCGCAAATTCAAGCGAATCTACGCCAAACACTGAACAGACTTCGTCTCCTGAAACGACTCCCAAATCGACTGAGGAAGAAACAACAACAGCGTCTTCAGATCCTAGCTCATCGCCTGTGACTATAACCACAAGTTCAAGCGAATCTACGCCAAACACTGAACAGACTTCATCTCCTGAAACGACTCCCAAATCGACTGAAGAAGAAACAACAACAGCATCTACAGATCCTAGCTCATCGCCTGTGACTATAACCGCAAGTTCAAGCGAATCTACGCCAAACACTGAACAGACTTCATCTCTTGAAACGACTCCCAAATCGACTGTAGAAGAAACAACAACAGCGTCTACAGATCCTAGCACATCGCCTGTGACTATAACCGCAAATTCAAGCGAATCTACGCCAAACACTGAACAGACTTCATCTCTTGAATCGACTCCCAAATCGACTGTAGAAGAAACAACAACAGCTTCTTCAGATCCTAGCTCATCGCCTGTGACTATAACCGCAAGTTCAAGCGAATCTACGCCAAACACTGAACAGACTTCATCTCCTGAAACGACTACCAAATCGACTGAAATAGAAACAACAACAGCGTCTACAGATCCTAGCTCATCGCCTGTGACTATATCCGCAAGTTCAAGCGAATCTACGCCAAACACTGAACAGACTTCTTCTCCTGAATCGACTCCCAAATCGACTGTAGAAGAAACAACAACAGCGTCTTCATATCCTAGCTCATCGCCTGTGACTATAACCGCAAGTTCAAGCGAATCTACGCCAAACACTGAACAGACTTCATCTCTTGAAACGACTCCCAAATCGACTGTAGAAGAAACAACAACAGCGTCTTCAGATCCTAGCTCATCGCCTGTGACTTTAACCGCAAGTTCAAGCGAATCTACGCCAAACACTGAACAGACTTCATCTCCTGAAACGACTACCAAATCGACTGAAGAAGAAACAACAACAGCGTCTACAGATCCTAGCTCATCGCCTGTGACTATAACCGCAAGTTCAAGTGAGTCTACGCCAAACACTAAACAGACTTCTTCTCCTGAAACGACTCCCAAATCGACTGTAAAAGAAACAACAACAGCGTCTTCAGATCCTAGCTCATCGCCATTGACTATAACCGCAAGTTCAAGCGAATCTACGCCAAACACTGAACAGACTTCATCTCTTGAAACGACTCCCAAATTGACTGTAGAAGAAACAACAACAGCGTCTTCAGATCCTAGCTCATCGCCTGTGACTATAACCACAAGTTCAAGCGAATCTACGCCAAACACTGAACAGACTTCATCTCCTGAAACGACTCCCAAATCGACTGAAGAAGAAACAACAACAGCATCTACAGATCCTAGCTCATCGCCTGTGACTATATCCGCAAGTTCAAGCGAATCTACGCCAAACACTGAACAGACTTCATCTCCTGAATCGACTCCCAAATCGACTGAAATAGAAACAACAACAGCGTCTACAGATCCTAGCTCATCGCCTGTGACTATATCCGCAAGTTCAAGCGAATCTACGCCAAACACTGAACAGACTTCATCTCCTGAAACGTCTACCAAATCGACTGAAGAAGAAACAACAATAGCATCTACAGATCCTAGCTCATCGCCATTGACTATAACCGCAAATTCAAGCGAATCTACGCCAAACACTGAACAGACTTCATCTCTTGAATCGACTCCCAAATCGACTGTAGAAGAAACAACAACAGCTTCTTCAGATCCTAACTCATCGCCTGTGACTATAACCGCAAGTTCAAGCAAATCTACGCCAAACACTGAACAGACTCCTTCTACTGAAACGACTACCAAATCGACTAAAGAAGAAACAGCAACAGCGTCTTCAGATCCTAGCTCATCGCCTGTGACTATAACCGCAAGTTCAAGCGAGTCTACGCCAAACACTGAACAGACTTCGTCTCCTGAAACGACTACCAAATCGACTGTAGAAGAAACAACAACAGCTTCTTCAGATCCTAACTCATCGCCTGTGACTATAACCGCAAGTTCAAGCAAATCTACGCCAAACACTGAACAGACTCCTTCTACTGAAACGACTACCAAATCGACTAAAGAAGAAACAGCAACAGCGTCTTCAGATCCTAGCTCATCGCCTGTGACTATAACCGCAAGTTCAAGCGAGTCTACGCCAAACACTGAACAGACTTCGTCTCCTGAAACGACTACCAAATCGACTGTAGAAGAAACAACAACAGCTTCTTCAGATCCTAACTCATCGCCTGTGACTATAACCGCAAGTTCAAGCAAATCTACGCCAAACACTGAACAGACTCCTTCTACTGAAACGACTACCAAATCGACTAAAGAAGAAACAACAACAGCGTCTTCAGATCCTAGCTCATCGCCTGTGACTATAACCGCAAGTTCAAGCGAGTCTACGCCAAACACTGAACAGACTTCGTCTCCTGAAACGACTACCAAATCGACTGTAGAAGAAACAACAACAGCTTCTTCAGATCCTAACTCATCGCCTGTGACTATAACCGCAAGTTCAAGCAAATCTACGCCAAACACTGAACAGACTCCTTCTACTGAAACGACTACCAAATCGACTAAAGAAGAAACAGCAACAGCGTCTTCAGATCCTAGCTCATCGCCTGTGACTATAACCGCAAGTTCAAGCGAGTCTACGCCAAACACTGAACAGACTTCGTCTCCTGAAACGACTACCAAATCGACTGTAGAAGAAACAACAACAGCTTCTTCAGATCCTAACTCATCGCCTGTGACTATAACCGCAAGTTCAAGCAAATCTACGCCAAACACTGAACAGACTCCTTCTACTGAAACGACTACCAAATCGACTAAAGAAGAAACAACAACAGCGTCTTCAGATCCTAGCTCATCGCCTGTGACTATAACCGCAAGTCCAAGCAAGTCTACGCCAAACACTGAACAGAATTCGTCCCCTGAAACGACTACCAAATCGATTGAAGAAGATACAACAACTGCGTCTTCAGATCCTAGCTCATCGCTTGTGACTATAACCGCAAGTTCAAGCGAGTCTACGCCAAACACTGAACAGACTTCGTCTCCTGAAACGACTACCAAATCGACTGAAGAAGAAACAACAACAGCGTCTTCAGGTCCTAGCTCATCGCTTGTGAATATAACCGCAAGTTCAAGCAAATCTACGCCAAACACTGAACAGATTTCGTCTCCAGAAACGACTACCAAATCGATTGAAGAAGATACAACAACTGCGTCTTCAGATCCTAGCTCATCGCTTGTGACTATAACCGCAAGTTCAAGCAAATCTACGCCAAACACTGAACAGACTCCTTCTACTGAAACGACTACCAAATCGACTAAAGAAGAAACAACAACAGCGTCTTCAGATCCTAGCTCATCGCCTGTGACTATAACCGCAAGTCCAAGCAAGTCTACGCCAAACACTGAACAGAATTCGTCCCCTGAAACGACTACCAAATCGACTGAAGAAGAAACAGCAACAGCGTCTTCAGATCCTAGCTCATCGCTTGTGACTATAACCGTAAGTTCAAGCGAATCTACGCCAAACACTGAACAGACTTCATCTCCTGAAACGACTACCAAATCGACTGAAGAAGAGACAACAACAGCGTCTTCAGATCCTAGTTCATCGCTTGTGACTATAACCGCAAGTTCAAGCGAATCTACGCCAAACACTGAACAGACTTCGTCTCCTGAAACGACTACCAAATCGACTGAAGAAGAAACAACAACAGCGTCTTCAGATCCTAGCTCATCGCTTGTGACTATAACCGCAAGTTCAAGCAAATCTACGCCAAACACTGAACAGACTTCGTCTCTTGAAACGACTACCAAATCGACTGAAGAAGAAACAACAACAGCGTCTTCAGATCCTAGCTCATCCCTTGTGACTATAACCGCAAGTTCAAGCGAATCTACGCCAAACACTGAACAGACTTCATCTCCTGAAACGACTACCAAATCGACTGAAGAAGAAACAACAACAGCGTCTTCAGATCCTAGCTCATCGCTTGTGACTATAACCGCAAGTTCAAGCAAATCTACGCCAAACACTGAACAGACTTCGTCTCTTGAAACGACTACCAAATCGACTGAAGAAGAAACAACAGCGTCTTCAGATCCTAGCTCATCGCTTGTGACTATAACCGCAAGTTCAAGCAAATCTACGCCAAACACTGAACAGACTTCGTCTCTTGAAACGACTACCAAATCGACTGAAGAAGAAACAACAACAGCGTCTTCAGATCCTAGCTCATCGCTTGTGACTATAACCGCAAGTTCAAGCAAATCTACGCCAAACACTGAACAGACTTCGTCTCCTGAAACGACTACCAAATCGACTGAAGAAGAAACAACAACAGCTTCTTCAGATCCTAACTCATCGCCTGTGACTATAACCGCAAGTTCAAGCGAATCTACGCCAAACACTGAACAGACTTCGTCTCCTGAAACGACTACCAAATCGACTGAAGAAGAAACAACAACAGCTTCTTCAGATCCTAACTCATCGCCTGTGACTATAACCGCAAGTTCAAGCGAATCTACGCCAAACACTGAACAGACTTCGTCTCCTGAAACGACTACCAAATCGACTGAAGAAGAAACAACAACAGCTTCTTCAGATCCTAACTCATCGCCTGTGACTATAACCGCAAGTTCAAGCGAATCTACGCCAAACACTGAACAGACTTCGTCTCCTGAAACGACTACCAAATCGACTGAAGAAGAAACAACAACAGCTTCTTCAGATCCTAACTCATCGCCTGTGACTATAACCGCAAGTTCAAGCGAATCTACGCCAAACACTGAACAGACTTCGTCTCCTGAAACGATTACCAAATCGACTGAAGAAGAAACAACAACAGCTTCTTCAGATCCTAACTCATCGCCTGTGACTATAACCGCAAGTTCAAGCGAATCTACGCCAAACACTGAACAGACTTCATCTCCTGAAACGACTCCCAAATCGACTGTAGAAGTAACAACAACAGCGTCTTCAGATCCTAGCTCATCGCCTGTGACTATAACCGCAAGTTCAAGCGAGTCTACGCCAAACACTGAACAGACTCCGTACCCTGAAACGACTACCAAATCGACTGAAGAAGAAACAGCAACAGCGTCTTCAGATCCTAGCTCATCGCTTGTGACTATAACCGTAAGTTCAAGCGAATCTACGCCAAACACTGAACAGACTTCATCTCCTGAAACGACTACCAAATCTACTGAAGAAGAAACAACAACAGCGTCTTCAGATCCTAGTTCATCGCTTGTGACTATAACCGCAAGTTCAAGCGAATCTACGCCAAACACTGAACAGACTTCGTCTCCTGAAACGACTACCAAATCTACTGAAGAAGAAACAACAACAGCGTCTTCAGATCCTAGTTCATCGCTTGTGACTATAACCGCAAGTTCAAGCGAATCTACGCCAAACACTGAACAGACTTCGTCTCCTGAAACGACTACCAAATCGACTGAAGAAGAAACAACAACAGCGTCATCAGATCCTAGTTCATCGCTTGTGACTATAACCGCAAGTTCAAGCGAATCTACGCCAAACACTGAACAGACTGCGTCTCCTGAAACGACTACCAAATCGACTGAAGAAGAAACAACAACAGCGTCTTCAGATCCTAGTTCATCGCTTGTGACTATAACCGCAAGTTCAAGCGAATCTACGCCAAACACTGAACAGACTTCGTCTCTTGAAACGACTACCAAATCGACTGAAGAAGAAACAACAACAGCGTCTTCAGATCCTAGCTCATCGCTTGTGACTATAACCGCAAGTTCAAGCGAATCTACGCCAAACACTGAACAGACTTCATCTTCTGAAACGACTACCAAATCGACTGAAGAAGAAATAACAACAGAGTCTCCAGATCCTAGCTCATCGCCTGTGACCATAACCTCAAGTTCAAGCGAATCTACGCCAAACACTGAACAGAATTCATCTCCTGAAACGACTACCAAATCGACTGAAGTAGAAACAACAACAGCGTCTTCAGAACCTAGCTCATCGCCTGTGACTATAACCGCAAGTTCAAGCGAATCTACGCCAAACACTGAACAGACTTCGTCTCCTGAAACGACTACTAAATCGACTGAAGAAGAAACAGCAACAGCGTCTTCAGATCCTAGCTCATCGCTTGTGACTATGACCGCAAGTTCAAGCAAATCTACGCCAAACACTGAACAGACTTCTTCTCCAGAAACGACTACCAAATCGATTGAAGAAGAAACAACAACAGCGTCTTCAGATCCTAGCTCATCGCTTGTGACTATAACCGCAAGTTCAAGCGAATCTGCGCCAAAGACTGAACAGACTTCATCTCCTGAAACGACTACCAAATCGACTAAAGAAGAAACAACAACAGCGTCTTCAGATCCTAGCTCATTGCCTGTGACTATAACCGCAAGTTCAAGCAAACCTACGCCAAACACTTAACAGACTTTGTCTCTTGGATCGACTACCAAATCTACTGAAGAAGTAACAACAACAGCGTCTTCAGAACCTAGCTCATCGCCTGTGACTATAACCGCAAGTTCAAGCGAATCTACACCAAACACTGAGCAGACTTCGTCTCCTGAAACGACTACCAAATCTACTGAAGAAGTAACAACAACAGCGTCTTCAGAACCTAGCTCATCGCCTGTGACTATAACCGCAAGTTCAAGCGAATCTACGCCAAACACTGAACAGACTTCGTCTCCTGAAACGACTACCAAATCGACTGAAGAAGAAACAACAACAGCGTCTTTAGATCCTAGCTCATCGCTTGTGACTATAACCGCAAGTTCAAGCAAATCTACGCCAAACACTGAACAGGCTTCTTCTCCAGAAACGACTACCAAATCGATTTAAGTCGAAACAACAACATCGTCTTCAGATCCTAGCTCATCGCTTGTGACTATAACCGCAAGTTCAAGCGAATCTACGCCAAAGACTGAACAGACTTCATCTCCTGAAACGACTACCAAATCGACTGAAGAAGAAACAACAACAGCGTCTTCAGATCCTAGCTCATTGCCAGTGACTATAACCGCAAGTTCAAGCAAACTTACGCCAAACACTGAACAGACTTCATCTCCTGAAACGACTACCAAATCGATTGAAGAAGAAACAGCAACAGCGTTTTCAGATCCTACCTCATCGCTTGTGACTATAACCGCAAGTTCAAGCAAATCTACGCCAAACACTGAACAGACTTCTTCTCCAGAAACGACTACCAAATCGATTGAAGAAGAAACAACAACAGCGTCTTCAGATCCTAGCTCATCGCTTGTGACTATAACCGCAAGTTCAAGCGAATCTGCGCCAAAGACTGAACAGACTTCATCTCCTGAAACGACTACCAAATCGACTAAAGAAGAAACAACAACAGCGTCTTCAGATCCTAGCTCATTGCCTGTGACTATAACCGCAAGTTCAAGCAAACCTACGCCAAACACTTAACAGACTTTGTCTCTTGGATCGACTACCAAATCTACTGAAGAAGTAACAACAACAGCGTCTTCAGAACCTAGCTCATCGCCTGTGACTATAACCGCAAGTTCAAGCGAATCTACGCCAAACACTGAACAGACTTCGTCTCCTGAAACGACTACTAAATCGACTGAAGAAGAAACAGCAACAGCGTCTTCAGATCCTAGCTCATCGCTTGTGACTATGACCGCAAGTTCAAGCAAATCTACGCCAAACACTGAACAGACTTCTTCTCCAGAAACGACTACCAAATCGATTGAAGAAGAAACAACAACAGCGTCTTCAGATCCTAGCTCATCGCTTGTGACTATAACCGCAAGTTCAAGCGAATCTGCGCCAAAGACTGAACAGACTTCATCTCCTGAAACGACTACCAAATCGACTAAAGAAGAAACAACAACAGCGTCTTCAGATCCTAGCTCATTGCCTGTGACTATAACCGCAAGTTCAAGCAAACCTACGCCAAACACTTAACAGACTTTGTCTCTTGGATCGACTACCAAATCTACTGAAGAAGTAACAACAACAGCGTCTTCAGAACCTAGCTCATCGCCTGTGACTATAACCGCAAGTTCAAGCGAATCTACGCCAAACACTGAACAGACTTCGTCTCCTGAAACGACTACCAAATCTACTGAAGAAGTAACAACAACAGCGTCTTCAGAACCTAGCTCATCGCCTGTGACTATAACCGCAAGTTCAAGCGAATCTACGCCAAACACTGAACAGACTTCGTCTCCTGAAACGACTACCAAATCGACTGAAGAAGAAACAACAACAGCGTCTTTAGATCCTAGCTCATCGCTTGTGACTATAACCGCAAGTTCAAGCAAATCTACGCCAAACACTGAACAGGCTTCTTCTCCAGAAACGACTACCAAATCGATTTAAGTCGAAACAACAACATCGTCTTCAGATCCTAGCTCATCGCTTGTGACTATAACCGCAAGTTCAAGCGAATCTACGCCAAAGACTGAACAGACTTCATCTCCTGAAACGACTACCAAATCGACTGAAGAAGAAACAACAACAGCGTCTTCAGATCCTAGCTCATTGCCAGTGACTATAACCGCAAGTTCAAGCAAATCTACGCCAAACACTGAACAGACTTCGTCTCCTGAAACGACTACCAAATCTACTGAAGAAGTAACAACAACAGCGTCTTCAGAACCTAGCTCATCGCCTGTGACTATAACCGCAAGTTCAAGCGAATCTACGCCAAAGACTGAACAGACTTCATCTCCTGAAACGACTACCAAATCGATTGAAGAAGAAACAGCAACAGCGTCTTCAGATCCTAGCTCATCGCTTGTGACTATAACCGCAAGTTCAAGCAAATCTACGCCAAACACTGAACAGACTTCGTCTCCTGAAACGACTACCAAATCTACTGAAGAAGTAACAACAACAGCGTCTTCAGAACCTAGCTCATCGCCTGTGACTATAACCGCAAGTTCAAGCGAATCTACGCCAAACACTGAACAGACTTCGTCTCCTGAAACGACTACCAAATCGACTGAAGAAGAAACAACAACAGCGTCTTCAGATCCTAGCTCATCGCTTGTGACTATAACCGCAAGTTCAAGCAAATCTACGCCAAACACTGAACAGACTTCGTCTCCAGAAACGACTACCAATTCGATTGAAGAAGAATCAACAACAGCGTCTTCGGATCCTAGCTCATCGCCTGTGACTATAACCGCAAGTTCAAGCGATTCTACGCCAAACACTGAACAGACTTCGTCTCCTGAAACGACTACCAAATCGACTGAAGAAGAAACAACAACAGCGTCTTCAGATCCTAGCTCATCGCCTGTGACTATAACCGCAAGTTCAAGCGAATCTACGCCAAACACTGAACAGACTTCATCTCCTGAAACGACTACAAAATCGAGTGAAGAAGAAAAAACAACAGCGTTCTCAGATCCTAGCTCATGGCTTGTGACTATAACCGCAAGTCCAAGCGAATCTACGCCAAACACTGAACAGACTCCGTCTACTGAAACGACTACCAAATCGACTGAAGAAAAAACAACAACAGCGTCTTCAGATCCTAGCTCATCGCCTGTGACTATAACCGCAAGTTCAAGCGAATCTACGCCAAACACTGAACAGACTTCATCTCCTGAAACGACTACCAAATCGACTGAAGAAGAAACAACAACAGCGTCTTCAGATCCTAGTTCATCGCCTGTGACTATAACCGCAAGTACAAGCGAATCTACGCCAAACACTGAACAGACTTCATCTGCTGAAACGACTATCAAATCCACTGAAGAAGAAACAACAACAGCGTCTTCAGATCCTAGCTCATTGCCTGTGACTATAACCGCAAGTACAAGCGAATCTACGCCAAACACTGAACAGACTTCATTTCCTGAAACGACTACCTAATCGATTGAAGAAGAAACAACAACAGCGTCTTCAGATCCTAGCTCATCGCTTGTGACTATAACTGCAAGTTCAAGCGAATCTACGCCAAACACTGAACAGACTTCGTCTCCTGAAACGATTCCCAAATCGACTGAAGACGAAACAACGACAGCGTCTTCAGATCCTAGCTCATCGCCTGTGACTATAACCGCAAGTTCAAGCGAATGTACGCCAAACACTGAACAGACTTCATCTCCTGAAACGACTCCCAAATCGACTGAAGAAGAAACAACAACAGCGTCTTCAGATCCTAGCTCATCGCTTGTGACTATAACTGCAAGTTCAAGCGAATCTACGCCAAACACTGAACAGACTTCGTCTCCTGAAACGACTACCAAATCGACTGAAGAATAAACAACAACAGTTTCTTCAGATCCTAGCTCATCACCTGTGACAATAACCGCAAGTACAAGCGAATCTACGCCAAAACTGAATAGACTTCATCTCCTGAAACGACTACCAAATCGACTGAAGAAGAAACAACAACAGCGTCTTCAGATCCTAGCTCATTGCCTGTGACTATAACCGCAAGTTCAAGCAAACCTACGCCAAACACTGAACATACTTCGTCTTCTGAAACGATTACCTAATCGATTGAAGAAGAAACAACAACAGCGTCTTCAGATCCTAGCTCATCGCCTGTGACTATAATCGCAAGTTCAAGCGAATCTACGCCAAACACTGAACAGACTTCGTCTCCTGAAACGACTACCAAATCGACTGAAGAAGAAACAACAACAGCGTCTTCAGATCCTAGCTCATCGCTTGTGACTATAACCGCAAGTTCAAGCAAATCTACGTCAAACACTGAACAGACTTCGTCTCCTGAAACGACTACCAATTCGATTGGAGAAGAATCAACAACAGCGTCTTCGGATCCTAGCTCATCGCCTGTGACTATAACCGCAAGTTCAAGCGAATCTACGCCAAACACTGAACAGACTTCGTCTCCTGAAACGACTACCAAATCGACTGAAGTAGAAACAACAACAGCGTCTTCAGATCCTAGCTCATCGCTTGAGACTATAATTTCAAGTTCAAACAAACCTACGCCAAACACTGAACAGACTTCATCTCCTGAAACGACTACCAAATCGAGTGAAGAAGAAAAAACAACAGCGTTCTCAGATCCTAGCTCATCGCTTGTGACTATAACCGCAAGTCCAAGCGAAACTACGCCAAACACTGAACAGACTCCGTCTACTGAAACGACTACCAAATCGACTGAAGAAGAAACAACAACAGCGTCTTCAGATCCTAGCTCATTGCCTGTGAATATAACCGCAGGTTCAAGCAAACCTACGCCAAACACTGAACATTCTTCGTCTTCTGAAACGATTACCTAATCGATTGAAGAAGAAACAACAACAGCGTCTTCAGATCCTAGCTCATCGCCTGTGACTATAATCGCAAGTTCAAGCGAATCTACGCCAAACACTGAACAGACTTCGTCTCCTGAAACGACTACCAAATCGACTGAAGAAGAAACAACAACAGCGTCTTCAGATCCTAGCTCATCGCTTGTGACTATAACCGCAAGTTCAAGCAAATCTACGTCAAACACTGAACAGACTTCGTCTCCTGAAACGACTACCAATTCGATTGGAGAAGAATCAACAACAGCGTCTTCGGATCCTAGCTCATCGCCTGTGACTATAACCGCAAGTTCAAGCGAATCTACGCCAAACACTGAACAGACTTCGTCTCCTGAAACGACTACCAAATCGACTGAAGTAGAAACAACAACAGCGTCTTCAGATCCTAGCTCATCGCTTGAGACTATAATTTCAAGTTCAAACAAACCTACGCCAAACACTGAACAGACTTCATCTCCTGAAACGACTACCAAATCGAGTGAAGAAGAAAAAACAACAGCGTTCTCAGATCCTAGCTCATCGCTTGTGACTATAACCGCAAGTCCAAGCGAAACTACGCCAAACACTGAACAGACTCCGTCTACTGAAACGACTACCAAATCGACTGAAGAAGAAACAACAACAGCGTCTTCAGATCCTAGCTCATTGCCTGTGAATATAACCGCAGGTTCAAGCAAACCTACGCCAAACACTGAACATTCTTCGTCTTCTGAAACGATTACCTAATCGATTGAAGAAGAAACAACAACAGCGTCTTCAGATCCTAGCTCATCGCCTGTGACTATAACCGCAAGTTCAAGCGAATCTGCGCCAAACACTGAACTGACTTCATCTCCTGAAACGACTACCAAATCGACTGAAAAAGAAACAACAACAGCGTCTTCAGATCCTAGCTCATCGCCTGTGACTATAACCGCAAGTTCAAGCGAATCTGCGCCAAACACTGAACTGACTTCATCTCCTGAAACGACTACCAAATCGACTGAAAAAGAAACAACAACAGCGTCTTCAGATCCTAGCTCATCGCCTGTGACTATAACCGCAAGTTCAAGCGAATCTACGCCAAACACTGAACAGACTTCATCTCCTGAAACGACTCCCAAATCGACTGTAGAAGAAACAACAACAGCGTCTTCAGATCCTAGCTCATCGCCTGTGACTATAACCGCAAGTTCAAGCGAATCTACCCCAAACACTGAACAGACTTCATCTCTTGAAACGACTCCCGAATCGACTGTAGAAGAAACAACAACAGCGTCTTCAGTTCCTAGCTCATCGCCTGTGACTATAACCGCAAGTTCAAGCGAATCTACGCCAAACACTGAACAGACTTCATCTCCTGAAACGACTCCCAAATCGACTGTAGAAGAAACAACAGCGTCTTCAGATCCTAGCTCATCGCCTGTGACTATAACCGCAAGTTCAAGCGAGTCTACGCCAAACACTGAACAGACTTCATCTCTTGAAACGACTCCCAAATCGACTGTAGAAGAAACAACAGCGTCTTCAGATCCTAGCTCATCGCCTGTGACTATAACCGCAAGTTCAAGCGAATCTGCGCCAAACACTGAACTGACTTCATCTCCTGAAACGACTACCAAATCGACTGAAGAAGAAACAACAACAGCGTCTACAGATCCTAGCTCATCGCCTGTGACTATAACCGCAAGTTCAAGCGAATCTGCGCCAAACACTGAACAGACTTCATCTCCTGAAACTACTACCAAATCGACTGAAGAAGAAACAACAACAGCGTCTACAGATCCTAGCTCATCGCCTGTGACTATAACCGCAAGTCCAAGCGAAACTACGCCAAAGACTGAACAGACTTCATCTCCTGAAACGACTACCAAATCGACTGAAGAAGAAACAACAACAGCGTCTTCAGATCCTAGCTCATTGCCAGTGACTATAACCGCAAGTTCAAGCGAATCTACGCCAAACACTGAACAGACTTCATCTCCTGAAACGACTCCCAAATCGACTGTAGAAGAAACAACAACAGCGTCTTCAGATCCTAGCTCATCGCCTGTGACTATAACCGCAAGTTCAAGCGAATCTACCCCAAACACTGAACAGACTTCATCTCTTGAAACGACTCCCAAATCGACTGTAGAAGAAACAACAACAGCGTCTTCAGTTCCTAGCTCATCGCCTGTGACTATAATCGCAAGTTCAAGCGAATCTACGCCAAACACTGAACAGACTTCATCTCCTGAAACGACTCCCAAATCGACTGAAGAAGAAACAACAACAGCATCTACAGATCCTAGCTCATCGCTTGTGACTATAACCGCAAGTTCAAGCGAATCTACGCCAAACACTGAACAGACTTCATCTCCTGAAACGACTCTCAAATCGACTGAAGAAGAAACAACAACAGCGTCTACAGATCCTAGCTCATCGCCTGTGACTAAAACCGCAAGTTCAAGCGAGTCTACGCCAAACACTGAACAGACTTCATCTCCTGGAACGACTCTCAAATCGACTGAAGAAGAAACAACAACAGCGTCTACAGATCCTAGCTCATCGCCTGTGACTATAACCGCAAGTTCAAGCGAATCTACGCCAAACACTGAACAGACTTCATCTCCTGGAACGACTCTCAAATCGACTGAAGAAGAAACAACAACAGCGTCTACAGATCCTAGCTCATCGCCTGTGACTATAACCGCAAGTTCAAGCGAGTCTACGCTAAACACTGAACAGACTTCATCTCCTGAAACGACTCCCAAATCGACTGAAGAAGAAACAACAACAGCGTCTTCAGATCCTAGCTCATCGCCTGTGACTATAACCGCAAGTTCAAGCGAATCTACGCCAAACACTGAACAGACTTCATCTCCTGAAACGACTACCAGATCGACTGAAGAAGAAACAACAATAGCATCTACAGATCCCAGCTCATCGCCTGTGACTATAACCGCAAGTTCAAGCGAATCTACGCCGAACACTGAACAGACTTCATCTCCTGAAACGACTACCATATCGACTGAAGAAGAAACAACAACAGCGTCTACAGATCCTAGCTCATCGCCTGTGACTATAACCGCAAGTTCAAGCGAATCTACGCCGAACACTGAACAGACTTCATCTCCTGAAACGACTACCAAATCGACTGAAGAAGAAACAACAACAGCGTCTTCAGATCCTAGCTCATCGCCTGTGACTATAACCGCAAGTTCAAGCGAATCTACGCCGAACACTGAACAGACTTCATCTCCTGAAACGACTACCAAATCGACTGAAGAAGAAACAACAACAGCGTCTACAGATCCTAGCTCATCGCCTGTGACTATAACCGCAAGTTCAAGCGAGTCTACGCCAAACACTGAACAGACTTCATCTCTTGAAACGACTCCCAAATCGACTGTCGAAGAAACAACAACAGCGTCTTCAGATCCTAGCTCATCGCCTGTGACTATAACCGCAAGTTCAAGCGAATCTACGCCAAACACTGAACAGACTTCATCTCTTGAAACGACTACCAAATCGACTGAAGAAGAAACAACAATAGCATCTACAGATCCTAGCTCATCGCCTGTGACTATAACCGCAAGTTCAAGCGAATCTACGCCAAACACTGAACAGACTTCATCTCTTGAAACGACTCCCAAATCGACTGTAGAAGAAACAACAACAGCGTCTTCAGATCCTAGCTCATCGCCTGTGACTATAACCGCAAGTTCAAGCGAATCTACGCCAAACACTGAACAGACTTCATCTCCTGAAACGACTCCCAAATCGGCTGTAGAAGAAACAACAACAGCGTCTTCAGTTCCTAGCTCATCGCCTGTGACTATAACCGCAAGTTCAAGCGAATCTACGCCAAACACTGAACAGACTTCATCTCCTGAAACGACTCCCAAATCGACTGAAGAAGACACAACAACAGCATCTACAGATCCTAGCTCATCGCCTGTGACTATAACCGCAAGTTCAAGCGAACCTACGCCAAACACTGAACAGACTTCATCTCCTGAAACGACTCTCAATTCGACTGAAGAAGAAACAACAACAGCGTCTACAGATCCTAGCTCATCGCCTGTGACTAAAACCGCAAGTTCAAGCGAATCTACGCCAAACACTGAACAGACTTCATCTCTTGAAACGACTCCCAAATCGACTGTAGAAGAAACAACAACAGCGTCTTCAGATCCTAGCTCATCGCCTGTGACTATAACCGCAAGTTCAAGCGAATCTACGCCAAACACTGAACAGACTTCATCTCCTGAAACGACTCCCAAATCGGCTGTAGAAGAAACAACAACAGCGTCTTCAGTTCCTAGCTCATCGCCTGTGACTATAACCGCAAGTTCAAGCGAATCTACGCCAAACACTGAACAGACTTCATCTCCTGAAACGACTCCCAAATCGACTGAAGAAGACACAACAACAGCATCTACAGATCCTAGCTCATCGCCTGTGACTATAACCGCAAGTTCAAGCGAACCTACGCCAAACACTGAACAGACTTCATCTCCTGAAACGACTCTCAATTCGACTGAAGAAGAAACAACAACAGCGTCTACAGATCCTAGCTCATCGCCTGTGACTATAACCGCAAGTTCAAGCGAGTCTACGCTAAACACTGAACAGACTTCATCTCCTGAAACGACTACCAAATCGACTGAATAAGAAACAATAACAGCGTTTACAGATCCTAGCTCATCGCCTGTGACTATAACCGCAAGTTCAAGCGAGTTTACGCCAAACACTGAACAGACTTCATCTCCTGAAACAACTACCAAATCGACTGTAGAAGAAACAACAACAGCGTCTTCAGTTCCTAGCTCATCGCCTGTGACTATAACCCCAAGTTCAAGCGAATCTACGCCAAACACTGAACAGACTTCATCTCCTGAAACGACTCCCAAATCGACTGTAGAAGAAACAACAACAGCGTCTTCAGATCCTAGCTCATCGCCTGTGACTATAACCGCAAGTTCAAGCGAATCTACCCCAAACACTGAACAGACTTCATCTCTTGAAACGACTCCCAAATCGACTGTAGAAGAAACAACAACAGCGTCTTCAGTTCCTAGCTCATCGCCTGTGACTATAACCGCAAGTTCAAGCGAATCTACGCCAAACACTGAACAGACTTCATCTCCTGAAACGACTCTCAAATCGACTGAAGAAGAAACAACAACAGCGTCTACAGATCCTAGCTCATCGCCTGTGACTAAAACCGCAAGTTCAAGCGAGTCTACGCCAAACACTGAACAGACTTCATCTCCTGAAACGACCCTCAAATCGACTGAAGAAGAAACAACAACAGCGTCTACAGATCCTAGCTCATCGCCTGTGACTATAACCGCAAGTTCAAGCGAGTCTACGCTAAACACTGAACAGACTTCATCTCCTGAAACGACTACCAAATCGACTGAATAAGAAACAATAACAGCGTTTACAGATCCTAGCTCATCGCCTGTGACTATAACCGCAAGTTCAAGCGAGTTTACGCCAAACACTGAACAGACTTCATCTCCTGAAACAACTACCAAATCGACTGTAGAAGAAACAACAACAGCGTCTACAGATCCTAGCTCATCGCCTGTGACTATAACCGCAAGTTCAAGCGAATCTACGCCAAACACTGAACAGACTTCATCTCTTGAAACGACTCCCAAATCGACTATAGAAGAAACAACAACAGCGTCTTCAGATCCTAGCTAATCGCCTGTGACTATAACCGCAAGTTCAAGCGAATCTACGCCAAACACTGAACAGACTTCATCTCTTGAAACGACTACCAAATCGACTGAAGAAGAAACAACAATAGCATCTACAGATCCTAGCTCATCGCCTGTGACTATAACCGCAAGTTCAAGCGAATCTACGCCAAACACTGAACAGACTTCATCTCTTGAAACGACTCCCAAATCGACTGTAGAAGAAACAACAACAGCGTCTTCAGATCCTAGCTCATCGCCTGTGACTATAACCGCAAGTTCAAGCGAATCTACGCCAAACACTGAACAGACTTCATCTCCTGAAACGACTCCCAAATCGGCTGTAGAAGAAACAACAACAGCGTCTTCAGTTCCTAGCTCATCGCCTGTGACTATAACCGCAAGTTCAAGCGAATCTACGCCAAACACTGAACAGACTTCATCTCCTGAAACGACTCCCAAATCGACTGAAGAAGACACAACAACAGCATCTACAGATCCTAGCTCATCGCCTGTGACTATAACCGCAAGTTCAAGCGAACCTACGCCAAACACTGAACAGACTTCATCTCCTGAAACGACTCTCAATTCGACTGAAGAAGAAACAACAACAGCGTCTACAGATCCTAGCTCATCGCCTGTGACTAAAACCGCAAGTTCAAGCGAGTCTACGCCAAACACTGAACAGACTTCATCTCCTGAAACGACTCCCAAATCGACTGAAGAAGAAACAACAACAGCGTCTACAGATCCTAGCTCATCGCCTGTGACTATAACCGCAAGTTCAAGCGAGTCTACGCTAAACACTGAACAGACTTCATCTCCTGAAACGACTACCAAATCGACTGAATAAGAAACAATAACAGCGTTTACAGATCCTAGCTCATCGCCTGTGACTATAACCGCAAGTTCAAGCGAGTTTACGCCAAACACTGAACAGACTTCATCTCCTGAAACAACTACCAAATCGACTGTAGAAGAAACAACAACAGCGTCTTCAGTTCCTAGCTCATCGCCTGTGACTATAACCCCAAGTTCAAGCGAATCTACGCCAAACACTGAACAGACTTCATCTCCTGAAACGACTCCCAAATCGACTGTAGAAGAAACAACAACAGCGTCTTCAGATCCTAGCTCATCGCCTGTGACTATAACCGCAAGTTCAAGCGAATCTACCCCAAACACTGAACAGACTTCATCTCTTGAAACGACTCCCAAATCGACTGTAGAAGAAACAACAACAGCGTCTTCAGTTCCTAGCTCATCGCCTGTGACTATAACCGCAAGTTCAAGCGAATCTACGCCAAACACTGAACAGACTTCATCTCCTGAAACGACTCTCAAATCGACTGAAGAAGAAACAACAACAGCGTCTACAGATCCTAGCTCATCGCCTGTGACTAAAACCGCAAGTTCAAGCGAGTCTACGCCAAACACTGAACAGACTTCATCTCCTGAAACGACCCTCAAATCGACTGAAGAAGAAACAACAACAGCGTCTACAGATCCTAGCTCATCGCCTGTGACTATAACCGCAAGTTCAAGCGAGTCTACGCTAAACACTGAACAGACTTCATCTCCTGAAACGACTACCAAATCGACTGAATAAGAAACAATAACAGCGTTTACAGATCCTAGCTCATCGCCTGTGACTATAACCGCAAGTTCAAGCGAGTTTACGCCAAACACTGAACAGACTTCATCTCCTGAAACAACTACCAAATCGACTGTAGAAGAAACAACAACAGCGTCTACAGATCCTAGCTCATCGCCTGTGACTATAACCGCAAGTTCATGCGAATCTACGCCAAACACTGAACAGACTTCATCTCTTGAAACGACTCCCAAATCGACTATAGAAGAAACAACAACAGCGTCTTCAGATCCTAGCTAATCGCCTGTGACTATAATCGCTAGTTCAAGCGAATCTACGCCAAACACTGAACAGACTTCATCTTCTGAAACCACTCCCAAATCGACTGAAGAAGAAACAACAACAGCGTCTTCAGATCCTAGCTCATCGCCTGTGACTATAACCGCAAGTTCAAGCGAATCTACGCCAAACACTGAACAGACTTCATCTCCTGAAACGACTACCAAATCGACTGAAGAAGAAACAACAATAGCATCTACAGATCCTAGCTCATTGCCTGTGACTACAACCGCAAGTTCAAGCGAATCTACGCCAAACACTGAACAGACTTCATGTCCTGAAACGACTCCCAAATCGACTGTAGAAGAAACAACAACAGCGTCTTCAGATCCTAGCTCATCGCCTGTGACTATAACCGCAAGTTCAAGCGAATCTACCCCAAACACTGAACAGACTTCATCTCTTGAAACGACTCCCGAATCGACTGTAGAAGAAACAACAACAGCGTCTTCAGTTCCTAGCTCATCGCCTGTGACTATAACCGCAAGTTCAAGCGAATCTACGCCAAACACTGAACAGACTTCATCTCCTGAAACGACTCCCAAATCGACTGTAGAAGAAACAACAACAGCGTCTTCAGATCCTAGCTCATCGCCTGTGACTATAACCGCAAGTTCAAGCGAGTCTACGCCAAACACTGAACAGACTTCATCTCTTGAAACGACTCCCAAATCGACTGAAGAAGAAACAACAACAGCGTCTACAGATCCTAGCTCATCGCCTGTGACTAAAACCGCAAGTTCAAGCGAGTCTACGCTAAACACTGAACAGACTTCATCTCCTGAAACGACTCTCAAATCGACTGAAGAAGAAACAACAACAGCGTCTACAGATCCTAGCTCATCGCCTGTGACTATAACCGCAAGTTCAAGCGAGTCTACGCTAAACACTGAACAGACTTCATCTCCTGAAACGACTACCAAATCGACTGAATAAGAAACAATAACAGCGTTTACAGATCCTAGCTCATCGCCTGTGACTATAACCGCAAGTTCAAGCGAGTTTACGCCAAACACTGAACAGACTTCATCTCCTGAAACAACTACCAAATCGACTGTAGAAGAAACAACAACAGCGTCTTCAGATCTTAGCTCATCGCCTGTGACTATAACCGCAAGTTCAAGCGAATCTACCCCAAACACTGAACAGACTTCATCTCTTGAAACGACTCCCAAATCGACTGTAGAAGAAACAACAACAGCGTCTTCAGTTCCTAGCTCATCGCCTGTGACTATAACCGCAAGTTCAAGCGAATCTACGCCAAACACTGAACAGACTTCATCTCCTGAAACGATTCCCAAATCGACTGTAGAAGAAACAGCAACAGCGTCTTCAGATCCTAGCTCATCGCCTGTAACTATAACCGCAAGTTCAAGCGAGTCTACGCCAAACACTGAACAGACTTCATCTCCTGAAACGACTACCAAATCGACTGAAGAAGAAACAACAATAGCATCTACAGATCCTAGCTCATCGCCTGTGACTATAACCGCAAGTTCAAGCGAATCTACGCCAAACACTGAACAGACTTCATCTCCTGAAACGACTACCAGATCGACTGAAGAAGAAACAACAATAGCATCTACAGATCCTAGCTCATCGCCTGTGACTATAACCGCAAGTTCAAGCGAATCTACGCCGAACACTGAACAGACTTCATCTCCTGAAACGACTACCAAATCGACTGAATAAGAAACAACAACAGCGTCTACAGATCCTAGCTCATCGCCTGTGACTAAAACCGCAAGTTCAAGCAAGTCTACGCCAAACATTGAACAGACTTCATCTCCTGAAACGACTCTCAAATCGACTGAAGAAGAAACAACAACAGCGTCTTCAGATCCTAGCTCATCGCCTGTGACTATAACCGCAAGTTCAAGCGAATCTACGCCAAACACTGAACAGACTTCATCTCTTGAAACGACTACCAAATCGACTGAAGAAGAAACAACAATAGCATCTACACATCCTAGCTCATCGCCTGTGACTATAACCGCAAGTTCAAGCGAATCTACGCCAAACACTGAACAGACTTCATCTCTTGAAACGACTCCCAAATCGACTGTAGAAGAAACAACAACAGCGTCTTCAGATCCTAGCTCATCGCCTGTGACTATAACCGCAAGTTCAAGCGAATCTACGCCAAACACTGAACAGACTTCATCTCCTGAAACGACTCCCAAATCGACTGTAGAAGAAACAACAACAGCGTCTTCAGATCCTAGCTCATCGCCTGTGACTATAACCGCAAGTTCAAGCGAATCTACCCCAAACACTCAACAGACTTCATCTCTTGAAACGACTCCCAAATCGACTGTAGAAGAAACAACAACGGCGTCTTCAGTTCCTAGCTCATCGCCTGTGACTATAACCGCAAGTTCAAGCGAATCTACGCCAAACACTGAACAGACTTCATCTCCTGAAACGACTCCCAAATCGTCTGTAGAAGAAACAACAACAGCGTCTTCAGATCCTAGCTCATCGCCTGTGACTATAACCGCAAGTTCAAGCGAATCTACCCCAAACACTGAACAGACTTCATCTCTTGAAACGACTCCCAAATCGGCTGTAGAAGAAACAACAACAGCGTCTTCAGTTCCTAGCTCATCGCCTGTGACTATAACCGCAAGTTCAAGCGAATCTACGCCAAACACTGAACAGACTTCATCTCCTGAAACGACTCCCAAATCGACTGAAGAAGACACAACAACAGCATCTACAGATCCTAGCTCATCGCCTGTGACTATAACCGCAAGTTCAAGCGAACCTACGCCAAACACTGAACAGACTTCATCTCCTGAAACGACTCTCAATTCGACTGAAGAAGAAACAACAACAGCGTCTACAGATCCTAGCTCATCGCCTGTGACTAAAACCGCAAGTTCAAGCAAGTCTACGCCAAACATTGAACAGACTTCATCTCCTGAAACGACTCTCAAATCGACTGAAGAAGAAACAACAACAGCGTCTACAGATCCTAGCTCATCGCCTGTGACTATAACCGCAAGTTCAAGCGAGTCTACGCTAAACACTGAACAGACTTCATCTCCTGAAACGACTACCAAATCGACTGAATAAGAAACAATAACAGCGTTTACAGATCCTAGCTCATCGCCTGTGACTATAACCGCAAGTTCAAGCGAGTTTACGCCAAACACTGAACAGACTTCATCTCCTGAAACAACTACCAAATCGACTGTAGAAGAAACAACAACAGCGTCTTCAGATCTTAGCTCATCGCCTGTGACTATAACCGCAAGTTCAAGCGAATCTACCCCAAACACTGAACAGACTTCATCTCTTGAAACGACTCCCAAATCGACTGTAGAAGAAACAACAACAGCGTCTTCAGTTCCTAGCTCATCGCCTGTGACTATAACCCCAAGTTCAAGCGAATCTACGCCAAACACTGAACAGACTTCATCTCCTGAAACGACTCCCAAATCGACTGTAGAAGAAACAACAACAGCGTCTTCAGATCCTAGCTCATCGCCTGTGACTATAACCGCAAGTTCAAGCGAATCTACCCCAAACACTGAACAGACTTCATCTCCTGAAACGACCCTCAAATCGACTGAAGAAGAAACAATAACAGCGTTTACAGATCCTAGCTCATCGCCTGTGACTATAACCGCAAGTTCAAGCGAGTTTACGCCAAACACTGAACAGACTTCATCTCCTGAAACAACTACCAAATCGACTGTAGAAGAAACAACAACAGCGTCTTCAGATCCTAGCTAATCGCCTGTGACTATAACCGCTAGTTCAAGCGAATCTACGCCAAACACTGAACAGACTTCATCTTCTGAAACCACTCCCAAATCGACTGAAGAAGAAACAACAACAGCGTCTTCAGATCCTAGCTCATCGCCTGTGACTATAACCGCAAGTTCAAGCGAATCTACGCCAAACACTGAACAGACTTCATCTCCTGAAACGACTACCAAATCGACTGAAGAAGAAACAACAATAGCATCTACAGATCCTAGCTCATTGCCTGTGACTACAACCGCAAGTTCAAGCGAATCTACGCCAAACACTGAACAGACTTCATCTTCTGAAACCACTCCCAAATCGACTGAAGAAGAAACAACAACAGCGTCTTCAGATCCTAGCTCATCGCCTGTGACTATAACCGCAAGTTCAAGCGAATCTACGCCAAACACTGAACAGACTTCATCTTCTGAAACCACTCCCAAATCGACTGAAGAAGAAACAACAACAGCGTCTTCAGATCCTAGCTCATCGCCTGTGACTATAACCGCAAGTTCAAGCGAATCTACGCCAAACACTGAACAGACTTCATCTCCTGAAACGACTACCAAATCGACTGAAGAAGAAACAACAATAGCATCTACAGATCCTAGCTCATTGCCTGTGACTACAACCGCAAGTTCAAGCGAATCTACGCCAAACACTGAACAGACTTCATCTCCTGAAACAACTACCAAATCGACTGAAGAAGAAACAACAACAGCGTCTTCAGATCCTAGCTCATCGCCTGTGACTATAACCGCAAGTTCAAGCGAGTCTACGCCAAACATTGAACAGACTTCATCTCCTGAAACGACTACCAAATCGACTGAAGAAGAAACAACAACAGCGTCTTCAGATCCTAGCTCATCGCCTGTGACTATAACCGCAAGTTCAAGCGAGTCTACGCCAAACACTGAACAGACTTCATCTCTTGAAACGACTCCCAAATCGACTGTAGAAGAAACAACAACAGCGTCTTCAGATCCTAGCTCATCGCCTGTGACTATAACCGCAAGTTCAAGCGAGTCTACGCCAAACACTGAACAGACTTCATCTCCTGAAACGACTCCCAAATCGACTGTAGAAGAAACAACAACAGCGTCTTCAGATCCTAGCTCATCGCCTGTGACTATAACCGCAATTTCAAGCGAGTCTACGCCAAACATTGAACAGACTTCATCTTCTGAAACGACTACCAAATCGACTGAAGAAGAAACAACAACAGCGTCATCAGATCCTAGCTCATCGCCTGTGACTATAACCGCAAGTTCAAGCGAGTCTACGCCAAACACTGAACAGACTTCATCTCCTGAAACGACTACCAAATCGACTGAAGAAGAAACAACAAGAGCGTCTACAGATCCTAGCTCATCGCCTGTGACTATAACCGCAAGTTCAAGCGAGTCTACGCCAAACACTGAACAGACTTCATCTCCTGAAACGACTCCCAAATCGACTGAAGAAGAAACAACAACAGCGTCTTCAGATCCTAGCTCATCGCTTGTGACTATAACCGCAAGTTCAAGCGAGTCTACGCCAAACACTGAACAGACTTCATCTACTGAAACGACTACCAAATCGACTGAAGAAGAAACAACAAGAGCGTCTTCAGATCCTAGCTCATCGCCTGTGACTATAACCGCAAGTTCAAGCGAGTCTACGCCAAACATTGAACAGACTTCATCTCCTGAAACGACTACCAAATCGACTGAAGAAGAAACAACAACAGCGTCTTCAGATCCTAGCTCATCGCCTGTGACTATAACCGCAAGTTCAAGCGAGTCTACGCCAAACATTGAACAGACTTCATCTCCTGAAACGACTACCAAATCGACTGAAGAAGAAACAACAACAGCGTCTTCAGATCCTAGCTCATCGCCTGTGACTATAACCGCAAGTTCAAGCGAGTCTACGCCAAACACTGAACAGACTTCATCTCTTGAAACGACTCCCAAATCGACTGTAGAAGAAACAACAACAGCGTCTTCAGATCCTAGCTCATCGCCTGTGACTATAACCGCAAGTTCAAGCGAGTCTACGCCAAACACTGAACAGACTTCATCTCCTGAAACGACTCCCAAATCGACTGTAGAAGAAACAACAACAGCGTCTTCAGATCCTAGCTCATCGCCTGTGACTATAACCGCAAGTTCAAGCGAGTCTACGCCAAACACTGAACAGACTTCATCTCCTGAAACGACTACCAAATCGACTGAAAAGGAAACAACAATAGCATCTACAGATCCTAGCTCATCGCCTGTGACTATAACCGCAAGTTCAAGCGAGTCTACGCCAAACATTGAACAGACTTCATCTCCTGAAACGACTACCAAATCGACTGAAGAAGAAACAACAACAGCGTCTTCAGATCCTAGCTCATCGCCTGTGACTATAACCGCAAGTTCAAGCGAGTCTACGCCAAACATTGAACGGACTTCATCTCCTGAAACGACTACCAAATCGACTGAAGAAGAAACAACAACAGCGTCTTCAGATCCTAGCTCATCGCCTGTGACTATAACCGCAAGTTCAAGCGAGTCTACGCCAAACACTGAACAGACTTCATCTCCTGAAACGACTACCAAATCGACTGAAGAAGAAACAACAGCAGCGTCTTCAGATCCTAGCTCATCGCCTGTGACTATAACCGCAAGTTCAAGCGAGTCTACGCCAAACACTGAACAGACTTCATCTCCTGAAACGACTCCCAAATCGACTGAAGAAGAAACAACAACAGCGTCTTCAGATCCTAGCTCATCGCCTGTGACTATAACCGCAAGTTCAAGCGAATCTACGCCAAACACTGAACAGACTTCGTCTCCTGAAACGACTACCAAATCGACTGAAGAAGAAACAACAACAGCGTCTTCAGATCCTAGCTCATCGCTTGTGACTATAACCGCAAGTTCAAGCAAATCTACGCCAAACACTGAACAGACTTCGTCTCTTGAAACGACTACCAAATCGACTGAAGAAGAAACAACAACAGCGTCTTCAGATCCTAGCTCATCGCTTGTGACTATAACCGCAAGTTCAAGCGAATCTACGCCAAACACTGAACAGACTTCGTCTCCTGAAACGACTACCAAATCGACTGAAGAAGAAACAACAACAGCGTCTTCAGATCCTAGCTCATCGCTTGTGACTATAACCGCAAGTTCAAGCAAATCTACGCCAAACACTGAACAGACTTCGTCTCTTGAAACGACTACCAAATCGACTGAAGAAGAAACAACAACAGCGTCTTCAGATCCTAGCTCATCGCTTGTGACTATAACCGCAAGTTCAAGCGAATCTACGCCAAACACTGAACAGACTTCATCTCCTGAAACGACTACCAAATCGACTGAAGAAGAAACAACAACAGCGTCTTCAGATCCTAGCTCATCGCTTGTGACTATAACCGCAAGTTCAAGCAAATCTACGCCAAACACTGAACAGACTTCGTCTCTTGAAACGACTACCAAATCGACTGAAGAAGAAACAACAGCGTCTTCAGATCCTAGCTCATCGCTTGTGACTATAACCGCAAGTTCAAGCAAATCTACGCCAAACACTGAACAGACTTCGTCTCTTGAAACGACTACCAAATCGACTGAAGAAGAAACAACAACAGCGTCTTCAGATCCTAGCTCATCGCTTGTGACTATAACCGCAAGTTCAAGCAAATCTACGCCAAACACTGAACAGACTTCGTCTCCTGAAACGACTACCAAATCGACTGAAGAAGAAACAACAACAGCTTCTTCAGATCCTAACTCATCGCCTGTGACTATAACCGCAAGTTCAAGCGAATCTACGCCAAACACTGAACAGACTTCGTCTCCTGAAACGACTACCAAATCGACTGAAGAAGAAACAACAACAGCTTCTTCAGATCCTAACTCATCGCCTGTGACTATAACCGCAAGTTCAAGCGAATCTACGCCAAACACTGAACAGACTTCGTCTCCTGAAACGACTACCAAATCGACTGAAGAAGAAACAACAACAGCTTCTTCAGATCCTAACTCATCGCCTGTGACTATAACCGCAAGTTCAAGCGAATCTACGCCAAACACTGAACAGACTTCGTCTCCTGAAACGACTACCAAATCGACTGAAGAAGAAACAACAACAGCTTCTTCAGATCCTAACTCATCGCCTGTGACTATAACCGCAAGTTCAAGCGAATCTACGCCAAACACTGAACAGACTTCGTCTCCTGAAACGATTACCAAATCGACTGAAGAAGAAACAACAACAGCTTCTTCAGATCCTAACTCATCGCCTGTGACTATAACCGCAAGTTCAAGCGAATCTACGCCAAACACTGAACAGACTTCATCTCCTGAAACGACTCCCAAATCGACTGTAGAAGTAACAACAACAGCGTCTTCAGATCCTAGCTCATCGCCTGTGACTATAACCGCAAGTTCAAGCGAGTCTACGCCAAACACTGAACAGACTCCGTACCCTGAAACGACTACCAAATCGACTGAAGAAGAAACAGCAACAGCGTCTTCAGATCCTAGCTCATCGCTTGTGACTATAACCGTAAGTTCAAGCGAATCTACGCCAAACACTGAACAGACTTCATCTCCTGAAACGACTACCAAATCTACTGAAGAAGAAACAACAACAGCGTCTTCAGATCCTAGTTCATCGCTTGTGACTATAACCGCAAGTTCAAGCGAATCTACGCCAAACACTGAACAGACTTCGTCTCCTGAAACGACTACCAAATCTACTGAAGAAGAAACAACAACAGCGTCTTCAGATCCTAGTTCATCGCTTGTGACTATAACCGCAAGTTCAAGCGAATCTACGCCAAACACTGAACAGACTTCGTCTCCTGAAACGACTACCAAATCGACTGAAGAAGAAACAACAACAGCGTCATCAGATCCTAGTTCATCGCTTGTGACTATAACCGCAAGTTCAAGCGAATCTACGCCAAACACTGAACAGACTGCGTCTCCTGAAACGACTACCAAATCGACTGAAGAATAAACAACAACAGCGTCTTCAGATCCTAGTTCATCGCTTGTGACTATAACCGCAAGTTCAAGCGAATCTACGCCAAACACTGAACAGACTTCGTCTCTTGAAACGACTACCAAATCGACTGAAGAAGAAACAACAACAGCGTCTTCAGATCCTAGCTCATCGCTTGTGACTATAACCGCAAGTTCAAGCAAATTTACGCCAAACACTGAACAGACTTCGTCTCCAGAAACGACTACAAAATCGATTGAAGAAGAAACAACAACTGCGTCTTCAGATCCTAGCTCATCGCTTGTGACTATAACCGCAAGTTCAAGCGAATCTACGCCAAACACTGAACAGACTTCATCTTCTGAAACGACTACCAAATCGACTGAAGAAGAAATAACAACAGAGTCTCCAGATCCTAGCTCATCGCCTGTGACCATAACCTCAAGTTCAAGCGAATCTACGCCAAACACTGAACAGAATTCATCTCCTGAAACGACTACCAAATCGACTGAAGTAGAAACAACAACAGCGTCTTCAGAACCTAGCTCATCGCCTGTGACTATAACCGCAAGTTCAAGCGAATCTACGCCAAACACTGAACAGACTTCGTCTCCTGAAACGACTACTAAATCGACTGAAGAAGAAACAGCAACAGCGTCTTCAGATCCTAGCTCATCGCTTGTGACTATGACCGCAAGTTCAAGCAAATCTACGCCAAACACTGAACAGACTTCTTCTCCAGAAACGACTACCAAATCGATTGAAGAAGAAACAACAACAGCGTCTTCAGATCCTAGCTCATCGCTTGTGACTATAACCGCAAGTTCAAGCGAATCTGCGCCAAAGACTGAACAGACTTCATCTCCTGAAACGACTACCAAATCGACTAAAGAAGAAACAACAACAGCGTCTTCAGATCCTAGCTCATTGCCTGTGACTATAACCGCAAGTTCAAGCAAACCTACGCCAAACACTTAACAGACTTTGTCTCTTGGATCGACTACCAAATCTACTGAAGAAGTAACAACAACAGCGTCTTCAGAACCTAGCTCATCGCCTGTGACTATAACCGCAAGTTCAAGCGAATCTACGCCAAACACTGAACAGACTTCGTCTCCTGAAACGACTACCAAATCTACTGAAGAAGTAACAACAACAGCGTCTTCAGAACCTAGCTCATCGCCTGTGACTATAACCGCAAGTTCAAGCGAATCTACGCCAAACACTGAACAGACTTCGTCTCCTGAAACGACTACCAAATCGACTGAAGAAGAAACAACAACAGCGTCTTTAGATCCTAGCTCATCGCTTGTGACTATAACCGCAAGTTCAAGCAAATCTACGCCAAACACTGAACAGGCTTCTTCTCCAGAAACGACTACCAAATCGATTTAAGTCGAAACAACAACATCGTCTTCAGATCCTAGCTCATCGCTTGTGACTATAACCGCAAGTTCAAGCGAATCTACGCCAAAGACTGAACAGACTTCATCTCCTGAAACGACTACCAAATCGACTGAAGAAGAAACAACAACAGCGTCTTCAGATCCTAGCTCATTGCCAGTGACTATAACCGCAAGTTCAAGCAAATCTACGCCAAACACTGAACAGACTTCGTCTCCTGAAACGACTACCAAATCTACTGAAGAAGTAACAACAACAGCGTCTTCAGAACCTAGCTCATCGCCTGTGACTATAACCGCAAGTTCAAGCGAATCTACGCCAAACACTGAACAGACTTCGTCTCCTGAAACGACTACCAAATCGACTGAAGAAGAAACAACAACAGCGTCTTCAGATCCTAGCTCATCGCTTGTGACTATAACCGCAAGTTCAAGCAAATCTACGCCAAACACTGAACAGACTTCGTCTCCTGAAACGACTACCAAATCTACTGAAGAAGTAACAACAACAGCGTCTTCAGAACCTAGCTCATCGCCTGTGACTATAACCGCAAGTTCAAGCGAATCTACGCCAAAGACTGAACAGACTTCATCTCCTGAAACGACTACCAAATCGATTGAAGAAGAAACAGCAACAGCGTCTTCAGATCCTAGCTCATCGCTTGTGACTATAACCGCAAGTTCAAGCAAATCTACGCCAAACACTGAACAGACTTCGTCTCCTGAAACGACTACCAAATCTACTGAAGAAGTAACAACAACAGCGTCTTCAGAACCTAGCTCATCGCCTGTGACTATAACCGCAAGTTCAAGCGAATCTACGCCAAACACTGAACAGACTTCGTCTCCTGAAACGACTACCAAATCGACTGAAGAAGAAACAACAACAGCGTCTTCAGATCCTAGCTCATCGCTTGTGACTATAACCGCAAGTTCAAGCAAATCTACGCCAAACACTGAACAGACTTCGTCTCCAGAAACGACTACCAATTCGATTGAAGAAGAATCAACAACAGCGTCTTCGGATCCTAGCTCATCGCCTGTGACTATAACCGCAAGTTCAAGCGATTCTACGCCAAACACTGAACAGACTTCGTCTCCTGAAACGACTACCAAATCGACTGAAGAAGAAACAACAACAGCGTCTTCAGATCCTAGCTCATCGCCTGTGACTATAACCGCAAGTTCAAGCGAATCTACGCCAAACACTGAACAGACTTCATCTCCTGAAACGACTACAAAATCGAGTGAAGAAGAAAAAACAACAGCGTTCTCAGATCCTAGCTCATGGCTTGTGACTATAACCGCAAGTCCAAGCGAATCTACGCCAAACACTGAACAGACTCCGTCTACTGAAACGACTACCAAATCGACTGAAGAAAAAACAACAACAGCGTCTTCAGATCCTAGCTCATCGCCTGTGACTATAACCGCAAGTTCAAGCGAATCTACGCCAAACACTGAACAGACTTCATCTCCTGAAACGACTACCAAATCGACTGAAGAAGAAACAACAACAGCGTCTTCAGATCCTAGTTCATCGCCTGTGACTATAACCGCAAGTACAAGCGAATCTACGCCAAACACTGAACAGACTTCATTTCCTGAAACGACTACCTAATCGATTGAAGAAGAAACAACAACAGCGTCTTCAGATCCTAGCTCATCGCCTGTGAATATAACCGCAAGTTCAAGCGAATCTACGTCAAACAATGAACAGACTTCATCTCCTGAAACGACGACCAAATCGACTGAAGAAGAAACAACAACAGCGTCTTCAGATCCTAGCTCATTGCCTGTGACTATAACCGCAAGTACAAGCGAATCTACGCCAAACACTGAACAGACTTCATTTCCTGAAACGACTACCTAATCGATTGAAGAAGAAACAACAACAGCGTCTTCAGATCCTAGCTCATCGCCTGTGACTATAACCGCAAGTTCAAGCGAATCTACGTCAAACAATGAACAGACTTCATCTCCTGAAACGACGACCAAATCGACTGAAGAAGAAACAACAACAGCGTCTTCAGATCCTAGCTCATCGCTTGTGACTATAACTGCAAGTTCAAGCGAATCTACGCCAAACACTGAACAGACTTCGTCTCCTGAAACGATTCCCAAATCGACTGAAGACGAAACAACGACAGCGTCTTCAGATCCTAGCTCATCGCCTGTGACTATAACCGCAAGTTCAAGTGAATGTACGCCAAACACTGAACAGACTTCATCTCCTGAAACGACTCCCAAATCGACTGAAGAAGAAACAACAACAGCGTCTTCAGATCCTAGCTCATCGCTTGTGACTATAACTGCAAGTTCAAGCGAATCTACGCCAAACACTGAACAGACTTCGTCTCCTGAAACGACTACCAAATCGACTGAAGAATAAACAACAACAGTTTCTTCAGATCCTAGCTCATCACCTGTGACAATAACCGCAAGTACAAGCGAATCTACGCCAAAACTGAATAGACTTCATCTCCTGAAACGACTACCAAATCGACTGAAGAAGAAACAACAACAGCGTCTTCAGATCCTAGCTCATTGCCTGTGACTATAACCGCAAGTTCAAGCAAACCTACGCCAAACACTGAACATACTTCGTCTTCTGAAACGATTACCTAATCGATTGAAGAAGAAACAACAACAGCGTCTTCAGATCCTAGCTCATCGCCTGTGACTATAATCGCAAGTTCAAGCGAATCTACGCCAAACACTGAACAGACTTCGTCTCCTGAAACGACTACCAAATCGACTGAAGAAGAAACAACAACAGCGTCTTCAGATCCTAGCTCATCGCTTGTGACTATAACCGCAAGTTCAAGCAAATCTACGTCAAACACTGAACAGACTTCGTCTCCTGAAACGACTACCAATTCGATTGGAGAAGAATCAACAACAGCGTCTTCGGATCCTAGCTCATCGCCTGTGACTATAACCGCAAGTTCAAGCGAATCTACGCCAAACACTGAACAGACTTCGTCTCCTGAAACGACTACCAAATCGACTGAAGTAGAAACAACAACAGCGTCTTCAGATCCTAGCTCATCGCTTGAGACTATAATTTCAAGTTCAAACAAACCTACGCCAAACACTGAACAGACTTCATCTCCTGAAACGACTACCAAATCGAGTGAAGAAGAAAAAACAACAGCGTTCTCAGATCCTAGCTCATCGCTTGTGACTATAACCGCAAGTCCAAGCGAAACTACGCCAAACACTGAACAGACTCCGTCTACTGAAACGACTACCAAATCGACTGAAGAAGAAACAACAACAGCGTCTTCAGATCCTAGCTCATTGCCTGTGAATATAACCGCAGGTTCAAGCAAACCTACGCCAAACACTGAACATTCTTCGTCTTCTGAAACGATTACCTAATCGATTGAAGAAGAAACAACAACAGCGTCTTCAGATCCTAGCTCATCGCCTGTGACTATAATCGCAAGTTCAAGCGAATCTACGCCAAACACTGAACAGACTTCGTCTCCTGAAACGACTACCAAATCGACTGAAGAAGAAACAACAACAGCGTCTTCAGATCCTAGCTCATCGCTTGTGACTATAACCGCAAGTTCAAGCAAATCTACGTCAAACACTGAACAGACTTCGTCTCCTGAAACGACTACCAATTCGATTGGAGAAGAATCAACAACAGCGTCTTCGGATCCTAGCTCATCGCCTGTGACTATAACCGCAAGTTCAAGCGAATCTACGCCAAACACTGAACAGACTTCGTCTCCTGAAACGACTACCAAATCGACTGAAGTAGAAACAACAACAGCGTCTTCAGATCCTAGCTCATCGCTTGAGACTATAATTTCAAGTTCAAACAAACCTACGCCAAACACTGAACAGACTTCATCTCCTGAAACGACTACCAAATCGAGTGAAGAAGAAAAAACAACAGCGTTCTCAGATCCTAGCTCATCGCTTGTGACTATAACCGCAAGTCCAAGCGAAACTACGCCAAACACTGAACAGACTCCGTCTACTGAAACGACTACCAAATCGACTGAAGAAGAAACAACAACAGCGTCTTCAGATCCTAGCTCATTGCCTGTGAATATAACCGCAGGTTCAAGCAAACCTACGCCAAACACTGAACATTCTTCGTCTTCTGAAACGATTACCTAATCGATTGAAGAAGAAACAACAACAGCGTCTTCAGATCCTAGCTCATCGCCTGTGACTATAACCGCAAGTTCAAGCGAATCTGCGCCAAACACTGAACTGACTTCATCTCCTGAAACGACTACCAAATCGACTGAAAAAGAAACAACAACAGCGTCTTCAGATCCTAGCTCATCGCCTGTGACTATAACCGCAAGTTCAAGCGAATCTGCGCCAAACACTGAACTGACTTCATCTCCTGAAACGACTACCAAATCGACTGAAAAAGAAACAACAACAGCGTCTTCAGATCCTAGCTCATCGCCTGTGACTATAACCGCAAGTTCAAGCGAATCTACGCCAAACACTGAACAGACTTCATCTCCTGAAACTACTACCAAATCGACTGAAGAAGAAACAACAACAGCGTCTACAGATCCTAGCTCATCGCCTGTGACTATAACCGCAAGTTCAAGCGAATCTACGCCAAACACTGAACAGACTTCATCTCTTGAAACGACTCCCAAATCGACTGTAGAAGAAACAACAACAGCGTCTTCAGTTCCTAGCTCATCGCCTGTGACTATAACCGCAAGTTCAAGCGAATCTACGCCAAACACTGAACAGACTTCATCTCCTGAAACTACTACCAAATCGACTGAAGAAGAAACAACAATAGCATCTACAGATCCTAGCTCATCGCCTGTGACTATAACCGCAAGTTCAAGCGAATCTACGCCAAACACTGAACAGACTTCATCTCTTGAAACGACTCCCAAATCGACTGTAGAAGAAACAACAACAGCGTCTTCAGTTCCTAGCTCATCGCCTGTGACTATAACCGCAAGTTCAAGCGAATCTACGCCAAACACTGAACAGACTTCATCTCCTGAAACGACTCCCAAATCGACTGTAGAAGAAACAACAACAGCGTCTTCAGATCCTAGCTCATCGCCTGTGACTATAACCGCAAGTTCAAGCGAATCTACCCCAAACACTGAACAGACTTCATCTCTTGAAACGACTCCCAAATCGACTGTAGAAGAAACAACAACAGCGTCTTCAGTTCCTAGCTCATCGCCTGTGACTATAATCGCAAGTTCAAGCGAATCTACGCCAAACACTGAACAGACTTCATCTCCTGAAACGACTCCCAAATCGACTGAAGAAGAAACAACAACAGCATCTACAGATCCTAGCTCATCGCTTGTGACTATAACCGCAAGTTCAAGCGAATCTACGCCAAACACTGAACAGACTTCATCTCCTGAAACGACTCTCAAATCGACTGAAGAAGAAACAACAACAGCGTGTACAGATCCTAGCTCATCGCCTGTGACTAAAACCGCAAGTTCAAGCGAGTCTACGCCAAACACTGAACAGACTTCATCTCCTGGAACGACTCTCAAATCGACTGAAGAAGAAACAACAACAGCGTCTACAGATCCTAGCTCATCGCCTGTGACTATAACCGCAAGTTCAAGCGAATCTACGCCAAACACTGAACAGACTTCATCTCCTGGAACGACTCTCAAATCGACTGAAGAAGAAACAACAACAGCGTCTACAGATCCTAGCTCATCGCCTGTGACTATAACCGCAAGTTCAAGCGAGTCTACGATAAACACTGAACAGACTTCATCTCCTGAAACGACTCCCAAATCGACTGAAGAAGAAACAACAACAGCGTCTTCAGATCCTAGCTCATCGCCTGTGACTATAACCGCAAGTTCAAGCGAATCTACGCCAAACACTGAACAGACTTCATCTCCTGAAACGACTACCAGATCGACTGAAGAAGAAACAACAATAGCATCTACAGATCCCAGCTCATCGCCTGTGACTATAACCGCAAGTTCAAGCGAATCTACGCCGAACACTGAACAGACTTCATCTCCTGAAACGACTACCATATCGACTGAAGAAGAAACAACAACAGCGTCTACAGATCCTAGCTCATCGCCTGTGACTATAACCGCAAGTTCAAGCGAATCTACGCCGAACACTGAACAGACTTCATCTCCTGAAACGACTACCAAATCGACTGAAGAAGAAACAACAACAGCGTCTTCAGATCCTAGCTCATCGCCTGTGACTATAACCGCAAGTTCAAGCGAATCTACGCCGAACACTGAACAGACTTCATCTCCTGAAACGACTACCAAATCGACTGAAGAAGAAACAACAACAGCGTCTACAGATCCTAGCTCATCGCCTGTGACTATAACCGCAAGTTCAAGCGAGTCTACGCCAAACACTGAACAGACTTCATCTCTTGAAACGACTCCCAAATCGACTGTCGAAGAAACAACAACAGCGTCTTCAGATCCTAGCTCATCGCCTGTGACTATAACCGCAAGTTCAAGCGAATCTACGCCAAACACTGAACAGACTTCATCTCTTGAAACGACTACCAAATCGACTGAAGAAGAAACAACAATAGCATCTACAGATCCTAGCTCATCGCCTGTGACTATAACCGCAAGTTCAAGCGAATCTACGCCAAACACTGAACAGACTTCATCTCTTGAAACGACTCCCAAATCGACTGTAGAAGAAACAACAACAGCGTCTTCAGATCCTAGCTCATCGCCTGTGACTATAACCGCAAGTTCAAGCGAATCTACGCCAAACACTGAACAGACTTCATCTCCTGAAACGACTCCCAAATCGGCTGTAGAAGAAACAACAACAGCGTCTTCAGTTCCTAGCTCATCGCCTGTGACTATAACCGCAAGTTCAAGCGAATCTACGCCAAACACTGAACAGACTTCATCTCCTGAAACGACTCCCAAATCGACTGAAGAAGACACAACAACAGCATCTACAGATCCTAGCTCATCGCCTGTGACTATAACCGCAAGTTCAAGCGAACCTACGCCAAACACTGAACAGACTTCATCTCCTGAAACGACTCTCAATTCGACTGAAGAAGAAACAACAACAGCGTCTACAGATCCTAGCTCATCGCCTGTGACTAAAACCGCAAGTTCAAGCGAGTCTACGCCAAACACTGAACAGACTTCATCTCCTGAAACGACTCTCAAATCGACTGAAGAAGAAACAACAACAGCGTCTACAGATCCTAGCTCATCGCCTGTGACTATAACCGCAAGTTCAAGCGAGTCTACGCTAAACACTGAACAGACTTCATCTCCTGAAACGACTACCAAATCGACTGAATAAGAAACAATAACAGCGTTTACAGATCCTAGCTCATCGCCTGTGACTATAACCGCAAGTTCAAGCGAGTTTACGCCAAACACTGAACAGACTTCATCTCCTGAAACAACTACCAAATCGACTGTAGAAGAAACAACAACAGCGTCTTCAGTTCCTAGCTCATCGCCTGTGACTATAACCCCAAGTTCAAGCGAATCTACGCCAAACACTGAACAGACTTCATCTCCTGAAACGACTCCCAAATCGACTGTAGAAGAAACAACAACAGCGTCTTCAGATCCTAGCTCATCGCCTGTGACTATAACCGCAAGTTCAAGCGAATCTACCCCAAACACTGAACAGACTTCATCTCTTGAAACGACTCCCAAATCGACTGTAGAAGAAACAACAACAGCGTCTTCAGTTCCTAGCTCATCGCCTGTGACTATAACCGCAAGTTCAAGCGAATCTACGCCAAACACTGAACAGACTTCATCTCTTGAAACGACTCCCAAATCGACTATAGAAGAAACAACAACAGCGTCTTCAGATCCTAGCTAATCGCCTGTGACTATAACCGCAAGTTCAAGCGAATCTACGCCAAACACTGAACAGACTTCATCTCTTGAAACGACTACCAAATCGACTGAAGAAGAAACAACAATAGCATCTACAGATCCTAGCTCATCGCCTGTGACTATAACCGCAAGTTCAAGCGAATCTACGCCAAACACTGAACAGACTTCATCTCTTGAAACGACTCCCAAATCGACTGTAGAAGAAACAACAACAGCGTCTTCAGATCCTAGCTCATCGCCTGTGACTATAACCGCAAGTTCAAGCGAATCTACGCCAAACACTGAACAGACTTCATCTCCTGAAACGACTCCCAAATCGGCTGTAGAAGAAACAACAACAGCGTCTTCAGTTCCTAGCTCATCGCCTGTGACTATAACCGCAAGTTCAAGCGAATCTACGCCAAACACTGAACAGACTTCATCTCCTGAAACGACTCCCAAATCGACTGAAGAAGACACAACAACAGCATCTACAGATCCTAGCTCATCGCCTGTGACTATAACCGCAAGTTCAAGCGAACCTACGCCAAACACTGAACAGACTTCATCTCCTGAAACGACTCTCAATTCGACTGAAGAAGAAACAACAACAGCGTCTACAGATCCTAGCTCATCGCCTGTGACTAAAACCGCAAGTTCAAGCGAGTCTACGCCAAACACTGAACAGACTTCATCTCCTGAAACGACTCCCAAATCGACTGAAGAAGAAACAACAACAGCGTCTACAGATCCTAGCTCATCGCCTGTGACTATAACCGCAAGTTCAAGCGAGTCTACGCTAAACACTGAACAGACTTCATCTCCTGAAACGACTACCAAATCGACTGAATAAGAAACAATAACAGCGTTTACAGATCCTAGCTCATCGCCTGTGACTATAACCGCAAGTTCAAGCGAGTTTACGCCAAACACTGAACAGACTTCATCTCCTGAAACAACTACCAAATCGACTGTAGAAGAAACAACAACAGCGTCTTCAGTTCCTAGCTCATCGCCTGTGACTATAACCCCAAGTTCAAGCGAATCTACGCCAAACACTGAACAGACTTCATCTCCTGAAACGACTCCCAAATCGACTGTAGAAGAAACAACAACAGCGTCTTCAGATCCTAGCTCATCGCCTGTGACTATAACCGCAAGTTCAAGCGAATCTACCCCAAACACTGAACAGACTTCATCTCTTGAAACGACTCCCAAATCGACTGTAGAAGAAACAACAACAGCGTCTTCAGTTCCTAGCTCATCGCCTGTGACTATAACCGCAAGTTCAAGCGAGTCTACGCCAAACACTGAACAGACTTCATCTCCTGAAACGACTCTCAAATCGACTGAAGAAGAAACAACAACAGCGTCTACAGATCCTAGCTCATCGCCTGTGACTAAAACCGCAAGTTCAAGCGAGTCTACGCCAAACACTGAACAGACTTCATCTCCTGAAACGACCCTCAAATCGACTGAAGAAGAAACAACAACAGCGTCTACAGATCCTAGCTCATCGCCTGTGACTATAACCGCAAGTTCAAGCGAGTCTACGCTAAACACTGAACAGACTTCATCTCCTGAAACGACTACCAAATCGACTGAATAAGAAACAATAACAGCGTTTACAGATCCTAGCTCATCGCCTGTGACTATAACCGCAAGTTCAAGCGAGTTTACGCCAAACACTGAACAGACTTCATCTCCTGAAACAACTACCAAATCGACTGTAGAAGAAACAACAACAGCGTCTACAGATCCTAGCTCATCGCCTGTGACTATAACCGCAAGTTCAAGCGAATCTACGCCAAACACTGAACAGACTTCATCTCTTGAAACGACTCCCAAATCGACTATAGAAGAAACAACAACAGCGTCTTCAGATCCTAGCTAATCGCCTGTGACTATAATCGCTAGTTCAAGCGAATCTACGCCAAACACTGAACAGACTTCATCTTCTGAAACCACTCCCAAATCGACTGAAGAAGAAACAACAACAGCGTCTTCAGATCCTAGCTCATCGCCTGTGACTATAACCGCAAGTTCAAGCGAATCTACGCCAAACACTGAACAGACTTCATCTCCTGAAACGACTACCAAATCGACTGAAGAAGAAACAGCAATAGCATCTACAGATCCTAGCTCATTGCCTGTGACTACAACCGCAAGTTCAAGCGAATCTACGCCAAACACTGAACAGACTTCATGTCCTGAAACGACTCCCAAATCGACTGTAGAAGAAACAACAACAGCGTCTTCAGATCCTAGCTCATCGCCTGTGACTATAACCGCAAGTTCAAGCGAATCTACGCCAAACACTGAACAGACTTCATCTCCTGAAACGACTCCCAAATCGACTGTAGAAGAAACAACAACAGCGTCTTCAGATCCTAGCTCATCGCCTGTGACTATAACCGCAAGTTCAAGCGAGTCTACGCCAAACACTGAACAGACTTCATCTCTTGAAACGACTCCCAAATCGACTGAAGAAGAAACAACAACAGCGTCTTCAGATCCTAGCTCATCGCCTGTGACTATAACCGCAAGTTCAAGCGAATCTACGCCAAACACTGAACAGACTTCATCTCCTGAAACGACTCCCAAATCGACTGTAGAAGAAACAACAACAGCGTCTTCAGATCCTAGCTCATCGCCTGTGACTATAACCGCAAGTTCAAGCGAGTCTACGCCAAACACTGAACAGACTTCATCTCTTGAAACGACTCCCAAATCGACTGAAGAAGAAACAACAACAGCGTCTACAGATCCTAGCTCATCGCCTGTGACTAAAACCGCAAGTTCAAGCGAGTCTACGCTAAACACTGAACAGACTTCATCTCCTGAAACGACTCTCAAATCGACTGAAGAAGAAACAACAACAGCGTCTACAGATCCTAGCTCATCGCCTGTGACTATAACCGCAAGTTCAAGCGAGTCTACGCTAAACACTGAACAGACTTCATCTCCTGAAACGACTACCAAATCGACTGAATAAGAAACAATAACAGCGTTTACAGATCCTAGCTCATCGCCTGTGACTATAACCGCAAGTTCAAGCGAGTTTACGCCAAACACTGAACAGACTTCATCTCCTGAAACAACTACCAAATCGACTGTAGAAGAAACAACAACAGCGTCTTCAGATCTTAGCTCATCGCCTGTGACTATAACCGCAAGTTCAAGCGAATCTACCCCAAACACTGAACAGACTTCATCTCTTGAAACGACTCCCAAATCGACTGTAGAAGAAACAACAACAGCGTCTTCAGTTCCTAGCTCATCGCCTGTGACTATAACCGCAAGTTCAAGCGAATCTACGCCAAACACTGAACAGACTTCATCTCCTGAAACGATTCCCAAATCGACTGTAGAAGAAACAGCAACAGCGTCTTCAGATCCTAGCTCATCGCCTGTAACTATAACCGCAAGTTCAAGCGAGTCTACGCCAAACACTGAACAGACTTCATCTCCTGAAACGACTACCAAATCGACTGAAGAAGAAACAACAATAGCATCTACAGATCCTAGCTCATCGCCTGTGACTATAACCGCAAGTTCAAGCGAATCTACGCCAAACACTGAACAGACTTCATCTCCTGAAACGACTACCAGATCGACTGAAGAAGAAACAACAATAGCATCTACAGATCCTAGCTCATCGCCTGTGACTATAACCGCAAGTTCAAGCGAATCTACGCCGAACACTGAACAGACTTCATCTCCTGAAACGACTACCAAATCGACTGAATAAGAAACAACAACAGCGTCTACAGATCCTAGCTCATCGCCTGTGACTATAACCGCAAGTTCAAGCGAGTCTACGCCAAACACTGAACAGACTTCATCTCTTGAAACGACTCCCAAATCGACTGTAGAAGAAACAACAACAGCGTCTTCAGATCCTAGCTCATCGCCTGTGACTATAACCGCAAGTTCAAGCGAATCTACGCCAAACACTGAACAGACTTCATCTCTTGAAACGACTACCAAATCGACTGAAGAAGAAACAACAATAGCATCTACACATCCTAGCTCATCGCCTGTGACTATAACCGCAAGTTCAAGCGAATCTACGCCAAACACTGAACAGACTTCATCTCTTGAAACGACTCCCAAATCGACTGTAGAAGAAACAACAACAGCGTCTTCAGATCCTAGCTCATCGCCTGTGACTATAACCGCAAGTTCAAGCGAATCTACGCCAAACACTGAACAGACTTCATCTCCTGAAACGACTCCCAAATCGACTGTAGAAGAAACAACAACAGCGTCTTCAGATCCTAGCTCATCGCCTGTGACTATAACCGCAAGTTCAAGCGAATCTACCCCAAACACTCAACAGACTTCATCTCTTGAAACGACTCCCAAATCGACTGTAGAAGAAACAACAACGGCGTCTTCAGTTCCTAGCTCATCGCCTGTGACTATAACCGCAAGTTCAAGCGAATCTACGCCAAACACTGAACAGACTTCATCTCCTGAAACGACTCCCAAATCGACTGAAGAAGACACAACAACAGCATCTACAGATCCTAGCTCATCGCCTGTGACTATAACCGCAAGTTCAAGCGAATCTACCCCAAACACTCAACAGACTTCATCTCTTGAAACGACTCCCAAATCGACTGTAGAAGAAACAACAACGGCGTCTTCAGTTCCTAGCTCATCGCCTGTGACTATAACCGCAAGTTCAAGCGAATCTACGCCAAACACTGAACAGACTTCATCTCCTGAAACGACTCCCAAATCGACTGAAGAAGACACAACAACAGCATCTACAGATCCTAGCTCATCGCCTGTGACTATAACCGCAAGTTCAAGCGAACCTACGCCAAACACTGAACAGACTTCATCTCCTGAAACGACTCTCAATTCGACTGAAGAAGAAACAACAACAGCGTCTACAGATCCTAGCTCATCGCCTGTGACTAAAACCGCAAGTTCAAGCAAGTCTACGCCAAACACTGAACAGACTTCATCTCCTGAAACGACTCTCAAATCGACTGAAGAAGAAACAACAACAGCGTCTACAGATCCTAGCTCATCGCCTGTGACTATAACCGCAAGTTCAAGCGAGTCTACGCTAAACACTGAACAGACTTCATCTCCTGAAACGACTACCAAATCGACTGAATAAGAAACAATAACAGCGTTTACAGATCCTAGCTCATCGCCTGTGACTATAACCGCAAGTTCAAGCGAGTTTACGCCAAACACTGAACAGACTTCATCTCCTGAAACAACTACCAAATCGACTGTAGAAGAAACAACAACAGCGTCTTCAGATCTTAGCTCATCGCCTGTGACTATAACCGCAAGTTCAAGCGAATCTACCCCAAACACTGAACAGACTTCATCTCTTGAAACGACTCCCAAATCGACTGTAGAAGAAACAACAACAGCGTCTTCAGTTCCTAGCTCATCGCCTGTGACTATAACCCCAAGTTCAAGCGAATCTACGCCAAACACTGAACAGACTTCATCTCCTGAAACGACTCCCAAATCGACTGTAGAAGAAACAACAACAGCGTCTTCAGATCCTAGCTCATCGCCTGTGACTATAACCGCAAGTTCAAGCGAATCTACCCCAAACACTGAACAGACTTCATCTCCTGAAACGACCCTCAAATCGACTGAAGAAGAAACAATAACAGCGTTTACAGATCCTAGCTCATCGCCTGTGACTATAACCGCAAGTTCAAGCGAGTTTACGCCAAACACTGAACAGACTTCATCTCCTGAAACAACTACCAAATCGACTGTAGAAGAAACAACAACAGCGTCTTCAGATCCTAGCTAATCGCCTGTGACTATAACCGCTAGTTCAAGCGAATCTACGCCAAACACTGAACAGACTTCATCTTCTGAAACCACTCCCAAATCGACTGAAGAAGAAACAACAACAGCGTCTTCAGATCCTAGCTCATCGCCTGTGACTATAACCGCAAGTTCAAGCGAATCTACGCCAAACACTGAACAGACTTCATCTCCTGAAACGACTACCAAATCGACTGAAGAAGAAACAACAATAGCATCTACAGATCCTAGCTCATTGCCTGTGACTACAACCGCAAGTTCAAGCGAATCTACGCCAAACACTGAACAGACTTCATCTTCTGAAACCACTCCCAAATCGACTGAAGAAGAAACAACAACAGCGTCTTCAGATCCTAGCTCATCGCCTGTGACTATAACCGCAAGTTCAAGCGAATCTACGCCAAACACTGAACAGACTTCATCTTCTGAAACCACTCCCAAATCGACTGAAGAAGAAACAACAACAGCGTCTTCAGATCCTAGCTCATCGCCTGTGACTATAACCGCAAGTTCAAGCGAATCTACGCCAAACACTGAACAGACTTCATCTCCTGAAACGACTACCAAATCGACTGAAGAAGAAACAACAATAGCATCTACAGATCCTAGCTCATTGCCTGTGACTACAACCGCAAGTTCAAGCGAATCTACGCCAAACACTGAACAGACTTCATCTCCTGAAACAACTACCAAATCGACTGAAGAAGAAACAACAACAGCGTCTTCAGATCCTAGCTCATCGCCTGTGACTATAACCGCAAGTTCAAGCGAGTCTACGCCAAACATTGAACAGACTTCATCTCCTGAAACGACTACCAAATCGACTGAAGAAGAAACAACAACAGCGTCTTCAGATCCTAGCTCATCGCCTGTGACTATAACCGCAAGTTCAAGCGAGTCTACGCCAAACACTGAACAGACTTCATCTCTTGAAACGACTCCCAAATCGACTGTAGAAGAAACAACAACAGCGTCTTCAGATCCTAGCTCATCGCCTGTGACTATAACCGCAAGTTCAAGCGAGTCTACGCCAAACACTGAACAGACTTCATCTCCTGAAACGACTCCCAAATCGACTGTAGAAGAAACAACAACAGCGTCTTCAGATCCTAGCTCATCGCCTGTGACTATAACCGCAATTTCAAGCGAGTCTACGCCAAACATTGAACAGACTTCATCTTCTGAAACGACTACCAAATCGACTGAAGAAGAAACAACAACAGCGTCATCAGATCCTAGCTCATCGCCTGTGACTATAACCGCAAGTTCAAGCGAGTCTACGCCAAACACTGAACAGACTTCATCTCCTGAAACGACTACCAAATCGACTGAAGAAGAAACAACAAGAGCGTCTACAGATCCTAGCTCATCGCCTGTGACTATAACCGCAAGTTCAAGCGAGTCTACGCCAAACACTGAACAGACTTCATCTCCTGAAACGACTCCCAAATCGACTGAAGAAGAAACAACAACAGCGTCTTCAGATCCTAGCTCATCGCCTGTGACTATAACCGCAAGTTCAAGCGAGTCTACGCCAAACACTGAACAGACTTCATCTCCTGAAACGACTACCAAATCGACTGAAGAAGAAACAACAAGAGCGTCTTCAGATCCTAGCTCATCGCCTGTGACTATAACCGCAAGTTCAAGCGAGTCTACGCCAAACATTGAACAGACTTCATCTCCTGAAACGACTACCAAATCGACTGAAGAAGAAACAACAACAGCGTCTTCAGATCCTAGCTCATCGCCTGTGACTATAACCGCAAGTTCAAGCGAGTCTACGCCAAACATTGAACAGACTTCATCTCCTGAAACGACTACCAAATCGACTGAAGAAGAAACAACAACAGCGTCTTCAGATCCTAGCTCATCGCCTGTGACTATAACCGCAAGTTCAAGCGAGTCTACGCCAAACACTGAACAGACTTCATCTCTTGAAACGACTCCCAAATCGACTGTAGAAGAAACAACAACAGCGTCTTCAGATCCTAGCTCATCGCCTGTGACTATAACCGCAAGTTCAAGCGAGTCTACGCCAAACACTGAACAGACTTCATCTCCTGAAACGACTCCCAAATCGACTGTAGAAGAAACAACAACAGCGTCTTCAGATCCTAGCTCATCGCCTGTGACTATAACCGCAAGTTCAAGCGAGTCTACGCCAAACACTGAACAGACTTCATCTCCTGAAACGACTACCAAATCGACTGAAAAGGAAACAACAATAGCATCTACAGATCCTAGCTCATCGCCTGTGACTATAACCGCAAGTTCAAGCGAGTCTACGCCAAACATTGAACAGACTTCATCTCCTGAAACGACTACCAAATCGACTGAAGAAGAAACAACAACAGCGTCTTCAGATCCTAGCTCATCGCCTGTGACTATAACCGCAAGTTCAAGCGAGTCTACGCCAAACATTGAACAGACTTCATCTCCTGAAACGACTACCAAATCGACTGAAGAAGAAACAACAACAGCGTCTTCAGATCCTAGCTCATCGCCTGTGACTATAACCGCAAGTTCAAGCGAGTCTACGCCAAACACTGAACAGACTTCATCTCCTGAAACGACTACCAAATCGACTGAAGAAGAAACAACAACAGCGTCTTCAGATCCTAGCTCATCGCCTGTGACTATAACCGCAAGTTCAAGCGAGTCTACGCCAAACACTGAACAGACTTCATCTCCTGAAACGACTCCCAAATCGACTGAAGAAGAAACAACAACAGCGTCTTCAGATCCTAGCTCATCGCCTGTGACTATAACCGCAAGTTCAAGCGAGTCTACGCCAAACACTGAACAGACTTCATCTCTTGAAACGACTCCCAAATCGACTGTAGAAGAAACAACAACAGCGTCTTCAGATCCTAGCTCATCGCCTGTGACTATAACCGCAAGTTCAAGCGAGTCTACGCCAAACACTGAACAGACTTCATCTCCTGAAACGACTACCAAATCGACTGAAGAAGAAACAGCAATAGCATCTACAGATCCTAGCTCATCGCCTGTGACTATAACCGCAAGTTCAAGCGAATCTACGCCAAACACTGAACAGACTTCATCTCTTGAAACGACTCCCAAATCGACTGTAGAAGAAACAACAACAGCGTCTTCAGATCCTAGCTCATCGCCTGTGACTATAACCGCAAGTTCAAGCGAGTCTACGCCAAACACTGAACAGACTTCATCTCCTGAAACGACTACCAAATCGACTGAAGAAGAATCAACAACAGCGTCTTCAGACCCTAGCTCATCGCCTGTGACTATAACCGCAAGTACAAGCGAATCTACGCCAAACACTGAACAGACTCCATCTCCTGAAACGACTACCAAATCGACTGAAGAAGAAACAACAACTGTGTCTTCAGATCCTAGCTCATCGCCTGTGACTATAACCGCAAGTTCAAGCGAGTCTACGCCAAACACTGAACAGACTTCATCTCCTGAAACGACTACCAAATCGACTGAAGAAGAAACAACAATAGCATCTACAGATCCTAGCTCATCGCCTGTGACTATAACCGCAAGTTCAAGCGAATCTACGCCAAACACTGAACAGACTTCATCTCTTGAAACGACTCCCAAATCGACTGTAGAAGAAACAACAACAGCGTCTTCAGATCCTAGCTCATCGCCTGTGACTATAACCGCAAGTTCAAGCGAATCTACGCCAAACACTGAACAGACTTCATCTCCTGTAACGACTACCAAATCGACTGAAGAAGAATCAACAACAGCGTCTTCAGACCCTAGCTCATCGCCTGTGACTATAACCGCAAGTTCAAGCGAATCTACGCCAAACACTGAACAGACTTCATCTCCTGAAACGACTACCAAATCGACTGAAGAAGAATCAACAACAGCGTCTTCAGACCCTAGCTCATCGCCTGTGACTATAACCGCAAGTACAAGCGAATCTACGCCAAACACTGAACAGACTCCATCTCCTGAAACGACTACCAAATCGACTGAAGAAGAAACAACAACAGTGTCTTCAGATCCTAGCTCATCGCCTGTGACTATAACCGCAAGTACAAGCGAATCTACGCCAAACACTGAACAGACTTCATCTCCTGAAACGACCACCAAATCGACCGAAGAAGAAACAACAACAGCGTCTTCGGATACTAGCTCATCGCCTGTGACTATAACCGCAAGTTCAAGCGAATCTACGCCAAACACTGAACAGACTTCGTCTCCTGAATCGACTACCAAATCGACTGAAGAAGAAACAACAACAGCGTCTTCAAATCCTACAGGAATCTTTTAAAACCTCGAAATTTTAAGTAATGTTATTACAAACAACAACAAATCACAAAAAGCCCGATTGTTAACGTAAAAGTTTGCTTTTGGGTAACAAAATCAAAAAAATACTAAATGAATGCTCTACTGTTGATTGAAATATTTACCTTATGCGTTGTACAGCATTTACAAGATCAAAGTGTATTTTCTCGACGCCACACTTTCTCAAAACCTTTAGTAACAAACTGTTTGAAACTTATGTTGGAATTTCATACACGTCTTTCGCAGAGTGTAAATTTGTTTTAAATTTTAACATGACTACACACAGAGTAAATGAAGAGAGCAAGTGCCTTAAATAGATTAGATAATATTTATAAATTTAACTTCCTTATTTTTAAATAAGAATTATTCAAATAAATAAGATAGAATCCAATTCTTGAATTAAAATAAGTGCATTCAATCGATATTCAACGCACTGCTGTTGACATGAAATGAAAAGGAAAAATGATAACATTATATTGCTGGCGATATTTCGCATCATTATAAATCACTTCAATAAAGCGAACAAATCGCCGCTTTATATATCTTGTTTGGACATTTTTTGCTATTTTTCAATATAATTTTCATAGAAATAGAATTCAACACAAGTTGTGCTTTATTGCAAGCCTGAATAATTTTTTTAAAAACAAAAAGTTCATTCATCACTTGCCAAAATAATGACAAAATCATTCTTACAAGGCACTTTACCTTTTGAGTGGTTGCAAGCAACAATCACGCCCTTGTACAAGTCAGGAGATAAACTTGATCTTGCTAACTATAGACCTGTAAGTCTCATGTCGGCCTGCTGTAAAATTATCGAAAAAATTATAGTCAAAGAACTATTAGATTACATGCAAAAAAAAATTTAATACCTGATACCTGGAATATTAGATTCCAACTAACCTGTAGACATAATTTACCTTGATTTTAGTAAAGCCTTTGCTAAAGTACCTCACAAATTGTTGTTAGCGAAACTTGAGTCCTATGGTGTAACAGGAAATTTGCTTGATTGGATCCGAGCGTTTCTAACAAATCGAAGTTATTGTATCAAAGTCTGCGGTAAATTTTGGTACTCAAAACCAGTATTAAGTGGAGTCCCTCAAGGATCAGTTCTTGGACCAATTTTATTGTTAAATACACCAGATTTATTGTCATCACTGGGCCTTTATTCAGCATATAGAGATGATATTAAGTTTTTTGCTAATCCATTTGTCACAGACTCGCAAGACCAACATAACTTAATTTTTCAATGGAGCGAAAAGTGACAAATACTACTGAATATAAAAAAATGCTGTGTACTACAGTGTGGCCACAACAACCCAAAGTACTTCTACCATATAAATGGCACATTGCTGAGTGTAAAATCCTCAAACAAAGACTTAGGGGTCATTGTAAATGATAGGTTAGCATCAGTAAAATGTTTTATTTGCTAAAACACGTTTTTCCAAATCCCCCAACCAATTTTATTTCAAAAGTCTACATTACTTATATTTTAGAATTCACCATTCCAGTCTGGAGACCTTTCTTGTTAAGGGAGGTTGATTTGCTGGAGAAAGCTCAGCACCTAGTCACTAGATGGACATCTTGTTTGAGACAAGTTTCATATGAACAACGCCTTAAAAACTCAAACTATCAGAACTGCGTACTCGTCAAAACAGAGCAGATGCAATTCAAATTTTTCGGCTTAGTCATGGTTTGTTTCCTGGAGCAACACGAGAGTTCTTGCAAATCCAAAACAATGACAGACTTAGAGGTCATTTTTATAAACTGAAAAAGAGCCTTTTAAGACAACAGTAAGAAAGAATTATTTGACAAATCGTGCATTTGATATTTGGAATACCTTACCTGATGACGTTGTTGCAGCTGTTACTGTTTCTTCCTTCAAGAATCAATATGACACTTTACAATAAATATCATTTACTCTTATGAACTTCTGATTAATTTTGACAATAATTTCTATCATTTAAATCAAACTTGTGTTTCTTTTTTATTCAACACGGAACTGTAATTAGTTATATTTTTGCTGTAAAGGAAATAATCTCAGTTGATAATAATAATAATAATAATAATAATAATAATAATAATAATAATAATAATAATGATAATAATAATAATAATTATTCTCACGCTTTAAAATTTGCGGTTAAAGTTGCTTTGAGGTGTTAGATTAAGAAACGGAAAGAAGCCATATATACTTATCTGATAATCATAAATCAGTGAAAAGGATGTCGTTCAGAATATCTGCTTGGCTTTGAAACATAAAAATAATTCAGTTTGAGATTTATTTCATTTTTTACACAAAATATTGTTTATTTACTAAGATATAAAGTGAACTCTAGTTTTTCAGTGATGTTAAGAGTTTATACAGCAAAACAACTCTTTGGTATTATACCATCTATTTATTTCGCACGCAATATCTCTTTCATTAATCATAGCTTTGTGGCTGACAGGTTGTCCCTTCACATTTTACGATCCATCAGACGTGCAAAGTATGCAACAATATGTTCAATAAGTCTAATATTGAAGTTTGAAAGGTTTATACTTGTTTGTTCACGTGAAGAGAGTTTCAATATCTTCTCCATCAAAGACTCAGAAAAGCAAGCCATCAAGTAATCGATATCTTGAAGCTGACAATCAGACAAAAAAATCAATATTAAAAATTAAAAAAAATTTTATTATCCTTCTTGAAAGATGTTTATCTTAAATACATTAATTGAAATTGTTGAACTGATTAGTTGAAGAGATTTTGGCCGTTGCAACTCTCTTTATGATCATCAAGAAGTGTCCATTAATATCTGACGTTACTTAAGAAAATCAATATATTCCTGATGGCATCTTCACTCTCTTTATGACAAAGTAAAAAATAAACCTAAATGTGATAATAAGATTTTGACTCTAATATTGTGTAATGTCTTTGAAAAGACTGTAATAAAGTTCGGTAGAAACTGACGTTTTGTCTTATTTGTTTTCGTTTGTTAGAATTATGACCGACTAAAAAACTTAGATAAAAATTATATTTAAGATAACTTAAACTGTGATTGAGTTAACGAAGCATAAATACACGTCTTAATTAACAAAAATATTCAGTTGCAAAAGAACAATGATGACCTTAACGTTAACGTTAACCGTTCTCCTTCAAGTTTGATTCAAAATTTTATTTAAAAAACTGAAAGATAAAACTTAATAAATTGCAGTAACTTTACATTTCAAATTTTATTTGATTTCTTTTGTCGAATTAGAATGAAAATATGAAAATAAGAAAACATGCTGTTTGTGCTTCTACTATTCATATTTTATAATCTAAAAACAATCAACAACGATTGACGTTCACAATAAAATAAGACAAGGAAAATGTATTATTAGGCTATCAGTTCCAATACAATCAAGACAAAACAAGAAGCTTCAGGCATGAGAAGCGAGTTAAAAATATGTTAGATATCTATCAGATTTATTATTATCTGAAGTTGAAGTTATTTCCTAAAGCGTTGATATTTATTAATATATAAAAATACACAGAGTAAGTTTAGAGTATGTACATATATTTCAGTATTCCAGTTGTACTTTATTGTACCCACTGTAGGATTCAATTAATTAATTAATTTATTTTTTAACTGGAAATTAATAATTAAAATTAGAAAAATGTCCCGGCGCATCCACCATTTTTGCATATAAAAACTCAATGCGGTTTTAAAATTTTATCTAATGCTTTTGTGTGAACAGAGTGATTATAAGTCAATAGAAAATAATTACATTTCCACAAACAACGTTAACTGCAGCAGCAGCAACGCAAAATTTTAACTCTAATTAAAGTGAAAAAATATTTTCTAGTTTTAATCTTGAGTTTCTTGAAAATATAAGCCAAAACTCACATGTACAGGGTGTCCTATCGTATACGCATAATGGATTTTTTTTATTTCATAGCAACAATTAGAAGGAAGAAATTTGGCACATATCGTCCACTTGTGAAGCTCGAATCTATAAGAATTTGAAAAAAAAAAAACCTAAAGGTCTTTTTGTTCAATCATAAAACAACAAAATATTCAAGAAATTTTTTTTTGAGTATTTTGCTATTTTCTGGTTAAACAAAATGACATTTAAGTTTTTTGCTTCTACATTCTTATAGCACTTCTTTAGTAAATGCTTTATGAAAATTTTTGTTCTACAGCTAATCTACATATTTTTGTTGTTAATTTCTCATAAGATTAAATGTATCAGATGACAAATTAGTCACTTACACAAAATATAAAAAAAGTAAACTTGATATATTTATTTACATTTGGATTTTCAGTTCAGTCGTTTTATATTCCAACTTTTTCTTGACAGTCTATTTGACAAAAAATAACAAAACAGTTTAAATAAGTTTCAACAACTTATATTCTACTATTTATTTTAATACCAAAAGTGTTTGATGAGCAGTCTGATTACTTTTTATATTTTTAGTAACATAGATATATAGAATATAATATCAGAAAAATAATTAACAAAGTAAACTCTGTTACAAGTTTGATATAAAGTAATTCCCACGTCGGCTAAAGCGTAAATATTTAACGACTTTGGGAGGCAGACATTTCTCGAGAGCTTTTGTAAATATTGTGGTCGTAAATACGTGAATATTAATCTTAAAAATATCCTTGGTGTTTATTTAGTGTGCAATTAAAAGTTGATAAAAATTGGACAAGCAATTTTTTCAGAAAATTTTATCTTCAAATTAACGAATAATCTTCAAATCGCAACTTTGTTTTCAACACTGATTCTTTGTGAAAAGTAAAAAGTTACAAGTGACAAAGTTTGTTCCAAGAAATGCGTGTCATGAACAAGCTTAAATCTTAAAATAACAGACGTGTCTGTAAATCAGGTAAGCTTTTTAAATCTTCATATATTAATTTTTTATAAAATCTGATTATATTCTTATAAAAATTTCTCATTACGTAAAATTCGGGTAGTATTCAGCATCGGTTGATATTTTTTTTAATATTTTTATCTTAGTGAAGGCTGAATCACCGACTTTATCGTGTGGAACCGTGCTTTTCCGAAGATATATTGCAGCTCAATTTTTTGTTGAAACTTTTCCATTTCATTAATCAGGAAAAGACTTTAACACCAATACAGTTTTATACCTAAATCGTTTAGAATGAAAATCTGTATAAATTTCCTAGTTATAAATCAAAATTTTATTATATGTATGTATTAACATGTTCTTTGCCTTAGAATACTTCAAATAAATTGTAAAATAAATAAATAATTCTTATATTACATCTACAATGAATAGCGTGCTAACAAGACGAAAAGATAATATTTATAACTATTATTACGATTTACGAGAAAGTTAAGTTTCTTTCAAAGAACTTGATTATTATTTCAAAAGTTAAAAAAATTTCAGGTTGTTTTCAAGAGGCTGAGAAGGGAATTTTCCAGCTCTAGTTTCATGAAAGTTTATCATGGCTACAATAAGTAAAGCTACTTTTGAATTATACTCTTTCTGCTTCAGACTCACATACTAAATAAATAAGTCTATTTGCTTTGTAGAAAAATTATAATCACTTTTCATGTATTTGAAGAATTTAGCAAAACTCTAATTTTCTTACTCAAATAATGTAATTTGCTTGAATAATCTTTCCAAAGTGTCCTCTCAAACAGTCTAAGTGTGAAACTGTAGGTGTAAGTCTTAGTTAGAATTAAGTTTGAGTGCTGTAGAGAAAGTGTCATTGTTGGTTGTAGTAGAATACAAAGCTTATCGAAACCAGTGAACAGCCCAGGTTGAGAACGATTACGGCAAAGTTTAGCCTCGAGAAGTGCTGGTCATTAATCTAAAACGAAACAATCAATAAAACTCCTGAAGATCTTTACATAAATGTGCATTAATTTGCTACTCTATAAATACCTTTCATGAGAAAATGAATATCAAACTAGAACACAAACATATGTATTCAGAGCATATGTTCGATGCCGATATTTCTTTTAACTACTTTGTTGACTTTGTTCATTTCATTCCATCTTTCTTTTTCTTCAAGTAGAACTAAAGCCAATTTACTAACGTTCGTTCTTTTTCTTCTATTGTAGGTGTTTTTCTTTGCTTGAAGCTTGAAAATTTGCACTCTATAAATTAGTTGGAAACATTCTACTTTTCAATTATTGTAAAATAATAAAAAGATTTAGTAAATAATAATAAAGACGGAGTCTTTGTAAAAGCATAAAAAATTATGAAACTCAAATATTTTCAGTTGAAGTTGAAGCAAAATCGTGTAAATTATTAATAACGTTTGTTCAAGTATGTAATTGCAAATGTGGTTTGATATATGATATAAATTGATATTTAAATTATAACAAATTTGAGTTTTGATGAAGATATACGAGAGGACAAAGCTGATCGGTGTGTCTTGACAGCTTTCAATCATCAGACTCTGACAGCAGGGTACTTCTACCCATTTCTACCTAATTGTCATGAAATGCAAATTATATGAACGTTCGGAATTTTTCATTTTGAAACAAAATAACGTTTTGTTCTGAAAGTTGTAAGCATGAATGCAGATTTCAAGTATCTGAATAATTAATTGTCTCAATCTTACAAAGTTGATCTTAAAATTATGTTTATACCTACTCTTCCAACCATTCTAAAAAAATTTCTAAGAATCATTTGATGGATTCCAATACATTTTTGAAAGACAAACAAGTTTTATTTTTGATAAAATTCTTAGAAGAGCACTAAACAGTTTAGCTTCCATGTTCTGTAGATCTTGATATTTGATGGACCTGAATAATTGTTCAAGATGCATTAAAAAAATTTTTTTTTGATTGCACATACTTTTAACCACAAATACCTTTCTAATAATAATGATAAATGAGGCACATTTTCTTGACCTATCCTAGCTATAGAAAAATTACATCTTTCTAAAAAGTCGGTATGCAAAATGATTTTTTGAGAATATCTTCGTTATTGTTTCCCCGATTATTATGAAACTTGACAACGTAAGAGATTAAAAGACGATTTCTCACTTGATGTAAACGGAAGTTTTGCAAAAAATGTAAATTTCCGATTGCACTGAGCCCTCATCATTTTTTCTGCCATTTTGAATCAACCTGTTTATGAATTCGAGTAAAATATGTACTGCATACTAGAAATTCGATATGTTCGAATTTTAATCCAAAAATTTACAAATGTATGTTTTCTATTTACTGTTAAAAAAGTATCAAATAAAATTATTGAAAGTTAAAAAATTCATACCAAAACTTTTCCAAAAAATGAAAGAAACAAAATCTGTAAGAAAATAAGTGCTTATAGTTGGAATAAGAAACGGTCTAACTTTGTCATAAATAAAAACAAGAAATTTATTGGGGTGGGTGGTTAACAGGATTATGGTACTGGATCGGTTACTGACAGCTCCGGTCGACTTACGAAATTTCAAGGTCGGTTTATTTATTTACATTTGAGTGACAGCTGTTTCGGCCGTTATGCCATTATAAGACATAAAAATACACACGTGGTTAATTCGATAACCTTTACCTGAATAGAACTTAATTGTAAATAAATAAGAATTAAAAGGACATTCGTTATTTCATTATTCAAAGTTATATCTCTGTGTTTGAGAGACAAAAACGTTTGAAAAAGACCAATCATGGAATATCTGGAAGGGTAGGAGAACAAAATACTTTGCCTAGGAAACAGAAAAAGCTTATAAACGGACGATATTAATCTAATCTGGAATTATTTTTTATTCTTTAGATACGCTTTTGCTTTAATCTCTATTATCTTTCAAGTGAAGAAAAAAAGTCTTACATTTTTTTGTATTTTCACCATTCTCATTGTTGTTGCCACAAGCTCAATTCCGCTAGGGAGGCGATTGTAGGTCACCCTGTATAACAGTAGATGTATTAACAAAGTGTATTTAAAATTTGACTTGCATTTATTTAGTTTTACGCTTTCCGTTGAAAAAAATGAGAATTTGGTAAGCTTAAAAAACAAAATGACAATCTCTGACCATAGGGGTAGCTTGATTGGTGGAAGCTGTAGCGTTTCAATAGTTAAAGACAGTAACTATTTTCTATGCTAACTGAACCGACTTTAATGGTGACACTATATAAATGAATATAAAATTCTTACAATAAGTAATTTCAGCCTTTGGTAATTAGTAAATTTATCTTGTTAAGATCAAGTCATATAGTCCTTTAAGCTAATGAAAAAAATTCTAAGGTTTATAATAAAATAGCAGACTTTTGCATAGTAGTGTCTTAAGATTTAGTCTCTAATAGTTGTTTTCCTAACACTCCTGCCTGTAAAATTTGAGTTATATGTTACATGAAAACTCTATTTATCAAATGCATTTACTCAACATATTTGATGGAAGTGTTTTTGAAATAGTTTTTTCTTGATTTTCACCAACGTATATAGAAAGTTTTTCAACGCTTCAGAATCTCTAGCTGACCACAAAGTTAGTTGGATATTTAAAATTCCTCATCTTCCAAAAAATTCTATAAAAGGTAAAATATTTTGACTGTCTACAGAAAAATGTTTGACCGCAAACATAATTTCAAATTCTTAATATTTATCGTCAGAAATATGAAAGATAATTAGACAAACAAAAATTCGTACAAGACCCAAAAATAATTAGAGTTAACAAATATCACAATATTTATAACTTCATGTTCACGAATGGCTAGAAATTCAATATTCTACAGATTATAATTTAACTCAGAACGACTGTTTACTTACATAATAAATTACTGAATACCTTATGAGTTTGCCTCAGTTTACTTATACCTAATTATATACACTGGTACATACATTCCAATGTACTTACCTATCCTCCTATCTGTCTTTTCCTTATAAACTAACTAACGTTTTATTTGTAAACAAGTTCAAATACGAATATTCTGTTTTTATATCTAAATATTTATATTTTGGTTCTTTATATCTAAGTATGTATAAGCTTTAAACTTTAAGACTATCATATTCTGAAAACTAAAACTGATAACCTTTTTATATTCTTCGAAAAGCTAAATGTGGAAAATACTGCTATTCATAAAGTTGTAAGAGTTGCACAAAGTTTCAAATATGTATTTGATGTATAGATTTTGAAATTCGAATTTGCTTTCAAAGACATGAGGAGAAATCAGATTTTACTTTTATTTTCTTTGCTGTATTTAACTTAATTCAGGTATAGAGTATTATCAAAGGGAAATCAGCTATTCGTTTACAAAAAACACACTCTTTTGCAAATATGAACTCCAGTTTTTGTGAACACAATTAGAGACCGCATTCAGATCTACTCATGAGTTTAAAAAGAATACGATGAAAGCTAATTGCTAGAAAAGCTCATTGCATAGTATAAAATATATAGAAAATTATTAATTTGCTTTTTTCAACTAATTAATGAGTTTCGTAAGTATTAAATATACAGTCTGTCCACGGATGGAGTTGACGATAGGAAAAGGATTTTTTTCAATCCCAATTATTAAAATGCTCATTTTGTCTAAAATGACATTTTAATCAAAAGGATGAATAAAATGTTTATAGCAACATTTTATTTACACTGTTATTGTAAATTTTGTGAATAAATCACCTAAGAAGCCGTTTTTCATAAAATTGGAAAAAAAATCATAAACTTGAATGAAGATTCAAATTCACTCAAAAACATTATTGCACTCGGCTTCGGCTCGTAAGCTGAATTGTTTTACCATGAATAAAATTTGTCTTTATTCACTAGTATCATAAATAGCTATTATTGTTATAGTTTTACGACAAAAGTCATTCTTTATAACAAGTTTTGCTTGTCGGAAAAATAAAACTAAAAAAAAAATTCAAATCTGAAAACTTGTTGTTAAGAAAATTAAAGAATTTGAAAATTATTTCAGAAGCGAAATACTATTTTTACTCAAAAATTTTAATGAAACTCAATTTGTATAAAAAAAATTCCTAAAAAAAAATTTTAAATCAAATTTTAAGTTATTACAATTAAAGAGTAGTAATCACAGAGTACGTCCAGAGAGTTAACCAAAATTTCATCCTCATCCAGTTTCTCTTTCTAATGCACAATGCTTATTATCTGTTTTTGTTGTTAATAATATAAATCTCTGATAGAGGCGCTAGTGTTTCTGAAAACTTTAGCAGTGCAATACTAGATGTCTCTACAAAAAATGTCGTCTCGGTGACATTTTTATGAATTTCAAAATTTCAATTTTTGAAAAAATTATTATAGTTGTGTGAAGTTCATGGGACTTTAAACTTCTATGAATTTTCTTATATGATTTTACGAAATTCCAAACATGTTATTTGGATTGTTATTTTCAATTACTCTTCATCTTTTGTTAGTGTCGAATAAACGACGTACATGTTGATAAGCTTTTTGTTCATGAAAGAATTCTGAATGGTAAGTTATGGTGTTGCATTTCAGTCTAATCGTTTTGATTCGAAATTTTGTAAGATTGAAAAGCACGAAGGATTCTCTTAATATTCGTTATGAATTTCTCACGTCAAAGGAAGATTTTGTAATTTGTAACTTGTAACTTGCATTGCAACATTAGAGATTTGAAGATTTTCGGTTGCAAAGATGCACATGCTACTTTCAACATATTGGTTTATTGGTTGATAATGCGAATAACACATTGTCAAAAATTACACATCTTCAGTTGAATTGTGTGCTTTCAACTTTCAAGATATTACAAACACCAGTGTCGATTTTGCAGTTTTAACATTTTTTATGAACAAACAATGAAATAATTACAAAGGAAACTTCTGTGTCTTTCACACCAGCATCGGCTACCATTACAATTAGGATTCAATAACTCTATATTTGATCCGGGGATCTGTACAGTAGTAAAATAGCATAATCTAAGCGTGACCAAGATGCAGATGCAAGTCAACTCCACCTAAAAATAGCAAAATTTAAAGTTGAAAGAATTCAATGTTTGAAAATTTTTCTTGATATATATGTGCTGCTCGTTTGGGTCAATAAACATTGTTATTATTATGACTGTGATTTTTATTGTTTGAACTAAATTGTGGCTGAAAAATAATACATAAATATTTTCAAATTTTCCCGCAAGTAACATCTATAAACGTTTTATGAAAATGTGACAAAGACAGCAAATATGTTTTCTCTCTCTACTGACTTTTTTTAATCATATAGTTACCTCTTTGGACGTACTCTGTGGTAGTAATCTTCGTAATTTAGAAATATTTTTGATATTTTTTCTAATTTCAAAAAGCCTGATAATTGCTTTAGCATTAGAATTGATAGAAAAGAGATTTTAAAATAAATAAAAGTTGTAATAAAAAAAGTTATTTATTGCTAGTAACATTCAGTCGGTAGAGTCAATTACAAAGAACTGTAGAATAATAAATAATAATATTTTTTTCTTAGAATATTTCATTTGAATCCTTGGCACTTTGTTATCGGAACTGAATGTCTTCGATTGCAGTTTTTATTTTTTTCGAGCAAAACTTTCTAAAAAGAATAACAAAAAATCAATTATATTTTTTCCCTATCGTCAACTCCGTCCGTGGACACTTTGTATAACTCGTTTCTGATTGGTTTAATTAGAAAAGTTTGCTATTTGTGGTAAAGAAGTGAATTATAAACTTTTTTTCTAAAGAATAATAAATACCAGACTTTTTTAAACGCAGCTGCAAAATTTATTTTATTTTAGCGCAGACTAAATATAGCAAAATACATTTGAAAATAAATTAGATACATTATTGTACCATTTTAAATCGGTTTCATTCGAATCAATGAATCAATCTAATACCCACACAATTGTTTTCCAAAAATCCAAACATCCGTTAAAAATAAACCATTTTCTAGCATACCACCAATCAAACGCATTTAACAAAAGTATTCAAAATTACTTAATGTTATGAATGGCTTCCAGCTGTCTAGTAATGTTTGATCATTCTGTCAAAATATTGAACTGCAAAATAATAAGCTTTGTAATACAATTCAACATATTATTCTAGACGTTACAACAATTAAGCAAGACCACTACATGTCTTACCTTAAATTTCCGGTTAACCTGAAACTTCATGAACACATTGAGCTCTGGCGCGAGCGCAAAGTACAGTTGCGCTTATCTTGGAATATTTGCTCGGAGCTGGTCGCAAAATTCAGTTTCTGCAAAGTCTTCAGTTAGTCGACGCGATGGTGTGGCAAAATAAATGGACTGATAAATCGCGAAGTGGAAAAGTATGCAGTGATCAAATTCAATTTATTTAAAATGTATCTTGAAATGATAGAAAGAAAAAATCTGAGTGAGGAGAAGTTTTCTACACTTGAGGTATTTATCGGCAAAAAATAGTTGGAAATATTAATTCGTGTTTTTATAATTTAGAAACTTTTTTTTTTAATGAGAAATGATTACATCAGTGATTTTATAGTATTTCAAAAATTGTTATTCTTTTGATGAGAACTTAGATTCATTAATTGCGGCTTAACTCTGATTAATGTTCGTTATTTCCACAATAATTTTGAAATTTTATTTGAACGAAGTAAGTTGTAGACGCTCAATCAAATATCAATCTCAAATACAGTAAATGTTTAAAATCTTCAACTTTTCATGTAAATATTCGTCTTTTACTCATAATTAAACTTTATAGTTATTTAATTTAAGTCAAAATAAGTTCTAAGAGAATTTTATAAGAAACTAGAAATTTAGTTTGTCATAAAATGAATTCCTGAAAATTCTGAGAAATTTATTGCAGATACCTTTATAAAGCAATTTAATATAGGTCTACTTTGAAATTAATTAAAATCACAACTTGCTGCTTTAAGATAAATTTCGTATTGTACTGCAAATTTACAACAATTTTTCAACAACTTGCATTACTCCGTTGTTTTCAGGAAACGAACAATCCATTGATTAACGCACAACTTTGGTTTGTTTATAAAGACGTTTCAATTCGCTGAAAATAAAATGCGCAGATAGTGAAGTCATTGTAAAAACATAATTAAGAATGAAAGTAAACATCTTTTATTTAATATAACATTCAATTACTTATTTCAACGTTAATCGTAAAACATCAAATTAACTACTTGTTAAATATGATCAACAACTGACAATCACCTATTGGATTCTGTAAACGTTTCAGTATTTCATTTCTAATATTTGAAAAAGAAAACGCCAAAGTCCAACAAGTTCTGTTGTTAAATCGGATCAAAAAAGAATGAACATGGATGTAAAATTCGTATACGTATTCGTATATCAGTATTCAGTTTTACGTTCAATACTCGTAGGCAATCAATTCGTAGAAATACATTTTCGAAAGTGACGAATATATTTAGATTAAAACTGCAAGTTATATTGCTTTCAGTCAAACGTGATTTATTTTATTTATTGAGTCAATAATGAACACAAAATATTAATCTTAAAGCCAATTATTCTGGATTTTTATTTTCAATAAATTTAAAGTAAAATAAACTTTTAAAAATATATAAACTTACAAATTATATTTATTACGTTACTATGAGAATTCAGGAAGTTTAACGCAACTTAGACTTTTGAAGAAAAACAGACTAGGATGTCTGATTCTATTAATAAGATTCGTTATAAACGAATTTATAATATTTTCCACATTCCGGGAAGTTGAATTCACTCTACAAAAATGTAATTAACTAAAATCATTTCTTTTTAATCAATTATTTTCTGTAAGTGAAACCTAATAACAAATCACAAAGTAACATCCGAAAATGTTAATGTTTTGTGAAGCTTTTGATTTTTGCTGTTATTAATCACTATTTTCAATGCAAAATCAATATCTAATCCATAAACAGTAATGCAAAACTTGTATATTAATTAAGAAAGGAATTTTCTATTAAAAGCAACAAAAAATTGTCCCGCGGTTGAAGAAAAGCGTACTTGCTTTTATGAAAATTGTGAAACTGAATAAAACACTTTTGTCATTCACACTTCCACCCAATAATTTTTGTTATTAAAAGGTTAATTTTAGGTATTTTGAATAGATAAATTTGAAATTTGGGCAGTAAAATATCTAACATAGTTACATTTCTGGCTTCTTTTGTTGTAAATTTAGTATCCTGGGAGGAGTTGACCATTGCTGCAAACCTATAAAATAGGATTAGGGCAGCATCTGGACAAATCCTTGTAGCACGTTACAAGATATAGAAAGATTTTTTAAAAGCACGGGTGAATTATCGTTATGAAAAAAAAAATTCGAATGATTTTCATTAGTAATACGAGTGCGTATGAAATTGTCGGAAATTTTTAAACTCAGATACTAGTATTTATTTTGGCGTTAATTAAATTTCCACGAGTGAGCGTTATCGAACGAGTGGAAGCTGTTGCTATAACAAAGACTAGTATTTAAGATCGAAAAATTTTCTCCAATTTCGTACTCACAAGTATTTGGCTAGACAATTCAGTAAACAAAAAATGGTGGAAATTTCTATCAGAAATTTTTAGTGGAAATACCACTAGTGAAAACTGCCGCTTAATACAATTAGTCTATTTTGAAAAAATGATTAAATCTGATTCGTCCAGAAAAAGTGAGTTAAAAAGCCAGTAAAATAAAACTTATTTTGGTATTTAAAATTACATTACATTACGCCATTAAAGTCGGCTCCATATGAAAAAATTTTTTATTATGAGGTTTAGTTAAAATTTGATATAAAGATGACGTGATTAAGCGGTGTTCGCTTGTCAGCAAATTTAACATTTCTTGCAGTGAGTTTCGGAAAATTTTGTTTTAAAAAGTTGGTTGTAATGTAATTTTATGGACTTGAACAAAATTTGAAAAACCTAGCGTGAAGTTGACATTTTAGACATTTTTGGCAAATAATTCTTTTCTAACAGTTCTAACAACTTTAATAATAAATACTTATCTTTTACTTCAATTTTTTCAAAATTTCGATTTTAGTCGCAAAAAAAATTCACATGAGCGGTGCAAAGTTGTTATAACTTCAACGTTCGTTCAATGATATTTAAATGCAAGACATTATCCAACATAAGATTATAGGGAGACTGTTTTCAGACATTTTCTGAATATTTATCAATCAGAAAAATTTGTTTTCAGATATGGTCTTGATACTAAGATAATATTGGATCAACAGTTTTTTCATAATTTTATATAATTTTAATACTGATAAATATTATACATCTAAATCTTTTTGAAAGAACGGTAAAATTATTAGAGCTTTGCACCGCTCATATCAATTTTTTTTTATGACGAAATTTAAGTTTTCAAAATTATTAAATCTAGAGAAGAATATTTAATATGACAAAGGCTTAGAACGTTGGATATTCCAAAAATAATCTAATTTATACTAGTTGAGTAAATTTTAAATTTGTAAAAAAAGAATTATTTATCAAAAATTCCTAAAATGTCAACTTTACGCTAGGTTTTTCAGATTTTGCACACATACATAAAACTGCATTAGAAATAACTTTTTCAAATAATTTTTTTTCAAAGTTAGTCTAGAAATACCAGTTCTAGCTATTCACTGCAAGAAATGTTAAATTTAATTGTTAATACTTTATCACGTTTGTTATTGTCATTTTTCATATAATTTGAATCAAAAACTCATCTTTATATCAAATTTTAACTAAACCATATAATAAAAAAAATCTCATATAGAGCCGACTTTAACGTTTAACGTGTTAACTTTTTTTTCTTATGATTAAAAAAGAACATTATCGCAAATCCTGGTAGCAGGCAGATTTTTTTTATTTGGCACTATAAATCATATTTTATTCTGAACGATAACTTTACAAATTTATCTTCGTCTTGAAATTCGATCTTCTAGGATAAACTGATCAAGCATTGAAGCAGTATTGCAATTTTTTAACAAAAATTTTTTTCATCTTTTAAAATTTACTCACAGAGCAATGCGGTTTGAACGTGTCAATAATTCCGTGTTTCAGAGTAAAGTTTAAAAGGCTTTTTCATTGCCTTAACGTTAAAAAAAACTACAAGTAATTACAGCATAAAGCTACTTTGAGTTTTATCATTGATGTATTAGTTCGGAAAAAAAAATGAAAGTGATAAATAGACAGTCACACATTTTGTGTAAAATAAAATTTATAAATTGAATATTTGATATATTTTAATTCCAGTATTTGAAAATCTATTTTTGTAAAATATTGTACTTCGCTGACTGTAGTAAAAGCAATAAAAATGAACACAAAACGCTGCGACAATCGAATCACTGTTGGTTGGAATTAACTAAGACTAAGAGTATTACAAATGATTGCTACTGACAACGTTTCTATATACAGTTTTATTCTTTTACAAAGGTTTTAATGTTTGAATATTTAATATTTTTTTAAGTTTACAGTATCATCTTATACGCTCCAGCTTTTCGTTTTGGAAAGGTCAAGTAGAAATGTAAACTAACGTGAAAATAGATAATGTTTCTTCGCTGTTCTCTAGACCAACTAATTGTTGGCTGAAGTGGAAAATTTCAAATCTTTTTTTCATACAAACTTTGATGATATTGGAAATTCTTTGGAATTCTTTTCAAATGATCAAAAACCTTGTTAATTGCTATTAAGACAGCAGTGGTATATTAAAAATATTTTAGAAAAATTTAATAAGGACCCTCTTTCGGCTGTTGGATTTGCTTTTGAAGTTTAATTTGATAATACTTTTATAAAAATTAGTTTTATTATTACAACTTACTTAACTGATTTGAAATTTTTCAATTAAAACTATCATTAAATTGAGAAAGGGTCTGAATTGTTCTATAAAACAATTCGACGTAATTCAACTCAAAGTGATTTAACATCACTTAACGGATCATTAAATTAGTTATGTTCGTAATTAATATAATTGACTTGCTTAAATTAATATTTAATGAGTTAAAAAATACACAAACAATTTGCAAAGCCTTTTTATCAGTTTATTCATTATCTTATAAAAAAAGGGTTTTTGAGATTACTTAAAATTAAAAAAATCCAATTAATTACTTTCATTTTACACTGTTTCCAAATCTTTGGCTCAAAAAATCCAAAGTTAAAATTAAAACGAAGTCAAAGTTTGTATAAACGTTTGAAGCTTTATAATGAAGATACGGTTACAAGAAAAGAGATTCTAATTCAATGTTCAACTTTTTGGATAAAATAGATATATTGTATTTCATCAAAACAAAGACTTTCATGCAATTTGGAACGTTGTATGGCAAGAAATTTTGTAAACTGTGGTTTTAAAATTATTATTTGTAGCAAGAAACTCAAAACCTTTATTTAGAATTCAGACAATATTAGAATTGATAGAAAGCTTACTTCTCATTTTTCATTAAAAAATTATTAACATACGAGATAGTAATGCTGTTATAATGAGATGACAAACCCTAATTCCCTCTAAGATTGATTAGTACGATATAATATAAATACAGAATGACGGATTTGCTTTCGAGGCAAATATGTTTAGGCAATTATCAAGTTTGATTATTTATCCAATAACAATCAGTTGAAAAATTAAAATCTTTCATCAAATGTACTTGAAAATGTAAAGTTGCAGACAAAAAGTCGAGCTTAAATAAGTCGATTTCGGCTAAATTTATTGAACCGAATCAAACCTCATAATATCTAATCCTTTGCCAACACATAATAAACTTATTCATTAATGATATTTAACAAAATCTAATTTTATTATTTATTTGATTCATACACAGCCAATTAAAGCTCTAATATCTTAAGACAGTGTAATAACATTTTTTACAAGTAGAATGAAATCTAATCTTTTGTTCTGTCTGACACTCTAAACACTCCAAAAGCGCTTACTTAAAGTTGGTATCTTCTATTAAAATGAAGCGACTTAAGAGCTTTAGAACTTTTCAAGTTTTAGAAAATTAATAAATGTTGTTTATCTCATGTTAGACAATTGTCTCTTGTTTCAGGTTTGCGCCAACAGAAGTGATGAAATTGTAATTGTTTGCATCAACTAAACTCTTTAAAAGTCATGAACGATACAAATTCTACTGAGCTTCTCATAGATGAGCTTTTAAAAACATTTCAAGAGGATAATTTTGTTGTGATAGGGTTGTATGCACCGGTTTTTATAACAGCAGTTTTGGCTAATGTGATAGTAATATGGGTTGTGATAAGAGATCAGTATATGAGAAGGTAAGTGTAATAATTTACATTTTGAATCATGTTTTATGTCTAGTTTATTAATTTTGTATTTTATTTCCGCTTTGGCAAAATCGTTATGTTTCCGATGTTCAGAATTGAGTTTATAAAATTAAACATAAATCATTTTGAATAATGATATTTCCTCCTATATCTACTCTTTCATTCATTTTTTTAAATTATGTTTACGACTATTTATTTCGAAATTTCAGATCTTCGGCTTGGCCTTACTTTAGTGTTACTTGTTTCGAAAAGTATGTTATTTACTGGAAACTTGTGTGTAGTGTGTTTGTCTTCTACTAATCTGCATTACTTTAATAGAAGTGATTCAATTAAACACAAAGGAGCTAACAGTGACAAAGTTATATCCAGCTGTTAGTCCGGAAAATGGTTACAAAGCTGAAATTTCACAAATATAACCTAAATAATTGGCGTAGGCTCAAAAGATCCCATGATATTCACCCCTCAATATAATATAATTGGACAGTAGATTAAATTAAACAGTTTGTGTTACAAAAGAAAGAAAATTTGGCTCGCTTTAAGTGTGTAACTAACAAATGTGAACTATTTGCGTGAAGCATAAATTAATTTATTCGAACACTTCATGCAAGAATCTCACACACATTTACATAATCCATACTGAATGCGAAGTTAAATTCTACTAAGATAAAGTTAAATTCTTAAGGGAAAAGTCAAAACTCAAATTTAAATGCCACAAGATTTAACCAGTTTCTTATAACAAACTTTCCAGCCCAGCCAAAAAATATGCAAACATTTTAATTAATTAATTAAATTGAGCATTGCTGGTTTTAAGTCTCTTTTTATTTTCCTCAAATACTTACAAATGTAAAGTAGGAAGTTTATTGGACCTTTTATTTATGTTATTTACCAATCCCTTGTATTGGGTAAATGAAAAAGATTATTATTACTAAAACAATTTACTTTGACAGCAAATCAATTCTTTTCACACCTAGGAATTAATTCAAATTTTTAATATAACAACCTTTTGGCTTTTTGTTTGTCCATTATCCACAATAGGTCACAATTAAGTCGACACGATAAAAAAATCAAACAAGAACTCCCGATTCTCGTTTCAATTGCAGAAGATGTCCGCATAATATATTGAAGAACATAAAACTGAGAAATCAACATTTTTTTTCTTTTCTGGTCCTGACGGGTACTTGAGATTCGAGTTTTCAAGTCGGAAAAGCTTTCATAACGATTATTTTCTTTTCATTAAAAAATAATAAGAAAATTGCGTCAATTTATCATAAGCCACATACTACAACTATATTTTCGGATTAGCTATAAAGGACATTGGTGAAATACGGAATAGAAGATAAAGCTATTTTATGTCGTTTTATGCTTTTGTATAGTTGACGATATTAATTAACCCATCAAAACCACTGAATCGGTAGCAATTTGTTAAACTAAAAAAAAAGTTTGAAAAATCTGGTAGGGGAAAATGTGGAATGTCAGTTACATAATGTTTTATCATAATTATCTTATTGAATCAAGCAAAGTGAGTTTTTCCGCTTCGTCAAATAGCCAAAAAATTCGTCGCAAAAATGAAAAGTTTTTTTACTTGAAATGAAAAAATAAATTAAGATGCAAATGGAAATGCAAATAAAATATAGTTTTCTGGCTTAACAGATGAATACTTATAAAATTAAAACTTTTGAGATTTGAATCTCTAAGAAAATAGAAAGTAAAGTTTGAATGGAATATTTTAAGTATTACTCTTTCAGGAATTGGACGTTTTTAAATCAAAACAAAAACAAAACTGATACATAAGCATTCTGCTGAAAAAGTATTACAATCAAGAGATAAACAAATGTTTATAAAACATCGATATCTCAGTTTTTAAGTTTCACTCAAAACAACAATAATAGATTTTTATAAATGCTTTATTGTAATTATACAATCTTTTTTCTCTTTTGTCAATTGCTTTTCACTTTTTGTTAAATGATTTTCCAAATTTTCAGTTTAGTAAGCTGTGATTTTCCAATCATTTTCTTTCTCTTTATGAATTTTCTTGCGCTTTTGTGAAATAACTACGAAATCATGAGGGCCCGGTCACGTTAGGTTAGGCCTTGCCCTGACCTGAACGGGCCGCGATGGGTCACTTTTTAATTTCAATCTCTGGAATTTACAGAGAAACAAAAACTAAAATGGTAAAAATAATACAATCGTCTAACCGTCTACCAACCTCACGTGACAATAACAGCCAATAGGAGATGAGAAACAATCGCTTCTTAAGCGCTCCTAGCGGAAAACATTGTAAAATTGACCAAAATAGTGTCATTTTTATGCATTTTTAACTCGTGATTTTTTATTTATTTAGAAAAAGCGCAAGAAAATTCATAGTGGAATATGTCACTGGCATCATTTAGAAAGTGTTTGTGCGAGTTTCAGTTCGTCTTGTAAACCTTTACCTTCCGTCATTCGAGATATCATCCACGGTCGTAGATACATAGTTCTGGAAACTTTCAATTCAAAAGTGAATTTAAAACATAAGATACTAGTTGGCCATGGCAGAGTATAGGATTGTGTGTTGATGTGTTAGGGTTGGTGAAGGGGGAGCTGGTCCCCGACGAAAATTCCGAAGGTCTTGGAAGCGAATATAACCCTTATGTGTCAATTACTTAAAGGTTTTAAGATTTTTCAGTCAAGAGGAGTGAACCTACTAGTTATATATACTCTGGCCATGGCGAGCAACTGAATACGTGGCACCTCTATCGTTAGTTACCGCGAATTTTTGAATGAAACCGACAGTTTGAGGGAATTTTGTCACGAAGTGCCGAAATGCGAAGTTGCGGAAAATTGATATTGACGAAAATGGAACTGTTGATGATGAGGATAAAATTTTTAATTTCTACAAATTGTCACGTTTATTATATTTTTCTTTTTTTGTTAGTAAAGACGATTCACCATTGACAAGCTTTTGGGTTTTGAATGATAAAACTATAGATAGTGGCAATAGAATTATCATTAGTTCAGTTAATCAAAGATTGAGTACTTTGAGTATAGAATCGGTACAAGCGGAGCATGCAGGAGAGTATAGTTGTGTTGCTACAAATGCAGCAGGAGAAGGAAGACAATCAGCAGTATTGCATGTTAATGGTTACTACCTTTTATAATTATTTCTGTTTCATTTTAAACCTTTATACTTTTTACCCAAAACAATCTTAACATGGGCCTCGTTTCTTCTGTGGAAATTTATGTGTTTTGATGTGCCAATAACCAAAAATAATTACTCAACTTCAACCAGAGAAGATAGAGAAACGACAGATCGAGCAATTTGCGAAAGCGACTTTAAACGGTTTTCCTACCTCAACGGACTTTGTACATTTTAAGTCTTCTAAATAATTTGATATTAAAAAGGTGAAATATTAATGTTACTCAATTGACTCATTAATCTAGTGGAAAAAGGTTTACCACTACAGTTTCATCTGGAAACTTCAAGGACGTTACTACCTCAAGCGTCAAATCAGACAAATATTTTGAAATAGATATCAAAGAACTGGGATTGTTCTTTCTATTTAGTGCAAAAAATGTCGAGTATATTGCTTGAAATTTAAATTATAATTAATTTTGTAAAACACTGTCAAATCCGTGTCACTTCTCATTCTGACTTCAACAAATCATGCATGAGGGCGCCACGTATTCAGTTGCTCTCCATGGCCAACTAGTATTACTGTTTTAGAATTCATTTTTCAAGTGTATTCATAAATGAAATTGAGAGGAGTTTCCAGACCTGTCTATCTACGACTGTGATGTCATCAGTTATTTAGACATTTATTGGGTGAGCGCGAATTTTAAACTTGTAGTAATTTTAATCAAATAATTTTATCGGTTAGGTTATTTCAAGCTGCAAATAAGTTGAGAACAATCTCCTTGCACAAGTTTTTTTGAAACAATTATCTCTGGATTCTCAAATTATTTGAATTTATTCATTATTAATCTAGGTTAATAATTGAAAAAATTATTAACCACTAATAGAGAAATTCAACTTCTCAGTTGTCTAAGAGACGCAATAATTGTCAACTTCATAGCTAGTAGTGGAAAAAAACTATATTAGTCATTATCCAAGCGGAAAACTCCAAAACTTTCATTACAGTTTTATGAATAATTTACTCGCATGCTATAAAAATGTGTTTTGAAAACAGAATTTTGACGTTTATGATACGTGCATGGTTCGACTGACTTTTATTTGAACAAAGTGAATCAAGTTTAGAAATTTGGCGGGATATTTTTTAAACGCCACAAATATAGAACTATCACTGAACATTTCGTCTCATTGAACACAACAGTTTTATTGAAAATTTATAATTAGCTGGTTGATTTTCTTTTTATTTTGTCATTAAAAATGAAAAGAAATGACCCACTTTCAAGAATAAATTATCAATTGTGTAATACAAATGTAATGCCGCTAACTAAATATTAGATTCCTTGACTAACTTTGTTAGTTTAATGTATTCAAATATTTGTTTTAGCAAAAATACCTTGAATTATTTTAGAAACTGTTTATCAATTCAAAAGTAATTCCAACTCATCTGAACAAAGTGCACGTTTTTAGAAAGAAGCAATCGTTGTAAATGGATTTTTTTTAAATTTTCTTATTTCTTTTCATATTACATACTTATTATTTTGATTGATTGCCACTTAAACAACACTTTTCTTATCTATACAAGTCACAACAGCAGTAATTTTTCAGATTTCTTGGTTTTGCTATATATTCTATAAATTCAGCTGTTGACAGAGATATATAACAGATATTGTTTAGGTGTTTTTCTTCAATAATTTTTTCCAACTGGAAATTTTTTTTTTTATTTCACCGCATTTAATTTAGCTTTGTCACACAAAATTCATTAGCAGAATTTTATAATTAACTTTGTGTATCTAATTATGACAAATATTTTCTAATTAGGAACAAGAGTGTCAGAATGTTATGAATTTGACGCTGCTCTCTAGAATGAAACATTTTCATTCAATTGTGAAAATTACAAAGTGAAACAAGAATATAAATGATTAAATTTTGAAAATTCTAGGTAAATTTTATAGCCAACGCTCACTACTTTTAGGTTATTTCAAACTAAATCATGCAAGTCTTTAATCATTGTTGTTTAATTAATGAATCTAACAGTGTATGTGACGAGACGTATTTGTGTTGAATTTTAGAGAACTGCAGAAACACTTTATTGTATGTTTTCCGCAGTAAAATGTGCAACCATTCGAATAGACACGCTTTTATGTAAAACACAAAACACCGACGATAATAATAATGCACTTCTAACTCACTATACATTTACAGTCTTTAAAAGAGAAAATTCTTTGTAACTTGCAAAAATTTTATTGAATTTTCGTTGATGTTTTGTGCATACAATATAATAAAACTAGTGTTTGTTTGTTGGTTTTTTAATTGTATACATTAAAATAAATGTGTTTTTTCTTTTAGTGTTACGAACTACTTTCTTGTCAACTTATCAGTAGCTGATCTTTTGGTGGCTCTTGTGTGTATGCCTAACGCCGCATATGCTGCTTATACCTCGATATACAACTTTGGGGATTACACTTGTAAGATATCTGCATATTTCCAATGTAAGTACTTTCTTATTCAATTTGGTTGCGGTGTGTTGAGAAATACAAGCAATAAAATTGACTTTGATAAACGGCATTAGCATTTCATTTACAATTAAACCAGTTATATGGAAATCAATGTAAATGTAAGAAATCTGCTAGAATAAATTCAAAACTTGAAAAAATACAGTTTTTCATAAAATAAAAAATAAAAACATGTTTTGTATACATTCAGGTATAACATGCACTTTGTCGAGTTGCTGAGACACTCTGTATATGATAGAGTTGAATAAAATCGTTAAAAGGTGAATTGATTTATTTCAGTTGGCGAAATGACCAATTCAAATCACCACTAAACAAACAAAATAAACGAAATGGTCTCAATATTTGCTCATAACTAACAGAATCAGATTGAAATCGTGCACTTTATGGAATCTTTACACACTGCTGACATAGAAACGATCATTAGTTTCTTGAAGATGAATGATCCACGTTTCATATCACAGTGAAATCGTTTTTAATCAATAACGTCACAATTTTCCCATTTTAAAGAAAGAATCAAATGATAGATGGGGTAAAATGACATTACTTCCAAAGAAACTAATTTCTGTCACATAATTACACTTCTGAAGAAGCAAATAAATGGATGTAAATTTTTAAAAGGGGGTACAAAGGCGTGATACACATATTAAGCAAGGATGTACTTTAAAAGCTTTCCATCTAAAAGTTCTTTAAGAATAATAGAAAGCGATTTGTTATTACATTATGAAAAAATTCAGGCTTTAGCGCTTCAAGGCATCTTCGAATCAAGTGAAGAAGACAAAAGTTGGAGGTGGCGCTAATTGCTAATTGCTCAAAGTTACAAGTTAACTGCGTTAGACTGTTTTTAAACTTATTTTATTTTCAAGTCCGGTTAGATTTTATTTCTTTATTGTAACATTTAATTTCATTCAAAGTTTCTATTTTCCATTTAAATAAAACTAATTTTTATTTTTTGAATAAATTGATATATTTTTATTCTTGGAATGAAAAATTCTTTAGAGAAAGCAGAACACTGTTATTTAATATCATAATTCTAATCCTCGTCATTCCACTATTTTTAATTTTATTGTAAACCATTTTTCAACTCGTTAATTGCTGGATTGAGTCAGAAATATATTAAAAACTATTTCTGGTAATATACAGTTGAACGTTTTCTCTATACATTTTTCTTTGTATTTGACTTGAAAAGAAATTTATGAAAGACTGTGTCACCGTTTACTCTTTTCCTTTAGATTATAAAGCGAGAGTTTAATTTTTACTTCACAAAAGCTTTGTTTTTTCTAAAAAGTCAGTTTATTACCATTCTACAAAATATGTTCAATCCATTTAAAATGTACGCCTTTAGGGTATAGTAAATCTAAAGCAAACAAATTTATTTTAGTTGTAGCTCATAGAATTTTAATACTGTGAAAGTAAATCCTTTCAAAACAGATAATATAATATTCATCGTTATTTCAGCGTAAAAGCTTTATTTATTTCAACTCATGTATGTAGTTGCATTAACACATATTTATAGCTCTTGATCAGTCAGACAGTAAAAAACTAAATTCATTGAGCTGCAAATTCAAAAATTCAATCACTACCTTTTGTATGATCAAAAATAATATAGTTTCCAAACCGGATATTGACTCACTAGTTTTAAGCTTCCGGAAATGTGAGTTTAATTACATATTTACAAAAAAAAAGACATATGAATATGGTAAGGTAAAAAAGTTGGAAATTTACTGAGTATTAATTCAGCGCCAGTTATGTATTGGTCTATTCATCCACTAATTGATTACCAATTTAATAATTACTCATCACATACCAAAAGGCTGAACACGCAACAGAATGGCATAATAATGTATTGAAATTTTTTTAATAAAGTTTCCATCATTATAAGAAAAAAAAAGTTAAATCACAGTCTTTTATGTTTCTAGGTGTGTCAGTAGCATCAAGTATTTTCACCATAACCGCAATGGCTGTAGATCGTTACCTTGCAATAACCAAACCACTGGGATTTTTTTATCGTTGTTTTAACAAAAGAACAACAATAATAGTAATACTCGTTTTATGGTTACTATCATTCGGCCTATTCCTCCCTATTCTCTTTGTAACCAGCACTTGGAAAATGGAAGATATACCATGGAATAATAAAAGCATTCCGATTAACGCATATTTCTGCGGTGAAGACTGGAAAAAATATTTAGGAGATTCAGCAGCCGAAGTCCGTAAAGCTTTAGGGATTGCTTGGTTCATTTTCATGTTCGTTATTCCAGGTAACAGTTGTAAAAAATTCGTTTCGAAACATTCACATTTAAACCAATTTATTCACATTTTTGCTTTATCGTCCATAAGACAATGGGCAATAAAGCGCCAAGAATAACGATGAAACTGGTAATAACGTCATCATTTTAATATATTTTTATTTTGATGTTTTTAGGACTTATCATGCTGTTTGCTTATTCTATGATGAGTCGGACCTTGTGCTCTGGAGTACCACCTTTTGATAGCAACGACGGACTCTCTTGCATGCAACAGGTGACATATTTACATTTCTTCTTTATAGATTCTAAATTATCTATACATAATTAAATTGAGTTATGGATAAGATTGGAAAAGCACAAGCAATCTTCTAAAGTTTTGGAGAGAATTCATTAGTTGCTAATAGATTATTTGGATTAAATATTTGCGTAATCAGTCTTCTAACTCGGCATCTGGTTTCGACGGAATTTACGATCAGTGCTGGAATCTAATTGCTTTAAACTTTCGCTGTTGCCAGACACAAAAATTCTGTTTCACTTAGTGATATCAAACAGCAAAAGTATTCGAACGAAATAGGAAAATAAATAATGTATAAAGACTGATGATACTATAACAAAACTCTAATTGTTGCCAAAAATAAATATTTCAATCGAAGTTTATTTTTTTTTAAGTTACCGAAAAATAAAAACTTTAGCAGGTAGAAAAATTTCAAATTTATTCTGAAACCAGAAAAAATAAAAAATTATTCATTATGCAAGCAATGCTGCTCTAAAAAGTTCAAAAGATAAAGGACGATTTTTTTTATACATATATACAGGCTAAGTATCACATTAGAAGTTTCTTAAGTTCTATAAAAGATATTTAAATAAGAATTTATATACAACCATAATAGGTTAAGTCCTACTCAATTAAAATATTTTCAAAATGATGGCACTTCTGTTTATACCGCGGAAGTTGTTTTAAATGGAAAGCTATATTTTTCACTGCTTTTTTAAATTATTTGAGTAATTTTAAACAAGTCTTTATAAGATTATAACATAATGAAAAAAGTTGGATAATTATTTCGGCGTAAAAAAAATTACGAATTCCCAAAATTCATGGAGATATTCGAAGAACATTAGGCCTTCATAACTCGATTTTTTTTTATTGGAACATTCTATGTTTTTTCTCATAAGATGAAGGGAAATTTACTTCTACACTAATCTGTATTAGTATTCCCTATGCCTATAATTGATAGTCTTCAAGTTATGTTATGCCATTTTAAAGTTGTTTTGGAAATGAGTGAACCCCAAGCAATCCGATTATAAATTAGTAAACAAAATACATTGGAACTAAAATTTTGCTGAAAATAAACTTCTTTAATTTGATAAGGATTATTTTCTACCCAAAAGTTTAAATTATGTTTATTTATAATGCCCTCATCGTCTTTCATTAAACAGACGGCAAATTTTGCTCACAATTTTATTACATTTCTCATAAATACATTCAATAAATTTATCAAATCTAAATTTGAATAAGGTCGATTATCCATATTTAGTTTTAGAGCCAGTTTACAGAAAGCGAATTAAATATTTGATTGCATTTATGTATTTGATTGCGATTAACCTGGCAAATCTGAGGATTTGATTGGTTCAGTTTGATCAGGTGATCAAATTTGATTGCAATTAATTTAATGGCGCTTCTATAAACCGGTTCTTAGTTTGTCAAACCTCACAATAATTCACAAAAATGACGTTTGGAAAATATCAATTATAGGTATAGGGAATATAGGAAATAAACTCTTCTTCATCTTATGAGAAAAAACCTAGGGTGTTTCATTTAAAAAAAGCGAGGTATAAATTCCTAAATTTCTTAGAATGTCTTCTTGAATTTTGGGAATTTATAATTCTTTTTTTTTATTATTATAATAACACTAAAAGAAAGATCCAACTTATAACAGAGTTATAAATTTTTGAAGAGAAAGGTACAAATCCAAAAAAGGTCAAAGAACTTTTCGAAAACGGTCAAGTTTAAGTATAGGAAAAGCTCTTAAAACTTGCTTAAAGTTACTCAAATTATTAAAAAAAGCAATAGAAATTATAGCTTTCTATTTAAAATAACTAATTTAATACCGACTTCGGGAATAAACGGAAGTGCCACCATTTTGAAAATATTTTAATTGAGTAGGACTTGCTCCATTAAAATTATATACAGGTGTCCCACCACAGCGTAATTCTTCCATAGCGTAATAACCGTTAGGAATATGAAAATTTGTTTTGAACAAAAGTTGTTTGAATCTTAATTGGGGTTGTTTTAAAAATATTTTTAGAAATGGCGCTCTTTTGGTTATACCGGAAATTGACACTAACTTCGTTATTTCAAATGCAACACACTATATATTTTTAGATTTTTGGATTCCTTGTTTAATTTAAGCATCACTTTATGTACCATAAGTGGCACTTTGAGTAAACCATATTCAAGAAAAGATTTAAAGAAAAAATTTGGATGTGCAGAGATCGCCATTATTCTAAATATCTCGAACCCAATAGCAGTTACAGAGATCCGGTTTTATTTTAAATATAACATTCTATCTCTTAGACCTAATCATCTTATCAAATTTGGAAAACTCTCTTTCTATCGGAGTCTTAAACATGAAGAACTTCTAACTCAGATAACTCAATTTTCTTAAATGGAACGCTATATTTTTTGTGGTACCATCTCATAGTACTTAAAATTACGTTTCGATTTATTGTACCTACTTACTGACAACAGTTTTGAAAAAAAAAGTTTTTTGAAATTTGGAAAAAACTATATCATCACATTAGTCTTGGTGACTACTAACTATTGTTATTTATCAAGATTGCACCAAAAGGAGAGTATAATTGAAGCTTAAATTCTATTTTTTATAAGATAACATCAAGACAAATCAAAACTATGTAAAATAAATAGAGAAACCTAGAGATTCTAGTTATTCCATCTCTGAGAATTAACTTCTAACCATTGACTTCCGCTATGATTGCACAGTGTGAATGATAATGTTATGCAAAAATCTGTTTATTGATAATTTTGGGATATTGAATGTTTTGGTGATATTTAAACGTCGAGATTTGTGTTTTTTAAACTGAATCTACTTCAAAACAGTATTTTCTCTCATTATCACAAATCCATTTCAGCCTTTATTCAAAAAATGGTGAATAGATAGCTGATATTGATATTGTTCTTCTTCCATGGAAGTTTTTCATTTGAGAAAAATTTCCCATAAATTCATTATGTCAGAATGAAATTTTGTTCAAATTTTCAAAAAACATTTATCATATTTACTAAGTATTCTTTACTAGTCTAGTACTTTTTTTAGACATATTTATATCAATAATAACAATCAAGGCTTACCTGATGATGTAGTTTTTTGTAAAATTCAAAAAAATGCATTTTTTTCAGAAACTGTTAGCAGTAAGTGGGTACAACCTTAAATCAATCGAAAGGTAACTTTCAGTTCTACTCGGTTGCACATTAAAAAGTATAGTATTCCATTTGAAAAAATCGAGTTATTTAGGTTTGAACTTCCTCATGTTTAAGGCTCCCTTCAAAAGAGAGTTTATCAAATGTGATAAGATGATCAGGTCTAAGAGATAGACTCTTATGTCTAAAATGAAGGTGTAAAACCGCTCCTCTCTAAATACTTTTGTGTTCGAGATATTTAAAATAATGGCGATCTCTGTACATCCAAATTTTTTCTTTAAATCTTTTCTTGAATATGGTTTACTCAAAGTGTCACTTATGGTAAATAAAGTGATGCTTAAATTAAACAAGGAATTCAAAAATGTAAAAATATATAGGGTGTTGCATTTAAAATAACGAAGTTAGTGTCAATTTCCGGTATAATCGGAAGTGCGCCATTTTTAAAAATATTTTTAAAACAACCCCAAGAAAGATTCAAACAAGTTTTGTTCAGAACAAATTTTTATATCCCCAACGGTTACTACGCTATGGAAGAATTACGTTGTGGTGGGACGCCCTGTATAAATTCTCATTTAAATATATTTTATACAACAACAAGGTGAAGCAGCCAGTATAGTGATTATTCCTTATGTTTTTCCCTTTCATTTTTACAGGTTTTTCTTAAAGAATTTTCACATTTTTAAATATTTATTGTATAAGTGTTTCCAACTTTTATTATTCACGCAAAAAAATAGACAAATACTAACTGTAATCTTTGGCAAATGATTAATTTTCATAGGTGACATACAGTGCCATCATTAAAGTCGGCTCCATATGGCAAAATTTTTTTTTATGAGGTTTAGTTAAAATTTGATATAGGAATCAGTTTTTGCTTCAAATCAGATGGAACATGACAACAACAAACGTAATAAAGCAGTGTTCGTTTGTCAGCAAATTTAACATTTCTTGCACTGAATGGCTGAAGATGACATTTCTAGACGCAATTTCGGAAAATTTTATTTTAAAAAGTTGTTTGTAATGTAATTTTATGGACTTGAAAAACCTAGCGTGAAGTTGACATTTTACACATTTTTGGCAAATAATTTTTTTCTAACAGTATCAAAATTTAACAAACTGCTATAAATTGCTTTATTTTTGAAATATCTATTGTTACAAGCAACTTTAACAATAAATACTTTTCTTTTACTTTAATTTTTTCAAAATTTCGATTTTAGTCGCAAAAGAAATTGACAGGAGCGGTGGAAAATTATTATAACTTCAACGTTCTTTCAATGATATTTAAATACAAGACATTTTCCGACATCAAATTAATGTAAGAATATAGAGAGACTGTCAGAAACGACACTAATTTAAATAGGTTTCTGATTTCAGATCTTTTCTAGATATTTACCAATTGGAAAAATTTGTTTTCAGATATGGTCTTGAATCTAAGATAATATTGGATCAAAGCTTGTTTTAACAGTTTTTTCATTATTTTACAATATATTTTTAATACTGAAAAATATTATTTATCTAAATCTTTTTGAAAGAACATTAAAATTATTAGAGCTTTGCACCGCTCATATCAATTTTTTTTATGACGAGATTTAAATTTTCAAAATTATTAAATCTTTTAATAAAATTTATACTAGTTGAATAAACTTTGAATTTGTAAAAGAAGAATTATTTCTAAAATGTCAACATTACACTAGGTTTTTTATATTTTGCACACATGCATAAAATTGCATTAGAAATAACTTTTTCAAATAAAATTTCTTCAAAGTCAGCCTAGAAATGCCAGTTCTAGCCATTCACCGCAAGAAATGTTAAATTTGCTGACAAACGAACGCCGCTTTATCACGTTTGTTATTGTCATTTTTCATATAATTTGAAGCAAAATGTCTATATCAAATTTCAACTAAACCTCATAATAAAAAATTTTCCCATATGGAGCCGACTTTAATGGTGACACTATATATCACAACATAAAAAAAACTATATTAAACAATTCAGCCTACACTCTCCAAGATTTTTTTACAATAAATTCAAGACTTTGATAAGAATTGTCATAGTAAATTGATACTCCTTTATAGAATCTTACAAACTAAAAATGCAGTCCAAAAATTTATTAATTTGATTTTTATCTTACCTATTCAATTTTAATACAATCTTTTTAGATAGAGTTGAAGAAAGCTATTAGTACTTAACACACGAATTTTTTCAGAGATTTCCCTTGTTTCTGTAAAATGCTAGAGTCAAATGAAATTGCTGAAATATTTAACCAAATGGTCGGTAATACAGTTATGTTATTTCTAGTTATGAATGATGACATTTTCAAATGATAAAATGGCTGAAAATGCAATGCTAGGATTTCAGTTGGTATTTTTTTAGAAAATATTCAGATAATATCATCAAAATGTGAAATTTATCAATAATTGATTATTTAGAAATTCAGGTAGATGGATTGATAGTTGTTAAAAAAGTTAAAATTGCATTCAGCGATGATAATTAAAAAATGTGGGATTTTGTGGTTATTAAATTTGGTTCATCAGTCCTATTAAAATTAATCTTTTATTTTTAGAAGATAGAAGCTTTGTGATTTAGTACATTTAGGTATTTGTGAACTTACCACAGCTAAATACGGAACCAAAGAAACTCAAACCAAATAAATTGACGAAGAAAGATTTTTATTTTGTTTTTATCAACCTGAATTTACAAATTATTATTTGTTGTATTGAATAAAAAATTATGACAGGTACTCCCATTTTTGATTTAACAATGTGAAAAAAAAATCTAAACTTAACATAAAATAAAGGTTTTTTTCCAACTCTTGTGACGTATTCACTTATTAATCTTTAGAATATCAAAGTGTTTAATCCTTCATAATGTAAAACAGATTGAACTGGTATTTGAGAAAGCTGCTGGAAATGAAGTTTCACGTTTTTCTTCAAAATTGAATACTACTTTAACAGCTTCTACCTTCACTGAAAACAAATGATTATTATTATTATTATATTAAGTTTAATTACCACAAAGTTTTTAAGTTATTAACATTGCTAAAATGTCCAAGTCCTTGATGCTTTTCTACTAAGCCTCATTCATCCACCTGAATTCTATGACCAATAAATAAATCATTGTTGATAAATTTTACATTCTAATACTGTTATGTTGAGATCTGTTGGAAACTGTTAATTGAATCTCCATTAATTTCTATCAGTTGACTTACTATTATTACTGTTATGATAACATAACTGTATTACCGACAATTTGAGGCCAATTTATATATATCAGCAACTTCATTTAACTCTAGCATTTTACTGAAACATAGAAAATCTCTGAAAAAATTTGAGTATCAAGTACTAATAGCTTCCTTCAACTCTGTCTAAAAAGATTTTATCAAAACTGAATAAGTTAGATATTAATCTTGGGACAAGCTGTATAAATTTTTTTTTTTTTTTTAATGTCAGTTTTCACCTAAAGTAGCAGTATGACAAATTAATCTTTTCTGAAGTATAAAAACAAAAAAATGTATGCTCTCTAGTGGATTCAGAAACAATAAAGGAAGATTATTATGGATTGCCACTGACGAAAGCAATCTAAAAATATTTTTGTGCATCAAGTGTTCATTTGTTTTTCTTGTTCTGTGTAAAAGTGTCAGTTTTAATAGAAAAATGCAAATAATTAATCTCTGTTTGATTCATATCATTTAAACAATAAATATTTTTCATATCAGAAGAATGTGATCTAATATATCCATCTTTTGTTGCCGGCAAGCAAATCATCAAATAAGTTAAAATAATTTTTACAGTAAAATCGGTAATCAAATTGAAACTTAAATGAGATAGATTCGATATCTCGCCAGTTGCTTCCTATTTTTTGGCAATAACGAAATATCTATTATTTTCTCTTGATTATTTTTAGTTTTTTAATTAACTTCAGATTTTACAATAAACTTAACTTATTTTACAGAGAAATCGTTTGATGAGAAATCGGAAACGCGTCGCTTGCATTTTGTTACTCCTGGCTTTTGTCTTCGCGGGTTGTTGGCTTCCATACCACGTCGTAAGTCTGCTGGACGACATCAATAATGGTTCTTATAAACTATTAAAAATCAACTTGCTTTTACTGGGTCATGCCAATTCTGCTTTAAATCCCATCATATATTGCGCTTTGTCGCGCAAATTCAGGCGTTCCATTAAAGATTTGATATGCATTGACATCCAATTCACCAGACGGAGGCAAAATTTACAGGTATGTAGAAATATTTTCTGACAGCTTAACTAGAAATAGAAAATTGAGAGTTTTTTGAATCTTTTGTATTGAAAAACGAATGAAAGAATAAACGGATAAAAAAGGATTGTCACCGCACACGCTGTGGATCGATAAGTTGAACTAGAAAAAATGTGATAATAGAAGCACTTATATTGAAAAATTGTTGATTAAATTTTGAGAAAATTGCGTTTGTGCATATTTTCAGAATTTGGATTTACATAGGTGTACACGAATTTAATTCTCAGGATGTAGTGCGACATTAATATCCAGTTAATTGCTTATACATACTGCAAATTATTATTGGCATAAGCCAGAATTCTACAGACTGTTTATTTAACTTTATTTATTATCTTACTATACAGCGTCTTCCACCACAGCGTAATTCTTTCATAGCGTAATAACCGTTAGGAATATGAAAATTTCTTGGGGTTGTTTTAAAAATAATTATAAAACTTTCGGTTAGACTGGGAATTGACACTAACTTCGTTATTTTAAATAAAACACCCTATATATTTTTACATTTTTGGATTCCTTGTTTAATTTAAGTATCACTTTATGTACCATATGTGACAATTTGAGTGATCCGTTTTCAAGAAAATCAAAAAAAAAGTAGTAGATTTTAAGTAGAAAATAATTAGTAAATATGATAAATGTTTTTTGAAAATTTCTTTTTGACATGAATTTATGCGAAATTTTTCTCAAATGAAAAACTTCCATAAGAAATTTCTGTAAGAAGAACAATATCAAAATCAGCTATCTACTCACCATTTTTGACGTTTAAATATCAGCAAAATATTCAATATTCAATATGCCAATGTTAACAGTAAACAGATTTTTGCATAACATTATCATTCACACTGTGCAATTATTGCGGAAGTCAATGGTTAGAAGTTAATTCCCAGAGATGGAAAAACTCGAATCACTGGGCTTCTTTATTTATTGTGCATACTTTGGATTTGTCTCGATGTTATCTTATTAAAAATAGAATTTTATTATTATTATTACTATTATTATTATTATTATTATTATTACTTTAGGTGACATAAGAGTATAGTTTAAAAATCTAAGCTTTGTGGTAGTTTTTCCTTAAACAAATTTATTGTCGGTTCTTCAACAATATTAGAATTAGTATCAAAACAGCGATTTGTTAGGAAGTTTTGCCGTACTGTAGTTTTGAATGGTTCTTTTCTTAATTTGTATCTATGACCTCGTAGTCTATTATCAGTGCAGAGTGTTAAATATAATGAGCTATCGTCTGGATACAAGTTATACATTTGAATCAAATCAGATCTGTTTTATCGGTGTTGTGAAGACGGGATGTTTAATTTTATTAGTCTGTCATTCTAAGGTAAGTGTGATAAACCTTGTGGCCATCTCGATACTGCATGATAAATACGATCAAGTAATTTTTCGTCTTTATTATAAAGTGGTCTCCATACAGAAGCTGCATATTCAATATGTGGTCTAAAGCATATCACAAATAATTTAGTACAAAATTCAAAAGATGGTTTAGGAAAAACTTTTTTTAATATATGAAACATCGAATATAGTTTTTGTGCACTGCAGACTCCAGCAAAGCTTGTTGTCTACAGTCACAACCAAGTCAACTTGAGAAGAGACTTCAGCAACAATTTTAGACTCTAAAGTGTATTGAGTTTTGGCATTGTTATTACCAAAATAAACAACCGTACACTTATCAAGATTAGGAGGTACTAACCAATTATTGCACCATTCGACAACCATATTTAAATTTTCTTGCAATTCGTTTTTAAGGGGTTACCAAAAATTTTTAGGTCATCTGCGTAAGCCAAATGCAGACATTTAATCTTGCCTAACAGATCATCAGTATATATTACAAAAAGCAAAGGACCGAGCACAGATCCTTGTGGAACACAGGCTGTGCAGGAGAATAAGAACTTCCAACTCTAACAACGATTAGAGAGAAAAGCGGTAATCCACTCTAACAATTTTCCAGAAATTCCATATTGTTTTAATTTATGAAGAACTAAATTGTGTGGCACTCGATCAAAAGCCTTACTAAAGTCAAGGTATATAACGTCTAGTTTGTCTCCCGCGTCGAGTATTTTAGTCCACTGATTGCAAGCAGATAGCAAATTTGTTATCGTAAAGCGACCTGGTAAAAACCCGTGTTGGATGTAGGATGTTGGATGTTCCTAACTAGAATTTTCTCTAGTAGTTTACATATTACCGACGTGAGGCGTACCGGTCTGTAACTTTCTGCATTGCACTTGTCTCCTTTTTTAAATATTGGTGTAACAACAGCTTTTAGCCAAACCGAAGGAAGCTTTCCTGATGTTAAGGAAGTTTTGAATATACTCGAAATAGGACCAATCAGGTTATTTGCACATGTTTTTATCAATTTAGAAGACAAATCAGGGCCAGGTGAAGTATTATCAGAAAGATGATGTATTGTTTCTAATACTAAATCTCTACTCAAATTGACTGTTGAAAGAGTGTCATAATCAGATAAGTTGGGGATATAATTCGATGGAATAACAATCGAAGAACTGTTAGAGTCAGTAAAAGCAGAAGAGAAAAAAGATGAAAAAACTTTGGAAGATTCTATTTCGTGGCTGCACAATAAGCCGGTGTTGTCTCGGACAACCGGAATAGAAACGCGAGATGCTATGTGCTTACGCAGATATCCGTAATAAGCTTTGGAATTTTTCAAAAGATTTTGTTCAAAGGTACTTTTGGCTGTTTGCAAGTCTGTTTTCAATTGGTTAGAAAAGAAGCGATGTTGATCAGCAACATTTTTAGTCACTTTAAATTGTTTCCAAAGTTGCTTTTTATATTTAATTTTATCGATTAATTGATTGTTGATTCAGGGTTTATGAGATATTACTTTTGATGAAAAGTAATTGGTATGTTTATATAAGTAATGCTCTATAGTTTTTAAAAAGTAATCATATTGCAATTCAACGGAATCAAGAATAGCTTTTTAGCTTTAATTATACTCTTCTTTTGGTGCAATTGATAAATAACAATAGTTAGTAGTCACCAATGCTAATATGATGATGTAGTTTTTTACAAATTTCAAAAAACACTTTTTTTTCAAAACTGTTGTCAATCAGTATGAGATGGTACCACAAAAAATCTAAGGTTCCATTTAAGAAAATTGAGTTATCTGGGTTAGAAGTTCTTCATGTTCAAGACTCCCATCAAATTTTGATAAGATGATCAAGTCAAAGAGATATACTGTTATGTTTAAAATGAAAGTGTGAAACCGCTCCTCTGTAAATACTTTTGTGTTCGAAATATTTAGAATAATGGCGATCTCTGCATAGCCATATTATTTCTTTAAACTTTGATTTTCTTGAAAATGGTTCACTCAAAGTGTCACATACTGTACATAAAGTGATGCTTAAATTAAACAAGGAATCCAAAAATCTCAAAATATATAGTGTGTTGCATTTAAAATAACGAAGTTAGTGCCAATTTCCGGTATAACCGGAAGGGCGCCATTTTTGAAAATATTTTTGAAACTATGGAAGAATTACGCTGCGGTGGAACACTTTGTATAATATATTATTAAAATTAAATTTTGTATCTTTCAACTTTAAAGCTGAATTTTTATAAAATTATAATTATGAAACTTCCAATGTATAAAATTCAATTTTCTTTTTTGAAGTAATGAGCGAAAATTTAGGGATGTGAACTATACAAACCGGCTATAGTGTTCTTCAAATAATTCTGTATACAGTTTACATGCAGATTTTTCGCACAATTCTAACAAGGAATCTTTCTCTATGTAACAACAAAAACGTTCTTAGTCTTTTCTGTTTATTTTGCAAACAGTAAAAACTTATTTAACGAAGAAAATGTTTGTTTTATTTTGAAATAATTCTACGATCTACTACAATTGCCTCATTCGTCTTACTCTCCACTATAAACGAGTTTTGTATAACACTCAGATATTTTATGCAAAACGAAACGCCGGCAATATTCAGAGAATGTAATAGTCAAAGAATAGTCTTGCATTATAAAATCGTGAGTGTTGAAAGAGGAATTTGTACTCTCCATTCAATATTCTTCCTTTAGAAATGTGATAATTTTGCACAAAGCAAATTATTGAGTTTGAAGCAAAAAGTATATAATAGCACGTTTATGTTTCTTTAGTTTTAGAATCAAAATTATTAGATAATTTTCTAAAAAATGGCTGGTTTCCAAGCGTTTGGAGTTTTCTGATGGAAAAAAAGAAATTTTATTACACTTATCGACCTAATAGCTTGCTGGATGTTGAATAACTAAGATGAATTTTTATTTTACTTTCTACGGTAGCTATATGCATCAGATTTCATTTGCTTTACTGAGAAACTGACCATCAAAATTTGAATAGTATGATGATTCTTTAAGACAATCGAATCAAGCAAAAATAATGTTAGATATGATGTTAAACTTATTATAATTTGAGTAAAGTTCTATTTACATTGATGTAATTACATTTTTCAATATTACGTGGAGAAAATTATTTTTCCATTTTAATCTGGAACTGTACGAAAAACTAGAAAAAAAAATTTCGTAAATGAAAAGCAGTTTTTCGCTTTAGTAAATGCTGTAAAAACGTAAATTCATTGTGTGTCTACACTGTTGGAAAAAACATAAGAACACGCAAATGACATTATATCTGAAAATGCGACAGCAAGTTTGTGGCTCTTGAAGAACAAAAGACACAAACAGCTATCATAAAATCATACCTCACATTCTCACAAGTTAAAAAACGAAAAATTTTGGTTATAATGTTGTAAAATGGCTTGGATAAAAGTCGTAAAATGAATGTTTTAAGATTGGTAAGCCAAAAAAGGGGTGAAGGAACGTAAAAGAAAAATATGTGAGGTTGAGCCAAGTGCGTTCTTGCTAATCTATTTTTATTACAAAATTAGGAAAGATATTGCTTGAGTTAAAAAACAGTATTACTTAAAACCCTAGAATTAAAAAAAAAAGCAAGCAAATATTTGTTCTTTATGTAAAAAAAGTTATGTAATTTTGTGGTGTTGAAATATTGTTATATTGTAATTTATACATATCAAATATGTATTTACATAAAAAATATTCTTTTATATTAAAATTTTCAAGGTTTTTTCCAAAGCTGAAAACGTTTCATAAATCATCTTCACATTTTAATATAGACATAATCCCGAATCTATTATGCAAATTCTTGAATTATACCGTATGTTTATTATAATTTTTGATAAGGGGTGGCCGTGGAATACAAAAATTCAAAAAACGTAGCGCCTAAATTGATTCGGTTGGTAATTGGTAAATTTATAAATGTCATCACTGATTACTGATTATAACAGTATTGACATTTATCAGATGAATCAATTTAGGCCGTACGTTTTCAGAGATTTTGGACTCCAAATTATAATAAAAATACGGTACATTTTTTACTGAATCAGATAATTTGAATTCATTAAATTGATGACAGTGACAACTGATTATACAGTCTGTTCATATTTTGATGCTCACAATTGGGATCTCGGTTACTAGAAGAGATAGAACATCGGTTAAATGGGGAATATTATGCAGAATTTAATGCTCAAAACAAATCTAATTTCAAATTTAATCAAATTTTGTTCAGTTTTGAAATTTTTTGAAAAAACTGAAATTTGCCAATTTTATTTATCATCAATAATTCGATAACGCCTTATGCTACCACTTCCAAACTTTTATAATAATAATAATAATAATTAATAATAATTAATAATAATAAGATAAACAAGCAATTTGTTATAAAAACTGATTTACAAGGAAGGAAGAAAAATAATAAAAGTAATGCAAAGGCCTGGAAAAAAAGACTTACGGCTGATTTGATAAAATGAGAGCTCAAATAGATGCAGTTAACGAATACTTGAAAGGTAATGGAGGAAAAAAAATAAAAAGTAAAATCGACTGTATATGCATAGCAATTAAACTTAAAGCAAAAGATCTCCTGTTTCAGGACAAGTTTATAGATTAGAAGGACAATCTGAGGCAAAAAATAGCAGTCAAGGACGCAAGACTAAAACGATATAATGCAACAACAAAAAGAAAACTACAAAACAAACTATTTGAAAGTAACGAGAGTAAGTTTTACAGATCATTAGGAAGTGGGCGTGAAGAGAATGAAGGTAATTATAGTATTCATTTACAGAAAACAGAGAAAGAAACGATACACTAATATTGGAAATTTACCTTTGGGGTAAATCTTCTAGCTACAATAAAAATGCGACATGGCTACCTACCATTCGTTCATCAACCAAAAACGTGAACCCAATGCCAGAGATGGCTGTCACCGAAAACGACATACAAACTGCTGCTCACAAACTTGCCAACTGGAAAACACCTGGCAGAGATGGTATTCAAAATTATTGGTTAAAATATTTTACTAACGTGCATAAAAACCTAGGTCTAGCCTTCTGCAGGTTGCTCGAACAGCCAGAGAATACACCACAGTTTTTGATTACAGGCCACACATTACTGCTGCATAAAAAAGGGGAAAAAAAGGAACCGGGTAACTATAGACCCATTACCTGTTTACCAACTATGTACAAGTTATTCACTTCAATTATTGCTTAAAAGATCTACCAGCATTGCGAGAACAACCACATAATAGTATGGGAACAGAAAGGATGCATAAAGAAGTCACTAGGCTGCAAAAAAAAAGCTATTATTTTAAAACAGGCTCAAAAAAATGTCGAAACTTAAGCACTTGCTACATAGACTATACAAAGGCCTTCGATTTAGTTGCAAATGTATAAAATCTCTGAAAATACAATAAAACTACTACAACATCTTACAAACCAATGGTCTACAAATATACATCTAAATGGGCAAGAGATCGGTGAAGTGGCTATAAGAAAAGGCATCTTCCAAGGCGATTCCGTAAGTCCGAATTACTTCATAAAACATCACGGGGATATCGCCTAAAGATTAACAATAATAGAACCAAAGTAAACCATCTTATGTTTGTAGACGATATAAAATCGATGCCAATTGGAAGATTTAACTAACGCAGCAGAACTTTTCAGCAGAGATATTGGTATGAAATTTGGATACGATAAGTGTGCTGAGCTACATATCAAAAAAGGTGTCAACGTCAGTCGAAACGAGGATGAAACTACATTTAAAAGTTTGATTCCACCAGATATTTACAAATATCTAGGAATTGCGCAAAATAATACACTAGATCATAAAAAACTTAAAGAAGACTTTATTAAATTGTATCGCGCAAGAGTTACAAAACTATTAAATACAAAGTTGAATGGGAAAAACTTAATAAAGGCTGTTAACACATGGGCTATTCCTGTTCTCACTTATTCATTCGGAATAGTAAAATACTCGGACACTGATCTTGACGAACTAGATAGGCTGACTCGGAGGCTTCTCGCTAAGTTTTGATGCCACCAGCCGAAATCTGCAATCCAGAAACTCTACACGGCTAAAAATAAAGGTGGTTGAGGCCTGCTCAACCTTCATCACATGTGTAGGAATCTAGAAAACAAAATGAGAGAATATTTTTATAAGGCCGAGGAGGAAATTATTGAACATATTATAAACGCTTATGAGAATTATACACCACTCAATCTCAAGAACCGTGAAGACATTAAATACTTACCGACTCATTATAAAGATGAAGCAGTGTGGCAAAACAAAACACTTCATGGAAAATTTGCCACACTTATTCAGCAGGACAACATTGACAAAAATGCTTCACTGAGGTGGCTTAAAGTCGAGGAGCTCTATCCTGAAACAGAAGGATTCATTATTTCCATCCAAGACCGAGTAATAAAAACTAGGATTTACGAAAAGCATATCTTCATAGATACAGCAGTAGTTGACATATGCAGGAAATGCAACTTACCGGGGGAAACCATAGATCACATCATCGGAGGCTGCCTATTCCTTTCCAACACAGCGTACCTAGGAAGACACAACCAAGTGGCCAAAATTATCTATATCCAGCTGGCTCTTAAACACAGACTGTTAGAAAATCCCGAGCCCTATTATAAATATTTACCACTACCTGTATTAGAGAGCAGTCACCATATTCTTTACTAGGACAGGCAAGTCCAAACTGACCATACAGTGGACTACAACAGGCCCGACATCATCCTTATTGACAAGGAAAATAGGGTTACATTCATTATTGATATTGCCATCCCTCTGAGCCAAAATCTCGCAAAAACTGAAAAGAAAAAAGTGGAAAAATATACAAACTTGGCTCTCGAAATCAAAAACTTCTGGGATATGAAGGAAGTGCACATAATACCAGTGGTAATTTCGGCTGAAGGAGTTGTGACCAAGAAGTTTAAGGCTAACCTAAAAGCTGCTGGGGTCTCCGAACAATTATTAAGAGCAATTCAAAGAGTAACTATTCTACAGACGTGCCACATTGTTCGGAGATTTTTGAGCTCTGCGGGCTGAGATGAATTTCTCCCTCGTACAAGTTACTACCGGTTACATATAACCGAGACTACGAAATGAAATCATAATAATAATAATAATAATAAAGTTTATTGCACATTAAATCAAAAATGTACAAAAGGTTAAATGGCAGACACAAATCTGATTTTATAATTTAACCTAGAGAAATAGTTAATAACTTATTAAAATACTTATAAATATACCTACATTAAACATAACACAAAATACAAGAAATCAAAATTTACTGAGATCAATTGCTAAAAGTTTTTGCGACTAAACTAGTTTTTTACATTTTTTTTTTAAATATTCAAAAGAGTGATTTGTCATCAGATCGGAGCAGTTATTTAATATATATGGTACAATATATGAAAAAGACGTCTGAAATAAAATAGTCCTGGGTGCTGGAAAGTGAAAATGTTTTTCAACAAAACGTAAATTTCTAAGATGAGTTTTATAGCGTTTGATTAATTTGACAAACAAATAATCAGGAACTTTTAACTTTAGTAATTTGAAACAAAAACATAATAAATGATCAAAGCGTTGCTCATTCAATTTAAGCAATCCTAAAGATCTTAGGTAGGGAGTAACATGTTTAAAGTGAGGTATACTAATCACAAATATTAAAGTTTTTGTTTATTACTTTCAGTTAGGTACGGGCCATAAACAATATCACAGTAATGCAGATTGGATAAATCTAGTGAGTTAATTAAAATTAGTTTAGTCTTTTGATTTAGAATCTCTTTAAACTGTGTAAGTTGCTTTAATTTAAAATAACAATGTTTAGATAACTGGGAAACATGAATAGTAAAATTGAGTTGTGAATCCATAGTGACACCAAGATTTTTGACTGTACTTTTGGAAGGAATTTCTACATTATTAATTTGAATGGTGTGTTTTAAATTTTCTGCTTTATTTGCTGTTCCAAAAAGTATGTTCCTACATTTACTTGCGTTTAAATTTAGTGAATTACATTGGGTCCAATTATATATTTCATTAAGGTCACTGTTAATTATATTTTCAATATTGCGTATTTCTAGAGGGTTGAAGCTTAGGTAGAGATGAATATCATCTGTAAATAGATGTATTTTGCAAAATTTGATTGCACACTGAATATCTGAAATAAAAATAGAAAAAAGAAGTGGGCCTAACACCGATCCTTGAGAAACTCCTGTTAAAACATCTTTAATATCTGATAAACCTAAAGTTGTACGGCATATCTGCTTACGATTGTATAAGTAACTGTTAAACCACTTGAATTAATCATTACAAATTTTATAATACTCTAATTTTTTTAGTAAACAATTTATGTCAATTGAATCAAAAGCTTTACTTAAGTCTAACAGAATTAAGGATATTATTTTTCCTTTGTCCCTACTTGATAGAATTTCATTACCGATGTGTCCCAAAGGAAATCCGGATTGCACTGAAGGCAAAATATTAAAAGAACATACGTAATCGTTGGTTATAAATTACTGACTCTGCAATTAACATAGAAGCCGGTTGAATTCTTACGAAAAACTGGAGAAGATGACGTTTTAGGAATGGACTCTATAAAATAATTATTAATTTGGTTGGGATCAGAAAAGTCAGAAGAGATTTCACAATTATTATTAGATTTAATTATATTTGATCTTTTTAAGTTTTTTCAAAACTGTTTCGGATTCTTGCTAAAATTGTCTCTAAAGGTAAATCCATAATAAGCTCGTTTTTGCTGCTTAAAAGCTGAATTGTAGTAATTTCTGACTTGACAGTAGTTTTACATTGTTAGGACACTTTTTTGAAACAAATATTTTAGTGTCAGCGGGAACCTTCGATTTTCATTTGTTTCTGAGTTATTAAACTTAAATTTCATTTTTTATATGCGGGTGATATTAAATTTTTGATTACTTAGATAGTTCTTAAAAAAAGGTTTTCAAAAATGTATGGCATGGCACT